>JAGQDI010000006.1:2852228-3565285 GCA_020615335.1 Fusarium pilosicola
TTCCTTTGATGTTGATCTCAAAGGTGAGCCACCAATCGACAGGATCTGCCACGGTCACATGTTCGGTCTTGGGCATGTATCCAGCGTTTGCGATGAGAATGTCAATCTTTCCATTGATTGCAGTGGTGTAGGCCTCAAGGACAGTCCGAGTTGAGTCAGCATCGACGATGTTGACTGTATAAGTCCAGACTCTAGTTGAAGGGTATTTTTCCTCGATGTAGGCTTTATTTTCGAGGAGTGTCTTTTCTGTTCGGCCAAGAAGAGCCAAGTTGGTGATGCCTGATTTTGCAAATGACCTGGCAATGCTGGCGCCAATACCAGAGCCACCTCCTGTGATTACAGCATTCTTTCCTTTGGTGGAGAGCTCAGGACGAAGAGGAGAGATGGACGGGTATGAAGTCTTGTGAAGGGTCTTGACTGGAGATGCCATTTTGGTGACGCTAATTGAGGATGAGATGTATGAATGAGTAGTCAATGAACAGTGAATGAAAAGTGACTGAATGAGAGCGATTGCATTTCTTTCTTCTTACGTTCTCATATAATATATACACTTTCTCATCCTAGAACCCTTCTCATCTTTATGAATCCTTTCAGTGAAGCATCATGAGTTCAACGTTGAGTTGCGTTACACATTACTCATGCGCTGACGCCTCATCCTTGCTACATGACTACCCCACCAGCCACCATAACGCCTCATAACGTTATCAATCCTCGCTTGGTAAGTCAGCAACGTTATTCCTCCAACATCGTCATCGCACTCCCCATGCCATTGAAATGTCACCTCCAGGGAATGGAGATAATTCTGATGTATGTGGATCTCGCAATTACCAAGCAGAAACTTTTGTTACGAAACACCGCTTAACATGCACGAACAGCCAAAGCGAGAGCGCAGCAGAGTTGCACAGCGCGAGTATCGTAAAAGACATGCCTCAAAGTTCAACACTCTCAAAGATGAGAACCAGAGATTGAGAAATGCTCTGAAACGAATTGAGAGGGTCGCGCTGAAGCGTGGTGGGAAGGACCAGGAACTCGAGGCAGCGTTGGCTGATGCGAGAGAAACTCTTGGAGAAGAGAGCGAAAGTCGGGCCTTGACAACTTCTGGTTCAATAGATACTGATCCAATCTCAGCTGAGAGGTTATCATATCTTTCAGGGTTGTTGTCGTCGGATATCATGATTCATGCTGAATCGCTTGGACAAAACACCGCGCCGCCTCGTCTAAGTCTAGAGCAGCAACTCTGGACTAACACGGACAGATTGGCCCGTATTTTTGAAGCGCCATCAGATGCAGGCAAATACCTCGGCGATGGGCTCTACACATTTGCGGGAACACTGTACTGGGCATGTACGAGAAATACAGTATCGCTATGGGAGACATACAAGCTCAACATGATTGGTAAACCTGGACTCCCAGCCCAAAATCCCATGGACCGACTATTCAACCACTCAAAACACTTGAACGACCGAAGATTCCTGCTTTCGCTCGCCCTTGCTCGACTAGAGTACAAGCACAAGGGCTTCATCGATCTTCCACGCGCAGGAACCGAAATGGTGTGGAAGTCAGTGCTGCCCGATCTACGACGGAAAATGGAACAAGAGCTAGTCGAGAAAGGACAGGGGCCTGAATGGTGGAAGACTCCAGGGGAAGTTGAGAACCATCTGCGCAAGTATCTCGAACCAGCTGAGATTGACGAGCTGCAGGCTCTCGTGGAGGGGAGAGGGTCGGAGGAGGTTTTGATCAAGTATAAGCCTTTGGTTGAGATGATGATTGCAGAATTCGTCTGTTTTCCAGATGGTCCGAGATGGAATCTACTGTATGTTGCTATGGCTGTTGGGAGCTGGAGGAGTGATCATCCGAAACCTTCAGAGTTGGTGCAAGATTTGAGTGCGAGCGTTTAAGCGATTTACGAACAATTAATGATGTTTCTATTCCTATTAGGTAGTTAGTTTATGAGATGATAGTATCACACCGAAGCCATGAGGTCAAAGAGCTGAATAATCCTAGATCCCCGGATATTGACAGTCGGGACCTGGCAGGTCTTGGGGAGGAAAGAAAACTTACTTGGTTAGGGGCATAAATAGGGGCCATTTCCATGAGCTTCGGTAGTCTGTACGCTGTAACCTCACTATACAAGCCTCTATAAATTAGTAGGCCTACAGCGCCTTCAGAGGTATCTTATCCTAAACCTTAATTTTTACAGCTTACACCTTAGCTAATTAGAATATTAAATTATATACTAAGACTTCCTAACTTATTATATAATAAATTTAATTACCTATATATAGGCTACCTTTATATTTATATAATGCTTATAAGAACTAAGAAATATACTATAAATACTATAAATACCTTAATTACCTTAGTAATTATATTATTACTATTTATTATATAATAACTAAATTTAAATTTAAACTATATATAAAATAAGTCTATAGCTAATTATAGATTCTTAATTTAACTTTATATATATAAGTAAATTTAGACTGTAATTTTATCTTACTTAATACTATAAAAGTAAAAGGTTAGAATATCTTACTAACTAAGGCTTAAGTTACTAAGCTAATTAAATAGGTCCATATATTAAAGCGCTAATTAAAAAAAAGTATAAAAGGATATTTTAAGTAGTAATTAAATAGAATAATATTAGTTTTCTCTGTATTTAGTATATATTATATTAAGCTAGCTTTAAATAGTATATTACTTAGAAAAAGCTACTAATTTCCCTATAAAATTAGTAAAAAAGGCTTACCTTTACTAAGCGCCTATAAAAATTAGTTAATTAACTAATAAAGTATTATTTTTAGACCGATAAGACTTAGGTTATAGGAAGTTATTATATGCATATATAGGTAACCTAGTAGCCTAGAAAAGAGGTTAATCTAACCTGTATTATTAAAAAAAATAAAGAAAGCCTAGTTAGGTATTTTAGGCAGGATTACTAGACTAAAAAAGGCCCTAGCCTTTTTTAAAAAAGAAATAAGGTAAAATTATATATAAGATATATTATAATTAAATTATACTAATTATTAATAAGTAGTTTATACTAAAGTAGTAAGAAAAGTACTTACTAGTCCTAATATAGGATAATATAATAAGTATATATTAAGAATATTACTTTAAAAGAAATTAAGTTATATAGAATTAAGGTTATTAATTAGCTACCTTTTTCTCCTAACCTAAACCTAATTAAAGATACATAGAATTAAATAAAAGACTATATAAGCTATAATTACCCTAAGAAAATAATATATATAAGGCTTAGAGAAGTATAAAAGGAGGCTTAGGAGGCTATACTAAAGGACTTTCTTTAAAACTGGCTTAGTATAATAAATTAGCATTATAAGGATATTATTACAGCTAATAGGATATATATAAAATAGTAGCTAAGTAAGATTAAGTAAGCTAATCAAAATACAGTATATTTACCCTCTTAGTATAATTAAGACTAAATTACAGTGCGAGTTACAGCGCACAGACTACTGAAGCTAATGGAAATGGCCCCTATTTATGCCCCTAACTCAGTAGGACCTTGATCCTAAATGATAAAAAGATTTAGGTAATATGGCCTAAGTTTAGGATAGCTTTTACTGAGTTTATTTTGACACCCCATATCAAGGTCCGTTGTTTTCTTGCCTCCCAAGGCAGGTATCACAGACTCCACTAGACCCCTGCGTTCGAACCCCTGTAGATCAACGCCCCACAGCTGCCCCAGCGACCACCCCAACTTGTACCAAACAATCAATCCCAGCTCCAACATCCATCAGCAACCATCATGACAGGCAACGGCCTAAAATCACGTCTGGCCTCTGTCCTCCCAAAAGACCACGACTTTACAATCCTCCACATCTCAACACCCCCACAAAGACCGACCCTCTCTACTCCCCACCACCAAACGAACGGCCCGAGCGGACGTACTGCGAGAACCATTTCCTCGCTGTTTCAATCGATACAGACGGCAAGCAGGTTTTGGTGTTAGGTGTCGAAGTCTTTATCTATACGACTGCTCGATCGACTACGTTGTTTGTCTCAAAGGCTGATTCGACGGGCTATCTGACGCTTCTCAATCTTCCCAAGGGGACACCGAGTCCTATTCGTGAGATATGCGCCACGTTTGTTGGATTCCTCGTTGAGAAGAGGAAAAGGAAGGATATTCAATTCATCGTCAATCTATTCGCCCGCGCGCAAGATCAGTATCTATTCCCTGGAAGTGTCGACAACGAGGGCAAACATGTCCTCGATGACCGCGGCCTTATCAAATGGTGGTGTCGCGTGCTCGATCCCCTTCTCGGCCCGGCACCAAAATCGGTAGAAGCACCATGGAAGAGTTCAAAGGGATACATCGTCGTGCCTGGGTTGGAACCAAACGAGATTCGAGCAATGACTCCTCGAAGAACAGATTCTGCTTGGGAGTTTACACATCCACTTCAACGAATATCGCATTATTATCGAGAATTTGACTGGGTACCGCCGCGATGTCTGATCCCGCACTTCCCTGACGATCCCAAATCACGATTCCGAGATGAGCTTGATGAGGAGGCTGCGAGTTCGCAAGCAATGAAGTCCCAGGGTAGCTGGAAGAGTGTCAAGACTCTCGACATGTTTTGGGAAATGATGGCCTACCGACAAGAATGCTCCAGCGGGCGCATGACGGGATTTATCTGGTTGGTATTTGACGACAAGGAACCAGAACCAGCAGCAAACGAGTCTTTTCCATCCACAAACCCGCCATCGACACCAAAGGCACAGCGGATCACTCAAATAACGCCAACCACAACACCTCGTAAACTCTTTCCCAACAAGAATCAGCCAGAGACCAAGGCGAAGAAGAAGAAGCAGAAGAAAAAGCTCACAGGTCCCATCATCCCTCGAAAGCCCCAGATCAAGCGAGCCAAGCACAATTATCTTCTTGATCGTCCTGCAAACACGGCATATTACGCTTGGACACCTGAAGGACGCGGTGAGAAGATTGTCGACGAGGCCACTTACAAGCGTATTGTAGACCTACTGCTACACCTCGACTTTGCCACCCTCAACAAAGCGGTTGGTAGCACACGCCGCTGGCTGAGTGAAGGCGGAGGCGGTGGTGCCTGGGGTGTTGTTGTATCTGGTGCACGCGAGACGCCCACTCAAACGGCACACGACCGCGTGAATGGCGTAAACAATCTCACAGGTCTTGTCAAGAGAAAACGAACGGACTCGACTGTTGACGAGTCTCAAAACAAGGTTAATGTCCTTGGAGATGGCCTCGTCAAGAAAAAGCCAAAAGAAGAGTCCAAGGTTGTAAATGTACTTTCCACTGGTCTGATTAGAAAGAAGCCCAAGGAGTAAGTGTATCTGTATAATTAGCGTTGGGTATTGTCAAGCCGGAGTTGGTATATGTATTGGCCAAGGCATTCGTTATCATGACTCTATGCTACCTGCTTCTATCCTCTATTCACACCTATTCGTACTACTTCTTGAGAAACTCCAAGTTCACAGGAGTAATGGCTTCCCCGCCACTGAGAACAGCCATGATGTTTCTCATGCTCAGCTCTTCAAAACCCTTGTGGGTGTCGACTGTTCCACCCGCATTGTGGCATGTCACCAACACACGGCCCTGTTTAGCAAGCTCCAACAGTTCAGGGTGGATCTTTGGCTCGTTTGCGTGAACATCAAGAGCTGCGCTTGATAGTTTGCCATCTCGCAGGGCTGCAGCCAGTGCATCTTCGTCAACAAGGCTTCCTCGCGCAATGTTGACAAACCGCGATCCACGTTTGAAGGATGGCAGAGTCTTTGAGTTGATCAGAGTGTCTTCACCAGCTGGTGTGCAGAGAACTACACAGTCGCATCGACCAAGTAGACTCTCAAGCGTGTCATGGTGAGTAGCTCGTACGGGAGCAACAACAGCAGCAGGCTTGGGAAGCACATCATAGTAGTGAATGTCCATCCCAAATCCATGTCGGGCACGAGCAGCGATCTGCTGGCCAATGTTGCCAAATCCAATGATTCCTAGAGCCTGGTCGCGAAGATTATACGACTGCATTGTAGCATCGCGATGATTCTCCTTGAATGCCTCCTCATCCCCGGACATGGCGGAGGAGATACACCATGGGAGGACCCGGAATGTTGAAATGATCCCAACGATGGCAAAATCAGCTACAGCTTCAGCAGCTGCGAGACCAGAGTTGCAGTAGATGATTCCTTGCCAGTTAGCGAATGCCTGTACGCATTTGCGTCAACTCACCTCGTTCTCCCAGTAGCTTCGTATCAGCCCAGTCAAAGCCAGCACCCGCACTTGCAAATACCTTGACACTCGGTGGCAGCAGACTGATCAACTCTTGGTCCCATTTCCCCATTTCGCCTCCAGTTCCCCAAAATGGACGAAATATGGCATCAAAATCACCCCATCTCTTTTCCTCGAGGGCCTTGATAAACTCTGGCCGTCGCCGCTCTTCAATTGGCGGTCTGATGACCTCACACTGAATGCTGAAGCGGAGATATGTTTCAGGATTGTATTTGATAGGGTCTCCAATATGAAGAACCCGAGGTTTTGAGGACGTCATTGATGACCGTATTGAAAGAGATCCTTGAGAAATGAAGGGAAGTTGAGGAGCAGGAGATGTAGCTCGCGGTGTAGAAGCCGGCACCGGCGTATTGGTCGGTTCCGCCATTCTGAAGTCGACTGTATTATAAAAACAAATATGGAGAGAGTGCACTAGATTGCCCAAAAGGTTAGGTAGTCAGATATGTGTGCCTGATCAGATCAATGTGTCTCAGTAAGTGGAGCGATCGATAACACTCAGCCGCACGTTCACCTCCACTCGCCTTGTCTGGTTCGACAGCCCCCACGGCAGTGATACCCCAGTCTCCGGCCCGTGAGCTTGACGCCGACCCCTGTCGATTGGCGGTTCCGAGCCGGATGAGCCCCGGTTTATGTTTCCATGTGGAGTTGTTTGCATCAAATCACTAACAAGAATCGACTCAAGGCGAATGTATCCAATTTGCTTCATAGGAGGTACAATACATATCCAAGTGGGAGCCTGCATAAGCCGGTACCGGGAACACAAATACCGGTCATCTCATCCGGGGCCCCAACCTCGTATCCACAGAACATCGTGGGGAATTTATTGCATGTTCTCGTGTGGGGAGATCTCATACCGACAGCCTTGTATTCAGGTCGAGTGGTGGAAGTAGGCATGGCGTGACTTTGGGGAGGCACTTCTGACCGGTTTACAGCTCGTCCGACACATTCTGACCCGACAAGGGAGCTTGCAGGTGATTATTGACATGATCCGACTTGTTGACTGGGAACGTGAACCGCCCGACGTCGACTTTGGTGGGAATGTGCCCTGTGTCTAAAGCCTTTTTGATCAACTGAATGATCGATTTTCCATTTCCGTGGATGAGAACCGAGATGCAGACTGGCTGATACTCTGTCTCTCCAGAAATGTCAGACTCGTAGGATATTTGAGTGACTGTGCTTTGTTAGTAGCTACCAAAGGTTAATACACCCAACTTACATGGAAACGATAATAAGGAAGCCCCCAATATTGGCGCCAGTGTTGTAGAGTCGATGCCTTTGTAAATGGTTGGTGGACTAATATGCTGTCAGCCAGGTATCAATACAGGGAAATGTACATACGCCACAGGATCGTTCCGATGCTCAACTTGAGAATTTCCACATGGAAGGATCACGACTGCGTCTCCCTTGGCATTGGGGGTAGAAGCGTTCACAATGTTCTCAAGGAACCACTCTCGGTAGACTTCGAGACGTTCTGTATCTTGGCGGTTCTCTTCCTCTGTCACTGACTTGCATTCGTTCCTGGGAGGTCAGCTGATTTAACGACTGCGCAACGTATACGGCCATACCAGAAGAATTGCGGCGTAGCCTCGACAAACGGCTTCTTGTCAAACTTTTGCTTGTACTCATCTCGAAAGGCGCCAAAAGAATGGTAATAATCATAACACCATGACCGGAAAGGTGCCTAAATTGTCAGTCAAAGTCTTTTTGTTGAAGTCAACTAACCTTTTCCATGTACGCTTCCATTCCCTGATTCGATGATTCAGATGGAGGACTTTCTTCCCAACTCCGGCCTACATTGACGTACTCGGCTTTCGTGTCCAACAGATCCTGCAGAATTGACACGAAAGTCGCTATGACTGTTTTCTGCGACTTTTCCGGCGATGGCAAGTCTTCTGGTATGATTATCTTTGTGGAGGAAACTTCAGCAGCCCCAGCCTTTGCATTGCCGCTGAAATCGAGGAGTCCCGTGAGACTTCGACTGAAAATTCGCGTTTTGTCGAACCTAGGGCGGTCAGTGTAGCTCAACGGCATATCACAGTGCTCACTTTGATGCCGTAGCTATGTCATTTGGTAGGTTCTCAGGCTGACTCAAGGAGTATATGCCGCCCTCGGACATCACTCTACCATCTGCACGAGGTCAGTCTTGGCTTCTCGCGATGACCCGACTTACCGTCAACGCCAATACTGTAGTCAATCCATGGGTACCCAACCGAGGCAGCAGCAGCACCAACTGAACCACCGTTAACCTTGTGGTATCCATCACCTCTTGCACTCCAAGGAGCTTGTTGATCAACCCATTCTGCCCCTGCACCAAGATGCGATGTCTTTGTTTTTCCGACAATGACAGCTCCTTGGTCCATCAGACTCTGTGCATATTTAGCTGTAGAGCTCGAGGAGTTTTCGTAGAGCGATTTCCATGCCCGACTGGAAAAGGTTGTATATGTTCCTTTCAACGATATCGTGTCGCTGACAGAAACACGGACACCAGAGAGGGGTTTCTTGGCAGTAGGTTGAGAGTGGTAAAGTCTTGATGGCACAGGGACTGTAACTGAGTCTCCATAAACGGATGAAGAGGTCAGAGGTTGGAATCTGTATTGTCAGCTATGACTTGCACGGGAGATACAACATACTCGTCAGGTTGGTTCAGATCATCGGGAATAACACCAGAAGTGAAAGCTCCGAATTCATCATCATACAGCCGCCATGCTTGGTAAAGGTTTGGGCCGTAGAGAAAGTATGGACCAGAGGGTAACTCAGAAAAGCCATCCAGAGCCTTGATTTGGTCCATGTGATAGATCTGTCGATCGACATGAACCTGGCTACTGTTGTCGCCACTCTTTTCGACAAGAATGGAACCAAAGTCGGGAACAAATACATCATCAATTGAATCGAACAGCTGTAGAATTCCTTCAAGGTCGCCAAATATTTCCTCAGTTGACAGGAGCGTGATTGGGATTAGAGCATCGGGGTTGATGGTTTCTTGGATGGTTCCCTGGACGCGTCAGTACCTCGTTCGCGTTGGTCTCATCAAAACATACAAGCTTTAGTGGATGTATCAGATATTGCAGCCCTGCAACGAAGCAGGTCGTGATGGGAAGCATTGCTAATGCGTCTGCTGGAGACGGCGGGACGTTGGCAAGTAACGAGCGCTAGACGGACACTTGCATATTCATGGCCACGGGGTCTTTTGAAGGATTGGATCGCTTAAATTGAGCTTGAGTACTGTAGGTTCGACTGTAGGTGAAAGGTCGATGGAATGAGATGATGCTGGTGCACGGGGGAAGTTGAGACATTCATGGGGTACAAGTGCAAGAGCGTGTACTCAGCCTGGCAGTCATGTTATCACCTAACTGAGGTAGGTATTCTATGGCTTAATCACAATTTCACGTAAATGTCCTTCATTCAGGAAATTCAATTCAAGACGCTCTCAAATTTATACAGGCAGTATGTCTGACATAAATTGCCGTCAACACCTTTCCATGATGTCTACGCCTCCAGCTGTCTTGGCCGGTGAGCTCGGTGAGTCTCGGTGAGCTTATCTTTGTGGGGTATCAAAATTTCCATCCCCCACCAAGCCGAAGTTGCATTCAACATCACACTCATACACCAACAAAATGGCTAAAAAGAAGGGTACGTCCTCTGTCCCCCTCTTCTCTCCAATCTAACATGTCTAGCGCCCTCAATCCACTCCCGCGCCGCTCGTCGAGCAACGGACATCGACATCGACACCGACAAGTCCCTAAAAGAAGTCAAGCCTCCCCGCGATGCTACCCAACGGCCCTCCGTCCTAGCAGCGCACCACTCCGCTGGCATCACCAAGAAGGCCAAGCGCGGTCGCAAAGAGAAGATGTCTGCCAAGGCTAGAAAACGTCACGAGAAGGGCCTTGAGATGGCTGCTGCTGTTATGGAGCGGACCAAGAATAAGGTTGAGAAGAGTAAGGGTCGGGGGAGGAATATTCAGCAGAGAAGTAAGAATTGGGATGAGATCAACAAGGCTGCTGAGGAGGCTGATAGCGCGGAGAGTGCGGAGAGTGATACCGAGGTGAAGGGACGTGGAGTCGATATGGACGAGGATATGGATGTTGCGGACGAGGCCTTGCAGTCTGCAGAGGTCACCACTCCCGCGGCGGTACCTCTACCTGCTGACGAGGACGGTGACGAGATCCTTTAGTTCTTTGGACTGGACTTGGAGTTTGGTGTCTAAAATGGGCTCAATATCCGGGAGACGACAACCGGACTGATGACTTTCTTTATTCGGATAGACTTGACTGGCAGATACCCAGTATATGACGTTATATCAAGCATTTACACATCCTTTTGAGCGTCTACCTCTGGTGATTCCTCGACCTGTGGCTTTTCACGGGCCTGTTTTATGATTCCCTCGAGGTAAATCCTCATTGTCTTCCCAACCTCCCCATCTCTTGGCTTGTATTCTCTCGAGCCTAGTCGCTCAATCAGCTTGTTCACCTTGGTGTAGACTTCCTCTGCGGTATCTTCAGACGTTCGCTTTTTCTGCCCCTTCTTCTTGAATCCAAGTATCACCTCCACCTTCATGCCCTTGCTGAGGAACCCAACCAGCTGCTGTGTCTTGACCCCAAGGTCATGCTCACTGATGGCCCAGCTCATCTCGACTTCCTTGGTCTTGGGTGTGGTCTGTTTGGACAAACGGCGGCGTTGGGCTAATTCACGCTGACGCTCGTATTCTTCCCTCTTGTTGACAATCTTGCAAATAGCATACTGGGTTGGCTTGTCTTTCTTTGGGTCTCCTGGGATGTAGGGTGTCACCATGCGCAGTGAATCTGTTTCGGGCAGTCGGCTCAACACGTTTTTGTGAGAAGAGGTCCATCGAATACACCGTTATCGAGAACCATGATCTGTGGATCTTTGATCTCGAAATCTTGGGGAGGCGATCGCGACCAGACTTTTCAAACTCCTCTTGGGTAGTGTATCGTCGATCGAAACCTCGGTTTTGTCCCTCATCAGCGAAAGGATCTTCCTCAATTTCCTCTTCGCGTTTTTTTGCTTTCTTATTTTTCGCTTTCAATTGCGATGCGGAGAAGAAGCGGTTGTGTATAGGGAGGGCTCGCGGAGGCTGGAACTGTCGTGTGAGGAGACCCTCATGTTGAACGAAGACCCTGTAGAGGGCTCGACGGGAGCTTTGAAGGCACGCAAAGCTGTTCATTCTGGCGATGCCCTGAAAGGAGTGTCTGTCGCGCGGTAAAATAGTGTAGACAGTCAATGGCTTGAATGCAATGACTGATCATCTTCATAGGCAGTGGGCGGTTGATTTTGGCAGAAACGTCACTGTGGGGTGCTGTCAACCTTGTCCAATCAGGTGTTCCTTGACCCTTTCAACGACTGATTCAACACCAAGCTCTACACGGACTTGTTGTATACAACTCACTCGGCCCGTCAGGGCACTTTACGATGGCTTCATTTCATTTCGCCCGCCGCCCTGTGCGGACAACGGTATCCTTCCTCAAGGCCGCTTGTCTCGTGCACCTCGGAATCACATACGGCTATACCATCAGTCCAGCTCAAGGCCCTTCAATGCTTCCAACATTCACAGTTGATGGTGATTGGATTCTGTGTGATCACACGCGTCGCTACGGTCGTGGTGTTTCTATTGGCGATTTGGTTGTTTACCGCATCCCAATCTTCAACAACCAGTGGGGAGTGAAACGAGTGACAGGCATGCCAGGGGACTATGTCTCTGTTGGGACCCCAGGAGAGCAAGGAGAAGAGTTAATGATACAGGTACTTGTTCCATCCTGGTCCCTGGCCATACTAACTCGTCAGATTCCCGAAGGGCATTGCTGGATTTCAGGGGACAACCTCCCAGCATCAAGAGATTCACGACATTTTGGCCCATTACCACTAGCTCTCATCTCTGGCACGACAATAGCCAAAATATTGCCATGGAACGAGCGTCAATGGATGAAAAATGGACTACAAAAGGTTGAGGAGCTAGACTAATCACGAGCAGTCTGATGTAAATATGTATCATCTCTTATCTGGGTATAGAAACTTACACCTCTCGTCTAATTACATCTGCTCTCCCCAAATCAACTGCCCAGTAAGTGATCTAGCGATATCTGCCACATGAATCATCAAACAAAGAGAAAGAATACCGTCCTTCAATGCAGCGCGTAGCCCTCTCGTACACCGTCAAACACCATTGTTATAACAACAATTCTTGAAAGCCCATGACAGGCGATGCAATCCGTATAATGAGACCCCTGGAAACCAAACATCATTCTTAGAATGTTACATGACGCCAAACACCATATCACCCAACACCCCAGACGCTTCCGCTTTTGAGATGAATAGTCCGCGAATATAGTTAGCCCTCAATGTGAGCCTTGGACATGCTCTGTCCCAGCAGTTCCAGGCAACGTTGAGCTAGGTTGACAACCTCACCCTCATCCTCGTCCTCGAATTCATTGTCGGTTTCAATTTGACGATTTGCAATGCTTCGAATGTGCTCGATGATATCCTCCGCCTTTCCAATGAGGCCAATAAGAGTCTTGTCCTCGGACTCGAAGAGCTGGAGGAGGGTCCAGACGGCGATGTGCTGGAAGGTGGCATCACCAGACTGCAGGAATCGGCAGAGGTATCCGTGAATGCCACCTTGGGGTTCGGTCCAGTTCTGTACAAAGATCGAATAGTCACCCACTACTTTTGTTAGCTTGTGTTTGAATGGCGGTGAAGTTGACTTACCCTTAGAAGAAAGGTTGCCTAGGGCAGCAGCACTGTTGCCTTGGACTTCAATGCTTGGCGAATGGGTGAGAGGAATGAGAACCCCGCAGACTCCAAGGTTCAAGAGATGAGACTTGAGATCGTCACTCAATGCCAGAACGGCAATAGCGGCGGTCATCTCAGACTGAACAGTGATGGGCACATCAAGAACCAATTGCTTGCACTTTTGCACGGCACCGGCATCCAGGACAAGGGCTTTGTTTCGATCGGAACTGGCGGCAAGATTTCGAAGGGTCGAGATGGCATGGCACTGAATCTCTTCATTGTCGGTAGATCCAAGTAGGTCGACGAGTGGCTTGAGGAAGTTGGTTTCGATAATTGGTGACTCGTTAAGAGGGTGGATAGAGATGTTTCGTATACAGGCGACAGCAGAAAGGATGAGCGGTAGATAAGAAGATTGGAGGAGTCGGAGAAGAGGGTGAAGTCCATTGGCACGAACGATATCGAGCTGATACTTTTCGTCGGAAGCGAGGTTGCGGAGAGCCAGGGCAGCTTGGCATTGAACCTTGGGTGAAGTCGAGTCCATGAGATTGACAAGAGATTGTACCAATTTGGGTTCGCTTTGAGCCAGCTTTCGTCGGTTGCTCGCGTCGACAGCGATATTGCTGAGTGCTGTGGTGCAGTAGTATTGAACGTCGACATCGGGAGAAGAAAGAAGCTGAACAAGGACAGGAATCGCTCCGGCATTTACCAGTTGTTGTCGGTTTTCATCTACTCTTGTCAGCATGTCGTTACCATTGTCATATACAAACATACCAGAATGTGTCATGTTGAGCAGAGCGCCAGTAGCATTCCGCTGAACCCGCATATCCCTCGACTTGGCCAATCTTGTCAGAGGACCCAGAGCTCCGGAGCGAGCGATCTTTGCTTTATTCTCCTCATGTGTAGCCAAGTTGGTGATACATCCCACAGCATTGCACTGGACTTCGACATTGGGGGACATCATCTGGCGGATCAAAGGTGTTAGACCACCAAGTTGCACAATGAGAACCTTGTTCTCGGCTACAATACGTCAGTGACTGCGAATGTTGGCTCCGATGCACATACTGTCAACAGCCAGGTTTCCGAGTGCAGCACTGGCAGCTCGCTGGACTTCGATATCGGGGCTCTGGAGAAGGAATAGAATAGGTTCAAGGGTATCGCGGTCAACCTCTCGGACATCTACATTGTTAGACCAGTCGGAAACTCGGGGCTCTTTCGTACCTCGTTCGGTAATCTCAGCAAAAGTCAGACTAGCACTTCGTTGAAGATCAATGTTTTCCGAAAAGACCAAGGTGCTCAGAGCACGAAGAGGTTCGCCAGAGAAGAAGTCGGTCTCGCCGCGCTATCACAAAATTAGTAACAACCCAACAAGATGAAAGAGTATGTACATTTTCGAGATACTGGAGAAGGTCGGCTACGGCCTCTCGTTCGCTATCGGCGAGGACGGGTTCATACAAGCCATCGCGGGCTCGACCTATTGCTGTCAGATGTATACGGCGACGGATAATAGCATGCATACCTCCGCAGCACGAGGAGCTGCAGATACCCATGACAAACAATAGCACAAAGGCTTGATGAAAGAAGTATGTTGAACGACGGTGAACGAAAGTCGGTCTCGATTTTGATGCAGTATCGGTCAAGGCTCGGTTGTTGACGAACGGTCATCCACTTGTCGGCAACGTCACAGCAGGGATCAAGATTCGAATTATTATTATCGGGGCTCGGTTGTCGGGTGAAAGAAGCTACAAAACAAAACCTCTATCGGGCAAGGTAAATGACTGACTTGACTACCACAGAGGCCAATCACTGGCACGAGATAGTGTCAAGATCGCGGTGTAGAAGGGAAAATTAGTTGGCGATTGCCCAGGTGAGAGATGAATCCGAGGGGAGTTTATCCTAGCCTCGCAGTTGGTTGGCGAGGGAAAGAATGGGGATTGAGACGCGCGCCAGGAAGAAGCAAGGTGAGCGCCGTAGCTCGGGTAGGACCTTCTACAGAGCTCAAACCTAAGCTGCCTGAGGTAAGTAAAGCGTGAGCTAAAGGCAAGAGCGGATGAATTGGGGAAGTTACTTCCAGGTACATTGGCGGCCACTATCGGTACATGTCAGAAGAAGTAGCTGTAGGGGGTAACGAGGTTCCCTGCAGGAGGTGACCTCACTTGAGGTCATCCGCCGACGGTAGGGTCCGCCAGGGACGACGTGCGCTATTGTTTAGGTGGTCTAGTGCATGTTAGCCTTGGGAAGCAAGAAAACATAAGACTTTAGAGGGGGTGTTAAAATAACTTGGAGAAGAGTGCCCTAAGCTTAGGCTAAAGCTACCTAAATCTTTTTATCATCTAGGATCAATGTCCTGAGTTTTCTTTCCTCCCCTAGGTTAGATAGCTGTTACAGTGGACCGCCTCATTATGCTAGCGGTGTTGTGGAGAAGCTTGGGCCGTCTATTGCTTTTATCCAGACATTTCAACGCCTCATTTTGAGATTATTAAATAATCGTTTGATGAAGACTCAATGTTTATGAGCGTAAGATATCTACCGATTGTAATATGTACCTACTAAAAGCTAAGCTCATGGAATTTCATGGAAAGTTGCTGCCTTCGATATTGCGTATACTATCCTTTATCGCGTGGCATGTGATAGAGGCATTTCTTGACGTAAGATACAATCCGAGGTCTACTTTATGCGACCTGATCGAGACTCGATTTTGACAAGCTTTCCTTTCCAAAGATGGTAATTCTCATGTCACACAAATTATGCTGCCCATGTGCTTATCGTGTCATTGTTGGGTATCAATCTGAACAAACTTTGGCTGCAAGACATCTGCAGCAACTAACTACCCTGCACCACCACCTCAAAGCAGGTCATGGCGGCGTTGACGTATGAACAGGGATCCAAAGACTATTGGATGTTTTGAACGACTGGCTGTGATGGATGGGATTGTTGTGAACTGGACAAACTTGTCCTGGACCCTTATGTGGCTGTGACGCCTCTGCAGATGACTCCAATAGACGGTAAGGCCTGGAATGGATACAGAATAGACATACGAGTTGCTAATCCGCTACATATATCTGTTCCAGTCAACTGATCACAAGAAGGGGATAAAGATTTTGACATCGAGTATTGACTTGCAATCTTCTTCTACATAATGTCTCACCAATCCCTCAACCTATCAATATCCTATCTCAATACCTCAATCACAACCTTGCGGGATTTTGACAGTAGAGGAATTCAGACCATGATAGAATGCACCTCAAACCAGAAAGGCTATATTGAATTAATCTGACCAATCCTAAATACCGGAGATGGAATTGTACAACGGTCAATCTTTGCCAAGACGCGAAGCTCATCGTCGATCCGCCATGACGTTCTGCCTGTCTCCGTCTCCGCCTGTGTAGTCCAGGGTCCGGTTAAGATCCAATGTTGGCCATAAGGTTAAGAAGTATGGAGTAGCGTATGCTGTACAGTAATATTATTGCTGGACTTTTGTTGGGCAGACTGTTTCGTAGGTGGTTCTCTTATCATTTATTACAAGTCCAAGGTGAGTAAACGGCCGACCGATTGCCGTGACTGATACTTGCTCCTTTTTCCCTTTTACCCTCCAGCACATTCCCTTGCAAATTAATCTGCGCCTTTAATGATATGGAATTGTCCTCAACGCCGTCGGATCATTTTTATTGACTCTAGGCTGAAGCTGTTTCTTTTCTTTTCGTTTGACATACCTGTGATTTTCTCAGTGATGCGCTATACGTCAATATTTATCAGGACTTGACAACCTCACTTTCGATCCTCGACTCGAACCATCAAATCCCGCCTAACAATTCGAATCGTATTGTGCAACAGTGATTTTACTTGGAATGGAGGGAAACCCAGAACTTGAACCCGCCCGAGGGGACCCAGAAGCAAAAACACCAGCAGATATTCTACCAAGCGAACATCGAGCAACTCAAGGTCAACTTGAAGTGACAGAAGCTCAAATTGAAGACCCAACAAAAGAAAACGTCAAATCATGGATCGAAGCCCAAAGCGAAACTCAACCACAACCTCTAACTGAACTTCCAACAGTTGAACAAGTTGACGATGCTGTCGGAGAGCTGCCCCGCGCTGAGAATACCCCCAGTACAGTGCCTGGCGTGACTGGTACGACAGCTTTAAACGCTTCGACCACAACTTCAGCTCCAGGCACAGACACCCCGGGACAAGTACAAGAGTCAGCCGAAGCCTCATTTGGAGCTGCTTCTGGATCCGGACCTGGATCTGGACCTGGACCGGCTTTGATAACTCCACGCGGGCGGGCTGCATCAACCTCCACTGGCCCCTCCACTACAGCCGCCGGTCATGGTCATCTCCCTCAATTTGTCGCTCCGTCATCCTACCTCCGACGCAGGACTTCACTCCGAAGCCCAATGGCGCCCGCCGAACCAAAGCCTCTAAGTCCTCTGGACAGAGATCAGCTACAGGGTCTGGTATGTTTATCTGTCTTGCATTGTCTGTCGCATCCGTTTGCCCGTACAACTTGACGTGGGGCACGCGCGCATCAAAGCCCGATGATGAGAGAAGCTGATCCCGACAGAATGCCATACGCGATTTCCTCAAAGTTCGCACCAGCTACGATGTTTTGCCTCTGTCATTCCGTCTCATCGTCCTCGATACCGATCTCCGCATCAAGAAAGCCATCAGCATCTTGACGCAGAACTGTGCGTCACCCGACACATGCAGAGTCCAATGCTAACCTTGCCACAGCAATCGTGTCGGCACCTCTATGGAACTCTAAAACCTCACGATTCGCCGGTATCCTTACGAGCACCGACTTTATCAATGTGATTCAATACTATTGGCAGTTCCCTGACGAGTTCAGCAAACTCGATCAGTTCCGATTGAGTAGTCTAAGAGGTTGTCGCTTCTCCCCAGGCAAAATGACATCGCTGACCATACCAGACATCGAGAAAGCTATCGGCGCAATACCCATCGAAACTGTATCGGTTCATCCCTCAAAGCCACTTTACGAAGCCTGTAGACGCATGCTCAAGACCCGCGCCAGACGAATCCCCTTGGTCGATGTCGATAGCGAGACCAACAAGGAAATGGTTGTTTCAGTCATCACCCAGTATCGTATCCTCAAGTTTATCGCCGTAAACAACGAACACAACACCGTCCTCTTGAAGAAAACGGTTCGCGACATTGGCCTCGGTACATATTCAGGCATCGCTACAGCCTCGATGGGCAGTTCCGTGCTTGAAGTTGTCCACCTGATGGTCGAACATAACATCAGCTGTGTCCCGATTATCGATTCTCACGGACGAGTTCTAAACGTTTTTGAAGCGGTTGATGTCATCCCCTGCATCAAAAACGGTGCCTACGATGACTTGGATGGCTCTGTCGGGGAAGCGCTCTGCAAGAGATCCGACGAGAGCCCTGGCATTTACACATGCAGTGAAGGCGATCGCCTAGACTCCATTTTTGATACGGTCCGAAAGAGCAGGGTTCATCGCCTGATAGTAGTGGACGATGATAACAAGCTCAAGGGCATCATTTCGCTTTCCGACATTCTCAAATATGTGCTGCTCTACGGAGTGGAGGATACAAGCAACTGGGCTTGAGTATTGATGAGGTTATAATGATTGCATGCCGCTACGAATAAGGGAGCTCTCAGAGGCGCCGGATGGAGGCAGGCATAGAACAGGCGCAAGGAGAAGACGGAAGGTTATCATGTGCATACAATCTTTCGCTATAGACCGTTGACAGGCCTGCATGCATGATACAGTACAGCTGTCTCAGGGTGATGACTTTGGCAGTGTCGGTGTTACAGTACAGCAAGAGAAGCTTTTCGGCTTCGGGAACCGAGTGGCTGTGAAGCTTTGGGTGGGATTGGTCAGGTCTCATTCGATACGACGCGGATGACGCCCAAACTTGATGCTGCACTCTGACGACATTGGTGTTATCTATCCCATTTCAGTATTTATCATCCATTTCCCACTTTGGTTACCTTTTGATGCTATTCATATCCAGTTTCTGTGCACAAACACTTTGTACTTGTTTGTCTCTGTGCCACTTGTTTTGCCCTGCTCTTCATCTGCTGGCCACTTGCAATCACTGGCATCACTCAAAACTTGCCCCTTCACTTTGTCTGCGCTCCTTCCATTTTGACTTGATCGTGGCCAGATCCTTCCATCCTTTCGCAATGAAGTTTCCACTGTTTCGACATCCACGAATCTGTTGTGACACGTGAGAATTTTGATCAAACACCATCCCATTCAACTTTTGACTGCCTTTTGATACGATATCTTATCCAACGAATGACGGAATCCCAGAATTAATCGCATCTACTTACCGAAAGGCTTTTGCCGATGGATCAGCATTATCATCCAGCACCTCTGGACCATTACTCTGCGCCAGAGACTGGTCCTCATCGACTATTACCGTCCAGAAGTAGCTTATCTCTTCAGGCTACGATACGGCATATAACAGACCAAGGGCCTGTGCATACCAGCAGAACATGGACGAGTAGTGGCGATCATAACATCCTAAGCGATACCGACGAATTGGGCGATCGAGCTGCCTTTGTTCAGGAATACAACCGAATAGCAAAAAGGTGAGGGCCTTGAAGAAGTAGAGACCAAGCTGACGATTTAGAATGGAGTGCGAATATTGGTGATCGACGATTTTGACTTGAGGCATACTGTAGGTTGTCGATGGTGCATCTGAACAATCACTAACAGCCCAGGGAAATGGACTCGCTAGTCCTCGCAAGCAAGGATGGCTTTATCGGATCCTACGGTCCTCTTCCAATCATCCTACAGCAGATACACAACCAGCTCGACAAGGACCTCGCCATAAACGCAGTGTCTCCGATCTCGCCCACAACTTGATACATCGTCGAGACCCCAAGATACTCGATCTGCAGTCGATGGTCAGAATATGTGGCAAGAGCATGCTCTACCTCCCACCTGAACACACTCCCTCTGCCCTAATACTCCCAACTTGCATTCGAGCTACTGCGCATCACATCGCCCAGCATGTCACTACTCGAGGGATCTTTCGTATACCGGGGTCGATCAGAGTAGTCAACATGCTGTTCGATTGCTACTGCTGTACCGACAATATCGACATCACAAACACTGTGCGATGCGCAAACTTGCCGATGCATGTGCAGGCTTCTGTCCATGATGTGGCGTCGACTTTCAAGCGCCTCCTTTCGGTAATACCCGGTGGGATACTTGGTTCTTTGGCACTCTTTGACGCTCTGGTCGCAATCCATTCGCAGCTACAGGGTGATCCAGAGTTCCCTCGCACCAAACAGACCAAGGTGCGGGCCCGGCTCATCGCCTTGGCTATCGCAACGGTTCAATCTCAATTTCGGAGGGAGCTCATATGCGCCGTCTTTGGGCTTTTGAGTCTGATTGGAAGAGTGGCAGAAATCACGCCCAGAGAAGATGAAGAAGGTCGATCACTACCTACGGGAGACCTCATGGGCTACAATGCACTAGGCATCGTCTTTGGACCTCTTCTCATAGGCGACTTGCTTGGACTCTATTCTATGAAGCTGGCCGCCCCAAAGGCAGGGTTGCTGGTGCTCCCATTGAGATCTCCAAGATCACGACAAGATCGGAATGGAAGAAAGACACTCGGCAACGAGCATGGAGCGCCTCCAACAATGGACAAGATACTTATCGCCAATACCATCGCAGAAATGCTTATAGTCAATTGGAGAGACGTGGTCCGACAAATGAAATCGCTTGGCATGAATCGACCGCACCCACGATCAACGAGTCCTCAAGACGATACCAACGAGAATGGTTTTGTTATCAGGAAACCACAAGGTTGGGATCGGGAATGGCGAGGAAGCGAGCCGGGGGATCAGATTCCACGAGAAGACAGCCCAGAACCGCCTACACCTACCCTGGGCATATCCAAACAGCGGTCGCGCAGTCGTGGGAGCTCAGCCTCAAAGAGACTTGCGGCAAGACCCAACATTGGTTGCTTAAGCCCAACTGTGGAAGAAAGTGTGCACGGCGAGGATAAGAGCCAACGGTCAGCACAAGCAGGGGAAGGCAGTAGCTATGCCCAAACGCCGCAGAATTTGCAGATACCGACGGGTGCAGTTGATTTGGAAGACAGCAATGATGCGACGACGAAGGACACACCGCACAGCGAGAGTGCGCACATCGCTCCAACACCAACCCCGGCTACAAGGACCAGAGGACTGATCAATCGAGATGGTTCTCATCTGTCCCAAGATGACGTGCCACCTCGGACGTCCTCAAAAAGAGGAACAAGGACAACCCCTATCCAGCAAACCAGTGCCGATGAACCTACAAGTCAGGACACTTCCAGAGTCTCAGCAACGGAGACCCCTTCAATCGAACGAAAGGGCGCCATAAGGAAGAAATATCCTGGAAAGGCAAAAGCCCTAAAGCCATGTCGACAGTCGATTGCTGTTGAATGGACAAAACCTGCCAGGTCATCAGACACCTCTATGGATAGACGAGGTCCAACCAATCTAGAGTTTTCATCCGAGAAAGAGGCCCTTGAAGCTGCACTAAAAGCGCACTTCCAGGAACTCAGAGAATTGGATTCGATGGATCAACGCAAGAGTTCGGCCTCTACAAATGTTGATCAGAACTCGCAGATGTCGACTCTTGCCAACACTCCGAAGGGTTTGCGCTCAATTGACAGACCAGAAGAGGGCAGCGAGTACACTGTTTACGGGGACAAAGCACGAACACAGGCTTTACAAGAAGCTAACTCTGCTTCAACAACACCAAGGCAATTTTATTCACCAATGCAGGTGCCCGCAAGCATTGCAGGAGGCAGCAGTTCCATGGGGCTGGCCTCCCCAAATAGCCAGTTCGGGACATAGAAAGTCTCTTCTGGCGCAAAGGGGGAGTTGCCTAGTAATGGATCACAGAGTCTTGAATACGACGAGACACAAAAGCAAGCCAAGGGCATTGGCACTGAAACTCCGGAACGACGACACTCCCGAGTTGTGTCTTTGCCTGCCGAAACACCAAAGACCGAGAAGCAGCGCACTGCATCCTCTCCCTGGTTCTCTGTCCCAAAAAGAAAATCTGCGGCATTGACACGCCCAACCTTGACACCGACAGACAATCCAGGAGGCGTCAGAGCCATGGCTGCCAAGTTTGAAACCGACCATTCAGCCGAGACATCTCCAACAAAGCCCAGGAGTGCGAGCAAAACTCAAGATCTCATATTACAATTTTCTCAAGAGTCGCCGACGAAGAGTATCCGTTCGACAAGATCTGTTTCAACTTTGGGACACCCACGGAATGTTTCAATTTCAAGCCAGGACCGGCGTCCACGACCGTCAGCAATAAACACTGTTATAGATGAGGCTCTTGGTCAGAATTTGCGAGTCTCAATTAGAGAGGAGGCTGCAATGAGGGCAGTCGAGCTTCAACAAGCCGATAAGGGACAAAAGTCTAGCTCCCATGAGCAACCGGAAATGTTAGCTCAGCGACAGACGATCCCTAGGAGGAAACCAGTCCCAGGTTCCAGGGGCAAAGAGGCATCATTAGAGAATCCACGAAGTCTGGGAACCATGATGCCTTATCCTGAACAGCCTCCTATCGCTCAACACCTCAACCTTATTAGACCAGCATCATCAGCATCAAATACACAGTACGGGGCGGATCCGTCAGTTCCTCTAAATATTTCAACTCCTTTTCAACGTCCCGGCAGTACAACTACACTTCATGCACAGATTCGAAGTCTCCAACGACAACTAGACCTCAAGACAGAAGAAGCAGTTCATTTGAGAAGGCAGCTTGAGGTGCAAGGGGATGCAGATGTTGGAACATTGAGTCAGCAACTACGAGAGGCCAAAAGGGAGGCCCAAACGTGGAGGGAAAGGGCGGAGAGTGCAGAACGAAGAATCAAAGTGTTTGAGCGATTCACAGCCCGACTCAAAGGGATACGAGAGGCTGTAGGAGTTGACACGAGAAATGTCGACACAGACCTCACAGCAAAGTATCTGGAAGAGGGTGTGAATGGGCAAAAAGAAAACACATTCTTGGAGAAGGCAATGGGCTACGAGAGTGACACTTCAGGGAGAACAGAAGATGCTGGTGTCGTCAAAGCTCGGATACGCCGTTGTCTCCATGGCTTGACCGATGGTCCTCCAGACAAACCATCCTTTGGACTCGACGAGATCCAGGAGACCGGCCCAGAAAGACCGAAGCGGGATATCAGCCCGAGTACAGTCGAGGTCTGGATGGCGGCACAGGAGTTGCTACAGCTCGATGAGGCTCAGGGGCAAAGAGAGGATGAATAATTGAGTTCTAGAACAAGACGGTGACGGTGTGGCAAATAGACGTGCGTCCAGGAACATTGGGGTCCGCCCGCTTGGCAGGCTGTGCAAGGGTCTCGATCTGAAAGAACCCTGGTGGCAAACTTGACTGTACCTTTTTGAATGTATCATATTAGAATTTGTGGCAAGGGTGTCTGTATCAGAATATCACGGACTTGTCCAAACAACTGGATTGGGTAAAATTTCGATTGTGAATGTCATGCTGCATGAGGCACATCTGTGACGACGAAAACCTGTTTCACAGGAGCTTTTGGCCCGAAAGGTCGATCACTTGAGGGAGCTAAAGTCCTGTGCCACTGCAGATCAGGTAAATGGGATTTTGAAATCTCGATCTCTCTTGTATGCATTTTTAACAGACACTGTGCTAAATACGGGATTTCGATTATCATGTGCCGAGATCATTGGACAGCTGATTGGGCCATGCCGATCCCGCTTTTAGCTCCATTTGTGACTTGTCCCTGGCGCAAGGACATTCTAACTGACATCAAGGATGATACGAGCGGGGATGCTTGCATACTCTTGCGAATGTGGCTGCGGATGACTGACAAAACATGCTATGGTCTCTCGTCAGAGGCTCGCTTGATTCGCCATCTACCTGCGTCATCTCGGTTCATCGACACATGAATACGGCCAATTCCGTCTAGAACGGAATCGAATAAGGCAGACTCTTCAGGGTCCTCTGGTTTAGAGTTCCTCTCGGTCACGCCAGCGGGACGGCTGTCTGCCCCCGAGTAGCGGCGGGAGGACGTTGAAAATGCGGGGGACATGAGAGATCCGTGTGAGAGGTATTGATCTTCTTGTGTCATGGGCGGAGACGGGAGCAGACTCGCGGAAGACATTGACGGCGGAGAATAAGGGAGGGGCGTATAAGGCTGAGCTGATGGTATGTAGGATTCTTGAGTGCTCTCTTGGTCATAGGTCTGCGAGTTTGAATATCGTTGGTTGGGTTGCGTACTGACGGAAGAACGCCGAGACATTTCTATGGAATAAGTGCGAGAGACTGTATCTTCTGGTGGCGATGGTAGGAGTGCACCTAGAGAAGGATTTGGAGTCTGTGAGATGTGCGAAGGCCCAGATTGGTAGAGCGGGGTAGAGGATCTTGACAGAATGTCCCGGCCAAGAATCATATCGGAACTAGACGTTGTGAAAGACATTGCGGTGGTAGGTCTCGTCTGGCCATGTATCGAATGCGTATAACGCTGCAGTCTCTGTGCAGCACTGTGTAAGGGTCTCGAAGATCTGATAGTTCCAGTCGAGGCTGAATCAGGGGTTGCGATTGATTTTCCATCTTGGCCGGCGGAATAAGCTTGTCGTTGTGGAGGGGGAGAAGTGACAGCGCCAGCCTTGGGAGGCGAGGACCAGACCATGGCCACACGTGGGGTGTATGCATGCGAGGACTGGTAAGGGCCATGATCTGGTTGACCCCGTCAATTGCCTGCAAAGATGGACGGATGCTTGTGTGTCGCCTGCACAACCGAGCTGTACAAGCCAAAATCTACACATGTTAGCTGTCGTCCAGAAACGGCATAGTGACTGAATCATGCTTTCAACTGCCGAACACATTGGGAACAAATTTGCATTTTGCGTTGTTGTAACGTCGGTACGCCATAATGACGACAGAAAGACGAGCTTGTTGACTTACCCACACCAGTCCCCAAATCCCGGGATGTCAAAACCTTGATCGACAGGTCTGGATTGACTTTTCCAATGACCTGCACAGCATTGCCATTTGTGAGATGGGCATCCTGAAAAGGTCAGCTCAGTGTAGCAGTGCATTCCGATGTCGTGCGACTGACACCAGATTTGAAGTCAACTCACCCTGTTCAACAAGACGGTGACAGTGCCCTCCGAATCAAGAGTAGCCTGTTCACCCCGGAGCTGCGTAACCTTTCCCACGAGCATGACAACCTTGCCAACAAAGTTGTCAAGATAGGCAGCAGTGATGCGCGGGGTTGAAAGTTGCTCAGACATGGTGTTTGGTTTTCCTTTGCGATCAAGATAGAGAGATAAGAAGATGAGAAAGATTCGCGAGCAGACAGGGGTTGTGTCTCAGATGCTTGGTCGACAGGAAAGCAAGCGATGTTGGTGAGAGAGGTGTGTAATGAAACGCATGTGAAGCTGTGAAGCTGTTGGCGATAAATGGAGGGGAAGCGCGTTGAGCTTGACGCGAAGTCACGTGGATAGAAATCACGTGATGATCAGAATTGCTGCCATCGCAGGCATCCTTATGAATGCTTTTACCTCCATCATCTGAATCCATCGATGAAATGTGCTCATCATCTCGTAAGCGCCAACTCCTTTTCGTCCCTCGAAAAGTCAATTCCTTCGTCCTCAAAATTGATATCGAGAGCCCCACTGGTTGTAGAAGCCCATCCGGACCCTTGCCCGATCCTCCGCTCAACCAGGTTCAACAAGTCTCATTCCCACGATAAACCCGCTAGTCAAGCCAAGAATGTCCTACAGTGCGGAACACATTACCCTTGGCGTGCCTTGGGCAACGCATAACTTTATTACTCACCCAAGACAACCCCGCTTCTCGGATCTGTCAAAGCCTGCCCCAGCACATGTCGGAGTAAAAGCTCCGGAAATGATGAGCTGAGCCGCCATTCACCAGAGGAGAATTGGAAAGTCAGCAGTGGATAATACACAGTTCATCGGTTCTCCCAAACTGTGTCATGGTGTTCGGCTCAATGCCACGGCAGACACGCTGTGATTGAAGGGGAAAGACAAAGAACTCCATCACGTATCCAGGAGTTCATGACCCCTGCAGGTACTGAGTTATACGGCATTCCCCGTGTGTCGAAATTTATCAGCTTGCAGCAAAGGCCACGCATCCGAGGTCGATCCTTACTCTGTGTGGGTGCCAAAATCCTGATCACGCTTGTCGATCAGTTCAAGATATCTCTTGTCACAATGAGTCTTGAATGTGATGGATTGCCGGCTGAGCTAACCATCACTGGAAGGACCCTGTGTGCATCAGAAATGATGTTACTTTATTGCAGGAATCAACTCATTACTAAAGATCTGAACGAGGTTCGCTACAATCTTCAGATATCGGTCCAATACGTGCTTGAGCTTCAAAGGATCAAGCCCTTGACTTGATAATGACAATCCCTATGATATTGAAGCTTGATTCTCCGGTTAACGTGATAGGTGGATGCTGCAATAGTCTCGCTCGCCTCGCTTCGCAGGTCCATGTGTACAGTCCGTCTTGCACTGTCCCGCCGAGTGCGGCTTTGACGGACAAGGTTCATCAACATTGATAGGTGGTTGAAAATCACGGACTCCAGGTCCGTTGCACCATGATTGGCTACACCACCCATCCCAGAATTGAAGATAGTATCTCCGCCAAGGAGCCACTTGAATATCGAAGTACCATTGCTTCGCCGTTTGTGATTGGGGTACTGGAGGATTTAGAGTCCAAGCTCCTCTACCGCTTGCTAGGCATCCTACCGCCTTTGGCTCAAGGTTCCGAACGGGATGACGTTTTTCATGGCTTAAGGGACTTTTCCCTCACCTATGCCACAGCTGGTACTGCTTCCAATGGTTATGATTCGTACAAAGCAGAAGATGGTGGGTCAGGAAGACATTCCGGATCACTTATAACCTCAACGGCTCTTGTATCTCATGGTCTTTAGTACTGTCTGTCCATTATCCAGCAGGAATCCATACACTTTGTATTGCGAATCGAAGCCAACGGATTTGGCCCGGACATAACGTTGTCAAACATCGCACACCTCGTTTCCTATCTTCCCACCAACCTTTTTATATACACTCCCAACCCAGTTGCTGGACATACATACAAAACCAGCTACATCTTACCATAAACTGCAACAGGTCCACTGAGACACACCATAACGGGGAATAAGTGACGCAAGAGATTGTTGATAGTGGCCGCATCCGTTGTTGGCGTACTATTATCCCAATCCCTTCATCTGATTTCGTGTGACTGCTGGGCAGCTGTCACAGCTACAACTTCTGACTTTCCCATCTTACAATCATCAATATTTCTGACAGCTTGTCAACCTCGGCACCTCGACCTTATTTTTAGTTGCTTGCCTCCTGTCTGACTTTACCCGAATGGTCAAGTCGCCCCAGCGTCTAGATCTCATAGCTGCATAGGCGAACCCGAAACACACTATTGGATCAACAACCCCGGGAGCAGAGAATAGGAACAGACGAGGCAATTCGCCCCAGCGTCCAGACTTTACCTCCCCTGTTACTTGCCGAAACGTTGTACCCGGCCGTGCCATTTAGCTTCTACTTGGGACTTGAGCCTCGAAATCGACTTATTCTATTATCGATCGGTGGTTAACTGCCAGTTCTCGGTGAGGTCAGCCGGCTGCACTGCAGTTCTCAGGCACTGAGCTCTGCTGCACTACATTGCACCACCGGATTGGTTTCTCCGTTGAGCGCCTGCCTGATTTTCCCATTCGCCCTCCCAACAGCAGAGAGCAGCTAAATCTTTACTCTGACACGACCATCTCTTCACTACCCATTCCCTTCGACGTCGTGTTCCTGGATATAAGTTCTTTCATCTTCCCTTGAACCGTTTCCTTTCCTAGCCACCGTTGGTCTTTGACGTTCTGGAGCATCTTCACCCCCATCTCAACCAATCCGGCTAAGCACCCCCTCCCTGTGCCCGCTCCAGGTCTCCCGATCTCCAGAGGTGTCCGCTCAATTCCCATCGAGCGAGCTCCTTGATCTCGACTTTGTCTCGAGCGGCTCAACAGTTTGGCGCTTTTTGACAGCCAGTCACAATCTGCTCAGCCACACCAGCCTAGTGCCGTTGTAACCCCAGGTCCCACGCTTCAGCACAGTCTCAACGGTCTTGCAGGGTCAAGATGGACGGGCCAAGCGAGGACTTTGGCGGCCAAGCCCAGAACTTTCAAAGCAACTTTCCCATGACAAACGACGATGCCAATATTGATCCATTACTCGACTGCACAACGGGAGCTCAGACGTCCCCGATTGTTAGCAATCCCATTGACAACCAGCTTCTCATGGGCTCCAACATGTGGAACCCGATGAACAACCCCGTCAACTTCTTCCCTTCCTCCCTGCCCGCGATGGTGCCATCAGCTTTGAACAACAGTCCAACAGTGCCCAACGAAATGCATTCAACCCCAGAAACTCCATTCAGTGAGCCCAGGTCTGGCGGCCCAACACGGCAATCGAGCAAATCGTCTATCCCTTCAGTAGATTCAGCCAAAACCGACACCAAGCCTCGACGCAGCAGCAGAACTACCAAGACACAACGTCAACAGTCTTCAGTGGAACCTGCCGCCAAGCCGCGCCAAAAAAGGGCACCCAAGGAGCCACCACTGAAGGAGGAAGATGAGGATGAGAATGATGGACTGGATGAGACGCAGAAACGCAGCAAGTTCCTTAAACGCAACAGGATCGCGGCGTCCAAATGTCGTCAAAAGAAGAAGGAGTGGATGAGGGAATTGGAAGAAACCAAGCAGGATTTGGAGACTGAGTACAATGCCCTACAAGACCAGCACAGCGGCCTCATGCAAGAGTTGACCACCATCAAGAATCAACTCATGGAGCACGCATCTTGCAACGATGCCAACATCAACCAATGGCTTGACAACGAGGCAAGGAAATATGTTCAGCGTATTGCAGCGCAGTCTGCACAGAGCATACAGGCTCCTCTAGCACCGCCACAAAATGCACCTGGAGAAATTCGCAATACGCATCGTCGTAGCTCAAGTGGTATGCCGAACCTTGTTCAAGCATACAACCCATGAGTCATGACTGACCTCCATCTAGTCGCCACCTCTATACGGCGATCGATAGAATCAGAAACCATCTACAACCACACACCGGACGGCCTTGTTGATGCGAAAAACTGAGTGTGAATTGATGTGGTGGACAGCTGCACCGACGGAGATGGTGGTTTGAGTTTAGAAGTCAAGCTAGACCTCAACTCCACATGAACACAACAGCCTTGCTATTGCGACTTTGAAATTCCTTCAACTCGACAACGGACGATATCGACATGCCGGAGCTTGGGTCAAAGCTAGATAAAAGTCCTCAAAGTTGCGAAAAACACGACGACGAAAAGAAAAAATACGACTGAGATGGTTCAGCGGGAAGATACCCTTACGAAACCTGGTTATGGTGCGGCAACACTACCACGATTGGCCGTCCCATAACAGGAAGAGGTGATATGGCGTATGACTACTGAAAGGAGTTTGGGAAAGGGGTACGGGGAAGGAAATATTTTATGACTTGATGCTTTCACGATCATGATCTGATTTGCGCATATGGGATGTACGATGGCTAATCTGGGCCGCGAGTACAAGTTCTTGTGACAACCGGTTTGATTCTTGGCCCTTGGCCGGTAGTTTGGTAGCCTATGGAAAGGGCCTATAGGAGAGGCTTCCTGTTACTATGACAGGATGGTTTGAATGCTTTCAGGGTGGGAGATAATGAATACCATTAAGAGGGAGGCAGGGAAGGTAGCACAAGAGAAACTATTCAAACCTGAAGGAAACGATAGCCGTTGATGACAAGCCTGCTGAGAAAACCGCATGTAACAGCTTATGACAAGGAGACTTGCGATCGAAGTGATCACTGGCCATCGTAAATACCAGGAACTTGCCGAGACGGAAATATCTGGACTCATCAAGTTCACGAGATCATGTCAAAGCACAAAGGTTGGGTTTCGGGGTTATCAAAGGTAAAGTTTAGTGGCAATATCAAGCTTTGCCACATATTGAGCCCCTTGAGACCCTGAGCTTGAACATATCTAGAAGTTGATCATCACGACTCCGTATTTCATACCAATCAGAGCCATTTCTGAATGTCGTTGAGATCGTGGCGATGTTGCCACCGAGGAAACGTCTGACTACAGTTGAGGCTTATGATTGGTGGTGATACGTTGAAACAAGATGGCGGCTACTGGTAGGAAATAATGCGGCTCAAGTCAATCACGGGAATAACGATAATGTTCAAGTTGCTGGTGATTGAACACAATTGAGTTGCACGTAATTTATTTCTCTGGTACTCTCCCATTTTCTAAATGTACAGTAATATGATACACGCTCATCCATCTCTCTACCTCCTCTTGGTCCATCCCCTCGAGTTGGAGATACCTCTGATGTTCTTGGTGTACTTCCAAAGGTGACGGTACTTGGGTCCCTGTCGCTTGGCTTCCCATCCGCGAGGCTTGACAGGAGGCTTGAGGCTGTACACACGCGTAGGCCTGAACTCGATATCTGAGCCTGGGATGTTGTGTCGCGCCATGACAGCCGCGGTGTTTTCGTCCCAGACGCTACGGAACATGTTGAACCCAAACGGCGTTGTGCTGAACTTGTCGCGGAAGGACTTGAGCGAGAATCCATCGCGCTGGCTGTATAGTTCCTTGAGCTTGGCAACGTCGATCTTCTTGCCGGGTTGCTGCTCGAGGAGATAGATACCGAGACGGTGGTATGGGGCGCCCTTTTGGGAGAATGCGGGGAGCCACGGTAGAGCAAGCTGATCCTCACCCTTTATCCTGCTCAGAGGTAGTGATGTCTCTGTAGGGTTGATGGGGATGTTGGCGGCGAGGAAGTGGCAGCGCTTGTTGAATGTATCGGAGTCAGGGTTGGGGACATCAGAGTCGAGGACGACTACAGAGACGAGTCGCTCGCCCTTGTCAAAGACTTGAACTCGAAGACGGGGTGCATTCTCGCTGACCACACTGTCGACGATCTGGCCGGGAGGAATCTTGAGCTTGCGGAAGTATAGCTGGACATCGGCGGTAGGTTCGAGCTTGGGGAGAACGTCGGGGACGATGTTGAACTGCTTGATACGTTGGGTGATGAGACGTTGGTCGTAGGAGCGCCACTTGGCCTCGGCGTAGTGACGGTAAATAGGCTTGTTCATGTCGCCTGGGTGCGTCAGTCAGACCCAGACGGTCAATTGGGACGACCTACCTGTTCTATCTTCAAAACGCTTCTTGACAATGGGGTCATTAGCATCTGCAAGGATCTTGAGCCTCTCGACATATTTGTGCAGACTCTTGATTTTGATATCCTTCATCTTCTGGCCCCCTTTTATTTCGTCTGGACTCGTAGCTTCCAACCTTGAAATCTTCTCAAGCTCTTTGCTAATCTCTGCCAGCTTCTCCTCACGATCCACAGCCAGAATCTTGCGAGCCTCTTGAAAAGCCTGGTACGGGAGATGCTCAAACGGCAGATCGCCCGTGCTCCGGATGGCCATTCTTCGTCGTCGGGAACCAATTGGCATCTTTCCAGCCTTCATGAGCTGCTGCTCAAACTCGGGGAGCACCGTATTGGGATCGAGGTCTGCTGCGCTGGGCGTGGCAGGCTGTGTCTCGGCGGATCGTCGAATTGCGGCAGAGGTGAACGGTCGGACGGCGCTGGGCCGCAGCTGCCGAGCGATTGGCCGCAAGACGACCTGGCAGCGCGACATGATGGGCAGCGGAGCGTAGAGGCCGTAGACGTGGGACGTTGAAAGTGACGCTGGTGATATCTCGAGATACCTATTGAAAAATGCTCTGGGGATGATTCTGGCCCCACTAAAAACTCGGGGATCGGAGGATGTTGCCGATCCACTTTTTGCAGCATCGCATCACAGTTTTGAAGCCTCAACACCAGACAGCGAACTACTGTCCCCAATCAGAGCAAATCTCCCTATCGACGGCGGTTAGGGAATTGAAATCATGGCTGGCAAGGGAATTGGGTGTCTGGCTGAGGCCATGGGTGCCCTGCGGGTGTCTGCCAAGGTATGTGAAGAGACTGCAAATCGCTTCAATGCTAACAGATGCAGCCGGCGACACTCAACAAGGCCTTCACAAGGTCGATGGCTACAGAAGTCTCTCCAAAGAACACTGCAGAGACTAAATCTCCGAACACCACACAATCCATTCTCGAATCATGGAAGCCCAGTACGACACCCGTCAATTGTCATTAACATCACTGACCGCCGCAGTCACAACCGTTCCCGTCACAGTCCACGCCTTTCCCTCGTTGGAACCGACTTCTCTCGAACGATGGGACGTCAACCATCTCTATCTTCCTCTCCGCCGCGATCTCCTCCATCTCGCCGTCGTCTATGAAGGCGACAACACCCGCCAAGGAACCGCCTCCTCCAAAACCCGTTACGATGTCCACGGCTCCCACCGAAAGATGCGTCCTCAAAAGGGAACTGGTCGGGCTCGTATGGGAACCAAGCAAAGTCCCGTGAACCGCGGTGGTGGAAAGACGTTTGGTCCTCATCCCCGCGACTTTGGCACCAGCCTTACCCGAAAGGTGTACGACAAGGCATGGCGCACAGCTCTGAGCTACCGTTACCGAAAAGGCGATCTGATTGTGTGTGAGGACGGCATGGATCTTGTGTTGCCAACTGATTACGAGCTCGTTGCTGGAAAGTATCTCAAGGATGGATTGAAAGAGGCGTATCTCAAGCGATACATGACTGGACTGCTGGGTAACCTTGGTCTGGGCCGTGCTAGCGGTCGAACTCTTTTCGTCACGGGAAATCGACGTGAAGCTCTTTTCGGCGCCATGGAGCAGCTTCCTTGGGAGGGTCGAGCACTAGACTTGCAAGATGTTGATGTCAAGGACCTTTTGGAGACAGGCAAGGTTGTTTTGGAGCGAAGCGTACTCAAGGAGATGATCAAGAAGCACCAGAGCGACTTGGTGAGCAGAGTTGTTATGCAAGGCCTAGTCAAGGGAGGGCCCAAGTTAGGGACACCAGTGATTAGAGCATGAGCGTGTAAACTACCTGTATTATTTTGTATACAATCGCATGCATTCACCAGTGGCATTCTCGTAAAAGGCTAATTGTCAGGTTATATCGTTGCGGGTATCGTTAGATTGGTCATCTAGAGTACACTATTATACATGGCAGTATTACAATGCTCCGCCGACAAGCGAAACAATCCACATGGCAATCCTAACCTTGAGTCCAACTCTTCGTTCAGTGCGAGCAAAGTCATCTCGCGTTGCCTTGGTAGCATGTTCCTGCAACCACAGCTGCTCCTCTCCAAGTCTTCCCTTCAGCCCCTCGTCGCGGGTCACGATCAAAGCACCAGCTTCGAGATCATGAGAGTAGCTTCGTTTAGTATAGTTGGAACTTCCGATAATACTCATAGCGGGGTTCTTGTCACCTGGCATTGTCACCCAGAGACCCTTGGCGTGATATGTCCATCCACCGGGTTGACCAACGACGCCATAACGCCATTCCTTCAATGTGATGTCGTCATCTCGGCCTTGGTGATGCACGCGATGAACGAAACGACGGGCGAGGAGAGTGTAGGCATCAGGCAGGAGACCCGAGACACCTTTCGACTTGTAGAAACCGTTTGCCTCAGGAGAAGCTGTGATGACGGTGTTTGAGGTGGACGCGGTATTGAGGAGGAGCTTGGTCAGAGAGGGAGCGGGGTTAAAGTAGCCTGCTGTAAAGGTCCATGAAGACTCGCGATACTCGGGCAAAGCAAGAGTCTTGAGGATATGTGTAATGACGGGGAGTTCAGTTGAGGTGTCAGGTTTCATGACCTGAGACATTTGCCCAAGCATGTAAACTCGTGTATCAGTAATCTCATTCTCACGCTTAGCTGTCGGATGCAACAGAGTCTGGAGCGTCGAGGTGGTGCTCTTGATGAAAGACTGGGGCTTCTCTAGTGGTGAAGGGGCAGAATTATTCTCTGGCCATGAGAGTGTGAAACCCGCTGGCTCTGTTGAAGGTTGGACCAAGAAGCTAAAGGATGTAACCCCTGAATGGATCTTCCAGAAATGATCAGTCACTTCTTTTGAGGCAAAAAGATGGTATCGATCTTGACGGTTGGTAAAGTAATCAGTCGACAGATTTGCCCTGAAAAGTCAGTACTTCTTCAACCCAAATCTTTTGACATACCCAGACATGATGATCTCATCATCAACACCATAAAGCTTCATATGCTGAAGTCCCCAACCCTCGTTTATCCTCTTGGGGATGTACTGCTTCCTCAATCCAGTGAGATTCGGCGTGTGATACATTCGAATTTCCACACGGTCTGCTCCAAACTCCTCGACCAGGGGTGCAAGTAACGATGCACTCGATGGATTAGGCGCCTCTCTCGTTCCTCGCAGCGCATCTGTGAGAATACTCAATTTCACATTCGGGTTCTTCCTCAACGCCTCCTGCAGCGTTTCAATGAGTTCCTTTTCCGACTTTCCAATGTACAGCGTCGACAAGAAGATCCGTCGCTGTGCTTTTCGTATCCGATCCTAGACCAATCAGCCCTGTCGTTTCGTGTCAGTGATAATCCAACCTTGAGCGTCTCGTAAAACTCGGCTGGAGTACGAATGATCTGAATCTGCTCTCCTCGAACATCAAAACTCGGTGCCAATCGATCCAATTCAGTCACGAAAGGGGCCAAAGCTCCAACATTATTCACAGAACCCTGAGTGCTTCCAGCTGGCATCGTATACTGTCTGGTCTGGACTCGTACGCTGGGAACTCTAGGCTTGAAACTTGCGGCACGCAGCCTTGTAGTGCATCGTGCACAGCTCCGAGTAAGCATCTCGAATCGCTAAGCTCTATTAAGGCTGCTATTAAAAAGTGCTTGTATCGTAAATCTCTAGAATTTCTGGTTGAGCTTCGAGGTACGTACCCATGCCGTCACGAACTCAATCTGCCGAAGTTGATCCGCGGGAATCTTCTAACCTCACATCATCGACAAGCTATCAACAATCATCTTGCCGAGATCAATTGTCGCTCAACCGCCATCATGTCGACAATCTCACGAACGTTGTCCAACCTGCGCAAGGTTGGAATCAAGGCAAGTCTGCTGTCAACCGTCAATGAGCCATACTAACCTGAGTAGGACTACTTTGTCCAGATGCTGGTATGTACCTGACCGAAGGATCCTCGATGATCTTCGACTCTGGCTAACGACGCCTGCTTTCACGAATAGTATATCGGTACGCTTCCCCGATTATCCACCGAATAATTCGCTGACACCCGCAGGTGACACCAAGGCTGGTCGTCTGATTGGCACCGATCGCGCCGGCAACAAGTTCTTCGAGAACAACGAGGAACTCCCCTCCGAACACGCTGGGTCGAGTACGCCAAGCACGACTACGACGCCGCTCACATTGAGCCCGGATGGCACGCCTGGATCAGCTACAGCGTCGATAAGCCTCCTACCGAGGATCCCCTACTACAAGCTGGTGTCCGAGCCTTTGAGCCCTCACGCGCCCTCCCCAACTTTACCCAGACCCGCGGCGCTTTCAAGACTTACAACACGTATGTTTCGCATTTCACAGGAAGCAAAATTCTGACCGTTTTAGTTCCAAGTCCAAGATCTCGGCATGGGAGCCTGTGGCGGCGCCTCGGGCATGAGGATGAGTGGTCAAGTGTACATAAATTCGCGTAGAGGTTCAATCGAGAAACCCAAGCATTGAATTCAGAAAGCTGCTAGTTTTACAGCTAAAATGGTTTAAGATCTAGAAAATGTGCACTCTATGGTCTTCAAATCCTTCTCTTATACGAACTACATAAGAAATCTCACGTCTCACGATCTACGACTTTGCTTCAATTGCAGATTTGATGGCTAAATGGTCAGCAGAGCTTGGAAACCGGGAGGAATACTAACCTTCACATGTCACTCTGGCATCTCCAAACAACATCTTTGCGTTGGGCATGTAAAACATGGGGTTTGGAACATCAGCTGCTCTTGTTAGCTGTGTTCGAGTAAAGGGCGGGTGACTTACCATAACCACTGGCCATGCCTCTCTTCATGACAACAACCTGCTTGGCTTTCCAGGCATGCAGCACAGGCATACCCTCAATGGAGCTGCCCTTTTCCAGAGCAATAGGGTTGACGGTATCGTTGGCACCAATGACAACAGCCAGGTCAGTCTCGGGAAAGTCATCGTTGATCTCGTCCATTTCCAGGACAATGTCATATGGCACACTGGCTTCAGCGAGAAGAACGTTGCACTGACCAGGCATGCGGCCTGCGACAGGGTGAATGGCGAAACGGACAGTGATACCCTTGGATCGAAGAGTCTTGACAATGTCTGAGATGGCGTATTGGGCCTTGGCAACGGCCATACCATAACCAACAATGAGAATGACCTTTTCAGAGTTGAGAAGTGCATCGGCAAGGTCATCTACAGAGGTCTGGGTGACTTCTCCCTGGGGTTTAAACTCTTGCACAGCAGTTGGCGTACCCAGGCCTCCAAAGAGAACGTTTGTCAGTGATCTGTTCATGGCGACGCACATGATGTACGATAGAATTGAACCGGATACACCGATCAGGGCTCCAACAGTGGTGAGAAGGGGGTTCTCAAGCATGAAACCCTCAGCAACAAGGGCGAAACCACTGTATGCGTTCAGAACAGTGATGACGACGGGCATGTCAGCACCTCCAATAGCAGATGTGGTAGTGTATCCCTTGATGAAGCTCAAAACGGTGCTTCCAGCAAGTGCTCCAGCTGCAATCAAGGGGTTACCTGGGGCCACTGTGATGAAGGCTCCCATGGTGGCTGCGTTGCTTGCAAGTAATCCTGAGTTGATGATATGACGTCCAGGCAGGATCTTGGGCTTTGATGTCATCCTGCCGGCGAGCTTGAGGAACGCGACTATGGATCCGGTGAACGTGATGCCGCCGATAACGACGCCAAGGTAGGCTGTGACGAGGTGGAGAGTGGAAGGGTCCATGACATCAGCCATGACACTACCGATGCTGGTCAAGACGGCAGCTAGACCAACCACGGAGTGAAGAGCGGCGACAGTCTGAGGGAGATCGGTAGGAGTGATTCGCTTTCCAATGAGCATACCAGCAATGGTACCGAGTGCAGCAAGACCACCAAACTGAGTGAGAACTTCGGGGGTAAAGCCAGCAGCGAGAAGACTGGCCAACACACCTGTGCCGACACCGAGGATACCTAGAGCATTGCCCATGCGAGCAGTGGCTTGGGAAGCAAGACTGGAGACAGAACCAATGCAGAGAACAGAGCTGACAAGATAACCGGCTTGAACGAGACCAGCAGCACCAGTTGACGCAGCAGCCACGAAACCACCACCACAGACAACAGCAGGAATTGCATAGAGCCAGGGATACTCAGGGGGATCAGTAGGTCCTATTCCCGTTAGCTGGGTCGAGTTGAAGATCGAACAACTCACGCTTGAACATGTCTAGCATACGCTTGGTGATCACGAAACCACCGCCAACATTGACAAAAGCCAGCAAAACACTGAGAGCACCGAAAGCTTGGGGAATAGTCTCGGGCAGAAATCCACCTCCAAGGATAAACAAACCACCAATACCGACCATACCAGAAATAGCATTGGTGACACTCATCAGAGGAGAGTGGAGCGCGGGTGCAACACCCCATACAGCACGATATCCGATAAGACTAGCCAGAGCAAAGGTGAAAGCGTTCGACATGAGAAGAGGGCTGGTCCATTTTCCAAGAGCCAACATACTACCCATACCAGCGGTGACACCAGCAACTTCACGGGTCTTCTTTTGCCAGGGAGTCAGAGCTACAGGTTCAGGGGTCACTTCGGTTGCCTCAGCCTTTACGGGTGGTGGAGGAGGTGCTGCGCGAGGAGCCGGGGGCAGAATATCTCCTTCTTGGGTGACGATTGCACCTCGGACGACTTCATCTGAGAGATCAATGCCGAAAGCGCTGGGTTCAGGGGTCATGGAGAGCAGGAACTTGGTGATGTTGTTGGAGTAGAGGGTCGAGGACTGAGTTGGCAGACGAGAGGGAAGATCAGTGTATCCTAGAATGTCAGCGGATGTCGTAATTCAGGGGTTTCACATACCAATAATCTTGACATCGTTATAGACGGCCAATTCACCCTTCTTGGTAGCTTCACAGTTGCCTCCAGCTTCGGCAGCCAGATCGACAATGACACTTCCAGGCTTCATAACATCGAGGATATCGTTCTTGAGCAGTTTCGGGGCAGGCTTTCCAGGGATCAATGCAGTGGTGATGATGATGTCGACTTCTTTGGCTTGGTCTTTGAACAGCTTCATTTCAGCTTCGATAAATTCCTTGCTCATTTCCTTGGCATATCCACCAGCTCCAGATCCATCTTCCTCAAGTTCAACTTCGATGAATTCGGCTCCAAGAGATTGAACCTGTTCGCGAGCAGCAGACCGAGTATCGAATCCACGGACAATGGCACCCATACGACGAGCAGTAGCGATAGCACTCAGGCCAGCAACGCCAGCACCAATAACTAAAACCTTGCAGGGAGGAATCTTTCCAGCAGCAGTGACTTGGCCAGTGAGGAATCTACCAAAGACATTGGACGCTTCGAGAACAGCTTTGTAGCCGGCAATGTTGGCCATGCTGCTGAGGGCATCAAAGACCTGAGCTCGGGAGATACGGGGGATCATGTCCATGGCGAAGCTGGTGGCTTTTCTAGCGGCAATCTTTTCGACGAGTTCTTTGTTCTGAGCAGGCTGGAGGAACGAGATGATGGTTTGGCCTTCTTTCATGGATTCAACCTCTCCAAGACCGGGACCGCGGACTTTGAGAACGATGTCTGAGTTGGACCAGACCTCCTTGGGACCATTGACAAGAGTTGCGCCGGCTTTTTCATAGGCGGCATCGAGGAAATCAGCAGATGTACCAGCACCACGTTCAACGAGAACCTGCTTGAAGCCCTTTTTCTTGAGGAGTGCAACATTGGCAGGCGTGAGAGCTACACGGCGCTCCCCGGGGAAGATCTCGGTTGGAACACCGACGACGAGATGATCATAGGGAGTTGTCTTGGGAAGAACCACGGTGGAATATTTACGAGGAGGCGCAGAAGCATGGCGGATCAATGCGAGAGGCTTAGAGACGTCTGTGACAAGAGCATGCTGTCGAGGTGAAGCTCTCAAGGTGCTGTGCCACTGCTTGCGACGAGAGAGGACATCTGAAGTTTGTTAGTATGAGCTTCGACAGTCGAAAAAGCCTACCTTGAACTCGATACCCTTTCAATTGCTTCTGTATAAAGAAGGACGAGGCGCGCAGCTCGGAAGCTGACGCTGGGACCGCGGACGAGGCCAGCGGGCGAAGCATTTGGGATGCCATGATTAAAGAATCATGAGAGCGATTGCGAGACCGGAACGAGTGGATCGCTTAGCTCCGTCACCTCGAGTGCCGAACTGTCGAGGCCTGTGTATCCGAAAAGCGACAAAGCAGTCAAACGTGAGAATTCCAAAAGAGAGGGAATAAAAACAAGAGACAAAACAATCGAGGGGTTGCGTTATTGTCTCTGTGTCATGTGTTTGGTTGTCGGGTACCCCCAGGCCCCAGCTCCCGCAGCTACCTACAGCTCCTACAAGTTCTCCCGGGGTTCTATTAGCCGCCCCGGAAGAGGGGCTCGGTCCACTGACGCCGCTAAAACCTGGGGGGGAGGGCCGCAGCTGCGGAGAAGGCATCAAGCCGATGCAGGGTATCGTCGAATCATAGACTATTTCCACCAGCGGGAGCTTCGGGAGAATTTAAGAAGCGACATGTTGTGCATCCAGTCAGATGATTTTGTGGCTACGGGCCTGCCTGATCAAGTCTTGCCGAGACGCTTGGCTCCAAATGCAGATGGTTTCCCCTCTTCGGACGTTGAAATCCGGGCGTGAAACGGCCAGAGATGGGCCGAGATCATGATGGATGATGTATTTGACGTGGGGTACGTTTCAGCGGCTTATCCATCGGCAGGCTGATCGGTTGGTGGTGCAGGACCCATTGATCTAGTGTGAGGTTGTGATCTCGAGATGCTTGCGTACAGGACTCGGTATATACAGTTGCACCAGCCTGAAGGAGCTCATCTTTTTCGTACGTTCAAGATCTTGTGCTCAGTCATTCCTCTCTGATGTAACCATTTATCTCGTAGAGCAGAATTTGACTCGCGGCTTGAGACCTACTGTAGCTTGTCCAAAGCTGTAGGCGTCACACATGAGAACACCATAGCTAGCTGACAAGGGCAACGAACGAGTACCGAGAAGTACACATAAATTCGTTCCATAATGATCAAATAGAAGTTGCACACCTCTTCTCAGCCTTCAAACAAAAATCTAGCACCAGAACCATCGACTTCAGAAATTGGATCATCGCGAATACCCTGGAAGTGTGCAAACTAAAGAGACCAAATATTGTATGACTTGGTTGAGAACCGTGTTCCTTGTGTCCTACTGTCCTGTGAAGTTTGGCAAGATAGAGATTCATGGATCTTTAGAGTGACCCAGGGTGGTATCTCACATATACATTGCCAATGAGGCACATCTCGGTTGAGATCGCTAAGCTACTGATAGGTTTAGGCAGAAAGACTTTAAGCGACAATTGCATATCCGTTATAGGGAATCTGTTTACTCGATTACTGTTTTTATAATGTGATGAGAACTGGGATGCATGAGATTAACATTTTCAATAGGCACTATGAAGATTCACGCTTGATAAGGGTACCATTAATAAAACGGCATTCCAGCTGCTCTGCTTCATCGTATAAGTTTAGAGTATAATACGTTTTCTCTCAGTCGCAACCTTGTTTCGCAGTGAGTCTAAGAATGGCGTTGAGATGAATGCTCATCATTGACGATGCTAGCAAAAGAAAAGGAACCAAAAAAGATTTCCCCATTTGCTTAGGAAAGGTCACTTATTTCCCGCTGATGCTTGCTTCATCTTCAGTCATTGTAATATATCACATTTGTCAGTATTAGCGACAGTATTTTGATGAACGACTTGAACCTATCTTACTCATCTCATGATGAGTGAATATCTGGTGCAGGTTAACATCTGATAAGATTCAGATTGCTGTCCCCATTAAGCCTAACGCCGGTGTAATGGTGTGAATCTCAACACCAAAATTGGTCTTGTAATTTAATCACGAGAGCCTCTTCCACATGACCATAATAATCACCCAACTCATGAATACTTCAATCGCCGTCTCCTCATCATCATCTTAATTCATCAAAAACCACCAACATGCCTCGGAAAGCACCTATTCACCACTTCTCATATCGCTCCCTAATCATCCCACCAATCCTCCTAGCCGCAGCAACCATCGTCGTTCTCTTCCTCCACTCAGACGTCAACTTTGCCCTTCTCTGGTCCCAATGCCACTCCCGCGCTCGTCTCCCTGGTGTCAGTCGAATCCCAGGTCTCGGGACGCCTCTATGCTATCTCATCAGCTTCTTCCGCGCCGCGCTTCACTCACTGCGCAGTCGCGCGGTCATGGGCGTTGTTCTAGCCTTCATCGGCGGCCTCTTGACTGTGAGCACCGTTGAATCTGCGCGTGTCTGCAATGCGCCGAATGTTCTCATCGCGTATCCTACTGGTCCGTGGTTGGTGTTTGATCTTGTGGGTGGTGCTGTCGTTTGGGAGCTTGTTATTATTCCTGCGTTTCTGCATCGCGCGACAAGTGTTTTGACTGCACAGAGAGATGAGGATGGTGACGCCCATCAGATGTTTACGAGTCGTCATCTTCCTGATAGTGAGCTTGTGGCTATTCCTATCAGTGTGGCGCTTGGTTACTTTCTTCCGTCTGTTCTCATGCTGTTCTATACAACTCCCGAGACGATCGGCATCTGGCTCTTCTTCCCGATCTATGTCGAGATCATTCGCCAGATCATTCGTCACACAATCTCCGCACTGAGGAGGGTTGACCCAACACTCGTCCATCTCGCGTCGAATCGGTCGTCTCTGCTGTTTGTTTATGCACTGCCCTTAATCTGCTCCGTTCTGGCGCATGTTTCTTTCATCTGGAGCCTGACTCGACCCGACGACCGCAAAGAAATGACAAGGTCAATCATTGTCTTTATTGAAGTCAACTCTCATTTCATCTTCTGGACCGTCCTGTACTGGATGTTGGTGGAGGTTGGGTGGCGGGTGCCTTTGACAACAATCATCACTTCCATTGTTGTTGGACCTGGCGCTGGAACGTGCGTTGGGTGGATATACCGAGAGAAGCTCATTCATCACGACAATGAGGAAGACAATGGAGAGAGTGATCAAACAGCAGATGAGGAGACGCCTTTGTTGCAATGATGATACCCTGACGTTACTTTTATAGCCCTAATTCCTATAGACATGCTTCATGAACGATCAATAGACAAGTATCTTACAGTTGCAAGACTGTTATGTACAGGTCCAGACCTTCTTATTGTACAGATATGATACAGATTACCCACTCACCATGCTCAATCCTGTAGTCTTGACAATATCCTCTCTCTGATAACCTGTGATGCCACCACTGCTCCATGCTGTAATGTGATGGCACCAATGATGGCCATGATGGCACCGTTGAGCACGACATCGGCACCTGAAGCTCGGAGTTTTTGCACCTACTGCTAGTTAGTCGAGTTACCGCGGACAGAAGAGGTATGTACCTGTTTGGGCTTCCACCGCACAACATCGATCAATCCCACTTCAGCTGCCAAGCCAGATAGTCTCTCCTTGCCGACGACGTCCTTGGGTCCTTTGACGGATAGATTGTCTACCGATTGCAAATTTGGATGCACGAATGGCTGGCGGCCAAACCCGTCATCGAAACTCGGTGCTCCGATGGGACCCTGCGCAACAATTGTCTTTGTTGTCTCCATGACAAGAGTCATTCGTCCTGGTAGAGTCAGCATAGACCAACATTCATCCCTCGTGCCACCCACCTAGAAGTGCCAGTCGGTCGTTGAAGCCTCTCCGCCCCTGATCAAAGCTCTTGTGCGTGACAGCCAACCACTTGAGCTCCTCGGGCAGAAGTTTGCTGCCTCCAGGACCCAGCAGGCGCTCGTACACCTCGTCCAACTTCTTGGGATCGTTGTTGACAGTCCAGACCTTGTTCTGGGGATTCTTTGCCCAGTCGAGTTGCAGCGGCGCCTTCATAGCAGCAGGCGTCTGGCTCCACCGTGGCACGACGCCAGAGGAAGACGGGGTCTTGGTCTTGAAGGATTCGGGGGTCGAGTCGGTAGTGTAGGTGCGCACGCAAGGCATGAGGGTACGGGCAGCATGGCTACTCCGCCAGAGGCCGGAGCGGCAGGGTTGAAGGGCCATGGTGCTGAATGGAACGAGTCGGGCTCGAATTGCATCTGATGGTCACCATCGAGATGGGCTAAATGTGAAGCTTGGCCGCGAACATTTTCTCCAGGTCACGTGGACTAAAGAGACCGCTGTCGCCCCACTCTTGTCAACACCAAGTTTACGCCGAGATGGATGATCTGGAGCCTCACTTTTTCCTGCTAGAGTCATCATCGCTAGGCTACGCGCCGCCTTTTCTCTTATCAAAAACATGATTGAATTAAAAAATACAAGCCAACAATCTAAAATAAACCACGTTCTACACACAATCAGGGACCCAGAGGAATATAGGATCAGGCCGAATATCCCCGCCTAAGTCAGATTTCCAGTGCGGGAGCTCCTCTGTGCTTACTCCTCGTCCTCGTCCTCGATCTTCGTCTCATCCTCATCCTTTGTGCCGCCCTCTTTATCCTTGATGATCTTCACCTCCTCTTCTCCGCCCCCTCTCCATCCTCCTCCGTCTCAGTCACCTCGTCGTGGTTGAGCCGGTCAATGTATCCAACACACACTTTCATAGGAACTGCGACGACCGGAACGTGGTAATCCCATCCATCTTGTTCTCCATAAAACACCAGCATAGGCGACACAACCAGTTCGATGGGCGCACCATTGCATTCGGCTTCGGTTTCGAAGCCGACTGATTCCATCACAACTTGAGTGTCGAATCCCTCAGCTCTGGCTGAAAATGGAAATCTACATGCCTCCTTGGTATTGGGGTCATGAAACACAAGTCGAAGAGTCTGGCGACCGCAGTCGAAGACCAATTCGAACTCGGCAATCTCCTTGGCAAGAAGCAAGATCTCCTCTTCAAGGAAGAGGCCAGGATTCTTAGGGAAGTATTGGCCAAGCGCTTTCTCCAAGATCTTGACCACGCATCCCGGCTCAACCCTGGTTTCTCTGAAATACGCCGCTCCTTTCCGATTGGATCGTTCCTTAAGGGTGTAAAAGAAATTGATTGTGGTGAATCGCCAGTTGGGATACTGGAAACGCAGGAATTCGTCGTCGTGATCGAAGTTTTTCTCTATGGATAATGTCAGTCCCACGAACGAGGTGAGTCTTTTTAATCTTTCTTACCCCGTAAGAAGCGTTCCATTGTAGCTTGAGCTTCCCAATACGGCGACGTCCACTCGATGTCCTGACTCTTTGTAGTGAAAAAGTTCTCATCAAGGATCTCCCAGATCCACCGCTCGAACATAAACCGGCGTACAAGAGGTGTCTCAAAGAGCTGTTGGGCACAGGGTGAATATCCAACGAACCTTTGCTGAACGGCCTCATCAAGTCTATCCCAGGGAAGATCCCGAAAACCAGCTGACTCTGCGAAACTTTTGATACGACCATCAAAGTATTTCCACAGTCGGAAAAGGTGGCCTTGTCTGTACCCCAAACCAACATCCCACTGAATAGCCCGTCGGAATTTTAAAAGACCATCGTCCATCCACTTACTTCGCTCAGCTAGGGCACGGTCATGCCTTTGCTGTGCTTCTTCTAACAGTTCTCTGCCCCGAAGTTGTCTCTCCAAGGCTTCTTCTGATGCACGGTTCGGCGATGCATTTTTTGACGATGCGTCTTCTGCCGATGCATCTTTTGTCGATACATCTTTTGACGGTGCATCCTCTGGCGATGCATCCTTTGGCGATGGCTTTGAAAAAGTCAGTTCAGAAATGAATATAGAAGGCTGTAAAGTGGCTACTCACTCTGTCGACCCCTTGGTCTAAAGGTTCTTCCATGGCGCTTTTTCCGATCTTTTGTTCTCCCCTTGAACCACCTTTTCCGTGGTTTCCTGGTCATTTGACACTCTTGCGATCTTGGTGACTCTGTCTTGGTCAGGTTTACTGCAAGACTGCAGTCGCTTAGATCTTCGAGGGCCAGCCATTTTCTGAGAAGGGCGAAAGAAGCGACCGCCGCTGTGTGAGAAAATTGAAGGAAAGCAGTATTGTTTCGAAAACTACCCTTTCAAAAGTGCGAGCAGCCTTTCGTGTTATGTACCCGTCCTTGTCTAATATTGATTGCCTCGTAGGGGGAAAATACAACATGCTGACTTACACCAAAATCCAGTCTCTTCTTTCTTACCCCCTACATTATCAAAGCCAGACCACCCGTGCCATCCCCACAACATATGACCACAGGAGTACAGGCCAATCACCACAGACTGCCAGATAAAGGAGTGAGTTTAGGTATGACAAGCGGCCGTGCGTGGCTGGACAAACAACGCCTCTGCTGGGATAGTTTCAGCTCTGTGGGCATCTGCTGCATGGACGAGAGGCAAACAGAGCCTAGCATCGTTTGCGTTGTAGAGGCAAGCATCAAGCCTGCCGATGAATCTGGTACCTTTCATTTTATTTTTGTGATTGTACTAGAAGAGGGTGATGGAGCTTGTTTCTTTATTGGTGGCGTCTTGGACAAAGAAATGATAACTCTCTATTCACACAGCCCGTGCCTCCCGGATGACGGTTCGCAATATCGCAGACACCGTCTTTAATTGGCTTGATTGTCTTGTTTTGAGCGTGTAGCTGGGGATATGTAATTGAGCTAATGTAGCTTCCAGCCGTGAGGCGGATATCCAAGCACGTCTCCGTTAAGAATGCGCTGATGACTGGCTCTTTGGGAATACACTGACCAGTACAGTCTCCTTTTCCCGCTCAGCCTCGTTCCACAACGGAAACTATTGAGATTGACCGACATTTCGTTCTATTCATGCCTTGTGATGACCCCTTAACCGCGTGACTAGTCATATCGTTGCCTATCGTTTCCTCAGGCCAAAAGGTCTAGGCTGTGATGCATCAGATAATTCATACATGGGCTACACTGACTGCAAGGGCATCTGTTCCGGGGTACTCATAACACCAGCGTAACTTAAGCTCCTTCATCTCCTGTCGGTCAGACGCTCAGAATTTCCATCAAACTCTACTTCCACTTATCTCAACCCTCACCACATTTGGCATTGATCAAAGAGCCAAGCCAACATGGAATCTTCTCCTGGGAGCAGAACCCCCGTCGTTGTTGGTTTGGACCTGGGGACCACGTAAGTTTTTAGGGTGTCATACAACACGACTCTCAAGACTCACTTTGCTCACTCGACTCTGTAGATTTTCCGGGTTTTCGTATGCGCTACTGACGATGAATGGACCGAAATGCTTCTGGTGGACAGTCAACGGTAATCGGTTACCGAAAACACCAACTAAACTCATGGTTTTGGATTCAAACAAAGTCAAGGATCCTGATACCAACATCGAATGGTTCAAGCTTGGCTTGCCTCACCCTGATGATCTACCATCAGACCTCAGAAACTCTCCCAAGTTCAAGGAATTAAACCTCGCCAGAGCGGCTGTGGGTATGACAGCCAAAGAAGCCACAGCAAAATTCATCAGCAATATCTGGAAAGTCTTCCTTAACGATCTTCAAAAGAAGATCCCATACCCTTATGTCCAGATAACTGTCACAGTCCCCGTGCTTTGGCCTGAGTACGCTTGTGGAGCCATGTTTGAAGCCCTTCATCAAGCACAGATGCTGAACGAAAATGTGGTACTGGCACCTAAATTCCTTGCCGAGCCAGAGGCTGCGGCTCTAGCATTCTTTTCAGATGCACTTTACCTCGAGGAAGTAAATGTAAGAAACCTTTTGAACTCTTGGTCATCTGTTTACGTCTAACACTCCCATAGTCCTCCAAACTTGAGCCAGGACAGACTGTCTTGGTCTGTGACTGTGGCGGCGGTACCGTTGTAAGTTTTGCGCCACCCTACCGAAGACTTCTTGTTTAGTGCTCATCCCTCCTCAAGGACACTGTCGCCTATGGGATCTCCTCCATTCGCCCCTACTGCGTCGAAGAAATCCGCCCTGCGCAATGTATCTTTGCCGGAGCCTGTCTCATCGATGATGAATTCATGCGAGTTCTGAAGAACAAAATCGAGACGATGATCTCTCCCCGGGTGTTTGAAGCCCTGACAGCAAAGGACCTCTACGATATAACCAATAGATGGGAGCTTGGGATAAAGAGGGAATTCAGAGACAACTACCCGACCCAAAGGATCTGTCTGCCTTTCAAGTGGGCTTCGAGCCGCATGAGAAGAATGCGTGTTGGACAAGGTGATGAGGTGACATTCACCCAGTAAGTGACTGACACTGATGTAGTATCTTATGAGCTATAACAATTATACAACGTGCTGACGGTGAATTCAGCGATGATCTTGCTTCGATCTTTGACCCAATTGTGGGAAAGACCACACACCTGATCGAGAAGGAGATGCTGGGTATTTCAGCCAAGCTTTCAAAGGACGTGACGGTGAGTTAAATGCCTGCAACGCTCGTGTTGAGCGACGCCCACTAACACGACCATCATCAGCACCTCGTTGTGGCCGGAGGTTTTGGGCAGAATGCCTATCTGCGATCAAGAATCGCAGAGACTGTGGCCAGAGTTTCTCCCATCACGAACCTCGTTGACTATCCACCTGGATATGGGTAACTCTCCCAATCTTCCTTACGTAATGATAGCTGACGGTGTCATGAAGCTGGAATGCAGTGTCCATGGGAGCCGTTGCCCACGCTCTCCACGCGCAGGCGGTGCAGCAACCGGCCGTAATAACCTCCAGAATCGTCAGAACTGGCTGGGGAGTTAGTGTCGACCGCGGAAACTCAATCTTCTGGCTCGTTGGCGAAGTTGGTCATTCTTCCAGGTTAATACTATTGGCACATTACTAATAATTCTCAACAGAATGAATCTCTTGGCGCCACACAACGCAATCTACGACGTATCCCCCGAAGCTCTTTCGATCGACGATCACACCGGCAGGGACAGCTTTAGTATCCATGTCTACAGTAGACATCTCAACAACGAAGCGCCACGCATTCGTGAAGTCTGTACACTCATCTGGAAGACCTGTGATGTTGGGTTGAACTCCGACATGAAACCCGTTCTCAAGGCCGAGTTGCATATCGATTTTCAATGGGACGGGGCGGTAATGGAATTCTCGCTGTTTTATGGCAGTATCAAGCAGAGCTCGGTGGAGGTCAAGGACCCTTGGAAGCGCGAGGTTTGAGCGCCGGTTATCTTTCTTCATCCCTAGATCCCATGTCTGGGTTTTATCAACAACATTGGTCGTGATAGAAGCAGATCTTGGTATACACACCAGGGCTTATCTTACCATGTATTTCATTCGGTCGAGGTAGTTTTTGAGGTAGTTTTTGAGATTGTCAATACAGGAGCGAGGCTGAAGAATGTGTATGTTGATGGATGGGCCATAGTGATGCGATGTATCAGTGCAACAATTGGCAGATCAATCTATGCCCTCAGAACATGACTGAAGCCATCTCCAATCCGATTGATGGCCTCATTTGGCCCTTGTGGCTGGGAAATGGCAGATTGTACGTCTCATCAAATTCATTAAAGGAAGGAAAGTCTGGCGTGCGGCCCACCTGCCAAGGCTACAATGGTATACATTCGCGAACTGTGGCTACCTCGAGTAGAATTCTTTCCATCTTCCAACGTCAATTTCCAATAATTTCATTCAACCTACGGCGGAATTTCTGTTGTTTGGTCTATATATGTTTGCCAAATGGCGCTGGATCCCACCCCTGAAGCACCCACCTATGGATGGAGTTAGGTGAGCTTCGCGAGAGAAGCCAGTCAACGCAGTAGCTTTCCGATTCGATCAGCTGGCATGCCCCCCAGAGCTTCAGATTGTCCAAAATTAACTTTACGCCTGGCCAAGGAGGAGTCTATTGGGAGTCTTTGCTGACCTTGAAGCTAGCGTCGGCTTGGGAGCTTCTTGAGTCAAAGGTAGCCGACCAACCCTGGGGATATCAGAAACACGTGGCGCAAGAGAAGTAGCCAGAGCCCTAGCTATGATAGGTACCAGTGCAATAACTGGAAGAGGTGCCGACAGTGGGATGGGAGCAGCATGCGGCGCAGGAGCAACGCCAGGCACAACCCGAGCCACAGAAACCGGCACGACAACGGGAGGAGATGCCACCACTGGGCTCTTTGCAGTTCTAGGAGCTTCTACAGTTGACGGAATGATAATGTTGCCCACTAAGAATCGAACATTTTTGGGAGCCGATCGAACTTTGGGCACACGACCAGTACTCGGTGTCGCCCTGACAAGAGGAGCATGGACGGCAGTTGGAGGAACTTTGATCTCGGGCGCTCTGGCAACATACGGAGTACGATCGACCTCTGGAGCCGGTAGAGTCTGTGAGACCTGACGCGAACGAGGAGCTGCATCGGTCGTCGAAACCTGTCGAGAGCGAGGCGTGATACCAGCACGAGAGACTTGTCGCGACCGAGGTGATGGCATAACAAGGGGACCCTCGGGGATAGCAGGTAAGATACGTGCTGGAGCGTCTGGGCTTCCTGGCGATGCGCCAGTTTTTGGAGTGGTGACCCAACCAACCTTCACTGGGTCACCATCTGGCGTCTCCGTTGCAGTGGGGGTGACAGGACGGTTGAGGGCTGTATTCGACCCCTGGCGACGAAGAGAAACGTTAGAGCCCCGGCGGCCGAGGGTAGACGTGGTTGGTCGGCGTGTTGGAGTGCCGGGACGCTCCAGCTGTCCCTTACGAATGGGGCTAGTTCGTCGTTGAGAGGACTGTGTGCCCATTGCATAGCGAGGGGAGTCGGCCATGTTGATACGAATGTGAGTGATGAAAGAGTACGATTAAAGCTGATCTTTAACAGTCACAAGTCGGCAGGCTGTGAGAAATGTCCTCAGCTGAGAAGTGCGGCATTATATACCCTTCTGCAAGCTGTCTAGGGGAGTAAAGAAACCCCGGGACCTCGATCCTAAATGAAAAAAGACTTATGCAACGTAGCATAAGTTTAGGATACCTCTGCTAAGTTTCGGATACCCTCTGCCAAGTTTATTATTATAACCTATCGAGGCCCGATATTTTCTTGCTCCCCGAGGGCTGCCAACTCATCGTCCTCCATACTTGACCTCTCATTCTGAAACAGAATTCTCGGGAAAGTCCGGATGGGTGGTCGCTTTGCTTTTTCTTTGATGGAATCAACATCAACTATTCGTCAATCATGAGGCGATGCGATGCGTTGACCAGGATCTGTAAGTTTACCCCTGTCTCCACGGCCGATTAGCTCCCGGATGATGTGCATCTCTAGTGAGACTGGGGTATCCCTGCAGCGGATCGATGGATGTGAATACGCATTACAGGCTTTCTAACGAGCAAGCATTCAGCAGCTAATTGAAGCACAGTTCCATATAAGAGAAACAAGCGAAGTTGAGCATTCGGTACTACAACAGTGGTACTACTTCATCTTCCTCCAACTACTCTTACCACTCACTACCGTCCTCTTATTCTTCTCTGGAACAGTGTATCCGCTGTCCCTCTCTAATCTATGTCTTTCCCAAAAGTCACTCATTTCCTCTCTCAAAACTCTCTTCCCGCTTCTCAAGTCCCTCTCCTCCCTTTGTCGCTCATTTCCTTGTGGCAGCATGTCAGCCATCTTTGCAACAGCTGGCTTACACAGTGTTCTCCACACCCAGGACATCATGTGTCGGTACAAATGGCCAAGCCATTTGATCAGAAGTCGGGCATTTGTACTAAAAGCTGCCACGAGAGAAAAACCACTAGGGCGAAACTTGCAGGCAACGAGATTGTCCCGATGGTCTTGAGCGACAAGTTATTCTCACCACCCCATTCCTGAGTGTTCATACCGAAGAGACCAGTAAAGAAGGTCAACGGGAGGAAGATGACTGTAAATGTGGTAAAGATCATGACACTGCGACTTTGCGCACTTGCAAGGTCGGCATGAAGCCTACTCAGCCGTACCTCATCAACCTGCGCCTGTCGCTGAACCATCTGAAGGAGTTTGTCGTAGTCGTTTCTCGTGCTCCGGACTCTCTGAATCATCTCTTGAGCTTGGTGCGTATACTCCGAGACCTTCTTGATCGCTTCACTCAGGAACAGTCTTCCATTTACAGTACGGTCACGCAGTTCCGGACGAGTGTAAGTGGAGAGCATAGAGCTGACGACTTTGGACTGACGTTCAAACAGATGAACCAGGATCAAAAGTTCATCTTCGATATCTCGAAGTTCAAGGAGAGCAGATGTGTTGTCTCGGTTATCCTCTTCTGATCGACGGCCCTCGGCCTTGTGGCGTGCTCTGATGGAACGAGCTTTGTTCTCGACTGGCTCGTAGGCTGACGCTTTGTCACGGAATCCCTCGGCGCGAAATGTTTTGAGCGAGGAGGTGAGTTTTTCGGTCTAAAGGTTAGCAAGGTCACAAAATGATGGCAACGTGAAATTGCAGTGAGTGTGACATACTAGAACGCTGATGGCCTCTTCAAAGATTCGAAACACTTCTAGGTCTGGGTGCGAGGATCTGTCGAGGAGGACTGTGACAGCATGGAGGACTGCCAATGCCGCCAGGTCCAGAGCATTTTCGCATTGTCGGGTGAGATCGACGTTGACTTCGTTAAAGATGCTGTCGCGAAGATCTGCTTGCTGATACAGAGGCCCTTCAATAGCATCACCCTCTCGCTTTGGGAAGAAGGAGAGTAGCGTATCTAAAGGTCAGCTGAGTTCCGTATAAGGATACCGGACGTACGAGAATCTATGGCCCAAAGCCACAGCTGATCCACCATGAGAACATTGCCGTTGAGTATAGAGTCCTCGCAACCCTCCTCGTCTTCACCGTCCTGGCTACTTGTCTTGGATCGTCGACTACCACTTCCGCTACTCCCGGAGCTACTGTTGGACATTTGTCCATGAAGTCCTGGGCCTAAACCGGGAGCGAATGTTCGTTCCTTTGTCAGTTTATACAGCATCTGATCATCATCTCGCGACCGAGTGTCCCTCAGCGATGGATATCCGAATTGATCTAGTGTTCGACGACAGTTGAGTGGTGGGTCGTGGCCCAAAAACTCCCAGATCACCTGTGACTCAAGAGAATCAGATTTTGCCACAGTTTCGGGAACAGGCCTAGCTCGTCCATGACCAAGACGCTGAAGGATGAGTTCTCGTCGGCGAATGAGTCGTTTGTACGAGTCAAAATGAAGATATGGTAGGAATAAACAAGTATAGATTCCACCCTCTGGTTTGGGCGATATCGATGACTGTTTCGAAGATCGGCCTCGAGGCGACACTGCACGGTTAGCTTGGATTTCAAGATAGGACTCAACTTACTGTGCCGAGGAGCTGAAAAGTAACAGCCTGGTTTCGCAAAATACGCATAGTGTTGAGAGTGTCGCCCTCGAGAATGTCTTGTCGCCCAAAAGTCATTGTTAAACAGGGGGCATAGTTGCGGTTGTTTACTGTCTGCAAAGTCTCGAACATTTTCTACAGAGGTCAGTAATTGTATGAACCAACTGCTTCAGACTGCTTACCGTCACCCAGCTAGGATTATTGTATGGCAAATGAACCCACATAAACTTGCGAGTTTCAATCTGAGGTTTCGAGAACGCAACAGGTACTTCATCCACAATTACTGTCTCACTGGCTCTCCTCTCACCATTATTCGCGGCCTTTCGGATGGCAACGATCGCTTCTGGCAGCCTCGGAGACGCATCGATATCGTCGTCGTCACTGAAGCCGTCAATGGTACTTCGACTTCGCTGTGAGAATGGAGGAAAGTCTTTGTACTCGTATTGTGAGGCTTGAGTTCCCATGCTGACAGACCTACTCAGAGATCGCCCCATTCTTCCTCGCGGAGGAGGAGATAGACGATCGACAGCCAAATCCTGTTCAAAGTTTGCACGAATAAGTGGCGAAGGACGCCGCATTGGTGTTGAGTAGTGTGTGGGCGGTGAAATAGCCGCTGGTGATAAAGGTGTGGCAGGGGATCTTGCTCCGGTTTGAGGTGCTGACTCTGATCTTGTCTTTTCTGCATCAACAGGCCGTATGACAGGGGATGCAGGAGACTCAAAAGATCCTTGCGAGATCCCAAGGGGATTATTGTGTGTTTCATCAGCAACCTTCTCAGTCGGCAGTATCGTTGTTTTCCCTCGATTCCTCAAGAACCTGCCTTCATCAACAGTCTCGACTTCATTCAGCCTCTCAGCCAAACACTCCTCTGGTCCCTTTCTCAAGAAATCTCGAAGCGGCAGTCGGGTAGACCAAGCTCGCATCGTCGCCACATCAAGTGGACCTGGAGGATCTTCGAAGAATCCGTGAACCTCGACATTGACCTTTTGCTCAAGATTCAGAGACCAATTTCCGTCCTCACGAGAGTACTCGTCTGCACGCCCGATGAGAGCCGACAGCTGCTTCAGAAACAGACGCATCGTGTGCACATTATGCCGCCCGAAGGAAGCAATATTCGCGTGATCACTCTGAAGTGGGAGAATGGTCTCTTGTCGCATGCCGAGAATAGCAGACTTGATTGAGGTTAGTGGTGCAGTGAAGTAGACATCTCCCGAGCTGCCCGAAAGGCGAGAGTCGATGGTCTCATACAGCGTCCAGATGCGAAATTCGTGTGCTATCGATTTGAAGTCGTCGTCAAGTTGGAGGAGCAGAGTATTTCCCACACGAAGATCATCCGTTATTGATGTCGGCATAGGAGCTGACAGTTGAAGCAGATTCTGAATACCAGTTGCAAGACTCGGCATGGCAAAGTAACTGGATCCTTGATGAGGAGTGCCTATTCTGTTAGCATGGGCCAATCAGAGATGGATCACGTACCAAAGAATGCAACACCATAGCATTGCCTATATATATCCTCAAACGACGGATCTCTGCTTGCCTTTGTCAACACCATCTTGACAATAATACCGCCAACGCTATGGCCCACAAATACAACCGGTCGTGTCTGCTTCTCTCGTTTTCTCAAGCTTTCCAACTCTTCCAGCAATGCATCAGCCAGGGTACTCAGCCTCGTATCCTCAGTCGTCGATGGGTGCTCATACAACAGAATCCGAGCTCGATCCGCTTCACGACGAAGGCCTTGGCGAACCCATGATGGAGCTGGTCGATCAGCTTCAGATGCTGCACCTTCGGCGTCGCGCATAGACAATGCTCCGTGGTATCGACTCATAAGGCCATCGCGACTCCATGTTCGAAGGGGATCTGCTCCAGGGCATGGAACAGTCACAATGTCGACAGTTGTTTGATCATGAGTGAATTCTCCTTCTGGATCAATAATAAACCTGGCCTTTGACACTTCTGTTTCCGTCGATTCTTCACTAATCTTCCCCTCAGGTTCTCTATTTGTCGTGTAATCATTCAGTGGCGGGAGTTGACCCGGAGGACTCCCTGGATTTACATGAACCGAGTCCTTGTCATTGCTGAGCTCCGGCTCTGGTGAGTCCGCTGTATCCATATCAACAGTGTGAGTCCTATAAATTTCCCGGCGTCTTTGCCTGGGGAGTTTTGGCCGAGAGGCTTGAGACATGAGAACGTTGAACGAAACTCATGAACCAAATCGTTTTGTCTGAAGTGTCAACGGTATACATATCACTCAGTCACTCCGAGTCATCCGCACAAAACAGCAGCCTGGCTTAGCCCGCTCGTGACAAAATTCCATTTCAAAATAGTATCCGATTCCCATATCAATTGCTGATGTGCTAATATTATCTCTGTAGGCTGACTCTGTAGATCCCATAACGTGGGGCGTCTGAGACAAGGTTAGTCAAATGACTGCACCACCTGAACCGTCCCGATGACTGCCTGCTAACCCGTTTCAACCCATCCCAGTGCCCACCAATGCTTTTAAAACACCACCGATAAATAGCATAATAATATGCGACGCCAAAATGTGCCCTCAACTCCGATCAAAAGTATGTATCCGACCTAAGCGCCTTTACTGCAGTGAAAAATCCCCAATAGTAGTGCAGTGCACCACAGAATCTATGTATAGTCGATTCTCGACCTTGCACGTCTGGCCTGGTCTAACAACAAACATGCCGTTGGGGCCAAGATTGAACGTCTTTTCGTTCATGGTGACACGAATCTTTCCTGAGGCGACGGAGCATGTTCGCAGTTTGTCGTCTTCAACAGCCCGATGATTAGCGCTACCCGGCTTCAGAACCATGACGTTGAAGCTGACGTCCTCTGAAACGGTGACGGGTTGACCACTGGTGAGAAACGAGTTGGAATAGGCGACGTTGTCTGAGGAAGATTCATCCTTTATCCTTCCTGGAGCAACCTCCCAATCCTCCATTTCCAATTCAACGCCCATCTCAGGTCTGCCAATGATGGCGACTGTTTGGTCTCTCACCGCAACGTCATTCCCAGAGGAGCGTCTTTTTCTTCGTTTTGGCTGGACCTCAGTCATGATGTTGACATCTTGAGAATCGTCGAGATCCATCAGGGGATTCAGTTCCTCGGAAGACGAAGATCGAGATGAAGCAGAAGCCCCTCGTCCAACTTTTGGCTCAGGACACCAGTCACAACCGTTTGAACGTCGCTGCAGGTGACACCAGTATCTACATCCCACGCAAGACTCTAGAGCAGAAAATGCCTGCTTCGCTGTTGCAGACAGGCCGATTGGGAGACGGATGCAGGGTTGCGATAGTCGTGCAGATGGTCGAGTGGTATTGACTGTGCACTGCTCGCTACCAACCACCCCTGTACCTACGAGATATGCCACTGCACAGGAATAATGAGTGACGTCCAGGTTGCTCCCCCGGTGGGTATGCTTCCAACCCTCAGGCAGCTCACGTCTACGAGGCAATGTCAGCATGTAATTGATGTCCTCTCGTTGATGAGACTTTTGGGCTGGGCTGAGGTGTCGGTGGAGATATTGCTTAACCTCCGATTCTTGCATAGCTTGAGGCCGGTAGGGAGAATCCTGTGAGCGTGTTGTCTTTCTCTCCTGTTCAGCAGCTCGAGATACTCGGTTCTGCTGGAACGAGGCGAATAGTGACAGGCCTGGGTCGACCGGAGGTGGTGCATCAGGAGGAAGGGGGTTTCTGGAAACAACGATTCCAGGTGTACCTCCAGGACCATCCTTCTGATAGCTACCGACCTTGGTCAATGTGCCATCTCCGTTGTCGTTGAATGTCGTTGAACAATGACCAGCGCCAAAATGTCCACCAAGACCATTAAGTTTGCCGAACACACGGCGGCAGTCTCGCACAGGACATATGTATGGAAGTTCAGGGTCGTCGTGAAGTTTGTAGTTTGCCGGAATAAGTGCCCCACGAGCAGAAGTAAAACCACCTTGAGGAACTGGGCATGTTAGAGCAGCTTGATGTAGTGATTGAAGGACCTACAAGGATATACAGTGTAGGCTCGGCTAGGTTCAGCCAGGATGATTGCCTCCAATCGAGTATCAGGTACTAAAAAGTCAGGCGATCTTGCTGGTCCAGGTGTTGGTGATGGTGTCCCTTGGCCAGTGTACTTTTTGAGCAACTCGGCCCCGGTGAGCGAAACCACCGCAGCTTGAGATGAACGATGCATGGCGCTCTTCTTGATAGCTGCACTGTTGATATCTGCCAACTGTCTCGCGACCTCGGCTTCCGTAAAGCGACGAGCTTGGCGGACACGGGCGTAATCAGCGGGAGTCCTCTTGGGGAGAACGGATGAAAAGTCTGGGGATGCTTTTCTCTTTCGAGGCATCACTTGAGACGATGCAGGTGTCTGTGAGAAGTATTGTGCTGGTCTTGTCAGAAATGAACAGCGTCTTGGAGGAGACGTACCCTGTCTACGTTCCCACTCAGACTGAGCTGCTTGAATTCGAGGGTTGCTTGATAAGATACCAGCCGCTGAAGCTTTAACGGCTGCGCTTCCGACAATGTCGCTGACGATACGTGAAGGTTCCGGGATGGGGACGTTGGTTTTGGCTGAATTCCACGCTATAAAGCTTGTGCTCTGTTTCATTGAAGGGTCGTCATTCCCGGACATTGTAGGATCAAGCATTGGCTGAAGGTTGCGAAAAGTCCCATGGGCGAGTGAGAAACGGACTGAAAGGAAATAAAGGAACAAAAAAGTAGCCCAAGTCGGGTTGCGAACAGGTGAGATGAAATGATCAAGTGAGTGAGCTGATGATGAAAGTGAGTTGGACGCGCCGACGCGAATGAGGTTATAGCGCGGTTAGGGGCAGGATGTACCTCGCTGCAGAAATAAGGTGTGAGATACCTCCAAAGGCCCCCAACAATGACCTCCGACAATGCAGTATCACAATAAACGTGCAGAAGATAATTGATACCGTTTGGACATTTAAATCTATCAATTCACTTCAACTGCAGTTTCATGATTGACATGTCTCATAATGTACAGCTATACATACAATTGTCCTATTCTACAGTAGCCCACCACATCTAACCACTATTTCTTCTTTGATGCCTTCTTCGCCTTCTTAGCTTGCTTCTGGCTAAGCACCTTGACAGCCTTAATCTCCCCACCGCTCTCTGCCCTCTTCTGCTCCGCCTTTCTCTGTCCCTCGAGCTCCCTCTCCCGTCTCCATCGTCTATGTCTAAACCATTGCTTTCGCGTCCTGAACCTCTTGGTCTTGAGACCCGTCGTCTTGGCCAGCTTTCCAATAGCCCAGTTGTCTTCACGGTAACTGTAGTCCTTTCGCAGCTTGAGCAGTCTGTCTGGTTCGCCCGCTTCGACACGGTTGACCTGGAAGGGGATTCCGGACGGCGAGATCTCGGGCTGCGCGGTGACTTCTTTGATGGGGAAGGCGGTCATGTTTAGTTTTCGCTTGCGTTGGGCGTGGACGGGATATGGTAGTGTGTCATTTTTGTCAAAGACTACGCCGATGTATTTGCGGTCGGGATGTAGCGAGGGATCGCGGTAGTATTTGACGTATCCGGTTGCCATTGCGTGAATGGTGTGGTCTCGACCCATGATGCAGTTCTCTCCAGGCCACCAATGCGTACCGCGCTGTTTGTAGAGGATGTTCCCAGGAATGACGAATTGATCTAAAGGTCAGCCCAGTTCGGCCCATTCACGGCGAACCTACCTCCTGTACGCTTTGCACCGAGTTTCTTTGGAATACCCCTCTTGGGCTTCTTCTTGTATGCTCCCTGTGACTTGACCGAGGCAAATCGATGACCTTGGACGAGGGAATTGGCCAACTGCACACCCAGAGGCGCGACAGGTGTGAAGGCCGGCCTTGCTAGACTAGCCACAGCAGCCAATATTGGCCGCTGCATCGTGAGGAACCTCATGCCGGCGATTTGTGACGATATGGGCTGAGTGAGGTTAGCAACGCTTGATCCTCAATTGATGGAGTTTTTGCGCTTAGTCATGCTTATCGATAAGCTTGTGGACAGCTTCCCTAAACTCCAGCTGCAGCTGTAACATCAGCATTGATCTGTAGGAAACATCAACAAAATGCGGTACCTTTTTGCGGTTCTGTCTCTCTTGACTTTGGTCAATGCCCAATTCGGCGGCTTCTTTGATCAAATGTTTAACCAGCAAGGAGGCCATGAACATCACCAAGCGCAACAGCAAAACAACCCAAGCGATGCGAACCACTACAAGCAGAATTACGAAAACTGTAAGTACATCTACCACTTTCTGACTCTGCTAACATGTACAGCTGTCTGCGACAAATACCTCTGCCCCGATACTCTCGCATGCGTTCACTTTCCTCACCACTGTCCTTGCGCTTGGGATGCTCAACAAGAAAAGTTCGAATTGGCTGAGGGACAACGTCTCTGTGTGTCTCGTGGCGGATTCCAACCAGGCGAAACAGCTCGAAAGATTGAACTGGCAAGAAAGGGATTACTGTGAACCATCGAAAAGCATGCCACCATCGACAAGCATGACAACACCGACGACAAGATACGAGTGATAACCGTAAATATTAGGAAATGAAATATGTCTCTACCGATAAAACTATGTGTCCATTGTCTCCATCAGAATCTTGAAAGCGAGCGAGTAATCAGATAACCTCACACTCCTCCTCTGCCAACGCCCAATAATGATATCCTCAAAACTCCATCCTAATGCCCTAGCCAGTTCACAACCCTCATCATGCCTCCCCAGCACCCTACGCAGTACCGTTGGGCACGCCCGGTACCTGTGGCACAGGCGGCACCTCACCCTCATCATCCTCATCCTCATCCGGGATCGTCTCGGGGTGGCCCAGGAGCTGGGCCACATTTTTCATTTCGTAGTGTCTCTTTCGGAGCTGTTCAAACTTTCTGTGCTTCTCACGCTCTTCGGGAGACATGCCCGCCAGCTCCTCCTCCGCGTTGTGCCCGATACTGCTCTCGTCGTCGACGTGGACGCTCTTTTCGCTGCGGGGCGACGGCGCGCCCGCTTCCGGGATCTCCTCTTCCGGTTCGCCCAGCGAAAGGCCCGGAATGTCATCTTCACGGCTTGGACGTGAATTCTTAAGACGAGCACCAGCGTCCGCCAGAGGATCCTCGTCTTCGTCCGATGGGTCTTCGGCGGGGTCGTAGTGTTTGGCATAGGGAGTCTTGGGTTCCGTGATCTTCATGGTAGAGGAGCGCTCCTGCTCCGTGAGGTAGAGGTTTGCCTCGTCCCACTTGAGTCGCTGGGAGGGTTCGAGAGCGTCTCCGATGGAACTGTTGGCGCCTGATTGTCGGCGGGATCCAGAAGGGCGAGCTCCAGAGGAAGAACGTCGGTGGCCAGCGTTGATCTGAGTGTTGGCGATGGTGAGCTCCTTATCGCTGGCAGGTTGATCGTGGTTCGGCGAAGTGGGAGGAGATTTCCGATACGAGTTCTTGAGGATGCCTATGAATGTTAGAGAGGTCACAAATAGTCTCAGACAACTCACCTCGAGGTCGTTGGGGAGGATGGGCAGAAGGCGAGTGCGCCGGGGAGAATCAACAGCAGAAGCCATTTTGGTATAGTCGGAAGCTTGAGTTGGAAGGGTTAAAGCCAGAGCTCAAGCCCAAGGCGTTGTATGTGAGATATTGTGTGGTTTAACGTGGTGTTTGCCTGTGATGTAGTCGCGAGATCAGGTTGAAAGATGAAACCCTGTGCTCGTGAGCAGATCATCAGTAAAAGAGGCGGGGGCCCTATAAGATCCAATGACGCAGTGGCCTGAGACCCCAGGATTTGGAGGGGCTGGGTACGTACCAAGCCTTGATTAACGGCGTGTGATGCTAACAGACGATGGCGATTTAGAGGATAATAAGGATTTCTCTGCTAATTCCGTTATTCTAACCTTTTCAGTCGCATTTTTCTGGTCATACGCAACGGTTGTGACTGGGAATACCCTTGTCGTCCCATTTCTAGTACACCCTCTCTGATGCAAGAAACATCTGGAACATCGTGAGATTACGCACGTGAATACATGAAACGAGGTTCTTGCGATTTGAATGTTTATTATTATAAGGGTATTCTTGCAAGCTTATACTGGAGATACGAGAATTCCATTACTTATCTGATCTTGTTGATCGTATCGTCAAGTTGCCGGTCTTAGATACGTCATTTTCACAATGAAGGGGTCGTCACACAGCCGATTGTTTGGAGGGGAATGGTTGGATGCGATGCAACCTCGTTCGTCATTCGAAAAACCACTCAAACTTGGTTGATTGGCCGTCTCTACGATGAGATGAAACGATATTGATCTTGCTTGGTCTAGATCTTGTAAACCGCTCATGCCAGCATATCATCAGCGGCATATGCATTTGCCAGCAGTCCCCAAGCATGCCAACTGAATAGGTGGGTTGTGAGTTGTTCACTCATCTGCAAGCAGCTTTGCAATCTTCGCCTGTTTATCTTCGAACTCGGTATTCTTTCTCTTCAAAGACCGATTTTTGTCCTCAAACTCAGCGTTCTTTTTCTTCAGAGCCCGATTCTCGGCCTCCAATACCTCAACTCGCTCCATCAGACGCCCGATCTTTCGAACATGGTGCATCTCCTGCGAAGATTTGGCAGTGGAACTCCTCTCGGCACTGACATTGCCTGAACTTTGTTAGCAGATGAACAGTCAAGTTCCCAGCCATTCTTTCTTACTTCTCAACTGAATGTTGTCGTGGGCTGTCTCGACAGGGTTTCTGGATGCATAGTCTTCATACCGAGCAATCGTGTCTTGAGCGCTTGTAACGGCGGTGTAGCGTCCTCCAGGGCCGAGTAGGTAATGAAACTCATCATGGGAGACAATTTTCAGCCCGTCGGATGCCTTTGCATTGTTTTCGGACGAGTAGCTCATCTTGCTTAGTTCACAGTAATAAGTGATCGCGGACTTCTGTTGGGGACGTCAGTGTCGTGAATATTGGAGCAATAAGTGAACATACCTGATAAATATAAGATGATAAATGAGTACAATAAGGGAGGTGCAGGTGTTTAAATTGCAATAGATAATGCCTGTCTCATGCTGCATAAAGATGCCGAGTAGTGAGGCGTGAGGAGGCGAAAGGGATGAGAAGAGACGATAACTCATGTGAGGGCGAAGAAGCATCGTGAAGCAAGCGCCATGAATCAGATTGCAAGATATTGATCAGTGACGGCTGCTGGCACTGGCAAGATCATAAGCAGTCAATATTTGTTTGTGAACCTCTTTCTCGGATAGCTGCAGCCTCTCTCGTTGATCGAGGTGTTCTCCCCCGTATTCCTCACAAACACTTGTGGGTGACCACCAGGCGCAACAGATTGGGCAATTGTTTCACTCATCACTAGCAGCTCGTGGGTAGGGACGACTACATCAAGACGTATTCCTAACATCACTGGATCATGAACGAGTTCACTAACTAGGTATCAATTTAACTAACTAACGATTACACGCTTGCAGAGGACTACCTAATTGACAACATACTTACCGATCATCTACTAGACTTCAGGTTAATACCCGTTCATCCAGCTAATCGGAACTCTTCTCATTATGGCCACTCTCCTCATCACGGCTTCCACCCATGCTGTAATACTGGCCAAAGACACGAGTCTCCAGATCAGTGACACCGCCTGTAGACTTACGAGCCTGGCGACGGAAATAAATACGCTTAGCCCATTTCCAAGATTCAATGCCAAGGAAGAAGAGCACAGCCTCAACAAAAACAATACCCCATTCCCAAGAGATGGGAGCATGCTTGAAGACGACAGTGTTGAGTCCAGGAATATAGATGATAGGGAACATGGTAACAAAGCCAGCAATGATGGCCCAGAAAAGGAAGGGGTTCCTCCAAACGTCGTGCATCCACTGGGTGAAATACTTCTTGCTCTTGGGTTGCATTCGGAAGAAAGACCTTCTCATGTTGATCATCTCCCACGCAAGGAACAGGGCGAACCAGGTCAGGCATGCAAAGGTTGTTGAACGAGCACGGAAAATGACCTTGCAGTCTTCACTGTATGTGTTGTTGCAGTCCTCTCCAATGTCAGCAGCACCATTGCCGAAACCGTACAGGACGAGGACAAATGACGCAAGGCAAAGAGCTGACATCCAGAGTCCGTAGACGACCATGTCGATCATCAGTTCGGGGGTAAAGACACCTTGTTTCAACTACACGGGCGAGGTTAGTGGGATCCGTGGAGAAGGGGGTGGGGACACATACGTTTTGAGGAGGACGTTGCATGATATCTGGGGCGGCAATCTCAAACCCAAGACCCATATCAGGCATACCAGATGTGATCATAATGATCCAGAGAATCTCAACTGGTGCGAGAGGGAAAACAGACAGATTGTTCTTGTCCTTGAAAGCAAGACCGATCAAGAGTGTACAAGCTTGGGCAATATTCTCAGCCAAAACGTGCAGAATAAACTTCTGGATGTTGTCAAACATTCTTCGGCCTTCTTCAACGGCGTTGAGAATAGAAGCAAAGTTGTCATCAGTCAAGACAATGTCGGACGCTTCCTTAGCAACATCAGATCCAGCCTGTCCCATAGCAATACCCACGTCGGATCGCTTCAAACTGGGCGAGTCATTGACACCATCACCGGTCATGGCGACGAAAGCCTTGCGACGATGAAGAGCTTCAATCATACGAACCTTGGTCTGAGGGGCACAGCGGGCGACGACAAGAGGCAGAAGGGGAAGCTGGTCAATCTCATCATCGGACAGCTTGTCAAACTCTGAAGCAGCCATAACCATGACCCTGGAAACATCCTTGGGGATCTCAGACATCTTGGCAGGGAGAATACCAACTTCAAGAGCGATAGCACGAGCTGTTTCAGGGTGGTCACCAGTGAGCATGTGAACGCTGACACCGGCTTCGTGGCACTTTCGGACTGATGGGGCAGATTCAGGGCGAGGGGGTCATACAGGCCGATGAGGCCACGGAAGACAAGGTCCTTCTCGAAGAGTCCACGGTCAAGCTCAGCCTCGTTGTCCTCAACATGGGGGATATCTGTTCGGCTGGCGAGAGCAAGAACACGAAGACCAAGGCGAGCCAGAGACTCCATGTTTCTCAAAACATCTTCCTTGATGGCGTCGGTGAACTCGAGGATCTCGTTGCCAGCAGCATAGACAGGGCAAGAAGTCAAGACACGTTCAACAGCACCCTTGGTAAAGACCCATTGCTTCTGAGATTCGCTGTCGTGGAAAATAACCGACATCTTCTTGACATCTGAATCAAAGGGGAATTCGGCAACTTCATGCCAGCGCGGGTTATCACCGGACGACAATCGCATGCGGTTCCAGTTGAATCGGGAAGCAAATACTTGCATGGCAATCTCGGTTGGATCTCCACGGGCGTGCCACTCGCCTTCAATCTCGTGGACAGTGGCGAGGTTGGCAAGTGAAGCAACGTTGAGATACTCGACAAGACTGGGGTCCTGGGCAGGCTGGGAGGCGGGGTCGATTGATGTACCTTCGGACTTTTCATTCTGGAAGTCGATGTTCTTGGGTTGGTCTTCGGTCAGGGTGATATCTCCGAGGGTAGGGTTGAATGGCTCATTGGAGGTGCCAACAGAGTATGTGCCACGTCCAGGGATCCAAGCCTTCTTGACGATCATGGTACCTTGGGTAAGGGTTCCGGTCTTGTCAGAGCAAATGTCTAAAAGGTTAGCTATGTCTGTACAAGATGGAGTGGTACTTACTGGTTACAGCACCCAGAGCTTCCAAACTCTTGAGGTTACGGACAATGACATGTCTCTGGACCATACGCTTTGTACCAGCAGCCATAGTAATGGTGAGAACAACAATCAGAGAAGCTGGGATCATAGAGAGACCAGTTGCCACAGCATAAATGATGACTTCCCTCTGCGACTTGAAATCATTGGCTGCCAGAACAATAATAGCACACACAATAGCCGTTCCGAGAAGAATGAGTGCCAGCTTGGAGAGCTTGCGCTGAAGAGGAGTACCGACATTGACACCGAGGAAGCGCCCAACAGCATCAGAGCCGGTCAAGGTCCAAGCTTGCATCCAGCGACCAAAGTTGGTGTTGCCCTCGGCGTCCCTCTTTGGCTGCCGGCGCTTGGAAGACTTGCCACGAAGAGCAACAGCAATTTGACCAATCTCAGTGTATGTACCGGTAGCGAAAACAATGCCGCGAGCACGTCCCTTTGTCACAGTAGACGAGCTGTAAGCAACGTTGAGTCGATCGCCAGGGCCAGTATCATCTGGAAATGTCTTGTTGATCTCTTTGCGGACAGGCAGAGACTCGCCGGTGAGAAGTGCTTCGTTGGTTTCAAAGTTGACAGCCTCGACAAGACGGATATCCGCAGGAATGGTATCACCAGTCTTGAGTTCAACCATGTCACCAGGGACAATCTCAGCAGTCACGACGACTTGATTGTTACCGTTGCGGACGGCGTGGGCGGTAGGGGAGCTGAGAGAACGCAGAGAGTCCATAGTCTTGGCGGCTTGAAACTCTTGGAGGAAACCAACGACAATGTTGAGGATGATGACGGCGGCTACTACACCACCTTCAATCCAAGACTTGATACCGAAAGAGGCAGCCATGGCAAGGATGAGAACCTGTCCCCCAAAGGGCAAATGAGCGACTCTACCGTTTTCTCTAAAGCTTCACTCAAAGGAAGCCTATGGAAGGTAACTTACTAGAGTCAAGGCATTGGCGATCTGCCCGATAAAGATCTTGAGAGGTTGAACACCTTCTTGTTCACCGAATTCGTTTCGACCATACGTCTCGAGACGCTGCTTGGCCTCGGATTCAGTGAGACCATCATCGAGATTGCCATTGAGCTCCTGGGCGACCTGCTCAAAGGTAAGAGCATGAGCAGGCGCCGTCATGGGAGAGTTGGCTTGGCCCGAGATGTGAGGCTTCTCTTCTTCGTTCTGACCCATTGTGACAGTTGATGAAGAGGAATGAGTTGAGAAGTTTAGAAAGAGAAGAGGGAGAAGCCCTTTTAAGAAGCACTCTCACAGGGATCAAAGAAACCGAGAGACCTTCCAAGTAGGACACCGATGGACCGCGAGGTGGATCATGATGGATGTGCCAAGAGTCACCATCACAGGAGCTGCATGCGAAACAAAGGTTGCGCCAAGAGCGCTCATGGTTAAACACTTTTATTTGGAGGAGAATTTTTATATGTGGAGATGATTGGCATTCAGAGTAATATGCCAAGACCTTACGTTGGAGGATGTAACTAAGCCGCATCGTTGAGGCGGTTTCGAGGTTCGAGTGATGAAGAGATTGCCACCTGGATGACATGTGAGCAATGTCTACCTACTTTGAGTACTTTGAAGCCTCGAGAGATCAAGGTTGACTCGCATTGGGTCATGAAGCTTAAACAACCTTATTCAAGCAGGCTCTTTATCTGCGCGGTGAATCATTGGATAGACAACCGGTGATACGCCAAGTTTATCTCAAGAGCTTAAAGTCGTTAGTGGTGGTCCTTGCTTCTTGGCATTGCCGGGTCCTCTCCAACCCGGTTCTTGAGATAGAGCACATGGCAATGACATAATTCGAAACTGAAAACAGCTATTCTTGGTCTTTTTGAGACGCGCAAGTGCTCAGACAGTCGTAGCAACGTTTCGTGTTTGTCACCTCGGTCCTTGTTAAGCTTGAAGTCATTTTTAGATCGGATTCTGAGAGAAACAAAGGTATCAGAAAAGCGGGGCTCTTCATCGGGGAGCCGGTCTTCAACTCCTACGTTCAAGGGTCTAAAATATCCCCAGATTCCCGTCTCCGCGATATGTGAGATAAGATTCGGCAATTACGTAGTAGTCTTGGACGTTTAGGACCGGGATTAGACTGTACTTGTTATTCGTATATGATAACACTTACGTAGGAGAAGAGAAAAGAGATGCTAGCCTCTTATTCGTCCTATCAGTGTGGCAGAGGGAGTACTCCCGCCGAAGTTAAGGTAGATACCTCCTAGGTACCCTGCCAGCCTGCCCTCCATGAAGTTCATTGAGGTCGGCTCTTGTCCGCTCAACCGATGCAAGCCAAGATAGCGGCCTTACAGCCTCAGCCTTCTGATACCAAACATCAACTTCCCAACATTTGCCAAGTCTGCCAAGACAATAAACATCTCGTCATTTGCTCTAAAGCTGAATCATTGTCACGGGCTCCAAATACTCATCAATCAATGGCCAGAACTGCTGATGCAGCCATGCCGTTGCGATATTCCGTCCCGGCACCAAACAATCGTTCTGGTGTTCTAGAACCGGCCTTGGCTTGTAGCCACCACTGCAAGCACGTTAATCACTCTCGATTGCTATAATTGAAGTCACATGTCGCGGCCATTATCAGGCAATTCTCGCGCTTGTCTATTTGACTACTGAACCCTCACAAAACACCACATTTTCGTTCCTCTCGCTGAAATGGAGCCAGTTGGGATCATTCTGCTCGTGCTTTTTCTCTTCATCATCATCATGGGTCCTCTGTACGTCTTCCGCTGTCAAATTGGCCACTACTAACTGGGAAAAGAGCATGCTTTAGGATGAGCGTGCGGAGAGCGTCCGAGAAGGTTTTCAATCCCCAGCCTAATCAACTGGACAATGCGCGTCGGAAACTCAGCACCGTTACAACCTCAACGGTCATTCCACAACCGAATCCCGATCCCACCGCCGATATTGAAGCTCAGACTCCACTCTCCGGGTTCGGTGAATGGTGAGTGCATCCACTTCCGGCAAACTTATCGGAAGCTCTGTCTCCGCTTTCATGCTTCTCGACCGGAGCTTGTACGGGCCGCTCCTAGGATCCTGCTGACCTTCTCAGTCCAATCTGCATAGGGCCTCTTGTTCCAGAGCCAGTGCATACAGTCAACGCCGATCCACGTCCGATTCTCGAAAAGGTTTCAACCGTGACGTCTCACGAGAATCAAGCCAAACCCGGTGCAAGTGTACAAACGACCGATAAACCTGGCCCAAATGTTCAAACAACAATCGATGAACCTGAAGACGACATCATGACGATAAATGCGTGTGGGCATTCTTTTCATTCGAAATGTCTTTCGTCTTGGTTCTTGATCGAACGCTATGATTGTCCTGTATGCAGGGTGCCGTATTACAAGGGGTTACCGCGTCTCGAAACTGCTTTGAGCGTGACACCGTTTTGGTGATCACCGCCATCTTAATCGATCACTAATCCCTAGTCTAATGCCATGCAACTGTCAGAGCAGCTTGATGATGCTTACAAGCAGCCTGCAGCAAGGTTCGGTTCTGATTAGTCCAGCTTCAGCCACAACATTTACTCTCAGCATCTCGATGCCGTATTCTGGATGTTTCAGTTGTTTGTGGACTTATGCGGCCCCCTCCGATTAAATTCATTGGCTGTGCTCGTTTCTTCCGGAGTATCTCCTGCGGTTTGATGCAGTCTTCCGTTGTTGGGTGGTTTGGCGTCACAGCGGAGCAAAAGCTGATGACAAAATACGTACCGCCACCAGACGGATCGGCGATCCTCCCGCCCACCCAAGTCTAGATGACTTCATCGCCATTAACAAGGCCTGGATCGAATTTTGGTCGTGGATCGTTTGGAGACCCGACAGTTCATCAGCCAGCAATTCAATAAGTGATGCAGGGGGCTTCGTACCCCATCGTGTTACCAGCGACAGTTTGCTCCGGAAATAATGACCTAGCCCTACCGGAGGCAACCTCGTTCCCAGACCATGCATGACGCGCCCTGCGTCATTGGCTCTTCGGGCGACTTCCTCCGACTACCATTACTTTAAATGTTGGAGAATGTTCGTTGCCGAATTTATCAGGTACTTAGCTGTCGATTATATCTGCCTTGCCTCATGACCTTCAATTCTCCCTTGTTTACATCAGACATATGTCACCTTGTTTCTTGACATCTGCTGGAAGACTTTGCCTGCGACTTTCAGTTCTTAGAGCTTACAGCACGACTACAATCATGACATCGAAACGGAAGAGAACTGGGGCTCATCCGCCACCTCCGATACCTGAGATGCCTGATGCGCCCAGGAGAAGCAGTCGCAGAATAAAGGATGCTTCTGAACGGCCCAAGTCAGACACAGACCCGATGAAAGCTGCCAGCCCAAAGAAAGCAAAGGCTGTCTGGGACACAGGCGAAGGTGTCGAAGAAGCCATGCGCGAGCTGAGCGAGATGGAACAAAAGTTGCAGACTGCCGTCAGAAAACAGCGTCTTGCAGTTGAGTCCTCAGATCTTCATGTCAAATTGGAAGCCGTCGACGAACCTGATATCCGACCGAAGATGTACTCGCCGAGCCAGGATATTGTTGTCCCCCGGGGAAACTTGGAAGGAAAGTCAAAAGTTGCCAACTCTGTACCACTGGATGAGTACGACGCCAAACTCGCTGCTGGCGATGTCGCTGATGCCAAAGGTGAAGACGATGGCATGGACCGAGGTGCCAACAGGCCTCCCCCTGTGAACAGTGAAACTCTTCCTCTACCATGGAAAGGAAGGTTAGGATATGTGAGTCTGACATTGTGACTTGCAGACCTTGCTGACTTTTCAGGCTTGCTTAAATACATACCTGCGCAATGCGACTCCGGCTGTCTTTTCCTCGAGGACCTGTCGCATGGCCTCTATTATTGAACACCGACACCCTTTAGCAAACCCTGATGAACCAGAACACCCTACCAAGAACCGACCGGACAAGAACAAGCCCGCAGACCACGAACGAGGACTCAAATATGTACAAGATTTGGGCTTGGCGAACGCAAGAGATATTGTCAAAATGATTCGATGGAATGTCAAGTATGGCATCAAGTTCATGAGACTGAGTAGCGAGATGTTTCCGTTTGCAAGTCATCCAGAACATGGTTACAAGCTAGCGCCCTTTGCGTCAGAGGTGCTGGCGGAAGCTGGGAAAGTAGCTGGAGAGCTGAATCATCGTGTAACAACACATCCTGGACAATTCACACAGATTGGTTCTCCCCGCAAAGAAGTTGTCGCCGCTGCCATTCGCGATTTGGAGTACCACGATGAAATGCTTACTCTACTCAAACTTCCCGAGCAGCTTGATCGCGATGCTGTCATGATCCTACACATGGGTGGTGTTTATGGCGACAAGCAAGCAACCGTTGACCGATTCAAAGAGAACTACGCCAAACTTTCAGACAGTGTCAAGCGACGGTTGGTTTTGGAGAATGACGATGTCGCATGGAGTGTTCACGATCTGTTGCCTGTCTGCGAAGAACTCAACATTCCCCTGGTGCTCGACTACCACCATCACAACATCATCTTTGACCCATCGATAAGAGAAGGTTCTCAAGACATTATAGGTCTTTATGATCGCATCAAAGCTACCTGGACCAAGAAGGGAATTACTCAGAAGATGCACTACAGCGAGCAGACATCCAGTGCTGTCACACCAAGAGATCGCCGCAAGCATTCCGCCAGAGTCAAAACTCTCCCACCATGTGCCCCCGACATGGACCTCATGATAGAAGCCAAGGATAAAGAGCAAGCTGTTTTTGAACTGATGCGGACTTTTAAACTGCCAGGTTGGGATACGTTTAACAACATTGTACCATATGAACGACCAGATGAATCACGAAAAGCCGTCAAAAAGAAGGCAAAAAGGGCAAGAAAGCAAATGGCGTCGACGGAGAGGTGGAGGATGACATTGAAGTGCCTGAAAAGATTGTTAGCGCTGAAGATTTTGGCATGGGAGGTCCTCAAGCAAGAGTGTATTGGCCTGAAGGTATGGAAGAATGGCTGCGACCGAAGAAGCGAGAGATCAAGAAGGCGAAGGAGGGAAAGAATGGAGTATCTGTGTTGAAGCAGGATGGAGATGAAGAATAATATGTCTAATGTCAATTGCATTTAATACTGTATAATTAATAAGATTGCATGCTCAATTGATGTCATGGTGGTGAATGCATCGTATACAGGGTAGGAGGTCTGAAAAGTTTTCATCAATACTTTCCCAGGTCAAGGAAGCCTCGACTTTTCTTCCTCAACAACAAACAATGGGTTCTACAAATTTTGATGGTGCAAGCGAAAGCTTTTTGCACTGGTTCAAGTCTTTGCCAGATGCTACATTCTCCGACGCCATTAAAATTGTTGATCTTCGTGATCGCAATGCTGGTCGTGGTATAAGTAGGTCTCATGCATGCACTCAGAGCCAAGCTAACAAAACAGTCGCTCTCGAAGATATCCCCGCGGAAACAACTCTGTTTACCATCCCGAGAAGAGGAATCATCAATGTTGAAACCTCGGAGCTCCCCAAAAAGATTCCGGATGCTTTTGATCTCGACAAGCCTGATGACGATGACGCACCGGGACTGGATTCGTGGAGTTCGCTTATCCTCATCATGATTTACGAGTATCTTGAAGGCGAAAACTCCAAGTGGAAGCCTTATTTCGATGTTCTTCCTTCGTCATTTGATACGCCCATGTTTTGGTCCGACAATGAGCTTGAGCAGCTTCAGGCCAGTCATATGCGACACAAGATCGGCAAGGCTGATGCTGAAAATATGTTCCAAAAGACGTTGCTCCCCATTATTCGAGATAACTCTGAGATCTTCAATGCCGGAAACAAGACTGACGCAGAGCTTATCGAGATTGCCCACCGAATGGGCAGCACCATCATGGCATATGCTTTCGATCTTGAGAATGACGAGGAGGAAGAGGAGGAGGCTGATGGTTGGGTTGAGGATCGAGATGGAAAGTCGATGATGGGAATGGTACCAATGGCGGATATTCTGAATGCCGACGCCGAGTTCAACGTAGGTCATTTATCGAGTCATTGGCAAAGCTAACAGAATAGGCTCACGTCAACCACGAAGAGGAGAGTCTCAGCGTGACCAGCTTGAGGCCCATCAAGGCGGGCGAAGAGATTCTCAACTACTATGGCCCTCACCCGAACTCGGAGCTCCTAAGAAGATACGGATACGTTACCGAGAAGCATTCCCGTTATGATGTTGTCGAGATTCCTTGGAACATTGTTGAGTCAGCTCTGACCACCAACTTTGGTATCCCGAGTCAAATCCTGGAGCAGATTGTAAGTTGAGTGCACTCAAGACGGCCAAGCTAACATCAATAGCGTGGCGCTCTTGAAGAGGACGAAGAATTTGAAGACACATTCGTTTTGGAGCGAGAAACAGGCGAGGTCAACTCGGACGGCACCTTTGCTGAGTCTGCTCGTTTCGAAAGCATGCCCGAAGATCTCCAAGAACAACTCAAGACATTCCTCAAAGGTATCAAGAAAGCACAGCCCGATGCTATCCCCGACAAGCGAAAGAGAGACGAGATTCACCAAGCTGTACTGGCCAAGACATTGGAGGCTCTTGTAGCAAGATACCCGACAAGCATTTCCGAAGACGAAGCTCTACTCAAACAAGACCTCAACCAACGAACTCGCATGGCTATCGCCGTGAGACTCGGAGAAAAGAAGCTACTTCAAGAAGCCATTACTGCATCTTCTGGAGACGTCGAGATGACAATGGACGACGAATCTGGACCAGCCAAACGTGCAAAGCGTTGATCCAGCGGGGTTATGTGATAGATCTTGTTTCCTCTCCTCTCATGCAAGAGGTGCAGAAGGCGATTGCGAACCGCCCGCAAGGCAACAATTCCAATCAAAATCACAATTATCTACTATTTAAATGACCATATCTTGCACATATTGTTTCCCAACTCTTTCTTCTGATCAGCAACCACATTGAAGCTCAAAAACACCGGCGAGATACTGACGACAATTGGTCTAGATTGATCCAAGCCTCCGAACCCTTGAGCTTACAATCTGAATGAGACGAGTAGAAGTCTGCCAGCTCTCATAAAGAAATGCCTCGCTATACGCGGTTCCGCTCGCGTCACACAAACATCACCGGAGATGTATGATAATGCTGAAACACGAATCCACCAACTTGATGGCCTCGCCGTGAGTTATTCGATCGACGATTTGTCTCGGTTACATTCACATCTTACGGTGTACGCCACCCCCAAAGACTTGCGAGCGGGCACTTACTACTCGGACCTGAATGATCCCGAACTCAACACCATCAGAGAAGAGGCTTGAGCATTGGTTGCTTCGAGTCACCTGTCAAGGCTCCCACACAACCAACACACATGTCTTGCGGAGACACCGATGTCCTCTGGCCTCAGACGCAATTCAGTCCACCGTTGCCAAGTCGCAGGTCACCAGATAATCAAGGGTTAGCGCCAACAACTGATCGACATCAAGATCTTATCTCACCCATTGGCCCGCTTTCTTGACAAATCAATCAGACAACTTACCCGGTGGGAGTGCGGTTGAGTCCTCCATCTATCCGTGCTATGGGTCAACCGGTGTCGAGCAGAACAAGCGTAAGAGGGGTCGGGCCGCGTTGATGTTGCATGAACTAGGGTGTCTTGATATTCCCTGCATAGCATTCAGAAGTACCATGAAGCGTGGCACCAATCCCTAATTCAACAAGTCTTGAATAGGCTTTACGGATATGTCGATGTCTGGCAGACTGAAGCTGACATGTATGGTGTCGTCATTCTCACACTTTATTGCTTAAAGTCACCGGAAGTCGATTTCCTCAACGGTTTAGTGACCGAGGAAGGCCCAAGAGGTAAATCCGAGATGAGGCTCTGCGGATGAGTGAGTTATAAAATGGCAATTGCTCAAGTGTGATCTGTGATCGACAGATGATCAAGTCATCTAGTGATCATGTTGAAACAGGTATGCTTAAAGCTCAGCTTCAAGCTCAACTAACACTGTCAGAAAACATCAAAGCACAGCTCGAGCCGAAAGGGGAGCACTTCAAGCCAGCCCAGCCCAGGCTTCCTGTTTATCGCCAATAAACTCGTCATCCACAATCCAGGACGTGATGATTATCTTCACCTTATTCCGCCCAGCTCGCCAAACTACTACCGCGGCGAGGTCCCAAGCAAAGTCATGCGCTACAGGAACGGCGAAGTGTCTGAGGCAGCAGACTGGAGATGGTATAGAGACGCTTCCACGCTTCCAGCATCCGAAGGACAATTACTGAGAGTGGACGCCCGCGGAAACTGCATCACGGATCAGTATGGACAAGTATACCCGGCCGACGAGTACAAAACGTTTGGAGTTGCTGCCTGCAATCCACTGCTTCCAATTATGGTCACGGAACATGATCCTCTGGTCACCAGATCGAACTGGGAACTCCTACGTGTGTTTCATCCACCATCAATTCCCGGCCTCTCTCAAGTGATCACCATCACCAGCACCATGGGTCCTGGGCCTGGTCCCTTACTACACGTTGCTGGCAGAAATCCTGCGTGGATTCCCGGTCTACTTCCACTGACCTACAAAGCTCCCAGACGTGATGCACCACACTCGACAGGCCTTGGAGGAGAGCTGCCTATCGTTCTGGGGCTCATGGCATTGAATGCACCTCCGGGCAACGAGATGAGCAACCATTCGATAGACAGTGTATTTCTTGGGCACAATCGACTATGGAGACATGGAGCTTGGACAAGTCCTGATGCCCCTAGAGGACGTATGTTGCCCGTTCGATTGCTGATATAGCTAACAACCGCAGACCCCCAACAGCTTCTGAAGATCCAAAAGGATTTATTGTCAAGGTGTTTTTCGACCCAGACAACCAATACTCAACTCGAGAAGATCTCCACAGTTTTGAGTGGGAGAGGGCTATTGTTCGAGATTGACCAAATGTGACAGCTTAAGCTTGAATTGATTTAGTCTATTATCATTCCTGTATGAAGCCTGCTCTGCAGTCTGCCCCATATTTGTTATCCCATCCATGAGCTCGTAGGACTCAGATCGCGTCAGGAAGTCGTACAGCGATATCGCCAGATTGGGTAATGTATCGAACCCAAGGCAGCGAAGGATATTGCAACTACAATTGTTAGCCTGATCGAGTATTTGACGGGGTTCGTACCTTTGGCTCGGTAATCTTTAGATACCGAACCTGAATACCACTTGTGGTAAAGTAAGGAATCTCAAACTTGACCTGGATAGGCCGCTTGGCACCCTTACCCACTCCTCCGACTCCTCCCATGCTACCACCAAAACCGCCCATCATACCACCACCCTGTTCGTCATCTCCTCTCACGCTTGGCAGGCCCAGCTCAGCACGCATGAGGAACTCCTTGCCACCACCAAATTGTTTAATCTTCCAGACAATAGCACTTTGCTCGGGGGCATAATGAACAGACCCAATGTTTGTTCGGAAACGCGGACTGTCGGCGTCATCTGGAACGGGAACCACGATTTCGACATTGTTGGCGGTACTGCGGCGCTTGAACTGTGCTCTAGCCTTGAGCATGTATTCGATTCGGGAGCCTGAATGGGATTCGACTACACACTCAACCCAGATCAGGGGCTTGACTTGGGTGTTGAGACGGTAGGACATGAGCTCGAATTCGCCGTCAGGGGGATAAAGGAGATGGTTCGGTCGTTTTCGAATCGTGATAGTCGTACACATTGGTGGAACTTGACATCCTCCATTTCGATAGCTTTACCGCGGGTGGCTCGACCGGTTGTCTCAAACATGACCTTGTCATTCAATCCTAGACGCAACTCGGGCATGCCGCTGAGGTAACACTTCATCTTGATGGCGCCAAGAATTTCTGATCGAAGGACGTTGCCGTTTGCAGACACCAAAAGGTTGAGAGACTCGACAACATCGAGGAATACTTCGTTCTTGCGGTAGCGGATACCCTCTGATCGCCACGACACGGCGTTTGTGACGGCAATCGGTGGCCGTGCTTGGATCTCGAGCTTGTGAGATTCCTGGGTGATGTACTCCTGAAGGATCTTGGACTCTGTTGTTTGAGGATAGCCAAAGTCCATCATTTCGTCGAGAAGTTCGTAGATGATGACAAAGTTGTCTCGGATGGATTCTTCTTCTAAAGCTTTAAAGTACTCGGTAAAGACCTCGACGATCTTGTGAAGGAATAGGAGGATTTCGGCGGCATTCGTGTTTCGTTTCGTAAGGGCGAGGAGGTAGAGGTTGTTATGGCGGATGTAGAGGTACTATCCAGTCAGCAGGGCCAACAAGCATAGAGACTACCTACGTTGATGCCTTCGTGGGAGAAGCATGGTGGGACAGCAGAGGAATCTTCCTCAGCTTCTGAAAGGAGTACAGGGAACTTTTCAACTGCTGACATGGGAATGTCACCACGATAGTTACGGGCAAGAAGGGTCTACACTGTCAGCGACGTCACACTCAGTGGCGTTCAACACACCTTGCCCTTGAGATCTAGAAAGAAGAGTGCGGATGCCATGTTGGATGTCTTGGCGGAGCGGAAAGGAGGTCGCGATAGATGCGACGGTCAAGATCGAGACGAAGAGGTCATGCGCAGTAACAAAGACAACAATCAACAAGGAGAGGCTGGATAGTAATTAGGGACTATAGAGAAGCGCAGGCAATCATCATGGTCCGAGGCGCAATGGTTTCGTGGTTAAGCTGTCTGTTTCGCTGGCATCTTTTGGATGCCTGGTCATTCCAGCTGTGACGACACGGTAGAATGTCGGATATGGTGGGGTAGCTTGAGCTTTTGGTCACGTGAGAGATGGATCAGAAATTTTGATTAAAAGCTTTAAGTTTTTTTTCCTCTGCTTGTTTTCTCTTCTCCTCAACGCACCCTCTAGACAGTGCAGACCATTACCTAGCCTGCAACCGAGTGGCATTCTGTCATTTCAGCCGTGGAGCCGTTGATGTGAGCTGCGATTTCGTGGTGCGGAGAGGGATAACCTGGATCCATTAAGAACTGCCCGAGTATTATTAGTTGCTTTGGCGGTGTCAGAGGAGCCATACATACAAATTCGTGACTGCGATCTGGGGTAAATGTGGCAGGTGACCACAACCTCGACTTTTGTTGGGGCCTTGACTTCAGGGTCTCTGCTTTGACGAGATCTGCAATCAGGGATCTTACAATTGGGCTCGTAAAGATCGTGGCAAAGTTAAATTTGCAACTGCATGTCCAATGAGCTTGTGACCAGTGCATCCATCTCGCGTTTATCACGAAGTCGAACGCGAGGTTGGTTCTGTGTCTGTGTTGGGCTGCCGGGTAATATCTCCAGCTCACAATTTACACAAAACGAAACGACGGAGTAATTTGAGCTCGAGATTGTAATCAGTCCGTGCGGACGCCGTTCAACCGATTCAGGGTCCAAGATGTCCATCTCAAGACTCCCATGCGACTTGCAACCCGTCCGGCAAAGATATCGTATCGTCGCTATGGATATCTGCAAGCATGAATGCTTGATCGCACATGTCAAATTCACATGTTGATCAGTTATCGGGGACCAGATACAGGTCCGATAAAGTAACCGAATGCCGACTGGTTTGGATAAAGAGTGTGAATGCAACCTTACTTGAAAAGGAACATGTTAGCATAGCTCAAGATGAGCAATCAATGAGCAATCGCATCTGACGTTATCAGACAATTCCATTGGATGGAAAAATAACAGTCAAACGCATCAGGAAAAGGATGTAATCCTTCCTCTGTGGCATGTGCTTGAGTTGCTCTTGTTAGTGGATTGCTCATGACTCGGGCGACCCGCTTAACAATTGTGACGATGAGTATTCTTCTTGCATGTGATGTCGGTGCATCATCATCTCCAGTTTTGACACGTGCTAGAGGCCCAGAGGCTTCAGGTACAGTTCTTAGCGACTCTAGTCTCGATGTTGGACGTTGAGTCGGATTGATCTTGTGATGCTGCGAGCAAAAACCCAGGCCCAACAAATCTATCGCATCATTAATCAAGCGAAACGCCCCCAATTCGGTATATCTTGTGATGATGCTCTGATATTAGGTGCAGCTCTTTTAGCGATCTTCCCCACTACGCCTCTAAAACAAGTCACCTGAAGCCACTGTAGCCGGCCCGGTTTTTAGTGGGCTATCGTCGTGCGCTGGGCTTGTTTGTTCAGCCGGTCCCTGCAGCAGCAAAGAAGGTCGAGAGCGCCTGACGTTAACAGGTTTCTTGTCCCCCCACGATCGCTCTCATTCCCAATCTCTCCCCAACATCCGCTTCATCATCATCATTACTGATTTGCCGTTTCTTTTGTCTCTCTGCGATATTCTTTGCGGCCACTGGCCGATTTCACTCGATGCTCAGTTGACATATCCGTGCTATCGCCGACCATGGAGCGCAATCACATGCTTCCTGGGGAGTCCGAGTCTCGTCATGTCCTCGGACCACCACCTGCTCGACCTCAATCGTTGATGGCGTTTTCTCCTCCAGCTTATTCCAATGCCTCACCGAATGCGATAAAGTTTCCTGATGTTCCTACCGAAATACCGACTTCTTTGCCTCCTTTGGCTAGATTCGAAGCCGATAACGATACCAAGTTACCACCTCTGAGTTCACTAACGGGCGAAATGGCCATGGAACCGACCAAGACTTGGCTTCCTTTGCATCCTATGCCTTATCCACCAGTTCTTGCGCATAGTATTGATAGCCCGACACGAATGGATCTCGATGGGAGTAGCAACAGTGTCGTCAGCGCTGCTTCTCCTGATGGTCTTCTCGATGCGAGGGCTGGTAGCGTCAGCCTTGATGATCCAGATGTGCGGCTGGCAGCTGAAGCGCTTGGAGACTTGAGAGCAGGTATGTTGCCGATTCCAAAACGATCATTTCTAACGTTGTAGACTTTATATCTTCACCACCGCATAGAAATTCCTCTCTTCCAGTTAGTCCACCGACTTCTGGGCTTCAATCGAATCAACCACAATCGCCGCAGCCTGAACCGCTTCTGTCTCTACTTACGACGACTCATCCACTGTTGGCGAGTACAATTGAGGGCGCTACCTCGGCGTATGGTGGTGCCAAGAACTTTTCACCGCGTTTTCGATCTGGCGCCGAATATGTTGAAGGATACCTGACACCTATTGCGAATACTGTTGGTTCAGTTGGTCGAGTTACTGGCGTTGAAGGAGGTGTCAGGTGGTTTTTAGGTGCTGGAAGACGACAAAACAGCTCAACGTCGGATTTGGAAACCGGCAACAGCAAGAAGCGACGCAAAACGGATGAGGATGAGGCAGTCAGCAACAAACGATTTGAGTCTGAAGGAATGCAACAAATGAGCGACGAACAAATGGATACAGCGCCTTCACCGTCTTCAAAGACCATGTCTCGTCGCATGTCAACCACTAGCACCGTCGACACGCTTCCTGCTTACGATGAGTTGAGATCACCCGCATATACCGAGACTGATGCCAATTCACCGCGACCATCACGACCAAACAGTGCCTGGCAGTCACGTCTGATTACATCTACTTCTGGTCTCAGTGTCGCCATGAGCCAGGAGAGTCTGCGCAGTCTCAAATACTGTCTACAGTGGCTTCGCTGGGCCAATGATCACATTGCCCGTGTGATTTCAGCCTTGAAGACTACCCTTGATGAGTACGAAAAGGTACCTGACGGACATGGAGAACAGGCCGATCCTGAATCTCGCTCTCAACTTGCTGCTCGCATCTCAACCCTCAAGGGTGATGTCCTCAGAACCCTGCGAGAAGCCATCAATACTGTGTCCAAGTACGCAGGGGGCGCATTGCCCGAAAACGCACGAATCCTTGTGCGACGTCATCTCACCAGTCTACCCCAACGATTCCGTGTCGCCACCATGACCGACAGGAATGCCGGGCAGCAAGACAGCGAGACAGCTCTAACTGAAGGTGCACACAAAGTTTTGGTCTTGGCCAAAGAAGGCCTGGACATGGTTGTTCAAGTAAGTGGTGTCGTAGATGGAACAATTGTCAGCGCTGAGCAATGGCTCGACCGTATGGGCAAACGAAGAGCCCAAGAAGATGAGAAGCCAATGCTTCCTCAAACTGAAGTTAATGGAGATGTGAAAATGGGTTAATTGGAAACAAAAACTGGCCTGGAGCTCCAATATCACGAGGAGCTCAATTATTTCCTTGAATGACAACGATCAGTTGGTGATGAGCGAGTTGGATTCTGGCGTTTGGTTGGATTTGTAGCAGAGAATATGAGCTGCTTTCAGCGTCAATTGGCGTCTGATTTGATGTACGGGTCGGAACAACACAGTACCGACTATTTAAGACTATTTGGATGCAATTCAATCACTCAATCATGGCACCTTCAAGATCAAGATATTCCACCCCTCGAGTCAAAGCTTGTCAGCATTGTATAACCGCCAAAGCAAAATGTGATCGCAAAGAAACCTGCGGACGATGTGCCTTGCGGAGTCTAACATGCAGCTATCCTGGGAGATCTCGAGAGCCGACCGTAGATTCGCAGCATAGGGACGCGGACTGCGAAAACTCGAACACGTCGGACACTCTAGACTTTGAACAGAGCGAGCTCCAGGACACACCGGACACTTACTTTGATACACTGGACCTTGTGTGTCCGATCAACAGCGACGACATCAAGAATCGATGGCTCAACTCGTATGTTCCTCTGCCTGGACAATCGCCCAAGAACTACAGCCAAAGCGTCATCAATTTTGTCTATCGAATGCTCAAATCGTATGCCTCGACAGTAATTCGAGGTCGTCTGCCACCATTCATCCATCCGACGCAGCAATCATTGGTGCCACTCTCGACCTGCTTTACTCTGGTGCGAATATGCGACCCTCTACCCGGTAACGTGAGTATCGCCGCGGAAATCCTCCAGCGAGAAATGACTAGGCTTTACGAAGAGCGAGAGACGTATGAAGGCATCCATCTTCTTGGGGTGTTTCAAGCGTACCTCATTTATTCCATGGTTCTCTTCTTTCACTTGGGGCCTTCGATGCCATTTCTTCGTCAGGCAATGATCAACTTGCAGGAAATTGCATGCACGACCTCTCGTCAAGGGCTTGTATGTGCGGCAGAACAACGAGGCGCCCTACCGAAATGGGAATCATGGATCATGGCCGAGGCCAAGAGACGAACACTGTACACCATGTACTTTCTGGACAATGTGTTGTCGGCTCATGATGGTATCACCACATATCTGGGGACTGAGTTGAGGGGACTCTACTCGCCATCGAGCAAGTATCTGTGGCAAGCTGATCGGAATGGGTGGGAACAAAACTACAACTCTCATCTGGCCGAATGGGGAAGTGACCCTTTTCGACTGGATGAATTGTGGCCATTTCCAGATGGAATGAGTGAGGACGACATAAAGCGCCAACGACGGAGGGTAGATCGATGGTTGGAAGATGTTGATGAATTTGGGACAATGTTGTATGCAGCCTCGAGCTGTACTCATGGAGGGTAGCGCTTTGACTTGACCGAAACAACTCGGGTCGTCAGATCGCACAGCCTTACCTCAGGCTTGATAGGGTGTCAAAATGCTCTCATCAAAGGTGCCCTAAACTCATACCAAGGTACTCAGTCTTTGTATCACCAGGATCGAGGCCTAGCTTGCCAAGATCGATACTCGTCCAAATCGGTCAACTCTGTATAGTCGTTCAAACATGTCATTCAAGAATGTTTTGCCCAATTACGCCACAGGATCACCGTCCCTAACCCTCGCCTTGAGTCATTGCAGCGACCTCAACCAAAGGAAGCCCTGTAACAGAAACAAAGTTCAGCACCAGCCGTTAGTGGCGTTGATCGTCGACGGTTGGCTCCCCGGCGATCCACTAGTTGAAGCTTGACTCTCAGATATCAAGGATTCATCGCCTCCCGTCATTCTGCATCTTCATTTGCAATGAATTCGACCTCTTCCACGATATGTGGAATGCAACAGGTCCCGATTCCAATCGAAATGCCCCTCCTGGGGTTGTTCCCGATTACAACAACCCTGAAGACGTTTACTGGACGTTGAATATTGTCTTGACGACGATATGTGTATTCTTTATTGCACTCTTTTTATAGTACGAATTATTGTCAAGGGGACGATTAGCCGGAATTTTGGATCTGAAGATTGTATGTCTGCGTCTCATGTCAAACAAAGCTAACAGTTTAGGGACGTGTGTAATAGCATTTGTATGACTGACTCTCAATGTCTGGCTATTGCTAACCTTTAGATTACCGCCATCATGTACTGTGTCACCTGCTTTATGAGTACGTCTATTCTCTTTTCGCTGCGTCACTAACAAAGTAGTGGCCCGGTATGGAGCAGGTTATCATGCTTGGGAGATTCGCAAACCAGAATATTATAACTGGCTAAAGGTGAGTAGCCCAAGTGTAGCCGATCGATCTAACAAGCCAGTGGTTCTATGCCAGTACGGTTGTCTATATCCCGGCTGCCTTTTTCACCAAAGCGACCATTTTGCTACTGATGGCACGAGTTTTTGCTGTTGAACCACGAGTCGCAAAGGGAATCAAGATCTTGATATGGGCTTTGTTGGTGGCATACATTCCGATTCAAATACTCCGAATTGTCAATTTTTATCCCATCCGGACATATTGGGACCCCGATGTCAGAAACGCACGATGTCTCAACCAGCGAAAGATCTTCTTTTCAGATCTATCACTGTCGATTGTTACGGATTTGGTCATTCTGTTGATCCCGATACCGTTGACTTGGAAACTCCGAATGTCGATAGGCAAAAAATCAAGATTGTGTTGCTTTTGGGGGCTGGCGGAATCGCTACAGCCTTGACACTCTTTCGTGTTGCCAAGGCGGTAGACTTTTTGAACTCGGATGATATCACGGTCGATTATACGCCGATTGGCATTCTAACGTATGTCTGTCAGCCTGATAATGCCTGTCTAACGATTTAGGGCTCTCGAGATTACCATCGGCTTTGTCTGCGCCCGTCTTCCGTCTCTGAACCTCCTGATCGAGCATCATGTCCGTAAACGTAGACGAGCACGAAACCCGAATTGGCCACGCGATCGAACACGGACATCCCTGTTCAAGAAGCGCTTCCGATGGATCAGTTCGTCTACAGAACACATCCCCTCTCGACCGAATGGGCCTTCAGATGGAATGATTGACTTGGACGTGGAAATGGCCATGTTGACAGGTCAACCTGTACGATTACGAACGGGACGAACAGCCAGTGCTGGATCTCACAATATCCGGCCACTTGACCATCGACTTAATTCTGGCGACGGACGACGAGAGGGATGGCTGTCTCAGGATCGGGATGAGCAAGACGAGGTACAGGACAGCAAATTCATCATGCGCATGGTGGAGGAATCAAGAGCACGAGCAGACGAAGGAGCCAAAGAATCATGGTGTCCCGTCTGGGATGGACCGAGGGATCCCATGGCAAGTCAAGGAAGTTGGAAGTTTAGCGTGCGGTCGCATTAGAGCAGCGTATACCCAGGTATGTAGAATTGATCATGATAACGACAGCTTCCATCCAAATTTGTGAATAATCTCCCTCCAGTCTTGGTTTGTGCCCGATACCTGAAGATCTCTTGTATGCCAGATCAGTTTGAGTGCATTCCAAACAGCAGATATGTTGCTAATCGGCCATTTACTATCCATCAACATGAAGTGATCCAGCACCACCTTTCGTTGTTCATCTGATGAGCATGCACAGCCTGCCAAGAACAGCGGCCACATTGGGAATGATCTCCGAGTCTGTCCTTCAACGATGATATCGGAGAGACAGGAAAGAAGAGATTCGTGGAGGGCCAGAATTGACAGGTGGGTGATGGCTGTGTTGTAGCATACGAGGCGGATGTAGATTTGGGCTGCAATTCTAAAAGACTCGGCGCTTTGCAAGAGGTAGTCGTCTGTGCCTTGAAAAGAAAGGTCTTCAAGTCGCTGTTCAATTTCTTGGCCTGTAGTGTACAGTTGATCCTTGGATATGTCGTGGGTAGACAGTGACGATATTTCGTTGATGATGTCGACGAGATCCATTGAGCAGCCAATCTGTTCATCGACCAGATTTCGAGAATGCGGGAGTGTAGCTTCAACTCTGGCTAACCCAGCCATTGCCTGGTGTAACGAGTCCTGGTGGGTAGGTTGGGTAGTCTCCATGAGAATATAGCGAAACCGAAAATACTGGAGCACGAACTCGGCTACATTGGGGTCGATGCTGTTTCCGAAACTCTCAAGCAGAGCGAGTGCGCCTTGAAGATGACGGAGCCACGTCGGACACGATCCATGTGCGATTTCGAGAGATGCCAAAAGAACACAAGTGAGAAGATTACCCTCACTGCCTTGAGTGTCTGGAAGAGCGTGCTGTAGTTCATGGAGGGCTCGGACCTTGTACTGCATTGATAGAGCGCGGTAGTCTCTTCCGTCTGGGACAATGTTTTGTGCCCATTCTGCTGCGCTCATGGCTAGGACTGCTGAGAACAAAGGGCCTTGGAACATTCGGGGAATGACTGATGTACGGAACCCATTCCGGCTTGTATCCACGTAGACTCTGCTCCTAGAAATGACCTCGACATCTAATCTGTTAGCGGGATAAATCATGGTGAGGATACATACAATACTGCACGAGAGCTTTCTCAACTGACCGTCCTGACTCAAAGGCAAACGGTGATAAACTGCGAGGGACAGATTCCTGCGTCCAAACAATCCTTCCGTTACTCGAATTACAAACAGCAACGAGTTCTTGAGGTGAGAGATTCAGAAAACTATGGCTCTGGTTATCACTCGGGACCAGATAGTGGTCAGAAGCGGCCACGATGAACTTCAACGGATTGGATGCTGAGGCTGGACTCGGAAAGACACAGTCATCTCCATTTCTTTGACACCTTTGACAAGTTGGTTTCTCCTCGTCACATCTTCGCTTTCGTCTTCGACAGTTGAAGCAGCCGTCTCGGCTCCGAGACATGATGCATTGCGGATGATGTTAGTTGAGTGTTGGTGGGGAACGGATGGGCTTCCGATCAACGCCACGTGACGGCCGTTACATGCATTAGCTTTATGTTTCCATCTTATTACATACCTTGATACTCCGTAGTCTATCCTGATTATCTAGACTACATCTGACGTCTGTTCTTGATCCAGCAGTGGACTCTCGTTACCCTGCAGCCACAGCGGAGACGGATATTAACCGGCCGTACCAACGCATCATGACGATCAGGGCACTTCTCTTTTGGATATACAGATCCACGCCGCATTACTCTGTAGTCCGTACTACCCTACTCAATAACCAATACAGCATATTTCCCTCAATTTACTTAATACCAACTCGCTCCATGGCCACATCCCGACGCTTCTCCGATAGTGGAGGGTTAGCCCGCAGTGGGGTTCTCGGAGTCATACTCGGTCGATACGGAGGCTAAGACGCCGCAATTCTTCTCACTTACACCAAACTCCTCCCCGTCAACTCAACGCCGTCCATAGCCTTCAACATGGCTAATGATCACATCCTCACCCTGTCATGCCCTGACAAGTCCGGCATCGTCTATGCCGTGACTGGCATCTTTGCCGCCAACAAGCACAACATTCTCGACCTCCAGCAGTTCTCCGATCCCGTCTCCGAGCGCTTCTTCATGCGTGTGCACTTTGGCCCTACCGAGACCGAGTCCACCGAGCACCTCGTCGAGGCTTTCGACAAGCTCGCTGCCGAGTACAAGATGGACTACGACATCCGTCCCGTCGCCCGCAAGACCCGCGTTCTCATCATGGTCTCCAAGATCGGCCACTGCCTCAACGACCTGCTCTTCCGCATGAAGACCGGCCAGCTGCGCATGGACGTCCCCGTCATCGTCTCGAACCACCCCGACTACGCCGCCCTCGCCGAGAGCTACGGCATCGAGTTCCACCACCTGCCCGTCACAAAAGACACCAAGGCGCAACAAGAGGGCCAGATCCTCGACCTCTGCAAGAAGCACGGCATTGAGCTCATCGTCCTCGCCCGCTACATGCAGGTCCTGTCCCCGACGCTGTGCGAAGCCATGTCCGGCCGCATCATCAACATCCACCACAGTTTCCTGCCTTCCTTCAAGGGTGCCAAGCCTTACCACCAGGCGTACGAGCGCGGTGTCAAGATTATCGGAGCCACTGCTCACTTTGTCACTGCTGATCTGGACGAGGGTCCTATTATCGAGCAGCGGGTTGCTCGTGTTGATCACAGCATGAACCCTAAGGAGTTGTCTGAGGAGGGATCTAATGTCGAGAGCCAAGTTCTTGCTGCTGCTGTGCGGTGGTATGCTGAGCGGAGGTTGTTCCTCAACGGTCACAAGACTGTAGTCTTTAATTAAAAAGTTTGATTGCTTGTACAGGGGTTGTGTGGTGAAAGAAGTGCTTGTGAATGTGAATGCTAGCCTCACCTACAACTCCAGACTCGGCGTGTATGGAGGGATAGCAAGCAACGGAACACCAATCCCCGAATAGCTCAGCTGGAAGAGCGTTCGGCTGTAACTGATATATGACACCGAAAGGTCACTTGTTCGATCCAGGTTTCGGGGATTTCTTTTGCTGGTTGGCATCTGGTGTTGTTGAGTACCTACCTATATCATGACATCTCAACTTTTTGGTGTCGCCAATTAAAACACACTCAACTACCACCAACAGGAGAAATTTGACCTTAACTACTGTAAAACTACAGGTTTCCACAACCAATGCCGCTCCTCGTTCACGTCAGGTCTCGTAGACTTTATCAGCTCCAGAGGTTGATGTGAAGAAATCCAATTCACTGAAACATGTGAGATCCCTCCGGGGGCTCCTAGCGGAGGGCTCTTCCTCGCTGCGCTCGCACTCGTGAATTACACGCAAGCGACTGGACAGCAAAAATAAACTTGCAGCAAATGTGAAAAATGCAAAAATGAGTTCCCCGAAACCTGGATCGAACAAGTGACCTTTCGGTGAGATGCTTAACAATTACAGCCGAACGCTCTTCCAGCTGAGCTATTCGGGGAGATCTCCGAAACCGGAGGAATAGCCATTGGACTTGGTTGGGAGTGGAAGTGTAAATTGTACCTATACGCAGCACATTACTCGAGCATAATTAATAGTCAGTTTACCCTATTCGTCCAGAATGAAGATTGAATTCGAGAAAGGAAAACTGAAGTAAGCAAGTATTGTCGCAAAGCTCGTCAGAAAACAATCACACAAGATGGGATGAAACAAACCCCGCGTCATCTGTGTCACAATGCGACGCCTCAACACCAAGCTTGCATTTGAGGATACCAAACACTGCATCCAGTCCACTTGTACCCAACTTTCCTCGCCGATCGCCATGGCTACTCCTCTGATCGTCAGAGCCATCCCCGAGTAGCTCAGCTGGAAGAGCGTTCGGCTGTAACTGTACCGTCACCGAAAGGTCACTTGTTCGATCCAGGTCTCGGGGATTCATTTTTGCTGTCATTGTATCAGACACTCTGGCGTCTCACCTAACAACTCTCACAGTCCTTCCAACCTCTCCCCTCTCAACCTGTTCAACTCTGCCCCTAACTTTCTTCCAAACCTCCTCAGCAACCTCTTCCACACTCCCGCCCGCATCAACTACCACAAGATCCTCCTCCTCCTGTGTCCAGTCCTCACCCCCATCTAGTCCAAGTTCCTGCGCTGCAACGTCTTTTCCGCCCATACTGAGACCCCAGAACAATTCCCGTACACGTTTCTGCATACCAGATCGTTCATAGACCTCTCCACCCCAGCCACCTCGAGCTTGAGCTTGCTCTTCGGTCAGATCGAGGAACAAGACAAGATCTGGCCGGGGAAGACCGCGTTCTGGTGCTCGTGCCCAAGGGAGTGTCAGAGAGGGGTTTTGCTTGGCGGCTGAGTAGACTATGCCTGAGTGATAATACCGGTCGCACACAATTGTAGTACCAGAGGCGAGTAGAGATTGGATTTGTTTGCTAAACAGTCAGAATTGAAGTACAACAGACCAACTTACTCACACAGCTTCCCATCTGTTTGCGCTGAACAACAAATGAATGACATGATCGTCCATCTCGACATCACTCTTGAGGTAAGCGTCAATCATCTGCCCAATAGGTGTAGTCCTGTCTATAAAACATGAGCATAATTCACCAATTGTTCAGTGACCTACCAGGAAATCTCATAACCTTGACCTTTTTGCCCTCCTCGACAAATCTCTGCTCCAACAGTTTCACCTGTGTAGTCTTTCCACTTCTGTCCAACCCCTCCAAAATAATGAATGCGCCCCGAGTTGAATCATCCGCTGTATCAGAGCTCGCAATCGCGGCTGTCGCCAAATCGTTGATTGAAGCCATGATGGTTGATGAGGGGAAGTGGATTGCTGACGAAATATTCACACTGTTTTGGTTAGTGGTTCACGTGGGACACAGTGCGGCAGAAATCAGATCATAATTTACACTCAGAACCAAGACATTCATTCAGACAGTAATCAATTAATACCCAGACAATAAGGCAATCACAAAACTATAGCCCCAGCTCTTGGTAGCCTAAGAAGAAAAGTAACGCTGGCCAAACTCCACCATCCGTATCCGTATCCATAGCCATCCATTCCATCATTCATTCCATCCGTATCCATTACCATAACAGTTCATGACTTGTTCATGCCTCGTGCCTATACAGCTTCATCATCTGCGCTACCGCTTTCCCATAATTCAAAACTTTCTCCTGTTCCTTCGATTGGTTCCAAAACTGCAGCCTTGCTTGAACCTTCTGTGGGCTTGGCCATTAAGCTGTCGATGTCTTCTGTTGAGGGATCGATAGGCTTTTCGACCACAGTCGCAAGCGCAGGCACAGTCGCATTCACCTCTGGCTCATCCTCAGGTACAAAAATGACTGATGTCTCATCACATCCTTCAGCGTAAAAGTCGGCGGTGTTCATTTCTCCCAATGCGACACGTTCTTTCTCAACAATCATGTCATCAGCTTTTGGTGCGCGACGGGTTTGAGAAATGTCATCAGGTGGAGGAACATTTTCCTTATCGCGACCCTCTGCACGGTCTCTGTTGAGTTTTCTTTGACTCTCCTCGTCGGATGAAATGTCAAGTACACATGTGCTGTGTTGAAGAAGGTTGGTCATCTCTTGTTCGGGCGTGTCCTCGTGAATGTCAAAGAACCAGCTAGCCTTCATGTCTGGCTCATGCAGAGCAGTGATGGGTTCCTTCTTGGCGCCATAGCCAGGAATAGTACCCTTGAGAGCAGCATCGAGAGAGAAAGGGGCGGCTGATCCAAGACTGAATGAAGGAGGATCAACCCGGGTGTAGGGACCAGCAGTGCGGCGCCGGCTAGATGCGATACCAGATCGCTTGCTTCGAGTGGGAGATCGGCCAGCGGGAGCATAAATGGGAGAAGACTTTGAAATGCCAGAGCTGAGTTTGGCGGGTGATTTAGGTTGAAGAGTGCGTCGGGTCTTGGGGCTCGTGAGGCGATTAGGAATGGGAGATGCAGATACAGGTGCAGTAGGCACAGTAGGCTTGAGGATAAAAGCAGACGGTTTGAGGATGCTGTCCTTGTCCTTGGAACCTTTTGATCGCTTGGCAAAAGAAACAGGATCGACATTTTCAGAATCATCGGTATCAATCAATTCAGCCTTTCGTTTACCACCAGTTGGCAAAGCTAACCATGTCAGTGAAGCCCAAACACTCCGCATCTCCACATACCATTCTGCCTGTTCTTGAGACTTGTCAAGGTCTGGAGACGAGTCCCGTCAAGGGGAGCAAATGGTTGACGAGTGACAGTAGCCATGATGGACCCAGCAGCGAGTGAAGTTATTGTTTATTGTTATCGCGTGAGTCGAACGTGTAAATGAGTGAAGACGATGATGAGTGAAAGTGGGAGAGAGCGGGTAGAAAAGAGGTGCCAAAGGTGGGTTCTGCTACGGAGGGCGCGTGGAGAAGATCGGTAATAAGGGAGCTTCAGCGCGAAAGTGGGTTCCCTCAGGGCGTCGTGCCTTGGACGTGAGCGCGGACGTGACGGGCGGCCACTAGAAGCAGGTCACTAGAATGCCTACAGATGGCAGTGGGCCGACAGGTATGAAACAAGAATGCAGATTCGCGACCGTGTTAATTAGCAGTGCAAGGAATTGATCGTCGATGTCAGAGAGCTTTGGACATTCTCGCATTAGACAGTCAAGATAAGGCCATCTCTGCCTGAGGTGTTTTCCCCTCAATCAATGCAAGTTGGTCACCGCTAAGCACTTTTCCAAAATGATTCGCTCAATGCAACATGCCTCGGCCTTGTGGGACGTCCAAAACTCCACAAGCGTCAACCCAGTTCGCTCCATGCCATGTCCAATCGTCGCGCTGAGCGCCAATGCAAGGGAGATTTCAGATGCAGGATGAAGACATTTAATGTAACGCGAATTCGTGTTCCTTGATCTGTGAGCCCGTACAAGCCCGAACTCAATGCCCAAGTCGTCTGCCCGAACTCGTTGTACCAGCCAGCTATGTGCATGGCCGCCAATATGCGACCATGGTCTCATCACAACATTGGCAGACACGGAATTCCAATTGGTCGTCGTCTTTCAGCTGATCTCACCGATCGCCAACCAGCTATTGCCTCCACTGAAACGGGTCCCTGTTAAGTGTAACTTTATCCTGGCTTGTTACTATTAAAGGCCAGACCACCCGCGATCTCTCGCGTCGTGTCCGTGTCGAACCCCTCTCGATGATACTTGTGTGCAACGCCAATGCATCGAGCTGCAAGTCGGAGGCTGGGAGGCGGGACAGTAACATTCGCTCGGCGTTTGCCACACATTTGACCTGGTCGCATGCATAGCCTGCCAACTCAGAGGCCATATGTGACCGTAGTCTGGACGCACCAATGCTCAAGTCACAATACTACCGCCATGGTCGCATAAGGTTGCAGTTGAGATATATCTATTGTAAGCCCCTATGAAGTGATAATACTACAGTCGTGTCTGAGGTTGAATCATAATAATATTCCACTTGTCTGGCCTCTTGACGTCGCCGCTTTCCTCGTCCTCCTCACTTGTCCTCATGAAGATGGTGTGGCCCAGGGTTTCCCGACCTACTCGGACCTTGCTCATCATCTTCTAGCATGTGTTGTCGTGGTGGTTTGTTCCGGACCACTGTATCGTGGTGCAAATAATGAGCTGAAGGAAATGCTCCCGGCGTCTTTTCGTCTTGCCGAAGCAGATGATCAGGACTGGCTCGGTATGTTGCAACTTGATCGAATCCAATGTCGTGATTGGCTTGGGTCTCGTTCGTCTCGCTTGCGTCCTGAAACAAGTCGTGTCGATGAACTTCAGGTGGACTGGCAGGCGCCTTTGTATCGGTTCGAAGTTGATGAATTGAAGGAGGATACACAGGAGCAGAAGTGTCATCCTTCAACCGGTGAGTTGCGTTGGTTCGATATGGTCCTTTTGGATCTTTGGAGAGGTCGTGACTGTGGTCAAGCGTTGCATCGGTGGGTGCCACTGGATCCCGAGCGATTGATCTCTCCCGGGACTTGCTTCGGCTGCTTGCAGATGAGGTTGGAGACGTGCACTCGGATGAGCCTTCAGGAATACATGGAAGGCTTGCATCAGGTTCCGTATCACAAGTGGTGACCTTGCTGTGCGATCTAGAAGTGCTCACGGATGTGGTCATTGAGGGTTCGGTCTCATACCCACAGCAAGAGCGTCTCCGATGATGTCCATGATTGATGAGTTCGTGCTCGATTTGAATGAGGGTATCATATGGATAGCAGCAGCCCCGTAAATTGTCTTCGCTTTGAGTTCCTGCGATGTTGTAGAGATCGCGAACCTGGGTACGCAGATTGGAGATCAAGCCACCATATACTAGAATTGTTAGAGTGTTTGACTTGCAAGGGGACACTTACAAGGCAAGCAGGCAGCGAATTGCACGCAGGGGAGAGAAACGGCCGGGTTGTTCAGAGGTTTCGACTAGTATTCCTCTTGTGTGTCGACGATTCCTTTCTTGCTGATATTGAATCTGACACGGCCATTCGGGGGTGAATCACATTCAAACGCCTTGTCCAGAGCATCCTCGTAGCTCTTTTGGACCGACCGTAAACAATGCAAGGGCAGAGAAATGTTTCCCATAGGATGTTGCATGGGGCGAGATCCTTATCATCGTACAGCCATTGTCCAGCGAATGGCTTCTCCATGGTGTATAGTGAACGACAGGCGGCGAGGGGCAAGGAAAAGAATGATGATAATGCAGTGATAAAAGTGTGAAGATGATGAAGAGTTTGAGGGGCGTGATGAGAAGAGAAGTGTTGAGTGAAGTGCATGCAAACGGCAGGTGAACACTGTCGAGTTGCTTCCTGGGAACGTGGTGATGCCTTCCTAAAGACAGCAAAGTCACGGAGCAAATGAAATGGAAGGAACTCATTGTGAGCCCCTCAATCCTCGATTTTCACCCGCCAACTATTATTCAGCTTCATTCATCTCCATCCATCGATTCATCAACACAATCATCAGCCCCCGTCCGTCCTTCATCAATTTCGCATCACCATTCCTCAACTAGCTCTTCACAAGCGAGAATATTGGGCTCTCATTCACAAGGCATACCCTCAACATTGACACCATCTCCCATTATCATTCATATTTCACCTCCCGACAATACATCCCATCATCTCCCTACCATCAATCATCCCTGCTCTTCAATTGATCCATCATTTTCCAAGCGGGATGTCGACGGGGTAGCCACAAACTGCGGCAAAGTTTCCGAGCTCACTTCACGGCACACTGACTTGAGCTGCATTAGGATCATCTTGCCATGAATTACAACCAAGCTGACAATCCTGATACGTCGTCAGGCAAGAGCAAACACACCAATACTCAAGCATTGTGGTTGAGTTACGCTTACAAGCACGATCGGAGGTTCGTTGGCAGAACAGCCCTTCCAAGACAAGATCGTGAGCTGACTTGAGTACCAGGATGACGATAGCCGTTCGAGCAGATGACGGCGAGACTGAGAGCGCTGTATTTCACCAGATTCACCAGATTGCAATGTGAATGCGGAAATCACAGAAATCGAGGTACTACCGTCAATTTGTGTTGCTAGGAGTTTACTGATGGGACTCAGACCTGCCCTTTCGATTGCTCCATGGCCGACACGACTGGCCCTCTCGCAAGATGATTGCTCGTGCATCAGCGGCTGAGGCAAGCGGACTGAGAGCTCTTTTTTGACCTGGCATAGCTAGGGTCTTGGCTGATCAGAGCATCAAGTTCCCTTCGGGACATCTCAAGGTTCTTCAAGCAGGTGGTATCTCGGCCATGGCTAAGCCCTATGTAAGTCTTCCCGACCACCATCGATTCGCATACTAACAGTCCAAGGCTACTTTTGCAACCCCAGAGAAGGTATCAGTACCGCTTCACTCCATATTACACGCCGATGTTATCTGCAGTTGAGGCCTGTGGCTGAGAACTCAACAGCACACAGAACTTAGCACCCTGAGGGCAACGGAGAATGCTTTCATGCCTTGCCCGTTTTCGAAGTCAAGAGTGTCTGCGATGACGCTGCTGTCCATGTCGAGGAGAATAAACCCATACGGCTCGCTATTCGAATATTGCCCCTCTTGCAAATACAGCAAACCGCTTCACAGGACAAAGGCTACCTTGGCTCAGCCACCCAACATCCTCGCCCCCGAGCCGTTGCTGATGCTATCCTGACTCCGCTACAGAGTCGCTTTTCTCCCAGCCCTACCTCCGCCATTCAACTTTGTCGGCAGGTTCCACGCCTATCAAACCAGAACGCCTGGCTAACTGACGATACAGACCGTGCGGTATTTGGGAACGCTCTGTGTGATCAAGCAACCCAATTTGTTGACAAGTAACAACTCGACCCAGAGGCACTGCCCGATGTGTCGCCTGGACGGATGCTGATGAGATGCAGCAACACCTCTTTGAAACTCGAACAACTGTGACTGGCCTTATGACCACAGAGATAAGGACTGCTCATGACCAGCGTTTGAAAGGGAGTAGGCCCACAACGCTGCAGCAAGCACCTGGCTACAGCTAAACTTTTACAGTCTGAGAAACAACCCACATCCCCTTTCAAGCATGTCGGCTACACATGTCAGGCTGCTGCAGGTGCTGCCACAATTTTCGATGTCGCTGGGGAATGCGCTGATTAGATGTAGACATACCCAATCCAACCATGTTCAACTTTGGCTCGTCTTTCGGCCCAAGTGAATTCAGCTACTTGCCGATCAACAGGCGACCCTCGATGATGCTTCTGAGAAGATCTACTATAAGTAACCCCGCCACATGGCCCTACCTAGGGCCATGTTCTTCGGGGGTTGACAATGAGATACAGTTGCTTGATCGACGACAAATTTCCTACCGACTCAAATTTCGCACGAACGGCCGTCATGATCGTATGTGCTCAATGGAACATACGAGAAAGACGACACCCATATACTCTAAGCGATCGATTGGTCTCTGGACATACCTACGTCGATAGGATGACAACACTTACCACCACCAGTCAGCCCAGACAACTGCCATGTGCCTTGCGGGCTGCTCAAACCCTCATTATGGCTTCCTCGACCTCAATTGACGAAGGGGCTAACGATAGCCAGAGCCCAGTGGCGACACAAATACGATACCACCGAACTTGGGCTTCTCTTCTTCATGTTGACTGACATTCAACAGCCATGCAAGACACAAACCAATTCTGTGGGACCATCAAACCCACGGTGCTGAGGGTGACATCACGCAAGGGATCGATACCAACTCGGTGCCCAAAAGCTTGTATAGCTCGGAACGATGATTGAACTCTCATGCCCCTTCAAGAAGCTCTCGATGTTCGGGCCGTCAAGTTTGACCAGAGGCGAGTCAGGGTCAGCGCAATTCAGTACTAACAGCCTAGTGAATCAAAGATGCTCCTCACCGACTTGTGCAACATGTTCAACCCTATAATCCCTCGGTCTCAGTCGCCAAAGAGAGTCGATGATACATTAACCCCATTTTGATCGATGGACAGGCGGCCTCCACAGCTTCGGACTACGCATATTGACCTTACGACCAACGACCAACCGGCGCCGGACACACTCCTCTAGCCTTTGCCCTTGGAAACCTTGAAGAGCGATGATGGTATGTTGAAGAGGACCTCGGCGATCGGCTTCGACTTCGAGTTGGGAATATCGACTACACTGACCATACTGTGCAAGTGGCTTGAACAATACTGGAACACATAAACATGTGGTTTACACAGTCTTTCACTTGGTCACGAATTTTGACTTGACGACTGACATCTAATCGCTGCATCAGAAGGTCTCCGAGTCTTCGCTCCGCCGAGTAGCCACGAACAGGCACCGAGAGTCAGTCAAAAGGGCGTGACATTCGTCATTAGTCTTGGACCATGGCACATGGCAGTGCCGGTGACGATTGCACTATGATGCTCTGTAAGTGTTCCTGAGGCTCTCACATTGCCTTGGTACGATGTCGGATGATAGAAATGAGCACCCAAATTGCTGCACTTGCTTCCAAGAACCGACTTGACCATCGACTTGTGGCCGTTGTATCACAAGCTCCCCAGTGTCCATGAGGCACTAAGGGTAGGTTGAAAGCAGCAGGTAATCACAATTTTTTCGAAGCTTACCATCAGCGCGGCCCAAACTACTCAACTCTTCTGTGTACCCTGTAACTGCTGTTGAAGAATACTTATGATTTGTCTAGACATGGCAACGACCAACATGAAACGATCCGAACCACCAGAATCTGTCAATTCTACCCTGCAGCTGACCTCGGAAGGAACTGAATAATGCTGAATGATGGATACCGACCCCATATGAATGTCAGTGCGCAATCTAATGACCATATCAGACAATTGAAGCCGGTAAAAAACAGATCTTGGCCGCTGGAACCATGAATCTTCCACGAACGTTCAACGCAAGCTATTGCGAAACTGCATCAGCCCCAACACCTGCCCGAAGCACCACACGAAGTCAAAGTCACCCACGGCAATCGACATTGGCTTCCCAAATGTTCATGGAACAGCCAGTAAGTGCAGCCCACAAAAAGTCGTAAATCCTGTATAATGCTGATGGTATACATGGATGAGCGATCGTCGAGTAACGGCTCCTCGACCTCTAGCCACCCTAGGTTCCGATTTCATGTCGGACGTTCGCACAGCAAGGCAAATGACCTAATTATCTCCCACCCGCTTAGAACGTGTCATGAAAACTGAAAAGACGTTGGGAAAAGGCATGCGTTTGCTGCTTTAAGTTTGCAATGCTGACGATGCCAACATCTCCGAGTTACATGGGCTGCGACGCCAGCAACGAGTGCATAGGGCCATTCAGCGTTTCTCGACTGAATTATTTGCCCTGTTCTTCTATCTACCGCTTCCGATACGTCATCTGCCGTCCACACCCAAAACCTGGAGGGTGCTGAGATGTCTAGTCTTGACGCCTGGTATGAAGAGGTTCCCTTCAACCATCGCCTCCGCAATCTCGACCTTGTCATTGAACTTCAACCGTCGAGTCAGATACGCGTAACCCTATTCATTCTGCAGGAGAGACACACGGTCAGTCGACTGGACATGGTGGTTGGGATTGACTACGAGTCTACCTGCCCATGTAGCAGCAGCTGACGACCTTCCCTACGCATGTCATTGAACCTATCCAAGATTCCGTGACAGGGCCGTGTAATTATGGTCTCTTAGCAATAGCTGCTCGAACCCATTGTCCATCCGGCCCTCGTTTATTTGAACCCCTACAATCTCTGTAAGTTTCAGAGGCTGACTTGCGCCGCTGCTTATACTAAGCTTGCTCAAGCTGACCACTCCAGTTCAGCTCAAGATGTTAGATCCATCCTTGCGGTCTGCGCACTTGATGACTAGACTTTTTCGGGACGACTCAAGTGAAGAAGCGGCGTCTATTACAACCAAGGATGTTGTCAATTTACACGAAACTCATAGCTTCCAACCGTTTCCCTTCGTTTCTTGAGACTCGAATGCATGGGGAAGGCTGATAACTCGCACCGAAACAAAACTGGCGGCCGACCAAGCTGAACACTCTGCCTTGGCTTGAGATACCAACCTCAATATCACCCCTGATCTCTTGATCTAGTGAGTCCTTGGCTACTCTGGTCCGTTAACCAGTCTCGACAGTCGAATCGGGTCGCATTCGAAGATACACGCCACTCAATCTAGAGGCTTCCAGGTCGAGCAGTCTGCATGAACTCGAGCGCAACGTTAATAATATAGTGCCGGACGAAGATGGCAGATCGTCTCTAATTCGGACAGCCCGTACGATTTCCCTTCGGCACGATGATTCCACGAATGCACCAAGATTGTCTTGCAATCCAAGCACAACGGCTAAGACACCAGATAAGTAGGCTGCATTGCACACTCAGCAAGACTCCAATGCCCATCGATTTGACGACCCAGAGACTCCGCCGACTGGCCTGATCAGGCGAAGGCATGGCCTTCCATCACTGGAGCGCTTCGACTGTCTGTAAATCACCAACCAATGCAGATGTTTGGGACACTGGCTGCCTATAATTACGCTGGCGTCAAGCATGGGCCAAAGTGAATAGCTTCGCATCTTGATACCAAACTCAGTCTTCTTATCTACGCATTGGGTTCTGTCAGCTCTTCCAGCATTCATGGGGCTGAGATCTCATCGAGTCTGCGCCGTTCAGGTCAAACGACGATGTCGTCCACACTCTAACCGTTCTGGCTGCCACTGCAAGTCACCAAACCGCCATAACTGAAGAACGCCGATTGAGTGCCAACATACGATGTCAGCAAGCTAAGTTGGAGCTGAAATTTGCGTCCTAAGCTACGAACTCAGTCGTTCTGTATGCGCTGTTGGATCTTGTTACCTGTCTCCGGGCTCAGGCATCAGAAACCGATAGGTGCGCGTGGTAGTTCTCAGTACGACTGACATGACACAAGCCGAGCCAAGTCTCCAGGTATTGGATTCACCAGCATTCAGGACGCTGACTGATACCCCAAATATTTGCCGCGCGGGCTGCCTCATGCAACGGACACCCGAAAGCTCACATTCGATGCATCGAACCATCTCTTTGAGCAGTCCTTCGCCATCCAGCGCTGGCCATTGCAGTGAGAACGTCTGGGCTCTTCAATCTCATTTGCACATGTTGCCCAACTGCAGGCGACTTCACCTTCGCCGAAGGTACTGATTGGATATGTAGGTACGACGTTGATACAAGAACAACACGATCTTAGACAACACAGATTTCAACGGCAGCACTTTCCGATACGGTGCACGTCAAGACACCACGTTTGGCATGCATTGCCTCCAATTTGATGCTTCAAACAAACCTTTGTCGAATCTCTGTGCACATTCGCACTGATCATTCAGGCGAGTTCATGCGCTGATATTATAGGGCTTAATGGAGGACCAACCACAAAGGGATGATTGCATTCTAAATATCGACACCGAAGTGACTGGCATCAATCGACGAATAAATTGAAGATCAGTATCCCGGCACTTACGACTACCTTGAGAAAATGCACTCGATTGACATCGACTTGCATGATGGTCTCGCTGTGGCACTGATCTCAAATTAGACCAATATTTGTGGGCAATAAAACACCCTGACAGGGATCACTGAGTCCCCCACTCAGGAGAGACTTGATTGTCACCACTTATTCGTATCAAGGGTAAATCCGAATACTGTGGTTCAATCAACTGCCGTACTGCCACAAAGTGTCACTATCGTCATCGGCTGAACCGACTGTATCACATCAAACCTTCAAAAGTGGCAATAGGAACAATGAGAATTCCAACTTCAAGTCCGTTTTTGGTAAAGAACAACGGCTATCAGTGGCAGCAACACAATGACAGCGCCACTGAGCACCACGAACTCAAGTCTAGAATTCTTCTTATCCATACCTTGGCAATGGAAGCTAATGCAGGGACCCCAGTAAATGCAGAGACCAGGTTCTGGACTTTAACTGAAGAACTCCTCACTTGCATTGAGGGGAACTTGCATTGGGATATTTCGCATCTGGTACGTAAATCTGAATGACTGAGTTTGTGATATCGGATCTATTATACGCGGAGATTGGGATGAATTGCGATCCAGTTGCCGAATCTTTATACGCGGGTTTCTTGCTAGACACGGACACGATTCCGAGTGCGATAAGAATACACGGAACTCCAAAACACAAGTGGATGCTGTGCCGTGATTGAAACACAACGAATAGCACAACCATGAAATCAGATTCGATCGTGGCGACAAACACATTAACATTGTGGAAAGCTTCTTTATTCAGGACAGGAATTCTGTGGCTTTGCTCCCGCTGTTTGAAGCCAAACCTTGTGCCTGTTCCTGGCTGACTCCTGGGAGATCAACGGGATCTGTCATGTGTGAAGTCATACCAGATGACTGACAGCCCACTGACCAAATCATCAGTTGGGAGCGTGACATGGACGATAGTTGGACACTGATCACGGCATCTCGGCTGCCAAGAAGAATAATCTTTCTTGGCTTTGCGGAGAGATACTCTTATGGCACAGCCTAACAGCTTGAAAGAAGTGCAATTGGCGAGTCAGTGCCAAGAGCCGGCGATTAACCCATGTTGGTGGCGCCGGCGAGAATTAGCATTAGGATGCGGGTAAATCACTAGATAAACTTGAGCCATTTTTGAAGGGATGGAGGTGTTATTCGTGGGAATCGATCTAGAGACATGCAGCCGTGCCACATGGGATCTGATCTGAAGTCTGAGGGACTGTTGGTTTGTTATCTGAGGGATTTCGGCTACGGCTTCTGTCCAAGTACTCAAGGTAGGCAGTGCATTTTGTGACATTTTTGTGCGTGTTGTGTTTGTGGACAGCCGCGTGTTATGCAGACGGACCAAACCTTGATTGGTGATGCCATGTTTCGATTGAATGGTGATGGTCCTGGAGCAATCTAGAGCGTAGCAATAGCCTAGCTAGCCTAGCCGGGGACCCCCGCTGGACCTAGCTCGTTTAGCTGGAAGCTCCCACCAAGCCCAAAGGCGGCAAGCCAGCAGTTAGCGCACCCGGTTCGGGCCCAAGCGTTGAAATGTGCAGGGGGCTTGGTTCATTTTGGATTAGTTAGGGGTTCCCTCTGTCATGTCTCTGTCTGCTGTGCTCCTGTTCTCCTCTTCTACGTCTTTTGTGGAAGTCAGGTCAGGTCAGTCGAGAGAGTTTGTCCCATCAGTGGCGTTGCATTGCGTTGCGTGTGTTGAGAAAGAACTCATATACAAGGTTCCTTCTCTCGGGCCCTATCGCTTCACTCTCCCTTGCTTTGACCGTCTTCTTCTTTATCATCGCAATCTCGTCTCTTTGGGAGATCCTCTTTGATTCTCTTCTATTTTCTTGGCTTTATTACTTGCCCCATCATAACCAACCCAAGCGTCCCATCACCGAACGGACTTGAACGACGATCAATCCATGTTCTAAAGACTTGCCTTGACTCCTAGCCGATTGAGGATCATCTCTTGCATCTACATTCATTCGCATTCATCTACATCCAACTGCGCAGAGATCCCAACCTTGGTTTCACTCAAGTATGTACCAGCCGTTGGTGTTACTGTCACACCAGCCATAGCCACGCGTCACTAACCGCGACAGCTTTCAATTCATCCAATCCTTCAAACTTGAATCAATCAACATTCGACAACTCGTCGCATCATCATGCCTTCAAACTACGAAAAACTCTCCCGCCCAAGCGGCGAGACAAACCTCACAATCCCCGAGAAAGCTGCCACAAATGCGACCGTAACCGAAACCCCTCGCATCAGCACAACATCCACACCCCAAACAGACAAACTCAACCCTTTCGACACCGACATCGAAGCCATGGTCACAACACGCACATCAGATTCATGCATGCACAAGACATCGAGCACCCCCTCGCCAGAAAGACCGACTGCCAAGTTTGGCCTGGAAAAGATCACTGGAAACAACAGGCCAAGGCCGCAAAGGCAAAGAACCGCTGCACCTGCATGGCCAAGCTTAGCCAACGCAATCGCTGGATCGTCAAGGGGTTGATCATTTTTCTCGTCGTCGGCATTGCCGTCGGTGTTGGCTTTGGCGTCAGCAAGCCTCTCAACGCTCCCATATGGGGAGACAAGGACGACAAGTGAATATTCGACTCTGCCTGCATTGACAGGATTTGTTTCAGGACTTTGTTCCAAACTTTGTTATCGCTAGCGCACTGATTTCCTTTTCATGAACGGCGTTGTGGTGTCATTTGAGTTGGCATTTCTTAGGAGTGATGGATTACAGGACAAGGGTCTTATTTTATTGGGGGTAGACCAAGACTAAACTAGAGTCTAGAATAAAGTCTCGACGGTGGCCGTCATTTCACATCACACTCACAGTTGAGGTTATCCATACGTGAAAGCACACTAAACCCTGCACCTCCACCAGATCTTCAGGAACAGTAGATGCGGCCCGTTAGGTAGGTCTGTCTGTGGGGAACGGAAAGATGCAGATTCGTGAGAAAGCTCTCTTGATTTGGAAATGGCTGCAAGGAAATAGCCAGTCGAGGCTGGCGATGCTGATGGAGGGGATCCACAGGTACCCGAAGCATCCGATGGGGAATGTCCAAAAGATATAACCGCCGCCGCCGCCACTGAATTCGTGAGTCTACCTGAGGTAATATGCATACGTGTTGGAGTTTCTCAGCTGTCTTTCTGGATCCAGCATTGGAGAGTTTCGGTGGTTCTGTCGCGCTTGTTGGCGCATTGCTAAGCAGACTGATACTATCCAGGCCAGAACAATGAGCCCGACAAGAACAAAGCAAGCCAAGGTGAACATGTTGAAGGTTGTTTGTGTGTTTATTTGATGAACGAAACAGAGTATTAATAGCCACAACTGTTTGTATTCTCTGTTCGATTGAACAGTCACTGTTCTTTGCCATCACTGCTTTGCCCTCTGCATCGTAGTGTTTGTTCACAATGTCAAAGATCTGTAAATGAACATTCACTGTTCAAACACGATGAGCACAAACAAGTGAATCATTCACACACAAGATGCAGCATAAAGCCTCCTGCATCGCCTTCATCTCAACACCACATCACCATCACATCCACACATCAACCATGACCAACTCTTACCTCCCAGCTTCCTTCACAGGCTTCCTCTCCTGGCCTGTTCGCCGAGACGATGCCCCCAATCCAAGAGCGACAGCATCCTCACCATGGGTATTGTCGGCGGCATCATTCTTCTCTTTATCGTACCGCCCACCTGGTACTTCATCGCCAGGACCATTCGACTTCGAAGAGCAAGGCTCAAGGGGAAGGATGTTGAGCAGGGTGTGCAGAGTCAGAGCCAGTGAACAAGAGACACGCAGATTGTTCACAACGGTTCAAAACACTCTGCATGAACACTGAACGATGACCATAGAACAGCATATTCACAGCAGTATATAACTACCCTCTCCCATCACTTCACCCTCACCACTCTCATCACATCAACACATCACAATGGCCAACTCTAACCTCCCAGCTTCCCTCTCCCTCATCCGCCGCAAGGACGTCGAAGAACTGCCCGATTACATGACCACCTGGCTCATTCTTGGCATCTGCTCTGGTACTATCCTATGCATCATGCTCGTCTGGTCCATTGTGATCTGTTGTCGCCAGAGAAGGCTCCGGGATATCGAGGAGGTTCATGAACTGTCGTCTGTGGAGGATAGTCCTCGCTGATGGTGAGTGAACGCAGGATGTTAGCTCTAGAAGAGTAGATAAAAAGAAGAATAGATGTATTCGCCAAACCTTTGTCCAATCGTGAACCCAGACAGTTTGAACTTTCGTGATGAATCATTGTTAAGCCTTTCACATAAACTCAAAGTTAAGAGCCACAAAAAGGTATATCTGAAGTCATGTTTCAAGAGCCACGGTATCATGAAAAGGACACCAACAGCGAGCGAACGGCGTCGACTGTCTGGGTCCACAGCCTGCGAGGACCTCAGATGATCAAGAAGAATGTTCCTTATATAGCTGTTCCCAAGTTCTTTCGACCAGTTGACCAAACACACCGTCAGATCACAGAACAGTCCTTCCTTGGTCAAGTACAAGTGAATAAAGTTATACTCACCTACAGAGACTTTCAATATAAGCCATCCCCTCCTAACTTCAAGAAAAGGTTCATGTATGCCACTCTAATATATGGATCGCACTGAATCACAGATAAAATGCGCCCGAGGCACATCATGGAACCATCACCAACGATGCACGCAATACTCATACCTCTCCTCAGTATCATCATCTCCTTCAACCTCACCCTCGGCATCATCATGTGCTACTTCATCCGCCGCAGACGTGTCCCTGACGAGGAATCAATCGAACTCATAGAGACCAAGCCAAATCTCGAGCGAGGCATGCTCGTCGAAATCATCTCCATCTATCGAGACGGCATCGAGATCTACACAAAACACAAAGCACCCGCCGGCAAACGTCTGTACTACCACCCTTCACTCAAGGACCCCGAGCAGACTCACATGCACCTCCACAACATCCCCATACCCCCCAGACGATCAATAGACGACCTCCGAAGAGAATTAGTCGCAGGATTAGATTCGCTACTCCGATCCACAACTAAACAATAGTCAACACGACTACATGGTCACTCCCACGCATCATTCATCTCATCTAGCATACACCAATACGATTAACATTCGATTGTATCTCTCAAATACTTCAATAGCCCGCCGTGACCACCGACCGGTAAAGCTGGCCACATTAATGCGGTCCTGCGCCAATCCCCATGTTTATCTATCCCAGAGGTGATTCCTGACCCCTTCCGTAATTTGCCCTAGTAATCTCAAGTTCGAAGAAAAGGTGACGATCCAGTTGTGTTGTATGCAATGACAAAGGAAATGGTTTGCTTGCGACTCTCCCGTCGCGTGTCGTTATGTTGTCAGTTTCAACATTACTCGTTATTCCGTCCACTACACCGACTGATACAAAAGGAGCGGCTCGCCCACGTTTTCAATTTCGGGGATCGTGCATTTCAGGTCAAACGCTTTCGATAGCACAATTTTGAAGATCTACCCAGTTAGCACACTGTTCCCTCCAGCGGCTACGAGGTCATACCTTTTGCACGTTGATGCTGTGACTTGTACTCGAGAATATTAATGCAGCTCTCATGGCTTTCGCAAACCGTCTCGCCTGTTGCCGTCAGTATGGTTGGGTTTCCCTCCGGGGGCTCCTAGCGGAGGGCTCTTCCTCGCTGCGCTCGTACCTGATTTGAGATTTCTTCTTGATCTTGGGGAGGAAAGTTGACGAAGTGGTCGTACTTTGTGCCGACGAGAATTGGGATGGCCGTCTTGTTGAAACCGCGTCCCTGTCGATACCACTCTTTGATGCTATTCAATGTACTCTTGCGGGTGAGATCAAACATGAAGAGAATGGCGACAGCGTCGTTGCACACGAGAGGCAGCATGTTGACAAACTCTCGTTGACCACCGAGATCCCAGATCGAAAAGGTGATTTCCGTGTTGCGGATGGAGATTGTCTTTTCCATGAAATTGACACCCAGCGTCTGGATATAATCCTCATCCCAGCTCCCTTCGACGTACTTGACCATCAACGAGGTCTTGCCGATCTGCGCATCACCAACCATTCCGACCTTGATGACTACATGGTTTCGGCCGTTGGATGATGGCTCACCGGAACCCTGTCGATAGTCGTTGTACGCTTGGTGTGCGGGGTTGGACAAGCCACTAGCTGGGCGGGAAATTGGCGGTGCGGTTTGAACGGGAGGAGTATATCTGGTGGACGGGTCTTCTTGTCGTGGACTTTGAGCTAGCCCTTGGTCGAGGGATGTGCTTTGCTGATGATGGAACCCATTCGGGTGGGGAGATTCTTCGATGCCTCCGAGGGTCTCGTCTTGGCCTGGGGGTGGCAGTGGGATTTCATGGGGAGGTGAACTCATCAAGTGTTCCATGGTCGTAGGTTCGGCCGGAGCCGAGAGATTCGTGTAGTCGTCCAGCGTGAAGGTGTGACGGGTATCGAGGTTGACGAGTCAAGGTGACGGTGAAGCAGTCGAGTCGAGCAAACGAAAGAAACCGGTAGAGAACGTGGTCGGAGATAGTGACAGAAGAAAAGAACAGCTTGTCAAAGCATCAAGCTAGTTGACAAGTGATGATATCGTGATGCGCAGCGGGGAGGTCAAGACAAGGCAGCTGAAAGGTGGCGGAGTCGAAAGCCACCAGAGTGAAACCGTGAGACAAGCCGTTTAGCAATGAGACCTCGGCGGCAGAATACTAATCGCGTTGACACTCGTTTTTCTTCCAAACTGAAACCAGACGATGCGTTTTGTTGGAGCAGAGAGTTTGCGCTGACGTTTGGAGAGGATGATGGGAACCTCTTGTTTAGGCCAGAAGCGGGACGGAATTTCAAGGCACCGGGTTTGGTGGTACACGGCTAAAGTGGAGGGACGGATTTTAACAGCACAACAGGGGATGTAGTATTTGAGATGAAATGTTCTGAAAATAGTTCAATTGTGTTAATTTGAGATAGACTTTGCTAGTCCCTGCTTATGCGTGAAATGTTGTGATGATGATGGTGGTGTTTTAGCGTAGCGCAGCGCGTCAACGCGTTTGGGCGAGTAATTGGTTGATTCGGTGTATGGCCAGCTGAGATTGCGCAATAACTGCATTTGATCTGTCCCAGCTGAAAAGAATCGTCAATATTGTCATGTAAACAGCCACCATGCTATTGTAAGATATGGCATGGTAGCACGAGCGCAGCGAGGAAGAGCCCTCCGCTAGGAGCCCCCGGAGGGATACCCAACAGGCGAGTCGCTGGCACTAAACACCAAGTAAACAGTGTTCCAAACCCCCACGTCGATATCTCCGATTGGACCAATGTTTCCTCATGTCTTGTTTAACGGCCCAAGTCTTGTGCCTTGATTGAAATCACATTCCAAGGCATACGGAGAATTGATGGACTGTTGTAGACTGCTGTGAACTTCATGATGCTGACTAAGTCGGCTTCCCTCCGATCCACTCGGCCCGTCTCCGCATGATGCCGACAAAGCTTGAACTTTGATATCACCATCCGCACCATCACAATGGCCTCAATTTCCCGGTCCCTACGCGCTGCAGCCCCTCTGGCCAGGGGTATTGTGCCCCGTGCAGCCATCCGCACGCCGATCCGAGCCTTCTCCTCCACCAAACTGAGTATGTGCGCTGGATCGCTACAATGACGACACTGACCAAACAGGCCTTGCTCGAAAATACACCAAAGACCACGAGTGGATTGATCTGTCTGCCGACAAGAAGCACGGTTTCGTTGGAATTTCTGAGTACGCCGCCGAGCAGCTCGGAGATGTAGTCTACGTGGAACTGCCCGAGGCTGGAACATGGGTCGAGCAAGGCGACGCTGTCGGAGCCGTCGAGTCTGTCAAGTCAGCCAGCGACATCAACGCTCCTGTGCGTCTACGAGTCCTACAAGTCAACGACACCCTCGAGGAGAAGCCCTCGACCATCAACAAGGTGCCCGAGGACGACAGCGCTGGTGGCGGTTGGATCGCAAAGGTCGAGGTGGATGAGGAGGGTGCGAAACAGTTTGAGAAACTATTGGATGCCGAGGCCTACAAGACTTTTGCTGGAGCTGAATAGAATACAAGGGTATTGATCTGCCGTGCAGTCCCTACGCTACTTGACCGTCTCCGGGACTTGTCGGAGCCTAGTGATCTCATCAAGAATACTACCGCCTCCCCGTTCAACCAGAGCATTCGCAAGCTTCCTCCCAAACTTGTCTGCCTCCTCGTGTGTCTTGACAGGTTCTGTTATGTCAGAGTCGACGCCGTGGTCACCCCGAAGGTTGACAACTGTAGCCTTCATATGTAACTTGTCGTCAACCCATTTGGTCTCGACGCCGATAGGAACACTGCAGCCGCCTTCGAGTGCCCTCATGAGTGCTCGCTCGGCCTCGCACGCAAGAGCTGTTTGTTCGTTCTCGATCGTCTTGAGCAACCGAATCACCTCCTTGTCATCCGCTCGGCACTCAACTCCCAGCGCTCCCTGGCCGACAGCATGCAGAATACCGCCATTGTCAGACTCTAGAAACTGTGTAATGTGGTCTCCGAGGTCCATCCGCTGGAGACCTGCCGCGGCCAGAATGATACCGGTCAGCTCGGGGTCCTCCTCGAGCTTGCGTAGACGAGTCTGAATGTTTCCTCGGTGGTCCTTGAACTTGAGCGTCGGGTAACGTCGAATCAACTGCGCAATTCGCCGAACGCTGCTGGTGCCGATGATGCTCCCGTCCGGCAGATCGGCCAGCGTCTTCCAGCCGTGCTTGTCCTGCAATTCCTTCTTGATCACCAGTGTATCTCTCGGGTCCTCGCGGGACGTGACACATCCGAGAACGCAACCCTCGGGCAGAACCGTCGGCATGTCTTTGAGCGAATGAACAACAATGTCGAGCTCCTTGTTGACGAGCCTCTCCTCCAGCTGCGAAGTCCAGAGACCCTTCCCTCCAAAGTTGTAGAGCGCAGTGTTCTGATCACGGTCGCCCGTCGTTGTCATGCTGTGGATGTTGAATTCATGGTCGGGAAAGTTCTTCTTGAGCGCATCGACGACGATCTGCGTCTGGGCCAGTGCAAGAGGCGACTTTCGCGTGCCGACGTTTACGACGTCTTTTCTCTGTGATTCGGCCATGATTGTTGATTGACGAGTGTAGGATGACGACCCGTACCATGGAGGGGCACGCTCTTTTCCTCCACGATGGTGGGGCAGTACAGTGCGGGGTCCAACACTGTAGCAGTGGAAACTTCATGATGTAAATGTGGATGTATGTGATCGTGATCTCGACCCCCGATATGACGAGTTATTGCGCATGTAGCCGATTTGTGGGCTATGTTACTCTCGGATAAGCGTAAAAGTAACATTAAATAACTTCCTAGCACGTATGGAGTTGAACTGAGCGACGCAAGAGTAACAAGCGAGTGCCGGTCTGAGCAACACTTCGGCATAGAGCAACGATTTGGCATCAACGTTTGACCTTGAAGCATGCGAGGCATGTGAGGTCCCTCCGGGGGCTCCTAGCGGAGGGCTCTATCTCGCTGCGCTCGGGAAGAGGCAGACGAAGAGAGATGAAGGAATGGATGAGTAGGACAAGCCATTGTATAACAAACAGTAGCGATATATATAAGAAGACACAAGAAGCAGTTCACATCATCACCATCAACACTCGTTAATATGAAGTTTCAACTTACTATCCTTACTCTGGCCGTCTTGGCCCTTGCAAAGCCTCAGGCTCCTCCTGACCCGGCACCAGCTCCCCCTGATCCAGCACCAGCTCCTCCTGACCCAGCTCCAAGTCCCCCTTCAACCTCTGAGCCGCCTGCTCCTCCTCCTGAGCCCCCAGCTCCGGCACCTCCAGCACCTCCTCCCGTCCCTCCTCCGGCTGATCCCCCGGCTGACCCTCCCACCGAGCCGTCTCAACCCCCTCCTCCGCCACCTCCGTCTCAGCCTGTACCTCCCCCATCCGGACCAGCTCCTGTTCCTCCCCCAGCTACTCCGGCCCCAGCACCTCCTCCGGCCCCAAGTCCCCCTCCACCTCCGAGTTCAACCGCCGAGCCTCCTCCTCCCGAGGGACCAATCTGCGAATGCGGCTACACTTACTGCTCTTCAGTCCTCAAGGGCATGGGTACGTCTACAGCCCCCGATGTTCAACACTAACATGTCCAGACAACCCGTGGAACGAGGATCAAATCTCGCAGGCATACTGCGGCACGCCTAATGTGAAATGCGACGGCGAATCACCAACCAGCAGCATAGACAATGCGCTGTTCATCTGCCTATGCGACCAGCCAAGCCAGAAAATCGGAAACCATCTCGAGCTGCTTTGCGGCTGCGATAAGTGTCTCGTTGTCAAGCCCGACTACAGAGGAAGATGCAAGACTCCCCCGTTGGCTGGCAAGGGCGGCAAGGGTGATGGGAAGGATAATAAGGTCAGAGGAGCCAATCCACTCGGGTTCTGGATGTAGGTAATCGTGGAGGAAGTCACTCCTTTGGTGCTTTTGTTAGATCCAAATTGACCCATGCTATTGAGCTTCATGTCTGTGTCCAATCAACAATACTGCACCCGAGCGCAGCGAGACAGAGCCCTCCGCTAGGAGCCCCCGGAGGGATCTCACCTCTCATTGTATCTGATTTCTGCATCGATGTGACAATCGCATGATTCAAGAATGCCGGCTTACACATCAAGTGGACCTCGCTCTCTTCCATGAGCGTCCATCAGCAGTGCATGCAAATCTCGAATCGGCCGCTCCGGGTACGTGACCCCGGCCCGCCCCACACAAAAGCCGGTGCTACACGGGGTTAAGTGCCGAGAATGGACGGCTAGGCCCGTTAGTCTGACGTCAGTCGCAGCAAGAGCCGAACGGAAGAGTTTGTCAAGGTGCTCGAAACGGTAGAGAATTGGCCCGACTGCCAGGGTCCAAGCGTGGAGAAGCACGACGTCTGCATGTGGTATAAAGGTGAGTGCGTCATCCATTAGAGTTTGTCTCATCACAGCATTTCATCTCATAACTCATCTCATATCAACAACAAACTCACCCTTTCACTCAATACCCATCAACACACATTCCACAGATACCCAATTCCTTCACAATGGCTCCCAAGGTTCTCGTCGTTCTCACCAGCCAGTCCAAGATGAACAATGGACACCCCACCGGCTGGTACCTGGTAAGCCACCCACTCACTCATGAAACCGCAAACTAACCACCGCCAGCCCGAGCTCGCCCACCCCTACTATGACCTCGTCAACAGCGGCGTCGAGATCACCGTCGCCTCTCCCGCCGGCGGCGAAGCACCCCTCGACCAAGCCTCCGTCGAGATGTTCAAGGGCGACGAGGAGTCCGTAAAGTTCCTCAACGAGAAGAAGCAGCTCTGGGAGCAGACCACCCCCCTCAAGCAGTTCCTCGGCAAGGCCTCCGAGTTCGACGCCATCTTCTACCCCGGCGGCCACGGCCCCATGTTCGATCTCGTCAACGACGAGACCTCCATCAAGCTCATCGAGGAGTTCTACAAGGCCGGCAAGCCCGTCGCCGCAGTCTGCCACGGCCCCATCGTCTTTGTCAACGTCACGGTCGACGGCAAGCCTCTCCTCGAGGGCCGCGAGGCTACCGGCTTCAGCAACTCCGAGGAGGAGGCCGTTAAGCTGACCAGCGCCATGCCCGTTCTCCTCGAGGACGAGATCAAGCGTGTTGGCGGCAAGTACGTCAAGGCTGACGACTGGGCGGAGAAGCTGGCTGTCGACGGTCAAGTTATCACTGGACAGAACCCTGCTTCTGCCCACGCTGTTGGAAAGGCCATCCTCAAGGCCATTGGCGCTTAAATAGATCATGATACCGCGTTAATACAATGAGATAATGTCCAAGGTCGACAAACTGTACCTTGGTGTTCCCTCCGGGGGCTCCTAGCGGAGGGCTCTTCCTCGCTGCGCTCGCGTGAAACGGTGATATTGAGTGCAATGAATGAGATTTACGTGTTGTTGATGCTCTAGGGCCAAGACACTTGGAAGCGATCCGAAGCGATGAAATACTTGGGTAAAATTAGTCCAAGGTTAGACTGTTGCTGAGTTTATCTACCCCTCTTTCAAGTTTATTATTCCCAAGCACATTACTCATCTCAAAAATGAATCACTTCTCACTGCCTGCAGATCTCTTCTTATAGATTATAGATGTACATTATAATACTCAGAATAGGGTAATACGTGTCTGTCATTACATTACTACTAATCCTTCTTGAAAACCTTCTCAAACCCAGTCAAGGTAAACCTATAATGCACCTTGTTCTCCTTCACACGCTCAACAGCCTCAGCACATCCCTTCTCCGAAATATCAATCGTCTCAACCCATGCGACAATGTTCTTCTCGGCCGCCAGCTTGAGCATAGCATCCATCTCCTGGTGGTTGCCCAGATGGCTTCCTGTGATCTTGCCAGCATTGCCAGCGAATGTACCAGCAGTCACCTGAGGAAGCGGCTCATCGGGAATTCCGACATTGTGAAACTCGCCTCCGATGTTGAGCGTGGACATGTAAGCGTTCATGTCAAACTTGTGCGTCATGTCGGCGCAGTTGAGGATAAAGTCAAAGGTGAACTTGTACTTGTCGGCCCAGTTCTCATCCGTTGTGACGATGACTTCCTTTGCGCCAAGCTTCTTTGCGTCCTCCACCTTTGAGGGAGAATGTGTCATGGCGTAAACTTCAGCACCGAGTGCTTTTGCCCATTGGATACCCATGTGTCCGAGACCGCCAATACCGACGATGGCAACAGTCTTTCCAGGACCGACGTTTGCCCTCACGAGAGGAGAGTAGGTCGTGATGCCCGCGCAGAGAAGAGGCGCAACCTGCTCAGACTTGAGGGCATCAGGAATCTTGAAGGTGAAGTACTCGTGAGCACGGATATGCGATGCGAAACCACCATGCGCAACACTCCCATCCGGATAAGTGCAGTTGTACGTGTCCACCATATCAGGACAGTAGTTTTCGTTCTTGTTCTTGCAGAGCTTGCACTCCAAACACGAGGCGACTTGAGCACCGACACCAACACGGTCTCCGACTTTAATGTCCTTGACGTTGTCGCCTACACGGACAGCCTTGCCGACGACTTCATGGCCGACGCAGAGAGGCCCTTCAAAGTCGCCCCAGCCGCCGGTGACGGTGTGCACGTCTGAGCCGCAGACACCGCAGGCTTCAATCTCGACGTCGATGTCGCGATCGCCCCATGTCTTTGGTTTGAGGGTTTGTTTTTGGAACTTGTTCCATGATTTGGGGCTGTCGACGCAGAAGCCTTCAAAAGTATCGGGGTAGCCCATGGTGAATGATGATTGGTGAGTTAATTAATGTGATTGATCTATCAAGGTTCTCTACCTATTCGCAGTATTTATATCCTCTTTTCTCCTTCGCCTTCGCGCTCTGTTGTCTGTTCTCAATCTTCTGTATGACGTCTTGAGTTCAGTGTCTATGACGCTCCGCGATAAAAGCTCCGGTGAGATATCGCATTCACAGAATCTTTGGTCTCCATTTACACTCAATCGGGTAAGCTTCTCGAAATATAGTCCGATCGAGATGCAATCTGGGTAAAAGTTGAGATAAGTGGCCGTGTTAAAACCGTGGGTCAAATGACGTATACGAACGAGATTGGCGACTTACATCACAACGACATTGAGTATTCGGGGGTCTACGTGATAATTCCGATTAAACGAATACATACTCCTCGATGAAAGGATAAATCGGCTCGTACAGGCTGCATCTCTGATCCAACGCCGTTTGGTCGATGATTGAAGGCCCTGATGTTTGGGCCCGTCCAACGTCTCCCAGGTTCGCAACATATCTCGATCCAACGGCCAACCTGGTCCAACCTGCGGGTGTCTGACAAATCTCCCCACAACTCCTCGAAGATACTCCGCAAATGTGTAGAGTTGCGGTGGCATTGCGCCAAAGGTGGGTGACCTGAACAGCAGGAGGACGTCTGAGCCGTGAAACTTGCCTAGCCGGCAGTATTTGTCATCTATGAGACTTGTGGCCGAGGCATTGAAGCAGAATCGCCATATTGGACTGACGGAAGCTGAAATGTTGGCGAGAATAGCTTGGGGCTGGATGCGTTAGCGTTGAAGCCGGGAGCATGTGAACTTACACATTGCCAGACAACGTCTGTATAGATTGCTGCAGCAGTGTCAAACTCGGTCTTGAGACTGAGGTAAGCATCCAGGATTTGCCTCTGCTGACGAGTGGTAGAGATATAAGCCCCGAATAATGTCTCGAGCGAGATGTTTCTGTTGATGAGTCCTCTACCTTCTTCAGCGACAGTCTACATGAGCACAGGCACTCGTGCAACATTTCCGTCCCGTCATCTCTGAGATCTGGCACTCAGAATTATGATATTGTCGGTTATCGGCATAACGCGCTTCCTGCTGTGATTATGGCGTTGATGAGAGTATCTCCTGGTACATCTTTCATACACTGTAGCTGGTCTGGCTCTTGACAGCCAACTACAGTTATTAGACTGCCCAGTATGAAGTGTCGTGATGACTGGCAGTGCTCCCGAGGTATCCAACAGACATTTGACCAGAAAATATCTTTGCGGCGCGGGATGGAGATGTGTATCTGTTGACATGGATCTCAGCAGACGTGGCGCCTGCAGATTCACCCCAGATGGTGACGTTGGATAAGCACCAAAGACACGAGCATTCCGCTGGACTCATTCAAGAGCGAGTTGTTGATCATAGATGCCGAGGTTAATCCCTGAAGCAGGGATGTCCGGGGAGTTTGGGAACCCAAAGACTGTCTCATCAGCAAGGCTCACATGCCGGAGTCGACTCATCATTTGTTCTGTAGTTGAAAGTAAAGACAACGATATCTTCATACTCCGCGAAACCGCCGAGGTCCATCTCTCCGTTGCCTTGCTGCTATCCACCGCCGTTGATGAATAAGAGCACATCCCTGGAATGGTGAGGGTCTGCTGGAGCGAAAGCATTGATGAAGTCTTTACTCTCGCGGGATGATGTGTTGAACAGTCCTTTAAGCAGATCAATCTCCGGAGTGAGTTCTACAACGTTGGCTTCGTTACATTGAAGTACACAGGCTCACCACTTTGGACAAATAGTTGTTTACATGAAGGGCCAAACACGGTCGCATTCAATGGCTTCGTCCATGATTCAGGCTTCGTTGCACGACTGAAACGCTACGGTTTGGCAGAATATGGAATACCGAGAAACTTATTCACAGATAGCGCAGCTGGAGAGTTGTAGTGAGACCAAATATTGTACCTGAGTCGAGGGTAGCTGTTGGGATTTCGGCCCCAGTAGATTGGGAGCAAGAGTCGTGACAATGTGAGAGGCTTCATGATTGCAACAAGACAGAAATGAAATCATAAGAATTTCATTTCAATGTTCCATGGATAATGCCTGAATTGAGTGGATGTTGAGTGAGTTGTGAGTGCAGCGTATTGCTCGGATTCATTACTGTCAAGATGAATACGACGAATGCGACACAGCCCAGCGATCAATTCGCCAGCCTCGTGCATAGTTTACAAAGAATGCATATCGTACTCTGAGTTCATAGACTGGGCATAGGCTGGATGAGAATCATGAATTGTCAAAACATCAATCACTATACGAGCGCAGCGAGGACGAGCCCTCCGCTAGGAGCCCCCGGAGGGACATAGCTAACCCAAATCACAGTCAAGTCGCTCTCCTTTCACCTTTCGCCGCATCCAAAGATCTCTGCTTCTTCTCATCATTCGTATCCTTTGCAAAGCTGGCAACATGCTCAGGCACGTCCACCTTGTTATACGGGCCTGGAATGGGCTCCCCGATAGTCTGATACACAGGCAGCACACCCGTCCACGTCGAATTCACCAGACTCTCGTTCTCCAGATCACTCTTGTCATCCGTCGTTGATCCCGCACTGATCTTGGCACTTGCCGACGTGATCTTGATCTTGAGAATGTTCGTGCTCTGCATCTCCGATGCCAACGGAGGCTGTCGTGTATGGTTCCATCGATCAGCCACGACACTATTGCTGATGAGTTCCATCGCATACAGCTTTTCTTCATCGGATTTGACAGTAGTCGCGTATCCGTAGATCACAGCGGACCGATAGTTGTAGTTGTGCGAATACGTCGCCAGAGTCAAGACGAGTCCGTCAACGTGCGATGCAGCAACACAAACGGGCATTCCCTGGATCTCTTCTCCATCAACTGTAGATGTCTGAGCCAAGTTCATGATCCTCGACGACACATATCCATGGAGATACAGTTCCAGAGGATCTCGCAGACTGGAACTCGGCCGATCAAACGACCCCAGCTGTCCTATCATCGGCAGAACAACCGGAAATGGCTGGGAGGGTGTGTTGAACGATACATGAAGAATCGGACATGTATTGACGATACTATGAACAGTCTCGAGGTCGTAAACCCCGTGGACCTTGTACCGTTTGATGGTATTGGTTGAGTCTTTGGGGTACTGAAGATTATGACGGCCCATTTTGTTTTACTCGGACGATGATTACAATTCCTACAAAACCATAGGCCACCCTTATATAGCCATCCGTATCTATTCACAGGCTAGAACTGCCCCGAAAGGTAATTATTCGCGTGATAAGACAACCTCTAGCTCAGAGTTAGCTGCAGCCGGGTGCATCACGGGCCGGAAAAACCACAACCCCACCTCCACATCTTGTGGCCACACTCTCCATCATCAAGATACCCCGCGACATCAAAGTCGCATCAAATCACCATGGTTCTTCAAGATCTCGGCCGTCGCATCAACGCGGCGGTCACCAACCTGACCCGAGAGCAAAATCTCGACGAAAAGGTGCGTCTCCTGCTCCCGCTGCCTTCCCCGCTAACAGTCTAGGCCTTCGATGGCATGCTCAAGGAGATTTGCGCCGCTCTGCTCGAGGCAGACGTCAATGTACGACTCGTCGGCCAACTACGGAAATCCATCAAGTCCACTGTCAACTTCAAAGAACTCCCCCGCCGTAAACAAGAAACGCCTCATCCAAAAGGCCGTGTTCGATGAACTCGTCAAACTCGTCGATCCCCACGCCGAGCCATTCCGACCGAAGAAGGGAAAGAGCAATGTCATCATGTTTGTTGGTCTCCAGGGTGCGGGAAAGACGACGACATGTACAAAGCTCGCGCGGCACTACCAGTCGAGAGGTTTCAAGGCGTGTCTGGTCTGTGCCGATACCTTCAGAGCTGGTGCCTTCGACCAGCTGAAGCAGAACGCCACAAAAGCCAAGATCCCCTACTATGGCTCGCTCACAGAAACGGATCCCGCCGAGGTTGCGAGGGCTGGTGTCGACCAATTCAAGAAGGAGAGGTTTGAGGTCATCATCGTCGATACATCGGGTCGCCACCGACAAGAGTCTGCCCTTTTCCAGGAGATGGTGGACATCCAAGAAGCCATCAAACCCGACGAGACTATCATGGTCCTCGACGCCTCGATCGGTCAACAAGCAGAGTCGCAAGCCAAGGCGTTCAAGGAGGCCGCTGATTTCGGAGCAATCATCATCACAAAAACCGACGGCCACGCACACGGCGGTGGTGCCATCTCTGCAGTCGCTGCAACACACACCCCCATCGTCTTTATCGGTACTGGCGAACACATGCTCGACTTTGAAAAGTTCGCCCCCAACAATTCGTCCAAAAACTCCTCGGCATGGGCGACATGGCTGGACTCATGGAGCACGTGCAGAGCCTCAACCTCAACCAAAAAGACACCATCAAGCACATCCAGGAGGGCATCTTCACCGTCCGCGACCTGCGCGACCAGCTCTCCAACATCATGAAGATGGGCCCCCTCTCCAAAATGGCCGGCATGATCCCCGGCATGAGCAACATGATGCAGGGCATGGACGACGAAGAAGGCGGCGCCAAACTCAAGCGGATGATCTACATCTGCGACTCCATGACCGACAAGGAACTCGACTCGGACGGCAAGATCCTCATCGAGCAACCCACCCGAATGACACGAATCGCACGCGGTTCCGGCACATCAGTACGCGAAGTCGAGGACCTCCTCACCCAACAACGCATGATGGCAGGCATGGCAAAGAAGATGGGCGGAAACATGAAGAACATGCAGAGAGCGCAACAGGCCATGGGCGGAGGCAACAAGGCACAGCAATTAGCAGCCATGCAAAAGAGGTTACAGAGCATGGGGGTGCCGGCGGTGCAGGCGGAATGCCCGATATGGGCAGCTTGATGAAGATGCTCGGCGGCGGCGGCGGCGGAGGCATGCCCGGCGGTATGGATATGCAGGCCATGATGAGGCAGATGGGCATGGGCGGCGGTGGCATGCCTGGGATGCCCCCTGCAGCAGGAAGAGGTCGAAGGTGAGCACGCCTCAAATGGAATACGATTGCCAGTCACTTTTGTCCCTGTCGACTACCTAGCATACGCATCTCAAAATTGAAGATACCCTGACCTCAGGGCAAAGCTCCTGACCTTCCGATGTGTCTGCTGAGCCTGATGAGTCTCGAGTTACTGATTCCACACTGCCTTGTCTATCGCAACATGATGATATCCCTCCGGGGGCTCCTGGCGGAGGGCCTTTTCTCGCTCCGCTCGGGTTTGATCATAAGGATCTCAACGATGCAGTGTATTGACTGTGGTCGTAGACGACACCTCTTCCCGACATTACTGGCACGACGTTCGATTAGTGCCCAGTTACTGATATGCAGCGTAGTATATGATCTAAGTTTATTAAACTTTACCTAAATTTATGATGATATCCCTAAACTCATCATGAGACTGTTCCACCCTGGCATTGGTCTATTCTTTGGGTGACTTGTGAGCATGACCTCAAGCGCCTTGTCCTGATCAACTATCTGCAGCAGTCTCAGCTGATAGAAATAGAACAAAGTGAACGCCCTGATTGGTAGAGGCCGAGGTGGTCGCATCTAGCCGCCGGCTTGAATTGACCAGGGTGAACCAACAGCTTCATGGATTCTCAGACACACATAAAACCGCAGACAGTAATGAACCCCCGAATCAAATGTACAACAATTGCCTCATTTTATCAACTACAAACTGAACCTCAAAATGCCCTCAATCGATGCTGACACGCCACTTCCCTCAACTGAGGGTATCGCGGAAACTAACTCCAGTCCCGCTTCTCACAGGCACCGCACTCCTTCTGTCTCTCTTACCCCTCCTGGCGGGACCAGGGAAGGGACTCATGGACTCACATCTGCTATCAACAACATCCGGCTCTCCGACACAAATGGTACTCTTTAACTCATCATCAAGATTCCGCTAACATGTTCAGGACACGCATCTCTCTCGCCCGAACCGAGACGTTCCAGAAATGGCACCCCCGAAGACGGCGTTCAAGCACCGGGGCTGCCCAGCAGCACGATGTTGCCGACGAAGAACTCCCTGATGATGCATTCCACTCCCCGGAGTTCCAAGGAGCTTTCAGAGATGCCAAGCAGCTAATGTCCAATATTCAATCTGTGCTGGGAAGCTCAAATGTCCACGAAGGGTCCGAGTCAACCATGCGCAAGCTTTACGAAGAAGCGGGTAAGCTCGCTGCCTTTGAGTACCCAGCAACTCGTACCGTTGGATTCGTAGGCGACTCTGGTGTTGGTAAGTTGCCAGTGGATGTAATTGCGCCGCTGACAATAGTAGGCAAGAGTAGTCTGCTCAATTCACTCCTCGACACAAAAGGACTTGCAAGAACTGTAAGTAACTCCCCGATTCTCGGACCATGCTTACGTCTCAGAGCAACAACGGAGAAGCCTGCACATGTGTTGTGACAGAGTACCATTATCACAACCATGACACTCTTGACATTCGAGTCAATCTGTTCTCAATGGAGGAACTTCAAGATCAACTCGGTAGACTCCTTCAGGTTTATCGCACGTTTGAACTTCATCAGGATGAGATTACTGATGCCGCTGAACGTCAAGACATGGAGGCAAATGCCAAAGTGGCCAACGATACGTTTCAAGCCATGTTTCGTGGTCGACTAACTGACGGGGCATTCCTGATTCGTGAACCTTACGATGATGTGCTTGATCGGCTCACCAGCTGGGCAGCTAGTGCAAGGCCTTCGCCCTCGATGACTCTTCATACAGGCCTCTCGCCGCAAGCTTGTTCCAACAAATTGATGGAGCTCTCTTCCGAGCCGGCAACAAGAGATTCTCCAGCGACGTGGCCCTACATCCGAAGCATCAAGTAAGTACATTCCCAGGACTGAACCAACTAACAAGAAAGAGTCTTCTTGAATGCGCATATCCTCAGCCGAGGCTTGATTCTTGTGGATCTGCCCGGCCTTCGAGATCTCAACTCTGCTCGAAGGATCATCACTGAACGCTACCTCCTCGAATGCAACGAGATCTTTGCAATCTGCAACATTGGGCGTGCAGCTACTGACGAGGGTGTGCATCAAGTTTTTGACTTGGCTGACCGTGCTCGTCTGTCGAATGTCGGCATTGTTTGTACTCGTTCTGATGTAAGTGGCAGTAGGAATTTGTGAACTCGCTGACTTTGTAGGACATCCACCCCGAAGAGTCAATCCGAGATTGGCCAGGCACAAGGGCAAGGCATATTGAACAGCTGTTGGAGCATGTTGAAACGGCCACCAAGGAAATCGAGGAGCTGCAGGAAGATATCGAGGATCTTGGGGCGAGTGATCTATCCGAACAAGAGAGACAGGAACTTGTGGAATACTTGGAGGATCAACGACAAGCGAGGTATGTTTTCGACAGTCTTTGGTAACTGCTAACAATTTCAGCACCCGCAAACAGAACTACGAGTTCGAGTAAGTCCAAACATCAGACCAACTAGCATAGACTAACATCTGCAGACTCAAACAATACCTAATCACAAACCGCAATCGGATCATCACTGACTCACTCAACACCACCTACGCCGACCGTGTAACACGGGTCTTTTGCGTAAGCAACACAATCTACTGGCAAAACAGAACTGCCAAAAAGTCAGAGGCCAAACGACATCTCGACCTCAGTGGCATCTTGCAAGTCCGAAAACACTGCATCTCGATTGTCGCAAACAGTCAACGACGTATCGCTACACAGTACATGGAAGACCAGATCCCTGCGTTGCTTGCTGACATTGAGCTCTGGGTGCAATCTGGAGCACGCACTGCGAGTGAAGAACGTCGCGAGGCACTCTGCCAAACTCTCGACAGTGTTGAGCGTCGTCTGAGGAAGGTATGGGATTGTTGAAGTGGCGTTCTGACTGACTTTTGTAGGACTTTGCATCGCGCGCTTTTAGTCGTCTAGCAAGAGGATACAATGAAGACTTTGCGGAATACATTTGGAACAGTGAGTGCCTCGTTTCGGTGAGAATTATACTGACCTTTAGATCGTCACGTTTCTTCATGGAGCCGGGCGGCCAAAAGTGCAAGCCAAGATTGGGCAGGGGTACGTTTTCACAATATTGTTTGATCAAGCTAACACATTCAGTGGCATCACAGTAAGTTGGCAATGCCGCAGGGGTTCGGAACTAACGAACAGGTTCCTATTCTGCATTCTGCCGAAACTTTGGGGACTACTGCACCCCTGCAGTCGGATCACGGAACTGGAATGAGGAGGCTATGGATGATATGGTTACTGATCTTGAAGGGCCTTGGGAGGGGATGTGCAGTGCATTACAGGAACGACAGTCGAGCATGCTTGAGAACGCGGACGAATTCGCCGACATGGCTATTGAGAGACTTGGTAAGTCGTACACCACGGACTGGGCTTGCTGATATGAGTAGAGGAGCACGATTCCATTGATTCTTTGACTCGAGCGCTTGAAAACCGTAACAATATATTCCTGGCTGCTATCGATAAGGTCAATGAAGACTTTGAGAACAACCTCAGGTGAGTTACTCGTGATCGTCGACGTCGCGGTGAGTAGCATTTGCTTCGTCGCTAACAACCCAGGATCCTCCGCATCGCGTCACTCTCTAGTCTTCGAAGTTCACTCTTTGGGAAATCGATGGAACCATTCTACAACAAATGCACCGACGAATTCGGTACGTCTACGCCTCGTCTACTAACGCAGCTAACCCTTCAGGCCGGGGAAGTGATGCGCGTCGAAAGGCAATCATCAGAGGGGCTTTGAGCGATGAAGATTTGTTCACCAAACTCATGCGAACCCTCAAAGACAGTTTCGGAGCCATTTCGGAGGCTACTGAGGTAAAGATACAGGAAGCGACTGTGGAGTATTTGCGCGTTATTGAGCAACGGTTTGATCTTGTGCGGAGCGAGAACGTCGCTCGGGAAAGCGAGCAGGATCCAGACTTTCGACTTCGGGTTGAGCAAGTTGCGCGAGCTGGAAGGGAGACTATGCAGAGGGTTCATCAAGTTATCTGATTTGATCTTTATTCATGTCCAACATCAATTACTGTACGAGCGCAGCGAGGACGAGCCCTCCGCTAGGAGCCCCCGGAGGGACATAGCTGACTCTATCAGACAGTCAAGTCGCGCGAGATAAAGGGAGACTATGCAGAGAGTTCACCAAGTTATTCGATGTTTGTTTGTTCATGTCCTTGACTTTTGTTATCCTGAGATTGCCTATTCTGGAAGCGGGGCTGTTGTAAGAAGGCGTTCACCACCTTCTGAGAACATCAGAGGATAAAACATTTCATCGAGGATTATCGTTTTAAAATTCTGTATCATCTCAAAATGTCTTCTCGCACGATGCTTCGACGCGCGCCGCTCCGTCATGTGCCATTCCGTCGTTACATCTCGACTCGCGATATGACGGCTTCGGATCTGAAGAAGCTCAAGGTTGATCAATCCCGATTGATGGACACTCTTCACGACACGTGCAAATGGGGAACCGGACTCAAATGGGGAGAGTAAGTCTCGCGGTCCTCGTCAGGTCAAGCTAACATAATAGAAACCCGACCGATACAGGAATGTCACGGCTGGCACTTTCGGATTCAGACAAGACAGTGCGCGATTGGTTTGTTGAGACTACAAAGTCTCTCGGATGCAAAGTCACCGTTGATTCAATTGGAAACATCTTTGCAATTCGACCTGGCCGTAAAGATGGTCCTCCCACTATGGCTGGAAGTCATTTGGATACCCAGCCCACCGGCGGTCGATACGATGGCATTCTCGGCATCCAAGCAGGGATCGAGATGCTCAAGCTTCTCCGAGACCACGATGTCGAGACAGAATACCCTGTCGGCGTGGTCAATTGGACAAAGTAAGTCCCCTCCCGACAGACAACAATTCTGACCATTCAGTGAGGAGGGCGCACGATTCCCAATCAGCATGATGGCTTCTGGTGTTTGGGCTGACGCAATCTCGGAAGAGAGAGCTCACAATTTGAAGGAGGTGTCCGGCAGCGCAACAGTCAAATCCGAACTGCAGAGAATTGGGTATCTCGGTGACACACCCGCAAGCTACAAGGCCATGCCAATCGGGGCGCATTTCGAGCTTCACATCGAACAGGGACCGATTCTCGAGAGAGCTGGAAAGAAGATTGGGGTCGTACAAGGTGTTCAGGCCTATAAGTGGTTCACCATCGACGTCACCGGACGAGGTATGGGACTCGTGAATGCGACCGGATTATGGCTAACCAGATAGATGCCCACACTGGCTCGACGCCATTCTCTGACCGCGCCGATGCTCTCTTACTTGCTGCACGATTGATCACTCACTCTCACCGACTTGCGACAAAGCACAATGCTCTCGCGTCGACTGGCATTCTGAATCTCACTCCAGGCAGCACAAACACCATTCCCGGCCACGTCAGCTTCACCCTCGACATTCGCTCTCCATCCGATGAGACGGTGGAAAAGCTTGAAGTGGACCTGCGCCGCGACTTTGATCTGCTGGCCCAGGGAACAGACGTAGACGGATTGCTGGCTGGCTCAACTCCTGCTCTACCACTGTCCCTCAAATGGCGAACCGACACAATCTCAACTGCAACCAAGTTCCATCCCGATTGCATCCAAGCAGTCAGAGAATCCGCCGAGTCCATCCTTGGGAAAGATGCTGCTGTTGATATCTCTAGCGGCGCTGGTCACGACAGTGTCTACACAAACAAGCATTGTCCCACGACCATGATCTTCATCCCATGCAAAGGGGGCGTCAGTCATAACCCGGAAGAGTACTCGTCTCCTGAGGAGTGCGCAATTGGAGCAGAGGTCTTGTGTCAGGCAGTCGTCCGATATGATCAGAAGAGGGTATAGCAGTCTATATGATGAATATCCCTCCGGGGGCTCCTAGCGGAGGGCTTTTCCTCGCTGCGCTCGTGCGTGAAGTTAGGACAGGGCTTGTCTCTAGGTCATCGCAATCTTTAGGTTTATCACAATTCACATGTAGGGCTATCTGCGATGAACAAACTTTGCTTCTTGATAAATAACTTTGAGTACAGAACCACTTTCTTTGCTGCTTTTGTGACAAACTCTCAAGGTCAAACTTAACTGACGGTATACTTTCATGCAACTCACATAACTCTCAGTCTCAAAAGCTTCTTGACCGATGGCTCACCTTCTCTCCTATAAATAAGACACTTGCCTCCCATCTACACTTTCCAAACCTCACCACCAAACCTCACCACCAAGTCTCATACCAAGTCTCACACCAAGTCTCACATCAAGTCTCACCACCAAACCGCAGCATGTCCGAAACAAACACCACCAAATCCGTTCGTGTTGCCAGTTCACAGCCATGTCCTCCCGACAGCTACCATTCTCGATGTATCCCCTGCTGGATTCATGCAATCAAACGCCCTTACAACAATCCAGAAACTCCTTTCCGACGACAACTCGTCGAAGCACTTGGTGACATCGAATGGGTCACCATCGATATGCATCGCATCGGGTACGCAGAGTCCGAAGAAGCTCTGGAAGGTCGGTGGCTGTGTCCCATCACTATATGCGTCTCAGTGAGGCCGGGCTCGACAACACCTGAGCAGGGCCAAGCAGCAGTCCTCAGATGCAAGCAAGTTTTTGACGAGTTCGATCGCCCCGATATGGAAGTCGACATCAGTGAGGACGTGCCATGGGACCCCTGGTTGTAGGCGAGCCCAAATCCTCACGATGCGCATATCCTGGCCATAGTTCGTTGGTGCCTTGAGGCATGGCATGGTCGAGCTCCTTTATGTTGTTCATGCGGTGGAATTTAGAGAGAAGCCTGCATGTAGGGATGCTACGCCTTCATTGATACGAAAAATAAATGCTGTTGCACATCGTTCCTTGAACTGCACTCTGTAATGACTGTCCTACTGTACATGCCTCTTGACCTCCCGATCAACCCCAAGCCACAACATATCCGGCCGACTGTAGTGCCCACAGACATCCACAAAGCTCTTGCACCGTATAATCTCATCCAAATCAAGCCTGGCATACAAGATTCCCTCTTCAGATTGGGGCAAATCCTCTGTCAAGATCCTCCCATCAGGACCAAAGATCGCAGAGCGACCTCCTCCGGGGGTATTCATGACAGCCCCCTTCTGTGTTCATGAGACTGATTCCCTGTTCGCTGATGACGGCTGTCGCATGAAGGACAAAGGCTTGTGACTCGATTGCGTATGTTTGGGATAATGCGCGGGCGCCTGTTCGTTAGCAAGTGTGAACAAATGCGGAAACGACTTACCTTCTCTCGACATGGACCACAATTCCTTCTCGTCCTTGTACGGATGCAATGGCGGCCACGCAGCGACGTGGATCTGCTCACGGTGGCTGTAGAGGTAATATTTGAGCAGCGGCTGTATGTGTTCCCAGCAAGAGAGTGCTCCGACACGGCCCGCCTTTGTGTCTACAACACTTGTGAGTGCATCGCCAGAAGCATCACCAAAGATTGTTCTCTCCATATGGGTAGCTTTGATCTTGCGTCGAAGGGCTAGTAGTTTGCCGTCAGAGTCAATGATCGCCTGTGAAATGTACAGAGTGTTGTGAAAGTTTTCCGAAAACCCAAGGACGACGGTTATATCATTGTCGGCCGCGCATTGCTGGATTCTCGCCATCTCTGGGCCATCGGTGCGCATACAGTTTTTGATGTACCGGCTCGTGAGGTGTGTATCGACTGGTCGAGCCCTTTGACGTTAGCCTTATGAGCGTCCATGAGTGTGAATACTCACCAGATCCAAGCAGGATATCCTGTAACCCAGCACTCAGGGAATGCCAGCAGCTTAGCACCCCCTTTGGCTGCCTCGCTGATCAAAGCACAGGTCTTGTCGACTGAGCCCTGCAAATCAAGCCATTTGGGTTCAGCTTGGGTGAATGCGACTCTGACTTGAGTGACCTCGGAGGCGATTCCAAGTTTTGCCATTGGGAAGTCTTGTGTAAGAGTTGATCCTGTCGATTGAGGCTGTGAACTGAAGTTGCCGGTCTTGAATTGATGCGTCGTGTAATTTGAAGCTGGCCTTTGGCAAGCCATATAAGACAGGTCTCCGTATAAGTCCAACACATCAATCGTGAACCCCCACCAATCAGCTTCGTATCATCGGCGGAATCTTGACCTCCGCCGCTAATCTCACTTATCGGCTTCCCCGCGAAGCCATCCCCGCGATTCATTGTTATCAGCGGCGGCTCTTTCGCATCCGCCGCTAACGAGTGGGGCTGCTCATGATAGAGACGAGCGGAGCGAGACAGAGCCCTCCGCTAGGAGCCCCCGGAGGGATCTAAACGTGCCAGATACGATAGATACTTGATAAGGCTTCCGAGCGTCGGGAGTTTCCCGTCTGTAGTCGCTGTCAATGATACAAACCACTGACATAAATAGACCATGGCAGTCCATCGTAGCCAGCGGCAGTCCCAGTACAGCCAGCATCACACTCGCAATGGCATTCGGCGTCCTTGAAAGTAATGCTTCTGAGCAACCCGCTGGGACTGTCTTCCTCGAAGACTCCCAAGATGGCATGCACACAATCCTGGTGCCTCCACCCTCCAACTCTCCCAATGACCCCCTCAACATGTCGCGAATCCGAAAGGAGCTGTACTTCTTGACCCTCCTCTTTGGTGCCTGCGTGACTGGCGCTCTCGGTCCTGTTCTCGTTCCAGCTTTCGGCATTGTGTCGCAGACCTTCCAAACGCCTCTCTCCAAGGTGGCCCTCCTCAACGGATCGCTTATTCTTGGCCTCGGCGTGAGCTCTTACTTTTCGGCAATCATTTCAGATCTCTGGGGTCGCAGGATCATTTTCGTCCTGACTTCAATCCTGCTGGTGGTCTCCAACGTCTGGGTGGCTGTTTCCCAGGGGTACGAGTCACTCCTGGCAGCCCGCGTGTTCCAGGGACTGGCCATGGGGCCGTGCTTCTCTCTGGCGGGTACATCTTGCGTGAACGACGTCTTCTTCCTTCATCAGAGAGGTCGAAGGGTCGGCCTGTGGAACTTTGCCGTCATTGTGTCTGTCAACATCGCCCCGGTCATCAGCGGGTATCTCATTGTGGATATGGGCTGGCGATGGGCTTTCTGGTTCCTTGCTGTTGCTTTCGCTGTTGGGTTGATCATGGTCGTCTTTTTTCTCCCCGAGACCAAATGGGACAGAGACAAAATAATATCGAGTGTTGGAAATGAAAAGGCCGATGAAAAGGCGGAAGAGGCTGCCCCAGATGTCTCAGCAGCAGTAGTCGCTCCATGGAAGAAGATCTGTGGAGTCAAACATCTCCAATTCGCCAGCGCAAAAGAACTGCTGCCCGGTCTCGTCAGCCCAATTCTCATGCTTCGACATCCTGTTGTCATATGGGGGTGCATCATGTGGTCAATCACCTTTACCTGGGTCATTGTTCTCGGCACGGTAGCGGACCAAATCTTTGGTGCTCCACCATACAGCCTCGATGCGACTCAGGTCGGACTCGTCATTGGCATCGCTCCTCTTGTTGGGTCTGCGCTCGGCACACTGATCTCTGGTTGGATACCTGATCTTGCCGCTCACTACATGTCCGCCTTCAACGGAGGCCTGTACGAGCCTGAATTCCGACTCGTCGTCATTCTGCCTTCTGCAATCACCATAACTATCGGAGCCTTTGGCCTTGGCGATGCAATTGAGCACTCCAAGTCCACAATGGTTTGTTGTGTCTTCCTGGCTCTCATCAACTTTGGTGTTGGTGCTGGCTGCACAGGCATCGTCACGTATACCAATGATGTGTGCATGGATCGTGCAGGAAGCGCTTTCGGTCTGGCAATGGTACGTCTTCATCTTCTCTGAGATCAGCACTAACTTTCACAGCTCATCAATAGTTCCTTTGCGTTCGGCCTCACCTTTATGCTCAACGATTACTATGCCACGAAAGGGCCGATGGTCTTTTTCAGTACCTGGGGAGGCTTGACATTGGGTATCTGTCTGACCACTGTTCCGCTGTATGCGTTTGGAAAGAGGATCCGAAGTTGGATGGGCCGCTGGTGATAGGGGCAGAACTTGAGACCTGTTGTGAGGTAAGACCTGGGTGATTCGGGATATTTCACAGTACTTTAGACCAGACTTGGGTAGCTTTGTTGTTCCCTCCGGGGGCTCCTAGCGGAGGGCTCTTCCTCGCTGCGCTCGATCTTTTGAAGTCATCACCCATTGACCATTTCACACGAGCGCAGCGAGGAAGAGCCCTCCGCTAGGAGCCCCCGGAGGGAACACAAAAAGATTGCTTTAGTCGCTTTCGTGAAACACCCATTCCCCCGTAGGCGTCGACAGGTCAATGGTATCCAGATTGAGAGGCTCTTCGAGATTGGCAAATAGCATCCCCCAATCGAGGTCATTATCGTCCGCCTGGGGGTCTCCTGTGTTGGTGCAACGAGGGGAACGCTGTGTCTCATGGGCAGCGCAGACACGACCTTCCACCTGTTGGCCAGCTCTCTGAGAAGCATCAGACCTCGCCTTGCCCTTGTCCACCTCTTCATCTTGTCCAATGCGTCAACACAGGCGCGGAACCGGTGTACCGATTGGCTGCGAATGGTCGGGTTGGCGGATGTCGCATTCAGTAAGAGGCTCACAGCGGCTGTAAGGACACAGTGTACTGCAAAGAACGGGGCGTTCTCCAGATTGGCTTCTTTGTCGTATTGTCAGATCAGTCTGACCAGGGCGTGTGCGGAGGTCATGTTTGTTCTGATGGATAATTGATGGGCGGCACTGTCTTTCGGTTCTCGCAGATATGGCCGATGTATCAGAAGTAGCGACATGTTGTAGACCATGTGAAGGAGGATGACCTGGAGGTTCATGTTGTTCTTTCGGAGTTCAAGGTCGCGGCCCATCTGGCGGAAGAAGTTCATGTGGTGATCTCGGGCTTCTGAGAGAAGCTGATGTCGTTCGAAATGTTCAAGCTCTCCAAACTCGAAGGAGTATCTGTACAGTTAGCTTCGAACTCTGTCTCTGCAGGGCCCTCACATTTTATCCATGTATCGGTCGTGAATGAACCACATCTGGCAGTGCGCATCAAAGACCGTGTCCTCTGTCGTGGGGTTGCTACCTGCTTTGAGGTATGGTGTCGCTCGAACCCTCCGCCACGGAATCATGCAATTTCGCCCAAGCATTGACGTGGAAATTCTGGACATGTTAGCATCCCATTCTGTACTCGGGTCTGAGACGTACCTGTCCATCAAAAAGACCGACCAGAATGTCTGCACACGTACGCTCTTGTCGATGTCTGAAGGCGGCCCAATTGGTATCTGCATGACATTATCCAAGGAGCTCACGTGCAGCCCGAGGTGAACGACAAGACTCGCCGCCATAGCTATGATGTCAGCTTGTGTGAGAGACAGATGACAGACACATACAATTATACAGCCATGCATTGTTCTCGTTTTCCAATGCCAGCTCGCGCCACGTCAATATCGCTAGAGCTTGTATCGTCACGACGCTGGGCATCGTACGGCAGCACTTCATCACGATCGCCTCAGCTCGCTCCGCATACACCTGTCCCTGTGAATCGGCGAAAAGACTCGCTGCTGCCAAGACCGACGCTTGCAACAGCTCACCATCAAGACTCTCTGGCGCTTTGAGCGTCTCAATCACGGGCGGGGGAACGAAATGGTGGACCGAATTGATGTGCTGTCGGAACAGGTCGAGTAACACTTGAACACTCTTTTCTGCCTCAGGGCCGGTGGATTGAGTCTCAATGCCATGGCCACTGACAGGGAAACAGAAGCTACCAGATGGGCCAACAAAGGATGTCTCTCCACTGCCGTGAAGGTTCATCCGCCACATCATTGAGCTCATGTCATTGATGGCAGAGCTCTGGCTGTCATCCTCGGGGACCGTCGAGGCACCAAAGTCATCATCGAGGGTGCTTGGTGCGAAGTTTGGAAGATTAGCATGTCCGCATGCTGCTTCAAGCTTTCGTACGTAGTCTTTGAGGGCAAGGACTTGATCTTCAAGGTTGGATACAAGCTCGGAGTCTCTCTGCTTCCGTGTCAAGTTAGCGAGCGATCAAGACGGTTGAATGCCATACCTCTTGGGTCTTTCGAGCACGTAGATGCATTCAATGTTGTTCTTGAAACATGACGAGCACGGGTAGTTTCCGTCGCACTGCGATTGTTAGCGCTGTAGTCACAGACACAATGACTGACCTTTCGCTTCCTTCTCCGACACGTCTCACAGGCTTTGGCGACTCTGGGCCTGGTTTCTGGATTTGGGTCCTGGCCGGGATTTCCAAGGGGGCCAGACCCGTCCGTCGTGCAAGGGAATCCCAAGTTTTCCATGATGTTGGTGACGGATGGAGGTGGATGGAGGGGTCGGTGCCATTTAACGATGACTCAGCCGGGTAGTTCCCGATCGCTGTGACCAGGAACAGAGGGAGATAACGATTATGAGGGAGACTGAGATAACGATCATGAGTGCTTAATTGGGAGACTGTCGGATAATTGAGGCTACCCGATAGTATCAGTTGTCGTCTATTATCTTGTCTAAAAGTACTTCTGAGTTTGGGCAAAATGCATGCCTGCAGCAAAGTGAAACAGTTTGGCCGCAACAACTGTACGCTCTCTCTTGGAGTACTCAACCAAACGCTCATACAACTCGGACAAAGGAATAATCTCCCGTTGAATGTGCTCTCCATCATCAAGTCTTTGCTCCGGCTCTTCATCATTCTCGCCCAATTGAACCTCCACCATTGCCAGTTGCATGTTGGCGTTTGTCATTCCGGGATCAGCGGCTTGCGCAGGACTGACACTCAAGACCTTGCAGTCATATCCAGTCTCCTCTTTGAATTCTCGAACGGCCGCTTCTTCGGCGGTCTCTTCCGCGTCGATGAGTCCAGCGGGCCATTCGATGGTGTAGGCATCAAGAGGGGGTCGGTATTGAATGACGAGTAGAGTGGACGCAGGCTTTGATGGGTGGAGGAGAATGTTTCCCATTGCGACAGCATCAACACCTGACTTTCCTCTTGTTTTTCGTGTTGCGACCTCCCATGTTCGTGCCTTTCCGACTTGATCGACGTACTCAATCTTTTTGAGGGTTATCCACTTTGCCTCGTCGACCGGGAGGTCAGAGGTTTTGGTGATGACGGGTTCTTGTGTTTTCTGAGACATGGTGAATGATCGGGTAAGAGAGAGACGAAAGCGCGGCTTGAAGCACTGGCGAAGAGGGTGACGGAGCATGTGGTGAGTTGTGAGGGATTGAGAGATGAGTGAGCGGGGATGACAGTGCAATACTGTGTGTATACTGTACATCGGCACTGTAACTCAGTCATCACGACATTCGGTTGGTGTTAGTTTATAGGTGTTTGAGTGTTGATTTGCTCACTTATTGAGTTTATGTCATGTATTCTGCTATTTTCATAGGTCAGATGAAATCGTGTGGACTTGTTTTGTGGTCCGTGTTGTCATCCTGCTAGTTTAGGGTATTCAACAAATGAATCATCACCAGGAACATGTACACGTTCGACAAGTTTACATACATATGGATCTCAAGACCGTTTCATTTAGTGTTCCCAAAATTATTGTGACCGATCCAAGTTCATCCAAAATTGTGACAACTTCCTGAGTCAATGACAACATCCCGACTTGTGAGGCGATGTCTTGATTCAATACAATCTTATATGAGTTACTCGTGATCATGGCAATTGACCTTCAAGTCTTCGGTCCTAGCTATGATTAACAACCTCAACTGGTGGAAACAGAACAAAGTGAAAGCAATCATTGATAGTTGTGCGAATTGGTGATAATATATCCTCTTGAGTTTGATCTGGAGAAGTTCTATTCATTAAGCAGTAAAGCAAGTCATACCGTTACGTTTATTGTGAAGCAAAGTTCATCCAGATTTCATTAATCGACAGTTTGTACAGATTGTGACAAGCCTATGATCATACCGCCCGCGGTTTGACTGTGTCACCAGTTTCGAGGCAGCTGCCTTGCTAATCGGCGGATTGCCACCAGGCACCCCTGGGAACAAGTTCATTATTTGCCCCTTCAGCATCTTTCACTGTTGTAGCAGATATCGCAAACTCTGGATGCTGCTCCAGAGAGGTATGTTGTGTTGTGCTGGGGATAACAGTGGGCTGTTCAGGCGCGGTGGAAGCCACCAAATCCATGTTTTGGCGATTCGAAAGCTCGTGGGATTGCGGAATTCCGAGGCGATGTTCTAGTACAGCGACCCTTTGTTGGAGCAGACTGTCCCGACGGCTCTTGAAGTGAAAATTGACATGGGCGGAGAATTGATCGTCCAAAAGTCTGCCAACTTTGCTGTCGGTTTCTCTGCGTGCAGTACTCAGTAAATCGATCTGCCTCTGCTTATCGGCAAGTTGCACTCCCAGATCATCAACCTTACTCTGTAGGTCAGTGATCTTTCTCTCCTGTTCCGCCGTAATCTTGCGCTGCTGCTTCATGAAGTCATCCAGTCTCTTATTCATTTGAGTCTCGAGGCTTGACTGCAGCGCTGGTGGCAGAGCCGCTGGAAAGCCCGCTTCCGGTGCGACATCGTCGGTAGCCATCATGTCCTCTCCGGACCCAGCTCCTTCTTCCAAACAGGAGTGCTCTGACGATTCGAATACATTTAGGCATGCTCGTTACCTGTGCCGATCTCATCTGTAGGATTTTCATCCTCAGGGGATGGCGGCTGTGGATTGACATCTACACCCTTATCTTGGTCGGACGAAGGCACAGGTGAACTAGGACTGTAAGTCTGTCGGTAGATGTCTTTGTGCAATAATTCAAACAACTCTGGGAGCTGTTTTATTGCAGGCACATCTCGACCCTGCTTCACAATCTTCCAAGCTTTCCATGCTTCGGAAACAGGATATCGCGTGTCCTCCTCTGGCCACTCCATGGTATCAACCGCTTTTCCCAAAGCCTGGAGATCCCAGAGAGTGACAGGAAGCACATCAAAGCCCAAATTCTCGCGAAACTCTTCTATAACCGGTGGACGAGGGGATCCGTGGCCTGCAACGGTTTCGCCAAGATGATAAAGAAAGTCTGACCATTGAGTCGGGTCACGCCCTTGGGCGACAACTTCTTCTCTTGCAGACTTGTGCATCGCGTGAATGGGCTCAGGAGCCAAGGAATTGCCAATTCTTTGACTGACGAGCTCTAGAGCTGGGCAATATCCGCTGTATTGCTCATACGGCCATGCACGACGGTCATCAAGACGGCAGGCGACAGCATATTGCATTGCCCAAATGATATGATGCTTGTTCCTATCAAAGCCAGGGTGAACAATCAGTGCCGGGAGAAGGATACAGAAAGTCTTGGAGTAGATCAACTCAACACCTGAATTGTCCCTCGACACTGGTTGGTACCGCAAGCTGTGGATAGGCGATATTATAGTAATGGGAGCCAGGCTAACGGGAGTAAGGTTGTAGATAGTTTAAGGAGGCTTTAGCCTCTAGCATATAAAGGTAAAGAATACTAATAAATATATACAGGTAAGATACTTATTACCCTTATTATTACCTAGAATCTTAATTTTAATTAAAAGTTAGTATCTTAATAACTAACTTTAAAGGTATATAAATAAGTAGCTATTACTTTTTTATAAAGATAATTAAACTTAAAGTATATAAAATATATATAAGGTAAAATACTTAATAAAGGTAAGTTTATTAACTTAAAATAACCTTTTTAAAATAACTTTTATTATAATTATATAATAGCTAATTAGCTAATAGCCTAGGCTATTTTTTTACTTTTTAATATATTTTATACTATATAATATTACTAATTTACTTATAAATTTATAGCTTTAAATTTACTATAAAGATAGCTATAAAAGACTTTATAAAAATATTTAAAAAAGTAATATTAAAAATATTATCTTTATAAGCTTTATTTACTTTATATATAATATTTATTTATATTCTTATAAAGATTAAAAATATAATAAATTAGTTTTTTAATAAATAAGAAATTTACTACTAAATAATAAAGTAATAGTAATTAATAAAGTAATATAAAATATAGCTTAAGTATATAATATAATAAACTTATAAAAAAGTATTAACTTTATATATTTATAATAAGTTAAGTAATGAGTAATAACTATAAAGGAAAAGTTAAATTAGTAAGTAGTGTTAGGTAGAAAAGCTTATTAGAGATTTAGTTATATTTAGGGCTAGGTTTTTATTAAATAAAGCTTTATTAAGCTATAAAGGTTTTAAATATAAAGGAGCCAGGCCAATAACCCGAATGCTCGTCTTAAATAAGGTCAGCAATGCGGCATGCTGACCCTGATTAATCTTTGAAGAATGGGCTTTCGCAAGCGACGCGTCCCAGTAACCAGAGATAACAGCTTCATCGTCATCAGACCAACCTTCAGGAGTAGGCTGGGTGATCCTTCTGACGATTTCAGCTGCAGTCGATTTAGTCACTCGACGGCGCCTATCAAACAAGTGCTTGGCATGTTCAAGGGCCTCTTCACTTGGGGTGTCGTCCTGGGTGTCGTCCTCTTCATCAATGTCAGCGCGTTTACTGAGAGGTTCATCTTGTGGAGCGCTTGTGGCAGCTCGCTTTGGTCGTCGTTCGCTCATATCGGAAGGTCTTGCGCTGCTTATCATGTCAATATGCCTGAAATAATGATTGGGTGCTTGGGATATTTACATTTCTGGTGCTTGTCAGCGATGGTAGAGTGAGAAAAAGGTATATGGCTGAATGGGTGGCACCGTGAAACTGCGCTTAGCGGCATTACTAAGCTCATTTAATCATCCTGGAAAATAGCCATCCTCATCCAATTAGTACAGAGTCTGTCTCGGTTCCCGTCTCGAGATCAAGGCGGACATATCGCAGAGGTCAACCTAGCGTCAACCTTTACGCTACCCCTGACTTCCAGGGTAAGACAAGGACATCACAGGATATCAATGGCATATATGTCCGTGATTATAGGACAGTTGAGTTCCTCTTTATAAACCAATGTACCTTTATTCTTCTACCACAAATTCCCCTCTAGAGGCTGCCAAAGGCCCGCCCCACCCTGAGTCGGCCACACTGATCTCCTTCAACAGTCCTGAGCTAAGCTTCATTTCTCTCTCTCCAAACTCAACACGCCTTACAAGGTAAGAAATCCCAACTGTCATCAAAGCACGCATATCCGCAATAGCCTCATTCAACCCGACTCTTAAATTTTAAAAATCAGACCATCGAGGGCTCTTGATCCATACCACGCTTTGTTATTGTCAATGATGTTTCCCTACAAATTTCATACTCCAGTTCACTAATGCAGTTGCCCTCACCTCACCTCAAGCGCTTATCCGCTGCCCGCTGAAACTCATATTGCTATTTCCGATGGTCCATAAAAGTGGACTTTCTCGTTCAGTGAGAGAAAAAGTCTCAAGCTTGTTATTCAATGTTCACTTTCCACGCGCTGTCGCTAACCTACTCCGAGACCGATAGACCCCCAAAGTTCACGCGCTGCAAGAAACACAGATCTGACATTGTCGGTATCTGGCGACACCATGAGCGAACCGAGAGACCCTATTCTTGAGGCTGCGGCCGAGATTGTCGCGATGGCTAAACGTCTGGAAAAGCTTGAGCCCCCATCTCCGGTGCTGACTTCACAATACTATACTGCCTTGCTCCGACCTGGTGATGGGTTTGTCGGGCAACGAAACACTGCAAGTTTTGAGAACAATAAGAACAGCGAGAAAGACATAAGCGACTCCGATCCAGATCAGGGTGACGACAATGGGAGTCTAGAAGACAGGTGTACTGATGCACTGGCTGTCAAATCGGGTTACAACGAGCAAGAATTTATCGCCTTTTTTGAGCAAATCCATGATGATATTGTGAGTTGCGCTGACTGTGTGAAGTGCCAATTCTAATGAACTTTTCATAGGTTGCAAAGTACCGCGCACCCGACCCTGGTCCTATCCCAGGGTTAAAAGACAATGTCAGCCTTTTCGACCGACAAAAGCGCGCCGTGGCAGTCGCGTTGAAGCAGAAGGACTCTCGTTTTCAGGGAATGATTCTGGCTGACCCCCTGGCTTCGGTAAGACTCTGTCCGCTTTGGCCACGATCTCCGTCTCGGTTGCGAAGAGTGGAAGCACAAAAGGCCCCTGTGTTATTATCGCTCCTTTGTCTTGCTGCCGTCAGTGGATGGCGGAGATCGATAGGTTCTTTGGAAAAGTATGTGTTTCCGACATGGTCGCCATTGAAGCCCTCAGCGTAACAATACTGACAATCATACAGGACCAGATGCCGGCAATATGCCTTGTCGGGAAAACCTTGTCCCCCTTAGATCTATACAAGCACAAGGTTGTGGTGACATCCTATTCATATGTTTCCGCAGAGGTCACACGAACTCACAACTTTCTCATTGGCATCGAAAACTATAAGAGGGGTGTCATCACACAGGCCCCTAAGCGACCAATGCTCGTTCTACTCTCTGGAATCCATAAACAAGAGCCCCGAAAGCCAATGGGCGAATGGCTTATCCTTGATGAGGCTCATACCATCAAGAACCACCGAAGCCGCACCTATCACGCCATATCTTCCCTGAGAGAACAGTTCAACGCCTGTTTGATGATGACGGCTACGCCACTGGATAATAGTTGGACAGATCTATATGCTCTCATCAGCATGCTCAAAGGACACCCCCTTTCGAGCTTTCTTCTATTCAACGCAGCCTTCCGACAGAGCCTCGACTCAGGCTCTACCTTCCCAGAGGGGTTCCATAAACAGCGCTATATTCAGCTACTGGATGCAGTCAGCCTACAGCGACCCCAATCAGCAATCAGCGACTCATACCCCCATTCGACAATCGGAAGATCATCAAATTCCGTCTCGCGCCTGAGGATCGAAGACTGTCCAATGAATCATTCCAAGAGTTCAAGCGGCTTTCAAAGTCTGGGTCAAAAGCGGCTGGTTGGAAGCATCTTGTAGCCGCCCACCAGTACTCCTATCATCCCATGTTGGTTGAACTCGAGTCCGATGGGCTTGCCCTTGAACTAGCGATGCGTGGCAAGCAAGCAGCTGATGCGATCGAGCAAGGTGATGAGGCTGCGACAGAGCAATTGGTCAAGTGGCGGGAAAGATTGGAAACAGATGCGAATTGGCTCTCCCGCCGAGTGGAAATGATACTTGATGTCGTTCGCCAGCACATTGATGTATACCCCGATCATTCGTTTCTGATTGTGGATGAAAGTGTCTACTTTCTGGACATATTGGCGATCGCCTTCAAGAAAGCATATAAGCCTGTTCCTTGCACAGAGTACAATCAGCGGCTCAGTGCGATGGAACGGCATTTGCTGGTCCAAAAACCTCTGGAACGCAACCTCCACACATCATGCTTACCAGTAGGGCCACTGGAGGAGAAGACATCATCCCTGAATGCTTCAACGTGCTCATTCAATGCGGGTCATGGTGGAAAGAATCATGGGAGGTTCAGACTCTAGGGCGCCTTTACCGACCTGGTGGGACGAAGCCAGTGTTTGTTTACGAAGTGAAGGCTGAGGATTGCGACGTGGAGGACCACAAGATAAACGTCCGGAACAAACAGAGCAGACGCAACTCGGAACTCCTGGAAGGGGCTATCAGGCCTGATGAAACTATGGATACAGATATTACCCGGAGAAGCATGTGCTGAGAGTGTCTTTCACCAGCAGGCCTTGCCGACAACGTCCGTGTCAACAAATTGGCTACACTCTTGGCTACATTCGCGAGATCCATCGGCAACTCAAGTCCAATTCATGCTAACATTCATACAGCCAACAACTAGTTCTATCGACTGATTCTCGCGTGCCACAACTGGAGAAAAGGATTGAGGAGACTGGCATCAGGCTGAGGGGAGAATGGCGCGGAGAACATAGTTCAATAACAATCATCCACGCCCAATTCTTGAGAGTGAAACTGTGACTATTATTCATCTTTGTATCTGTATTTGGATGTAGCTTTGCCCATATGCGGCCCTCTGTAGACAAATCTTTCGCGACCAGTTAACCATGTTTACCAAGGACCTTCCCTCGAAGGGTCAGACTTATGACCAACTTGCTGCAAGCTGCCGGATCGAACATGTTTTTAGATCATGGTAACGGGCTGGGTGAGTTCATAGGGGCAGGGAAGTTTGAGTTTCTTTTTATTTAGCTGTGAAAAGAAATAAAATTGAGTTATCGAGTATTGTCGATGAAAAGGACATAGAGTAAACATGAATTACATATTTAGATTCATTAAATCGGCATCAAACATGCTACATTGTGAAAAGAATTGGGTAGATTTAGGACACTTTGATCTAAAGTGGTTCATTTTAGCACCCTTACCCAATGCCAAAATACCCAAAACAGGAAGGTACGAACTTCAATCCAATGCATGCCGTGGCTTCCCACCAAGTACTCAAGGAAGAATCATCTGCCACGTGTTGTCCCTCTTGCCACACTTTCTTCCAACTTACAATAATTGCAAACAGCTATCATTCTTGTTCTAACTGTGAACCCAATAGCAATCCACAATGCCGCCCTCTCAAGCACAGCCTGGAGCAGATCTTCCCGAACCCGCCAGGGCGACTGCGGAGATGCCAATGCCGGGCAATGAAGCCCAGATGGAGTTGGTCGACGCTGTCTCAAGAAGCGAATCACTCTATGAGTTGTACCTGAGACTTCCTGGGCTGGCAGATGACCTTGAGAACAACCAGGTTCTCAAAGACAATGACTTTGACATAGTCAATACTGTCAGGTCCCTGAGACGGGATGAAAGCTGGCCTATGTGCGAGCTCTTGCATAGCATGTCGCCAAAGGTCATAAAGAGCATCATCCAGGGTACTGTCGCTTACGATTCCCATCCAAAGCAGAGTGCGGGACGCTCCTTGTTGAACAGCGACTTCCCCTGCTTTGAGACGCCTGTCAAAGGCAGAGACCCCCCATCCCTGGCGTTTACGTGATTGCTTTGTATCGCAAGTTCACAGGCCACAAAGGAGAATTTCTCAATATAGCAGAGTTGAAGATGCTTATTGAAGATATGGAGGAGTATATCGAAGGTTATCGAGTGCATGCAAGGCTCTGTGCTGACATTCGAGCAGGCAGATCCAGGTCAGAGTCCGACTTGTCACGGGGTGACAAACTTGCCGTGAGACACTTCAGAGGGGTCGACCACTATGCAAACTACAAAGCCCCCTGCCAGGTGCGACGCCACTCTTCATCAAGGATGATGGGGATGCAGCAGAGATTGAAGCCCTTGTGAGGACGTACAGGGCGATGTGCCGATCTGATCTCGACCCTACCGAGCAGGTCAGAATAAAACAGAGTCCTCTATATGTGGGTTGCTCGAATAATCTAGGCGACAGGACTCACCGTTACACACAGTCCAGTGTAAAGGGCATCAATAAGCCACTTGCGCTTACCATCTCCATCCTCAGGAGGCACAACCTGCCTGTCGAGCTCGCTGTCAAAGTGGTGCTTCGCACATGGCAGTCTGATCAACTGCCCATGGCAGAGCAGTTAATCATGACATTGGCAGGTTCTCTTGTGTATCAGCGCGGCTTCAATGCCACTGAGGGTGGTGGCACAGGTTACAAAACCGTTCGTTCTGGCGAGTCCTTCAAGGTAAATATGGAGTATGTCATGTCCCGTGTAGGGTTCATCCGTCATAACTTCCGAAATACGGTGAATGAGCTCGAGGCTCGTAAGAGGTTCCTAGACAACCTTGAAGAAGTCGACGACGAGTTGACCGAAATTATCAAGACCATGACCCAGTGCAAACAGGAGCTGGAGAACCTCCCCAATAATATGAATTGGGGCGAGAAAGCCCTCGAATTGCGTGAGCTTCTGGCAAGCCTGAAGCAAGAGGGGGAAGATAGGAGAGAAGCATTGAAATTTTGGAGGCTTCTTCTCGATATCCAGAATATAGTTGTAAACGTCATGGGGGAGTCTATTGTCAGTGTATAAGTAGGGGGTAAATACAAGGTTGTTTCATAAACTCTTATAATTGTTTGACTCATGGAACGTGAAATAAACAATAGTCAAGTCATGCAACCACATTTCTGTGTTACTGGCATAAAATCCCCTTCACATTCCTCGATATACTGAGGCAAACGATGCCGGTGCGTAATCTGAGCCTGAAGCTAAGTGCTTGCATTAATTCTCCCGGTGTGTGGGTCCTTCTCGCACTTCCGAGCTTTGACTTCCTTGAACATCTTCAGTAAGGATCACGTCTGTTGTCTCTTGGCTTTTCTTCGCCTCGCTTCTTTGATACCCATACGCATCCCACACCTCCGTCAAAGCATCCAGCATTGCTACCATGTCTTCCAGTGACAATAACCCTTCGAGTCACACCTCCCTATCCTTCAACGGCTGAGATTACATGTACCAGGATGCCTTGAGATACATGGACGAGACTGGCACTGACTCTGTGACTACGTGTGTTTGCGTCTCTCGACCAGGTGTATTTCAGCTTCTGGTTATAGGTACAATACTTATCCTCTTCTCGGGAAGATCCCACTGTGATGATCATAATCTACCGCGGAGGTGCCTTTCGTTTCTTCGAACCCCTTGACGATTTTTATGGCACGTCGATCAATACTGCTATTTCGAATACATGCAGCTAAGATAACGTTTTAAGTTATACTAATGTAGCTAATTACACAGACTCAATGTCCTCTTCCATGGGCTCGGCATCGATTGTTTTCTGCAAGATTCTAACGTCGTTGCGAGGCTACCAAGGATTTGTTCCCAGCTCAGGACTTCCGGGGGCGATGAAGGTGGCTTCAAGAAGGCTAGACCTTTCCGGATAGCTCTGTACAACGTCACCTGATGCTTCCCTGGCTCGACGCAGCTGAGTCAATTCAGACCGCATATCATCCAGCTGCTGCTTCATATTGAGCATGAGCTCTCTTTGTTCTTGTTGGCCTTTCTGCATGAGATCATTCTGCTCCTTGACACCCTTGACAAAGAGGTCTTGCAGATGCTTCTGACCGTCCCGCAACTCCTTGTTCTCTTTCCTGAGCTCTGATAGCTCCGAAAGCATCTCCTTCTCTCGTAGGGAGGCATGTACAGGGGATGCATGACGTTCTGAAGGGAATGATTCGGCGAGAGTAGGTCCATAAGGGCCACACTCGTGCATCTCATCAGTAACATGTGGAACAAACCCACCGGAATCGAGGTTGCCACCATCATCGAAAATGTTGGTCATGTCGTCATCATCAACTCCACTCTCCCTGTCAGGTAGAGGGCGGGCATCAGGAACGTCAGGGCGCACTGTCGTAGTGTGCTCTTCCTCGGCATCGTTGACATCACGTCCATGACGGATCAATGGGAAACGACGAAGCCCAACATACTCCTCGTCACCAGAGTCATCGACAATGCGTTGACGACGGCTCTTTGAGCGTCGACTAGAGTCATCGACAGCAGTTACTCGACGCGTCTGCTGCGACGAAGAAGCCTCTAGCTGATACCCACTATCGTCACTGGACAAAACAGGATCAGGGCTCTGGCTATCATCACCGTCACTTTCCTCTGTGCCTTGCGAGGAAGAAAGCTGTCTATCCGAGAGTCTAAGATGCCTGAATATACTCAGGTGTACCCACTGATATATAAGTGAGAGCTTTTCCTGTCGCGGTAACTCAGTATGAGAGTCATCACGAGAACGAGAGACCTCGATCTTCCAAGCGATCAAGGCATCCTGGGTGCTATAGTTCCATTCAGGTTCGAAGTCCATTGAATTGACAACTTGAGCGAGGACATCAAGATCCCAAGTAGTCACCGGCAGAACCCTGCGGCCAAAGACACGAAGATATTCAGGATCCTCATCAGGCCTCTTCTTATCTTCTCTTAGGACGGCTTCGCCGAGTGCATAGAGAATGTTCGAAAACCTGGACAGTGACTCTCCTCTGGCAGAAGCGCGTTCCCTTTCGGCCTTGTGCATATCATGATATGACGTACCCGAGGACTTTTGTCCGAAACCTTCGATCTTGTCAAAGGTTCGTTGAAGAATTGGGCAAGCAGCCTCCATGGAGACCCACGCAGTGCGATAATCGAGCCGGCAAATGACTGTCCACCCCAAGGCTAGGGCCAACGAACCTATGTCCCCCTCCCAGCATGGATGAGCCATGATGCCAGAGAGAGTCTCACAGAATTTGGCTGCCATGATCCATTTATTGGCCATTTTTGATACTGGTTGGTATCGCAGGCCATAAACTGGCGACAAGAGTGCAATCGGTGTCGTCCGGTACAATCTGAGGGAAATCTTGAAGAGCAAGTACAACGCCGCGTATTGCGACGTGTTCAAGGCCTTGGAGCTCTCTTTCTTTACCTCAGACCGATTCCATTCTTTATCGACCGCAGTATCATCTTTGTCGCTCCAGTTATGTTTCTTAGGCCAGGGGACAAGCTCGTCGTAGAATGAAGGCTCATCATAGCTATAATACTTCAGCTCAGGATGGCGTCCAAGCATTTCACGGGCTTGCACTCGGCTCATGCTGTCCTCAGGAACCATCGAATTAAGGACTGCCTTCGAAGGTCGACCTCTCCTCTTGGTGGGTTCATCTTGATGGGGTTGCGCAGCGCGTTTGTTCTGCGCGTAGCTCATCGTGTTGACTTTGTTGGCGCTTATTTTCTTAGAAAAGGCGAAAAGCGCAGAGGTAATTCCTTGATGCGTTAGTATATCATTTGGTGATCTCGAGAGGCTTGCAGCGCTTACTTGTTTGTGAATGTTCTTTTGATGAAGAGTAAATGATGTGTGCCGGGAGACAAGCCCACAGGCATTGCCTCAAAGCGGTGACTCAGCACATGCACTGACTCTACCACTGTCAACAACAGACGGTATTACAGCATTCCGTCGCACGGAATACAACATTTGCATCTCGAGAAACAGTAAGAATGAGAGTCTCCAATATGGATTCGCTAACCTAACTATGATCAGCAATATGCACAACCATATCCGAGTCCACCATAAGCTCCACGGCCCCAACATCGATGTTGTTGCCACCATTCTTGAGGGTCGCCCTCCCCAGTTCGCCCACGCCGATACACAGCCTGGGTTTGACTGTCTGATTGTTGTCCTTCGGCGCATCTACAGTCATGTAATGCTTGATTTAGTCCTGCCTCCCGCGTGGATGCAGGCTTTAGAGGGGAACCCGATCTTGCGCCTGGCTTGGCACTTGGTCGTCGACGATGTCGCACAGAGGGAAGAGGCCATAAAGGCCACACATGAAGCCTTTGCGGCTCTCAATGCCAAGGACATCTCCCACAATTCCTCTTTCGAGGAGATCTGTAGCTCGTCACTCATGAACAACACCTTCTGGTCGCAAGATGAGTTCCGCCATCCTCCATTGCATTGACACGGGTGCAGTGGCTGATGGAACTCCAGATGACATTGCCAGCACAAGTCTGCTGGAGCTCAATCACGTTGAGACACCCGGTAGAACTTTGCAAAAGGTTGTCGATGACTCCTTCGGTGTTATCACTCAGAAAGGGAAGCAAATCCTGTCAAGGCCGAATGATCCATGGATCGTGCGTGTTACTTACACGCCCGACTCTAGTGATACAAACCGCTTCGACTTGAACAAGCTAAGAACCCTCCACCTACCCATATGGAAACTGGATGAGCAGGATCCTGACATCTCATATCTAAACGTGGGGAACAATGAATACTTTCTTCTGGCTGTTGTTCGCCTCAGGGATAACAAGCATCCTGGAGAGTACGTCCGTACTTATGGGATACACGGTTCCAACATTGTTGGTGAGCGCCAGCCACCTTCTATTGTTAACCACGACTGGTCTGTTAAGGATGGGCATGGAAAGTACATGCTGTTCTATGGATTCCAGACGATGAAGAGTGCGGGAGACCCCAGACGTTTCTCAGAGGTCGCCCCCAACCTCGACAGACAATGACGCCAAAAGGATCTCGACGATTGATCGTCACCTGAAGGAATTGTGGAAGTCAAGCCAGGAGCCGAAAGCTCAGCCGACGCCCCCAACGTCGTCAGCTACCCAGGTACATCAAAACCAGCCTTCGCAGGATGATGTAGACAAAGCTATGCCGGAGCCTACGAGCCAACAGGAACCAGTAGACGCTCAGACTGCCACAGGTAGTCCCCGTAAACGGGCGGCACAAACAAGCGAAGGTGAAGTTTCCAAGAGACGCAGCCGTGGCAAGAGGAGGGGCAAAGGTCAAGGAGGTACAGGACTCGGCAGTGGCGAGCCACCTGGTTCACCCAAGACAGCACCTCAACGAAAGGGCAAACCAGACCGATCCGAAGCTTCGCGCGATGCTCGCCGTGATTCGGCATAGAATCGTCGGGGATACTGCAAAATCAACTCGGTTGCTGACACACGTGTGTTGAATTTGTTCACAGCAGGTGGCCGACTAGGATGAGCTCTTCTCATGGTTACTGACCTTCTAAAAGGTTGGGTGACAAGGAGTACGCTCGTTCAGTCCATGGATGACGAGGATCCAGCAGCACGGTAAGGCCTTGTCACATTCCGCAGAAGATTCATTAATACTAATGTCTCTATGAAGCAGGATTTCCTTAGTCGATTCGCCTAGCTATGTTATACCCCAAGAAACTCGGGAAAAGGGGCACGGAAGTAGGAATGCCGTCTAACACCCAGGGGTGATGTGGTAGCGGCTGATTTGGAATACAAAGAAGACAGGGGCGGGAACGAAAGAACATTGGGTTTCATGATTTCTATTTTCCATTCTGCTGTGACATGAAATGGATGCATAGCAAATAGCGAATCCCTTTTCATCCGGTTCCATCGTTTGGAAGCTGTAGTGTCTTTTGAGTTTGTGGTTCCATCTAAGTAAACAAAAACTGTAATGCGTTTCAGGTTTGTTGATTATTTGTTGTTGACTTGCTGCAAGACTATCCTCAAGGTAAAATAGCTTGTTGAAGCACGTTTGTTCAAGCAGCCCATTCCCGTAGCGCAGCATGTCTTGATTCTCAATCATTGCTAGTTGCGGTTTGTACGTGCGACCTTTGCATCAGCCATCATGAACATGAATTCCAACTTGGTTCTCCTTGAGGCCTGTGGGTCACTAGAGGTTGCCCACTCAGCAGCCAGGCCAAGTCCTGCGCCCCGGAGACCTCTACTCCTCAAAGCGACTTGGAACCCCTCCATCATCAAACCCCGACAAAGTTGAACGCAACTTTCCATCAAAGTAAGTCATATCATGCCAACCCATTGCACTACTAGCCATCTGCTGATGAGGACTCTAGCTGCCTAACGTCCCTCCATCGCTCGCTGCAAGACATCCTGGCCTTGTTATTACCCGGTTCCGACATTACAGCACAAACAGCATGACATTTCACTCTACCCTGCCTGCCGATCGCATCTTTTTACCTTTTGTCTATAAGACCTCCGATTCCCTTCATGACTTTCGCCTCAATTAAAGCCCTCTCCTGCCCCAAATGAGATACAGGTCTCCACAAGCCGCTCACAGACCGGAGATGCCATTGCTGAGCGACGGCCGCGGAGGCATACTCGCCTGAGATATTCCGAACGACCACCACAGACAAAAGTTCAGATCAATGGTGCCGATGCTTATTACCTCACACAAAATGACCGGTCGTTGGGCACTCACGCCACACTGAAAGAGCGGGCGGGTTATCCTTGCGGTTGATCCCCCGTGTTTATCATGAATCAGTTGGTCAAAAACAACCGGTCCCATCGCGTAGGGAACTAACCTCATGTACTTAGACAACGATCATACTTTCATTAGAGGGCTAATAGCGGTAAAGATAATCACTGGCGTATGTAAATAAAGGGCATGGAGCATGGCCAGGCAGGACATTACCAGTTAATCAATCATTCTGTTGTCCAATATTCTTTTGCAGGCATAACTGTCACTTATCATGAAGTGCTAGGCTTGACCTTGCTTGAGTTACTGTATTTTCTTTGAACAAAGTGCTTCAAACTGGCACGCCCAGTGTCGGACCTTGGCCTCTGTGACACTCTCACCAATTTGCATCGTGCTCGACACAAAGTGAACCGCATCAGCAAGGCTCAATATCAAATGCTTTATCATGGTGTGAAATGATTACTCTTTTGGGATATGTGCTTATTGATGATTGGTTAGTTTCGAGGCGTTATGTCTTGTCTGTGGAAGGCAGCGTGGTGAAGCGACTTCCTTATATCCCAGGTTTTATCATTATTCAGTGGGATTACCTACCAGGAGTCAAACAGCTTGAGAGCTTGGTGTACATCATGGCAATTTATTCTCAGGTCATTTCCCCAACGCCATAATCCTTGTATGCTTCTTTAAACAATCGCCAGGCGCTGAATCTTATACATGGTAATAGGCGATCTTGTTGATACATGATGGCCAGCCCAGCCTACTAGGACAATACCTCTATATCCTTCTGGCCATGGCACACACTTTGATCCTGGCAATTGCGGGAAGCTTTTGTATCATCAACTACCACCAATTCTGCCTCAACCTTGCCTCCTCCCTCAACTTTGCCTCGGCTTCATCTGCCCTTTTCCTCTCAGCTTCGCGGCCAGCCTTCTCCTGGGCCAAATCTTGGTGCAAGTCCGAAATGTCAAACTTTTGATACTTGACTTTATCTGACAGTTCCTTTGTTTCTTTGAGTAGCTGGGAATTCTTTTCCATCGTCTGGGAGTCTTTTTCCTGTAACTGGGAGTTCTTTTCTAGTAGCTGGGAGTTCTTTTCTAGTAGCTGGGAGTTCTTTTCTAGTAGCTGGGCAACCTGTGTTCGAAGGTCGCGAACCAAGTCAGACTCGGTCATCTCGGCAGACACAGCGATCGGAGCCGCCTCTGGAGTACTGGCATTACCAGCACGATCTCGCCGTTGATCAATCGGGTTCGCGACTGGTCGATGTGCTTCTTGTATTTGGGACTGTAAGTCCAGAATCTGTATGTTCAGGTTCTCAATTCGATTCAGCGATAACTTGATCTCTTCCATGTCGTTACTGCTCTCGCCAGGTATGGCCAATTGGCCGAAAGCCGCACCAGAGCCATGAGATGCGAAAGGGAGTGGATGAGGAGAAAACCGTAAGGAGCTTTTTGTCGCTGCGTTGGGTTCTCTATCTGCGTGTCCAATGTCGAATTGAGACGTACGGTCGCCGGAACGATGTCTCGCTATGGTACCCTGTCTATCCGGCACAGGCCTCTGGCGGGAATCGAGTTGGTGACGTTGGTTCCTCTGAAGGTCCTCTTGCTCATCCTCTGTTTCCTCTCCATCGATGAGATCTTTGTATCGGCGTTCCCGACGGAAAGGTCGGCCCTCTGATGCGGGTATGGTCTCAGGCCGGGTGGGTTCACGTGGCGGGGACAGATCTGGCTTGAGAGGAGCGGCGATGGACCCATCCGAATCCACACCGCCACCACCATCGACGAAACTGGTCATGTCATCGTAGCCTTGTTCGCCGAGTGATGAAGTTCGATGGATGGGAGAGAATTCATGACTGGTATTGTCGCTATTGCCATCACATACGGCACGCTGAGCACTGAGTGTCTGATGTTCTGCGGCAACGACATCAGGGTGACTAGCTTGGGACTCAGCTCTTTGGGAACCCTTTCGTCGAAGGACAACGTAATGTCGTAGCAAGTCCAAGTGCGCAAGCTCATAAAGAAGAGGAAGCTTGGCCTTTCCAGGAGCGTCATTACTCGTAGGTTCCGCGTTCCAAGCCATAAAGGCTTCTTCAGTACTATAGTTCCACTCAGTTCTGAATTGTGTGGAATCCACTGCTTTCGCGAGGACCCTGAGATCCCATAAGGTGACTGGGAGAACATCAAAACCTTTGTCAGTCTGGTACTCAGAATCAACTGGGGGCCGGAAATCCCCTTCATCAGACACGGCTTGGCCTATGTTATAAAGTAGGTTCGATAACACTGAAGTTTCGGTTCGTTGCTCAAAGGCGGTCTCTCGAGCTGCTTGGTGCATCTCATGGTAAGAGAGTTTCATATGAGAACTCTTGTGCTCTTGAATAGCCTTTGAGAGTATTTTGAGAGCGGGGCAACCATATGTTCTGTTGAGCTCCCAGAAGCGACGATCATCAAGACGACAGATGACCGTCCACCTGAGGGCCAAAGTAAGCAGAGTCGTCTTTTGCTCGAAACACGGATGCACCATGAGCTTTGACAACTCTCGACAGAAAGTTGCAGAGTAAATCACCTCAATGGCGTTGTTGGCTGTTGACACCGGTTGGTATCGGAGGGACGTGAATAGTGACAAAATCGTGACGGGCGTCTCCCGGTACAGTCTCAGGCTTATCTTCCAGGTTTTAAGCAGATCTCTGTGCTGGGACGTAAAGTTCCCGGAGCGAGACTTTGCCTCGGACTGGTTCCAGTCGGAAACGACCGCTTCTTCATCTTGCGCACTCCAATTCTCGATCGGCGTCTCGATGAGGCCTCGATAAAATCGGGTCTCGTCCCTTTCGTCGACTTCCAGAGGACGGTGATCTCGTAACATTGTGCGGGCAGTTTGTCGGCTGACGGCGTCATCAGGAATCTGTGAATTTTTATTTTCATTGGTTGGTCGACCCCTTTTCGGACGTTGAGAATCAACAGAGTCGGGGGTGGCCTCTTTGAGGTCTGTCTCGCACTCATCTTGGTGGTGTCGCAGTTTGTCGGTTTTAGAGTGAAGATGATGAAGAAAGGTAAACAGAGAATGTGATGACGGTTTTACTGGGATAAGGTTGAGGACGATGCAATATAAGGAGGGACTGAATTTTGGTTGCTGAGTCTAGTGCAGGCTGTCACTATTTGCCAGGTGACGCGGGTTGGCCCATGAATCAGAGTGAAGAGGTTTTTACCCGCCACTACCGCCTTCTACTACAGTCAAAGGGGACTCCCTCTTCTCAACTCCTCTTATTCCTCATCACAAACAGCGAATCCGCTGTTAAATGATTCAAGCCTTTCTGCGCCATGACACCAAGAGTACCCCGCGACCGCTCGGGGAATGTCACCTCGCACACAGATCCGCGACGCAGGTACATTTCTAACTACCTCGAATACGCTGGCAATGGTGCAACCGACAAATGGGACGACTGCGTGAAGATAGCCTTTGAGCAAGTCATGAAGAGCCTCAACAACAAAGGTCTTACCCAAGTCAGCCACGAATGGCTAGAGTACGAAGCAGATCGTATCGCCTGGCAAGAGCTTTGTAAGTTCCGCGAAGTAATGCCTAGTCGTGAGACTAATAATAGACAGTCAGCAAACTTGATATCACAGTTGTAGAATGGCCGTTCAACCTCCCACCTCGGGTTGATGACCCCAACAACATCTCAGCTGGTATCTCACCGACCTACCAAAAATGGCGCCTTGACCGTGGCCTCCCTATATACGACACCACCAATCATGCTCAGGAGAAACCGACAGCACTGAGTCTGGACCAGCGGAAGATCATCTGGGCGAGGGATCGAAACTATCCCAGTGAAATGGTGTTTCCCATCACCGGTCCATTCCAGATCGTACTCCCACGATGGATCAATGCCTACAGCCTTGTCCTTGAGGAAGATGACGCCCTCCTCAGCAAAATCAACAATGAGATAGTCCCCCTCATCTAGCAGTCTCATGGAATGACGACGACGAAGGCCGTATCACTTTGGTTGTTGGACTCAGTCCTACCGCCTGTGTCGAGCCTGGAAGTGGGGAAGTCGATGAATCAATCAGATATCTTTGGCAATCCGTCGTAGATTGGGCGACTGACGCCTATTTTGGTGCCACAATGTCGCTGGTGACCTTTCTGCGCGTGCGTAAGGCTATACCTGTCGCTGATGGCCTTCGCTACCACTGCCAGGGCTTGACCGACCTGACCCGCTGTGCATGGGCTGATGCCCATGAAGACCCAATGTATTCCATGAAGGAGGCGTATGAGAAACGAGAATTCATCGCCATATGCCGTGGGGAGGTTTTGGAGATTATTCGGAAGCCCTTGACCGTGGCCAAAGCCGAACTCAGCCGCTGGGTCGTCCAGAGCCACTACGATGAGCGACTTCAAGCCGCACGAGAGATCTGGCTATCCAGCACCACGGATGAGAGAACCATTCAGGAAGTCTGTGTCTGGGCTTGGGGCCCTCATGATATGGCGGTTCAGTCTGGAGAGGAATAAAACTGATCAAGGGGAAATGTAGACTTGGGCGCGGAGGGGAAATCTCATGTCCAGCGAGGTTGCCTCAACAGCCTTTTGTGGACACCAGAAAGTAGTGAAACATCATGAAACATTCATTGCCATGACCTCCGATGTGATAAGTGAAGTAATTGGAGTTGAATAAGAGTCAAACACAAGAGAATAGCCGCCCATTCGATGGATCAACACATGTTGCAGAGCCCGCGTACCCCCTCGCTCTGTTGCGGCTCACCGACCCTGCAGGACCCTCGTTATTATGTACAGGCAGTTGCAGAAAAAAAGAATATACGTGGGCATGGAAGAGACGAGATTCGCGGCCAATATCATCGGTAGTGTGACGCTTGGATTGGTGCGGACAGGCCGGACCGACGGCGAGCCTTCCATAACATCCAGTATGAAACAGGAATACCATTCATTGGTTTCAATACAAGGCAACTGTCAGCCGCCGCAGCACCCGGCCGTCATCTATTGCCGGTAACAATTTGATCCCACGAACTGATGAATATCCCGCCATCAACTACGCAGAGCTACTCCCTGTGTCGAAATCTTAGCCTGTCCGGTTTCATTTGGCTCTTGCGAAGGCCTCCCCTTGGCCAAAGGTATTCCTAACAAATGCCGCGCACATGCTGAAGCCTTGGATGGGTGAATCGGATTACCTTCAGTTTAGGGTGCTGAACAATAGCGAACTTGACACTAACATTCTACCATCGGTCTTCGCCAGGTCATGGCTATCAGCGACGCTCCGGAAGCACCGGTTGAGCACATTAGTCTGTGAGGTACCAAAGCTGACCTTGACTTATCAGACTCTACCCTGTCATGCCTACATCAAGCAAATACCGGGAACCTTCTCTTGTGTACACTACCCCAGCTATTGTGGCGACAAAAGACGACAATATGTCCCCTTGCGCTTTTCACTAACCATATCCACACAGGCTTGGACTTCAAATTTTCCTGAGACAAACTACAGTTTCACAACATACACGCATCAAGCAATAAAAAGAAACATGTTAGGCAAATAATGTGAAACCTGCCATTCGGATTTTGTTTGAGTTTTATCTTTATGTAGTTTATAAATCATGTTTCTATCTGGGTTGATTGCACTGTTTAGGGTAAACAAGCGCGCCGGACCCACTTCATGAGCCAGCGTCCAGACAAGAGGTGACAACAAAGCCCAGTCTACCAGTCCACGTAATCACTAAATCGCGTAATTACGCAATCACACAACCAAGCAGCCAACACCAGGCAAAGGCTCACATTAGATCTCTACGCGCAGATTGCTGATATTCGCTTCAAGCAAATCCGATTTCTTTCTCACGCGCGGCCCTCCAATCACGACGCGCAAGCCGATTCTGTCAACACGCTGCAAACCACGCGACGGTCCAAGCAAGACAAGCGAGCATAAGCCAAAGCATCACTTTGCTTTGCTATCGAAAACAGCAAAAGGGTAAGTAACATAGCGGCGTTCTAGCAGAGGACTGACATTCGATTGCCAGACACACATTCAAGCGAAAGGACGCCTCCAAGTCCGATACGGTCGACCATCGCGAAGCCCAATACCTTGCCTCTTTCAGACACCAACCCCCATTCGATGTACCCTTCCCACGCGCTTTCTCAAAGGCACCACACTAGCCTCGCAACGTTCCTCGGGCCATGCGGATTACAGTAAGCGCCGCCGTCTGTGGCGTCTGCTCCACAGAGTGGCCACCCCCGGGCACAAGCTCGTATCCCTTTGAGTTTACGGGCGGTCGGTTAGTGGCGCAACCCACCTCATCTATGTGGATCGTGGACAAGGGCTGGCCGTGGGATTGCCTATTCCAGATTGCATGGATTGTGTGATTGGTCACATCGATTTGAGTTGGAGTTATGTTGTCTCAATCGCGATAGCGGCTTCTGACCGCAAGTTATAGTTTGTGAGGTATGCTTGCATGTTTGATCCTTCACATGGCATTACGTGATGGTCACTCAAGATTGCTGATGTGATTTGTTGAGTATGTTTCATGGCTTTGCTAATGTTTTGTTCAGCATCTCTACCATGAGCTCGCTTACCAGTGCGTTCCGACCTCTCATCTTGAAAGCTCGCTCAAACACTTCAGCTATCGACGAAGCAACCAATTTCGTATTTGAGAAATGACTCACAATGGTCATCGCAAGCAAATGAAGACGTATGAAGCAAGGGGCTGTGATGGAAGCAAGATCACATGATTCTGGCCTATAAGTAGCCCCGGACGTTCGCCTCTTCTTCACTCATTCATCTCAAGGTACGCTCATGGTAAAGCATCCATATCCTATCTTGAGCTTATATACTTCTTTCGGATATTACCTAGCACCCAGATGTCAGCTCAGGGCCCAGTCAGATCAAGGTCCGAGGCTGGTAACCTAGAGGTGACATGGAAACCATCTCTATCCACCATCACATCCACACTGATGATGAGCGAGAGAAATTCTGCATATGACCAGACCTTCATTCGAGTGAGTATCAAACCTGCCCAACTTGTTTCGCCCAGCTGACGCCTCAGAGCACTAGACACCACCGGCTTTACCTTCGACGCCATCACCACCTGCAAATCTTCACACAAGGTTCGTCGCACTGGGCGACCGCTCTTTGAGCGGTACCCAGCATTCATACGCAGTGCTCGTCCCATCTGAAGCATGCGGCTTTCGTTCCCCCCAGCCCTATACATTTTATAAGTAAGTTGCCAAGCCCACCAAAGTTCATCCGCCACTGACAATTAGCCACATTAGACTATAAATGGCATGTGTTCATCACATGTAAGGCAACTACGCCGACAAAGTCAGTTAGATGGCTTCTTCGCAGAGCATGCCGGCAGGTCTTCCGGATGTTCGAAGGCCCCAGAGATTCGGCTCTGTGAGCCTCCTAGGTAAGCCTCCGCTCACCCAACATTATATGTCTCGTCAACTAACTTTCCACAGGAACATGCATTAACTTGGACACCGCAAACTATGATTCGCAGACTGCCAAACCGTCAGGCAGACTTTCTGTAGCTGATATTGACGAGAATATTCTGCCCATTTTCTTGCGCCATGGCATCCGAAAGACCCCCGAACCCTCACGATACGGCGCATGTAACATAGCTCACGACGCAGTTTCGTTCCTCACTACCTTGAGTACGCCAGTGGCGATGTGAACGCCAAATGGGACAACTGCTTGTACTCGGGATAGTGGGCCGTGTCCGGCGACATGAGAATGTGTGAGGCCACCGTCAACCAGCAGAAGCATTCCAAGAAGCTCCAACCGACACTGGTACCTGCCTCCAGTATTTATTCGTTTGGCTACCTACCTTGGGTCATTCGACCACCAAGTCTTTCAGGTAACCTTGGAACGCCAGAGCGGCCATCACATTGGTGGTGAGCATCGAAACCAACATCCCAAGCCTAGCCACGTGGCCGACAGAGGGCCAAGAAGCTCGAATACAACATCCTCATATCCGACAACAACAACGGGCCGAGGCAGTCTAGCCGCGTGGCCGGCGCATGGGGAAGAGCTCGAGTAGGAGATCCTCATGTCTGAAACAACAGCCGTCCAAGAGGGCCCCTCAGATCGCGCCGTCCGGCCAATAGCAAACCTTGCGCAACTGCGGCGGACAAGGAGACCAACTGGCTAACTGCATCACGGCTACACGGGTATATCAAGACCTGTGTATTTCGCGAATGTGACAGCCATCGCACCGACGACTGCGATACTTTCAAGAAACTGTCCCTGGCCCATCGTACCGGCCACTATGACTGTTACAAGTATAGCTTTTTTATCTGTCACCAACCAAATCGAATTATAATAGTCATCGACACCACTAAGCCTCTCCACGGGCACCTGCTTCAACTCGGGGCAATGGGCCCGTGGCCGAGGACATGAGACGCGGCATGTTCACAGCAACCGCTATGTAAGTTCCAAACCGCAAGAAGCCGAATGTCAAACAATCTGTCATTCCAGACCAGCCCTATGGACCTGGAAACCTTTAGCTCCACGAAGTCCTCCCCGCGCCTCCCCTTCCGTGGTTCCACCGCCGCTTTGTTTACAAGGCACCTTACATGTCAAACATGCGATACCCAAAACGCCTTTGACACGAGCTTGCGATCTTTTCCAAAGCTGATTCAAGCGACAAATTCAATGCCACAGCAATGCTATTTGCTGTTGCACGGAATGGCGAATCCAGAAGGGCTTCCCTGTCGGCACGCCTCTCCATGACGGTCAACGGACGGCCCGTGATATCGAGCAACTACTCTAACGATGAACAGGTGATTGAGCGCACAGATGAGGAGCTTCAACGACCACGCGTGGATGTCCGCGTGTCCACAACATATATATAATAGAGAACGACGGAAGTTTCCGCCGTGTACTTTGAGTACACCATCGACAAAACGCTGTGGCAAAACATCTGTGAGTTACTCGTTGCATAATACCGATAGTTCTAACACTTCGACAGTCTTGAACCTCGGCGAACAGGCTCCCGCGTGGCCTTGGAAGAAAGAACCTGATCGTGACGATATCAGCGCCGGCATGTCGATGGCCTACAGGGAATGGCGAATCGAAATGGGCCTCCCTGTCAACATGTCTCACCAAACAGATCAACAGCGGGCTCGCCATCTCGAGCTGCAAGTCTCCAACGCTCAATAGGAGATTGAGTGACTCAACCTGCATCTCGGGGATGCCAACACCCTTCACCAAGAGTTGAAGGAGGCCATGCGGGGCTGGCTTAATGACAAAGGCGCTCTTTCAATTGATACGGCTTGAAGAAATTGGCCAGCTTGAGGTCTTTGCTGTGTACTTTGAGTATGTAGCGGACAAGACGCTATGGGTAAGATATTTTCAGCCTACTTGGCCTCATGAACTTGCAGGTACTAACCTCTCCATAGTCAGACAACTGAGCGTCGTGGGTATATTGACCAACATATCCAGTGCTTTTATCCTGCCTTAGTCCCTCTGATTGAGGAGGAGCGCAAGGAGTCGCATCTCGTCGTCTATGATATGTACAGATCTCGTGGCTGCCTCGAAGTCCCTTCTGTCTATTTTGAGTACGTCGTAAACAAGACGCTATGGCAGGACATCTGTAGGTTACTTGGCCTCATAGAATTTATAGATAATAACCTTCTTATAGTTAAATACTATATGTGTCCGGCTCCTGCTTGTCCTTGGAAGAGTGGGCCTAACGACAACGACATAAGCTGCGGCATGTCTGAATTTTACAAAGAATGGTGCATCAAGAATCACTTGCCCATCGCCACAGACTCTCCCTCCTTCGACTTCACTCTGCATTCAGCCAAGTCAAATTTCCTCAGAGGAGCTCCCGAGAGATGACAACCGAGCAATCGATGAAGGAAGAAGGAACACGCTTAAGTCATCTTCCGGGCCTATGTCTACAAGTTTTCGGTCGGGCACGGCTACAACATATACTATATATTTACCGCCAACGTTGCACAGACAAATGTATGGCTTTGAGTCACGCTGAGTTTCGGAATCTCCCGAAGCGATTGGCTGAGTCGTGGCACTATTGGACCCCATAAGACCGAGACTCGAGCAGGTATGCTCAAACTATGGCCGAGAGGCATGGTATAATCAAGGTCCAGAGGCGAGACCACACCGAAGAAGATGATGATCTACTGGTTACGGTCAAGGAGGAGGAAGGACGACATGACAACGGCGCTGAAGATCTGACGGACGTCTCTGGCCGGCGACAGAACAATTCAATGGTCTACACCAAGTACGGCAATAATGAAGCCCTGTCAACCACATTCGTCAAGCAAGAGCATACAACTTAGGTCGCCCAGGCTGTTCGGGCTGCTGAGGCTCCTTTTGGCCGTCCCACCCCCATCCCAGCATACCAGTCATACCAGTCAGATCGCATAGCTATAGCCGAGGCCAAGAGGCTTAGATACGATCTGGCTAGGTTAACCAGTACTATTAGCCCCATTAAGGTAACTCCGTTGTGCCCTCCACGTAAGGGGATTACCGCCCCTTCTGAAGCGAGAAACCCCTGCCCCCAAGGAGAGAATGTCAACCAGGTCGCCCGGGCTGCTCGGGCTGCTTAGATACTATTCAGCACTCCCACTCCTCTTACCGATCAAATGATACCCCTCGAATTGCGCCCGAGGCAAGGCCAATAAGATAGAATACAACGTGGTGATATCCACCAGTGGCGTTTAGCAGATACCCGACAAGCCATTCGGGGAAGCAGAACAGGAGCTTGGTGCTCTGATCCTGAGCAACGGTGCCGACCTATTCGAACGCAATCATCAACCATGAAAATTCATTTCTCCGTGCGTCCTCCGGCCATCATTCACTGCCGGGCCGGTCGTACCGTGCGTACCATGAGCAAATGAAAATTCCATCACGTATATGACTCCCTTAGATGACCCCAACATGCCGCAGACTCCGGTATTTATACACTATATAGCCTACAACTCGGGCCGTCTACCAAAGGGATCGACTCAACCACTCAACACTTCACTCACCATGTCTGCTCCACAGAATAGCACTGAAGGCGATGCCTCTGGATACGAAATTTCCGCCGAGGCCGAGGCCATGTACAACAAGGTCGTCGAAGAAGCTGGTTGCACCATCATCCTTTTCAAGTTTACCTCTGCCCGTGACGACCAGGAGTTTACTGCTCAGGCCAAGACTGGCATTACTTCTGGTAAGTATTGTGATGTATTATGTTTGTGCTATGCTAACTTCCATTCAGTCGACGCTGCCAACTCCAACGCCTCCGCCGAGAACCCCTCCGTCGAGAACCCCTCCGTCGAGAACCCCTCCACTGAGAGTCACTGTGTCGAGAAGTAGTTTCGCTCAGGAGTTTACCATCGCGGAAAGCATATCGTGATGCTGATTAGGCTTGGGGAGTCTGGCGACGGAATGAGAGGTATAGCTGAATACAACGACCAATATCGTCGTCACACATTCAACGGTATCTCGGTCCGGAAGTGTCAAAATCAGTCTCCGAACGCTAATGGCAATGCATCCGAATTCTGAAGATCAAGGTCTTTCATCCCAACTTTAGAGTATAAAAATACATTCAAAAATGATGATAACGCCACTGAGGAAGGCGCTCTAGTTTGAACACCTGCCAGTTGACGAACAACGTTTTATGCTTAAAAGTCTGTCCAATAGTGAACAGCCTCCTGACTCAATCCAGTAATGTCGTCAAACGGGAAACCCAAAATAAGGTTTACTGCTGGACCCTCGTCAAAAATGTCGTGTCGAAGTTTGTGGCCACCGGATCAGATGGGTATCCTTGTACTGACCATAGGCCTATCTTGTCGATGCGACTGGCGCTCAATGCCCCTTGACACAGTCTGGTGTCAAACGGTGACTGTCCATGGAGACTTTGTGTTGATCAGACTCAGGAATGAGTTCGGATCAGGGTGACAACTCAAGAACAGGCAAGCTGTATCGGATAATCTCGCCACTCAGTCGGGGTGTCTGTATTCATTCATCATTCTTGCGGAAGAATGAGACCCTCACGCACGGATGACAGGCCCACGGACAGCAATGCAGTTATCGATTTCCTCACGGCGGACGATGCCATCGCTTTCGATCGGATGTTATTGCTTGGGCAGGTGCTCGAGGCTATACTACTCGAGTTGTTGGTCAGACTATTGTATACTTCGGTATTTGCAGGTCCACGAAGGTATGCTACTCACTCAAGACTCTTAATTATATGTTTAGAATAAGTCATTCCTGCTGCAACTTAGAAAGAATAGGAACCTAAAGTATATTACTAAAGTATAAAATTTATTTAGCTAGCTTTTTATAAGATTACTTATTACATTAAGGTTATTCTATAGAGTAGTTAGGGCTAGTATTATTTAATATATAATAAAGGTCTATATACTAATAGCAATAAGGTCTTAAGAAGCTAGATAATAAGATATAAGAATCTCTGATACTTAACGTTTACAGGAGGGAAAGGGGGTTTTTAGTTAATACGTTAAATAGCAAAATGGGTTACGCGCGGGTGATAATAGACGCATGAATTGTATAGGGTAAATAAAATAGGTTTATTAATCTTAGATCTAGGGTAGTAAGAGGTCTTTATAATTATAAGGCTATAGGGTAAGATAAGCTTATACCTATAAGTTTTAATACTATATTATTAATAAAAGACAGTTCTTTACTAAATAGAAGCGCTATTTATAACCTATATTATATTATTAAGCTTACTAATGCTTTCTAAAGCTTTTAATATAAAGTTTATACTTCTAGTGCCTATATTAATAACTTAGTGTAAGTCCTTATAGTAAACTAAGATATATAAAAGAATACTATAATTTACTAATTACTTTATTTACCTATATTATTATTTAAATTTTTTTAAATTACTATAATAAATTATATAGAAAATTAAAGAAAAGTAAATTGCCTTATCTTATAGCTATATATATAAAACTGGTTTTAATGCTATTAAGGCTAACTAGCGTAATAATAGTATTATTTAATACAGGCTTGCAGATATAATTTAATACATTACCAAGGGATCAACAGTAGCCTTTACAAACTTAACCACTAATCCAGACCAGAATAAACACAGCGTCACGCAAATAACCAAGACGGTCATTGCAGTTATACTAACCTAAAAAGCAAATGAGATAGATAGCAAAAACAGAATCAGTAAAGCTTATCCATACAGGCTACAACCTGTCTTAGACCTATATTACTTGGCCCAACCCTACCATTCGCTACGCGTTTCGTGTTTGCGCTGTTCAAAGGCTGCCTCTCATCCTTGTTTTAGCCTAACTAAATAACATTACATTACCTTACACTAGCCCTTCACTTTTACCTCAGGCATAAGATAACTTATAATCTATTGGTTAGGCAGTATAATAAATACCGGAATATTATTAAAGCTAAAGTAAGCAGCTTAAACCGCGACTAATAATATCTAATTAATATTTAACGCTACCTAAGAAAAACGTATTCTATAAGTTAGAACTTTAAGTTTATAATACGTTATAATACAGAGATCCCTATAGTTACCCTAAATAAAACCGGGATAGTCTTATCTAACTTATCCTTAGTATCTCTTAAGATAGCCAGGCCGCTACCTTTATAACTAATATAATTTAGATAAGTAATATCTAGTGCTACTTAAATATTAGTTTTCTATATATTTATTAGTTATATTATTACCTTTACCTTTATTAAAGCAGTTAGCCTAAATAATTATTTTAACTTCCCTCTAGGTATTCTTTCTGCTTCTATATAATATTTTAATATACTAATCTAATTAACTAACTAATGCCCTCTTTTAGTCTTTAGTAATAGCTACTAGTTAATAATATAGATACTAAATAGTACTAATAATACATATTAACTTTAACCCTATTTATAAGTATATAAAAAACTAGTTAATATTAGCTTATAAGCATATAATAACTATCTTTCTTTAGTCTTATTACTTTATCCCTTTAAAATCTATTAGTTAATACTAGTTAAAAGATATTACTGTCTATATAGGTTACTATAATAGCTTTAATAATCTCTGGTTATATACTTAGGCCTCTATATTGGCAATTTATCTCTTATAAACTTTAGTATAAGCTATAAGTATAGCAGCGGCTTAGTAGCTTAGAAGCAGGCCTATAATAAGCCTATTAGTATTATTATATAAATAAATAACTATTTCTAGATATTAACTTATAATTAATCTAGTTTTATAACCTAGATACTAGCTATAGTAATACTTTCCTTAACTAAGGACTTTAAATTCCTAATAAAAATAAGTATAGTAGTAACTCTTTCCTTACCCTAGCTTAAGGTATAATTACTAAATAATAGATATTATAGTAATTCTTAAGATTTACCTTACCTTAGTACTTATAAAGATAAGATAAGCTAGGCGCCTATTTAAACTAATAATAAACTAATATTAAAATACAGAGAAATCAAGTACTACGCCCGCTCGATTTGCCTTGGTCACCTTGGTTATGCCCGGTACACTACTATTAGATAATAACAATTAGATCATAAAACCTACTTTAGTATTATTTATAACCTTATTAAATTATTATACTTCTTATATTACCTTAGATTTATAGCCATGCCTATATAATCTATAAAACCTAATACTTACTTCCTATATAACCTAGGTATAGAAAATAGCAGCACTATACCTTTTACTATAAGTTAGTAAGTAAAGCTAATTATATAATTTAATATACTCTACTTTAAGGTTACTATTACTATATGCTTTATTAAGAGAGTATAAATATATAGGTAGTTTACTGCCCCTTATAAAAGTCTACCTATAAATATCTATAACTACTACCTAGTAAATAAACTAACTTATTAAAAGTTCTATAGTACTTATATTAAAAAGCTTTTTATAAAAACTATATTTTTTAATACTTTAATACCTATACCTTAGACTATTAATATAAAGTAATAAATAATAAGTTTAAATATTCCTAAAGTTTAGACTAAGTAATGCTTACCCTTACTATAGTAACTAGAAAGATCTTAGACTATAAAGCTAAATCTGCTGTTAATAAGTATAAGTTAGGTCTAAGAAGCAATACTAATCGAGGTTCGCAGCTTTACCGGGTAACTGCAATGGCAATGCTATGACATGCGCGACGAGCGCTAATAGTTCCGACCTTATCGAGATGCCGATCGACAGTCGAATGTAGATTATAAAAACATGGAGAACATTAGCATTACGATTCTTCTCTATAGAGCCCGACTTCTACACATATCACCAATATAAAGACCAAACAGTGCGACCGAGGTGGAACCTGGAGATTGAGTTCAGGCCTACCGTGCCTTATGTCTGCTGGACAGACCGATATCGCTTCTGTTATATCTGGTGCTGAGACTAAGGCTTAAGTTGTGCATATCATGCACGAGGTTGCCGCTACCGAGGTAACTTCATGATCCCTCCTTGGTACTTACATATCCTTCGACCATCATCACGATTACTCTGCTAGCTTTGTAGTCTTCCAAGCCCTCTATTCTGATCAACCAACATTATTATGCCTACCAACGAGAGCAATGTCACTGTCAGCCCACTCCTAGTGGCGGCTTCTTCGGCATCACCGGAGATGGCTTTAGCATCCACCAGCTTATGATACACGCTATGTAGGAGTTAGGCGCTTCTTCTATTATTATTTAGCTTTCTACTCAGGGTAAGTTTACACTTATCTTCTATGGGAATAGTTTACTAAGGAGCTTTAAAGGTCAGGATATCCCATGTCGTCACCAATGTCATCGACCATCGCCCCGACGAAGCCGACCTTGCCTCGCTCTTTATACGCAATATGCTAACTGTTGTATCCTGCCGTTGTCGCTGGAGTCGTCGACCGCGCTGGCAACCTTCCTATCCTCCATCACATTAACAAAACCGACCCTGTCTCCTTGCTACTTACATCTCTTTCTTTAACCATCATCGCCACAATTATCCACTGGTTCTCCCGTCATCTAAGCCCTCTTAACCTTTTCAATCATCGCACCCTCTACAACTACCATCTGCCCATAAGAATAATGAGCAGCCTCTATACTCAGAGGCCAGCACAATGGAAGGTCACTGGAACGTCTCACTCGTGGGAGACATTGACAACTGTCTGACGACTGCTGCCCGTTTTTACTTAATGATAGTCACCAAGCTCAACCGCTGCCTTACAAGGAGGGCCCCATAATACCCCTGAAGACGGGTTCCTATCAACAAAATCAGTGTTCCAAGTCCAAAGCACCGAATTTAGACAGACGTGGCATCAGTCTCCTGTATATCGGAAACGGCGCTCCGGCTTGTGCCCCTTTGTGATATTGCTACGACAGAGGAGAACCACGGCGGTACTGCAAAGACATGACAGCGGTGGATGATGTCATGATCGCAGGTCGAGTCAAGACATGTGACTGTCGTCACAATACATTGACAGCGAAGGCAGGGCGCAAGCTTTCCAACGGGGTTCGCCTATAGCTGTGTGTTGTTTCGTCTCGGAATCTGGAGGAGATGAGCTGAAGCAGTCTCACCCAGTAGAAGCTCTCACCTAGTAGAATCGCTTTCAAATCTACGTCTCCTCCCTCGGTGCTCAAACTTATTTGTTCTTCAACCACCAAAACTCTCTGCTGGTTTCCCATCATTCAAGCCCTCACCATAACGTCTGTCAACACAAACAACAACGATATCGCCATCTCGGGGCCTGAAGCAGCTTGCGATAAGTCCATGCAGGCGACCGATACAGCATCTGCCACCGCCCGGCTTACTGTCGGCAGCTAACAGGCACACCCGGCTTACCGCACGATGGCGTTGCTGTATGCATGATTCAGTACACCGATGGCTGGGGCGTGTACTCATCGTCTGCCATCAGGAGTCGATAGGCACAGCCGACCTTCCCCACGACGCTCCGGTGGCTGTGCGTATGATGATGGAGTAAATGCACCATGATACGGATGTGCCGCCTGGTACGAGCACTCACCATATGGTGCTCTCCATGTGAGTCTCCGACAGTAACAGCAATGTGAGGAAAGAAAGAGGAGGAGGGAAATGCAATGGGTTCAATATGAGGTATGTGGGTTTAATGGAATATCAACTGTGGCACTTCGGACGAGTCATTATCAAACGATACAGCACGCTTCTCTCCCATCATATATAGCAATGTGGATGCTGGAAATGAAAATTTGAGTTTTTGGCCAGTTCAGATTATGCAATTGAAGTCTTAGGCAAAGCAAAGACGACCGACCTCTGCGCGGTTGTAGATTGCTACTAAAAGGGCATGAGAATAAATAAAGTCGGGGGAGACACAATACACTCCTTGTATATTGCTGAGCTAGCTAAGAAAGAAAAAATAGGGACCTCAATCATACATGGCAAAATAATTAGGCAACTTGGAATCATGAGCTTAGGATCCATCTTACTGAGTTTTGACTGGAGGCACTGATATTCCAGGCTGATGACTGGCTGCTGGGACACAGCATCATCACACAGCCCTGGCGACGGAAGGGTTAGGTATTCTTACCCAAGAAAAATAAAATGATATAAAAATGTATAAATAAAGAGAGAAACAGTATAACGTAGCTAAGTCTTTCAAGTATTTTAATAGCTTTAAAACTATATATATATTTATATAGTTTAATACTATATTTAAAACTATAACAAAATGTATATCTTAAAAACAGTATATAGTCTATAGTACATAGCATATAGTAATATAGTTATAAATGCTTATATTATTATCTATTTTAAATATATACCTAGTTTTATAATTTAATAATATTTATAATAATAAGATTTCTAATGGCATTTTGTAATGTGGATCAGCATCAAACGCTTGGGCCACGCAAGTCAAGTCTGTTTTCATTTGCCAAGTTCATCTTTTACTCTTCATCAACACAACATACACGTACAAGTAAGCAGCCAAATTAACTTTACATGACAACTTTTACTGACAAAAAAAGGGTTTATTATAGCGCTATCTAGTCATTTAAACGAAATGAGCGCCTCGAACAACAATCCGCCTCCCAAGAAGGCTGGCCAACAGCCGAAGATAGAGTTAGATGACCGCCTGACGAGTTTCGTGGAGGCGAGGTATGCGGACAATGCCCGGGTTACACCCGAGATGGTCACCCAGATCATTGGCGACGGAGATCCAGTTGGTGATGGCAATGACGGTTGGGACCAGGCTGCGGAGGATCGGATGATAGCCCGCTGGGAGGAATCGTCGCGAAAGAAGTCCTCAGATAAAGTTGGTACGAGAGGGAACAACGACGACCCTCTTCGTGAGGTCTGGCGATTCTCTCTACGCTTTATGAAGCAAGCGCCCCCAATTATGCTCTCCCCAATCAACGGTCTGCAGTTCATGCCTGTACACCAGAAAGGTAGCAACTTCGCAATCTCATGCGACCTTTTCACCATGGCTGCTTGTGGCACGCTGTCAAAGCTAGTCGTTCACCCACTATGGAGTGGAGATTACCGCCCTTTCCTTGACGCCTTGATATTTGCTGCTTTATGCCGGGTTGATGCCAGGGCGAATATTCGCTTGTCTCTTCGGTGGCCTCGTGAATGCCCAGTCATTCAGGAGCTGAATGCCAGGCTTGAAGAAGCCGGAAACACACATGAAGTTCTCCCCAAGACCTTGGACAAGCTTCACGAGGCGGCAAGGGAGACTGTCTATGGCAATGGTAACAAGGACCAGGAAAGTGTGTTCTCAGAGGCACTCTTCCGCATTGGCAAGACTGTCGTTGCTGAGTCGCCTTCGGCCGCCGAATTGGCTCAACTGAGTGAAGGGATTGTTCCTTTCCAGAGCAAAGACTTGGACGTCATCAGGAAAGCAATTGATGAGTTGGCCTCGACTGACGACCGGGTACAGTTCTCGGTTGAAGAGGTCCATGCAGCATACAAATATGTGGGCCATCGCGGCGAGATCCCTTCAAGACAGCTGCTTCAGTCATTGGACGCTCGCGCATGCAAGCAGGTCTTCCGCATGACTGAAAGACCCGGCAGGTTCGGCTCTGGAAGCCTCCCATCTGACTAGTTATCGGAGGAGGAGGCCCCGGCAGGCAGAATACCAGACGGTCAAGGGCGTGATCAGTCTCGTAGCCCACGGACTCAGATGCTCCACAGATTTCCGTCCTCCCAAGGCTTTCGTCCTCCCGAGCAGAGGCGAAGCTCCTCTCCCGCCGATGAAGGTCGTTCTTCCGGCGGAGACGACAACGTTAATAAGGATGAGACACATGGGAATAATGACTACTTCCAAGACGAAGGTGCCTACATCCCCGAGGTTGATGACTTCACCAGCCAGGTTGAGGCTGAGGGTTCACCATCTATCCCTTCAAGACGTGCAACAGACCTTCGGCCCCCGTTGAGTCAGGCCCTGGCTGTGGATGAGATTGGGCAAATGCGTCGGGAGATAGATGGGCTCGGTAAACGACTGAGCGCCGGCGAGAAAGAGAGAGATCGTCTGATCAAAAAAGCCAAGGCTGATCAACACGAGACTTTTAAGGTCTTCAGGCGCCGGCAGAAGGTAGCCATTAATGCTTGTGCGGAAGAGTACGAGGGTGATCTCGAGACCGCAAGGTCTGAGTATGCCCAGGCCATTGAGGACTTGAGGTCTGAGAATGCCGCGGCCATTGCGTCTTTGAAGGCCGAGTTTCATAATGGCCTCCAGGCTGTGATGTCTCAGTGCAATGAGCAGGCAGGTCTCATCAAGTCTCTTCAGGAAGAGAATAAGAGACTTAGACAGTCAGTACAGGCGGCCCGCCCTCAAACAGCTGAGCCTGAGTGCACACCAACTCCTGTTGAGGCCACCCCTGATCATGGCGTCATTGATCGCCGTGAGCCGTCTCAGGAGACCGAGTCACTGATGAGTGTTCTGGCGAGAAGGCCGGAGGGGATACAGCTCCCCAGGGTTTTTGGCCCATTCACCACCAGAGATATCCCATCCGACGCCGGATCAATGGTAGCGCGAAATAAGAATCTCCGTGATGATTTTTATTAAGTAGAATTTAATACATGATATAAGGCCTCAATGCGACTAGCCCCTAATGAGTGAAGAAGACGTGCGATCCCAAGCGATCAGGTTTCGCACACCATAACAAAACAATAATCTTGTTCCGTAGCATTTATGAGTTGCGTTGAGACTGAGGTTCCAGTAAGCTGATACTAGGCTGAATGCGTAACTTGCGATTTTTCTAGCATTAAACAATGACTGGGTATTTTGAAAGAATTATTTAATTAAAGAATGTTTAATAGTGATGGGATAGGAAAGGGAGGCACCTGTGAGTATTAATGTACTAAAGGCTCCGTACTTCTGCCTGAGGACCAATGACTCCCCTTCTTCACCTTCCGTCTCTGGGACTCGATCTGCGACAATTCAGCACTCACCTCGCACCATCAAAATGGAGCGACAGCCTGAAACCACGCTTTTCAATCCCGAGCTCCTTGACTGGGTTTTGGAGCCAGTGGTTGATCGAGCCACGGCGGCCAATCTTCGCCGCACAATTATCGATGCCTGTCAAATCGCCGAGCAAAAGGATGCCAGCGCAACAGAGAAGCTTCGCCATGCGGAGACTCTGATCTCAGAGGCCGACGAGAAGTCGAGGCTCCTCGAGGATGAGAGAAATGTTCTCGCCGAGGAGAAAGAAAAGGTGCTTCGAGATGCAAAGCAGCTTACCAGGTTACCTGAGACTGTGACAACACTCACGTCAACCGTTTCCTCTGCCTTGAAGGAAACTCAAGATGAAATGGCCAAGTCTCTGCATGAGATGAGCGACGCCACCAAGTCGCACCAGAACTCGGTTGACTCCTCGTCTGGTCAAACCTCCACGGCCATCCAAGACATCAAAGCCGTCGGAGAGAGCATTGGAGCATCCTTGAGTGAGATCAAGCAGAATGCTGAGCATGGCTTGAAGCCGGAGCACATTGTCGAGTTGACTCAAAGCTTCACTGACAGCGTGAAAACGCTGACCGAGTCAATTGAAGGCATTCCGGCTAGTGTGCGTGCCGGTCTCCACGAAGAGATGACCCTCGAAACCTTCTTGAAGCCATTTGAGCTTCGAGATAAGTTGGCTCATAAAGAAGCGGAACTTGCAAGGGGAGAGGAGGCAAATCAGCGACTGATAAATCAGTTGACGGCACTCCAAGGCTCCAAGGACCAGGTGGATCTTCTTCTCCAGCAAGAGAAAGAGAGAGTTGTCCGGAGGAACGACCTCGTCAGAGACCTCAAATCGCAGTTAGAAAATGCCGAGGATGAGGTCGATCAAATCCCTGCGCTACAACAACAGCTCGAGGAGGCCAGGGCTGAGGCAGGTCGTGCCAGCTCTCTGTTTACCGAGCTGGAGGAGGCCAGGGCGGAGGCAGACCGTGTCAGCTCCCTGTTTACTGAGCTGGACGAGCTCAGGCGTCTGTATGATGCCTCTCAGGAGATAATTCGCTCTCAGGGTGAGAAGATTGAGCGGCTTAAAGGCCAGACAGACCAAATCCCACACCTTGTAGGACAAGCGACAGCGGCCGAGCAACGCGTGCGGGATCTCAAGGAGTCAAATTCCAACTTTGAGGCGCGGATCGAACAGCTCACAGAGATTCTTCAGGATTCCCAGACGCTTCACGAGGAGGCCAAGGAATCCTTCCTAGAACGGCTCGAAGACAAAGCTGAGCTTCTGAAGTCTAAGGATCGGGAGCTCGAGGATCTGCGCCTGGATCTCGACGACGTGACAGAGCTCAAACAACGTTTGAGTGAGTCTGACAGGCTTGTTTCTGATCTCACCGGAGAGATTGAAGTTGCCAACTCCGATTCCACTGCTAACCTGCAGCAGCTGACAGATTCATTGGCACGTGTAGCTGTGCTCGAGGATAAGCTCGATGAGGCCAATGCCAAGGCTAATGGCCTTGAGCAAGATTTGAATATAGCCAGGACCAGTATCTCTGATGCTGAGGTTGCGAGACAATCCCTTGACAGGCAGTTGACTGATGCCACAGCCAAGCTCACAGAGCTTGAGGGTCAACTGTCTATTCAAGAGACTCAGAGATCGCTCCAGATCCCTGAAGGTCCTCTCGGAGAGCTTGCCAGCATGTATGCTGAGCTTGCTCGCGAGTTGCTGGATTTACCTGTCTCACCTCACGGGCTTCAATCCTTTGACATGAAAGCCTTCGCAGTCGAAGTAGCTCCTTTGCTCTTCCGAGATGGGTCAAAAGAGAACTTGCAGCTCTTTCTCGCCTCACGTCCCAATGGTTGGTATTGCCTGGAGACCATCGTATATAGCATTGGAATTCCTAAGCGAATAGGTTCAGAAGGATGCCGTGATCACGAGGCTGACTGTGTGTTTGTTAGAGTCGTGAACAAGGAAGACGGGGCCTTACTGGACTTTAATTATGATGGCTGGTAAGTCAGAGAGTATACTACCCTCCTAGAATTTTAGATTTAGTGAATACGAAATTCGCGTGGTAATAGAATGAGATTAAAGAGTCTTTCATACAAACCTTTCTGTTGCCATATCACGACACAAATTCCTTTGCTATAACCGCATCTTGTGGCCACAATCGATGCGTATAAGTCCTCAGACAATACCTTTGGCCTAAGTACATCTAGCGTTTTTGCCTGCGTATCTGGCCAAGAGACATTATTACTGAAGGAATTGAATAAGTCTTTTGGGAGCATAAGGCTGCATGTACCCCTTTTCCCAGCCAGCCCAGCAGTTGGCTTCCGTGTCGGCCGAGCGTTGGACCGTGCGCAGCTGTCAGCCGTTGGCCTATTTGGCGCCTGATGGGGCAGCCAAAACAACAACCCCTGCAGATACAACGGCATATTATCACCATTTCAAACCACAACGCACGAACATGTCTCTCAGTAAGTAGTTTGCCCCGTTGAGTTAATCTGTCGCTTACGTTTGACTTGCAGGCAATGATCAAAGACTCCAAGGAGACATTCGGAGAGTTTACGACATTCACAGTCGCGATGTGAAGAATGTTTCCATCATCCTCCAGACACACTACCCGATTGGCCAGAAGGATTTGGACAACAACGGACTTCGGTGCCTGACCGCCGTTCTCAGGCGTATTCATAGCCGTGTCATGCTGGGTCCAGAAGGATTGGCGAAAGCGGACCACTACCAACAGGCCGAGATAGAGAATCCAATCATTCGCTTCTCGTGGCAAATGTTTGAGAGAGGCCGGGCCTCGCGTCAGGCGAGGTCCGAGGACTGGATGAAAGTGAAGAAGCAACTTGAGGCTCAAGGACTCCAGACGTCTGCTCCCTTCGAGGAGCTTTGCACCTCCAGTATGATGAATCATACATACTGGTCACAGAATGAGATGCGCTTGCTGGAACCAAAGATGTGTCTCGAGACCTGGAAGGTTATTGACGAAAACACCGAGGAAATCGCATCTTCCAGCCTAGTGACGCTTGACCGAAACCTGTCACCTGATATGACGCTCGAGAAGGCCGTCGAAAGCTCCTTCGGGATGGTCAGACGAGAAGGAAAGCTCACTCTGCATAGGCCCCGAGAACCTCTTATAATTCGTGTCTTATATAACCCCGGGCCAGGGTCACGACTGTCATTCACGGAGCTTCGCGGCTTAACCCTCCCTGTGTGGAGAGAGGATCAAGATAGAGAGAGCCTTTTTGATATGAGTGGGCGGGCTCAATACGTCCTTATAGCAGTTGTCCGGATGAGATCCGACCGAGGAGACAAAGATCTGGTTCGTTTATATGCAACCACTGGAGCAGAGATCATCCCCCGCTATGTCAAGACTGACTGTGTGAGAACCGATTGGTCGATCGAGGATGAGAGCCAGCATCGGTATATGCTGTTCTATACCGTCCCTGGCGATGAGGTAGACCTCAATGAGGCGTCTGCTTTTCCAGAGGTGTCGGGGCCTTTAATCGAGGATGACGAGAAGGTGAGGACCTTTCACGATTTGACGAATATGGTGTTGGAACCTTTCATTCAGAAACAGAAGAGTCATGCCGCCGCTGAAGTATCCGATGCACCTCAAAAAGAAAGCACTGTCGAGCCCGGCGAGGTGCATGAAGAGAGGTCGATGCAGAGCCCCCACACCCATCCAACCCGTCGCAAGAAGGTCAAGATAGAGATCCACCGGCCGGTCCAAGAGGGAGTTTGAGTCGCCGCAAGCGGCAGCAAAGCAATTGGCAGCCTTCTGGTCGGCCTGCCAAAAGGACCCGGCCTACCTTGAACCCCAACCTCATCCCTATCAGCCAGCCCAAGATGCCTGAGAGAGACGAGGACATGGATGAGAACCGTGACTAACTCGGCCACGAGATAAGGGGGAGTAAGACGACCAAGGCGAGTGGTGTTGGGAGGAGCAAGCAGACAGCATATCATAATGCAAGGGCGGTCGGGATTGTTTATCTGAACGTTTCTGGGTGTGTAATGCAGTGTATCAATTGACGATTATCTTGACAAATTGTGATCGCAAACAGCTTCTTGCCCATGTGCCACTCATGGGAGCCTTTTGTCTTTCATTTGTACCATTTAACGTGCGCTGTAAGCTGGTGTCGGTAGCTACAGGGGGTAGCCCACTGAAATGCATTATAAATAAGGGAGTCTCTGCCCCTTAGCAATGGTTGCACAGGCTACCTACACGGCTCACCTCATCGTCAGGGCTCCCATCTGCAACTACCTAGAACTTAGCAGAAACCGATACTTAAGCACTATAAAATCCAGCACAGAAGGTACTAGAGCCCGGGCTAATATAACCTTTTCAGAACCTAAAGGTCTAGAAAATAGTTTTTATAAAATAATAACTAAATATATTACTTATAGATAGTAGTCTTTATAATAAGTATTAAGAATTAGTATTTTTATTTATTTATAATATTATAATTTAGCTTTTACTAATTTACTAATTAATAAAGTTAGTAGTTTTATAGTAATAATAAAACTAAACTTTATAAATAGTTAACTTTAAAAATATTTTAAATTTTATAGTAAAATAATTTTTAAAGTAAATTTTAAAGTAAATTATATTTTAAAGTAATTTTTAAAGTAATTTTTAAAGTAAAGTAATTTTTAAAGTAATTTTTAAAGTAAAGTAATTTTTAAAATATATTTTAAAGTAAAGTAAATTTTATAGTAAAGTAAATTTTATAGTAAAGTAAATTTTATAGTAAAGTAAATCTTATAGTAAAGTAAATCTTAAAGTAAAGTAATTTTTATAGTAAAGTAAGTTTTAAATTAAAGTAAATTTTATAGTAAAGTAAATCTTAAAGTAAAATAAAGTAAAGTAAAGTAAAGTAAAGTAAAGTAAATATATTGCTGCTATGACTTACTAGGGCTAGGATCCCTAACAAGCTCGGACCTAAACCTGCCCAAGTTCTCGAGGAGAAAGACATCTTGTCTGCATTTAGGCTTTTCACAATAACACAATCTTCTTGCAAACCTACACGTAAGTCTCAACGCGAACCACCGTCGTTAATACTAATAAAGTCAAATGCAGAATGTTAAGTGAAGAATATATCTGCGAGCGACTTGTCGAGTTTATTTTGGCCTTTTGCGCCGGTATAAATCGCGGCTGATATAATGCGCGCTTCGGCTATGTTAAGATTCCCGGCTTTTTGCCAGGGGCCAAGTTTGATAGAGTTAATACGCCAGACCTTGTCCTTGGTAGGGTTTGAGAATATAATTTTCGTTACCTCTGACATAGAGAGAGCTGTTAGGCTTGGCTTTGTAGAGGGTGGTACTGCACTGATGGAGCTGGCCTTTTCTTAGCTATTGACCTGTGTTAAGTTGAACAGGGCAGACGCAGGACATGATACGGCATGGAAGTCTCCTAAAGATGGCACATGGATGTAACATGCTGTATTGCCTCGGGATATCGCGGTGGTATTCCAGATCGATCCCACTGTTCCGGCAGACTGTGCACTGGCACTGATTGCCATTTGCCAGTGGGCTATAGACGTCTTATCGGAGGCAGGGTCGCATATCAGGCTTTTGACCTTGGCTACGGACAATGACTGCAACTTTCTCTCGAAGCTCACGTTGGGGGTCCCAGGAGTACCAGTCGATCACCTAGACCTATCTGTACAAGATGTGTCTTTTATCACAGAATCCGCCTAGACTACGATAAACAGCACCAGGGATGCTATGGCGACTCTTAATGGCATAGCTGAGGATGTCTGGCGAGACCTAACCGTTCTACAGCTCGTATTGTCATTTCGAGCTAATAAGCTTGCCGGTAATTATCGAAAAATAAATACGCTGGCTTATATTCTAGTTGTGGAATATAATAACGAGTACTATAACCTTCTGCGCTTTGCCACGTATCTGGGTAATGATTAACCTGTCTGGCTAACTGTTAGCCTAGTATTATCCCTTTTTCTAATTTAATTCCAGGGGTATAATAAGATTTATATTCTCTTGGGCTCTGAATGGGTATTTATTAAGTAGGATAATATTACCAAGTAGCTAGTAAAGAACTTTTGATAGACTTTAAGGGAGAAGCGTTAGGCTTAGCTATAGTAGGCTTAATAACTGCTAAATAGTAAGGTTTATATTTATATTAAAGATAAAGAGACTGGATCTAAGGAAGAGGCCTGTAGACTATTTACTAGTTTAACCTACTGGCGATATTACTAAGTTAAGAACTGCTAAATAGGAAGGTTTATTGCTACTATAGTGGATATTATATTATAGGGATTAGATATTTATAGGGTATTTATATATTTTATTTAATATCTCTTATATATTAGCTATATAAAAGGTTAACTTAAGGCCTAATAAATTATAACTCTAACTACCTTTAATCTTTATTAAAGTAAAGTAATTATATTTATAAAAGTCCTTTTTCTTATTAGCTATAACTATTAACTGGCTTTCTTTATTGCTTTTAAATTAAATAAAATGGTTTAAAAGGTTAAGATTTAGCTTATAGTAATTATCTCTAGTAGTATAGAAGATCTAGTTATACTAAGACCTGACTAACTTAGAGACCCCTTTAGGGAGAAAGCTTAATAGATCCTAGATTTATACTAAGGTTACTGTAAGGGTATAGAAAAATATAGAACATTTTAGCTGCTCCTTAACCTCTAGAAGGGCTTTAACGTAGCCAGGTATAATAGTAATAAGTAAAAAGCCCCCTAGAAGGAGCTTTTAGTAATAGGTAGTGTATCTTATTATATAAATAACTTGATTATTTCAATTTCTAAGGCCTTGCTTGACGTTAGCGTAGAGTTGGCCGCTCACTAGACCTTCAAGGATAAGTCTAGACCCTTTAAAGAAGAGAGAAAACGTATGCTACAGACCTATCTGTTACAGGCGTATATATTCTAACTTACGGGGGGATATAAAGAGTTAGCAACTGGAGAAGAGTGTCCACAGGAACGGATAATATATAGACTCTTTATAAATAATATTATAGTTACGTTACCTTAGGATATTAAAAGTGTTATAAGCCTAATATCTATTAAGAGACTTCTTAAGGAGTCTAGTAATAGTATAGTTATAGGCATCTTTAATAAGATTTAGAGAATTAGTAAAAGCACTAACTGCCTAATAGATTAGATATTAATACTAAAGGACCTAGTAGCTAAGTAGTTAGCAGATTACTGCCTAAATCTCCCTTTGCATGTAGCGCTTGGGTCGATAATTAAACAGTGTCCTATTAACGTGGATAAGATTGATGGTAGAGAAGCTTGAACAATTATAGAGTACAGATACTTAAAGCAGTACCGTGTTGTGGCAATATAATTCAATTTGCGATTAAGAATTTATCAGTGCCATGCTTACTTGAAGTATCTCTGAAGTGTCCCATATCACTACTGGCGTATTCCCGGAAATCTAAAGACTCACTCTTCAGAGTTAAATATTTATTATCCAATGCATTAAACGTTATATACTTTCTAACATTGTCCCCTGGCCCCTTCGAACTGTGCCCTGGATGTCCTACACAATGGCCAATCAACCGCCCTTGACCAAATCCAGTGTAGTGTCTTGACGTACCTTCTAGCAGACATTCACTTATAGTTATAGCATTTCAGAGCCCGGCCTCATGTGTTATGGCTTTTCCGAGCCACTGAAACTTACCACTTGATTGGAAGGAGTCATGGACTTTAGAGACAGTATACTGATTGTCATAATGAGTTCGTAACTCAATACTCATGCCACAATGAAGCTTGGTGTTACTTCGGGCCGCTATGTTGTCCTCCAGATATCACTTTTATGATCACCAGTGAGGCATTGATATTCGAAGTGAACGGCTTGGGAAAAGGAGAAGCCTTATATTCAATTTTCATTCTGCAACAGTTCTACCCCCTACCACAAACCCCAACACCCATTCGTCTGCCTTTCAAATTATTCGGGGCCATCGATCGCGTGGTGAAATACTATATCGGGAACCACTGAGGGTACTGCGGTCTTATAATTAGCTTGAATTCCTGTATTGAGTGATCCTTTGACTCTTACCTTGGGTATAACAGTAAAGCTATATGGGGTATCGACACTCTCATCGAAATGGTGGTAGTCTCTCCAATAGGAGGCGATAATCTCTCCAATAGGAGGCGGTAGTCCCTCCAATTGGAGGGGATGCCATGAGGACGGGGGAAGGGACCATCTAATCTTCATCTTCATCCTCGGACATATCACATGGCCCCTTCTGCGGGCGAGTGTTGTAGCCCGAGAGATCCTCATAATAGGCAGCTGGGACCTCCTGATCCCTCATAACCACATCCGACGACAACTCGGGAAGGCGGCCGGGCCAGGGAAGCTCTGCACTCTTCCAGTAGTGCAAGTAAACGTCCTCCAGGTTTTGAACTGCCTCATCGTTGGGCAATTTGGTTGCATCCCGGGTCCTATCAAACTCGGCCTGGACCTCATCAACGGTCCTGGACCACATGCCGTCGAAAAGGAGACCGCCGAGTTCTGTTCGCCAAGGGAACTTTGTAGGGACAGGGAGGTCTTTGGTATCCTCTGATACCAAGAAGTCGTGGAGATAACGCCACCAACCCCGGCGGGTGGACAGCGGAGGCTTGCCAGCACGATCCGTGACAAGCAGTCTGACCTTGGCTGCCAGGTCTAGCTTCTTGAAGGAGCGGCACTCATCGGTGAGGTGGCCCTTGCTTTTGCAGAAGACACAGACCTTGATTGAGCCATGCTCAGCCGTGACGCAATTAGCCAAGAGATGGCCGTTCCCTCCACAGTTTGCACAGAGCTTGCTGTGGGATGTACCAGCCTGACTGGCAGTCTCGCTTTGAGGGCGGGGAGTTCTCCCTTTAACGGGGGCGGTAATCCTCTCATTCTGAGGCTGCGACGGAGCTGCCGCGATGGGCGTGATAGCACTGGTAGACCTCGCCAGCTCGATTCTGTGTCTTCTGGCCTCAGCTTGGGCCATGCGATCTGGGCGGTATGGCCTGAAGTCGAAGAGGAGTTCTGGAGTGCCAAAAAGTGCCTGAGCAGTCTGGGCGGCCTGGGTAGCATGCTCTGCCTCGTTGAGATGGCCCGCCAACCTCTCATCTTTGCCCTGCCTTTGGTAGATCATGAAGTTCTTCTGGCGGTCACCGGAAGAATCCACCAGTTCTTCGGCGCTCTCGTGAACTGGCCCTTTCGCCGCCTCGACCAAGACCAGTCGGCCATCGTCCTCCTCGATCGGGATATTGAGGCTCTTCTAGCCCTTGGTGATACCATGCCTCTGGGCCATAGTCTGAGCAGACTTGCTCAAGTCTCGGTCCTTATCGGGCCCAATAGCGCCACAACCAGAACCGGATTGTGCAGCCTTGGCTTTTTGGCTAACGCGCTTCTCATAACCATCACGGTCATGCTGCTTCTTTTCCTATCAAGCAGGAGCCATCGTAGATCACTAAGTAAAAAGAATGAAGGATTTTTTGAATAAAAAAAGTGGTCGCGTTATTCGTCAGTGATTCTGTGATGGTATTGAGAAAGAAATTTTCAACTTCGTGAAAAGAATTGGTCAATTATGATGTGCAAATTTCCAGCCACTAGTGCAAAAAACTCGCCACCTGTTGACAGTGCTATCCCTTGGCCTTTGCAATAACTCAAGTCTTATTGATTTACCGATTTAGTGATTGACTGGGACTTGATTTAGGGGTTAACTGCACTAATGGAACCATGATATCATGTCTTCATCCTCACAACAACCATCAACTCGAATTCTGACATTATTGTACGTCTTGAATAGCCATTCAAGGAAGGCTTCGAAGGTGAATAGTAATACCCTGCATCATGCACAAACTCTGTAGCTGAATTGTATTTGAGGTCGATAGGTAAATAAACAGTGTCTAAGGGTCTCTTGCTGACTGAAGATCAAGGATGTCGTATAAGCCGTGTCGGTCCAATACGAGAGAAGTCCAACTGTTTCGACACAACACAACATCACTCGAGTGCATTTCAAGTAGTTGGAGTCTTGCGAACACTAACTTGGCTTTCTCAAATTAACGCCGGTATTTTGATATGATCTTCAGGTTAAAGCTTAAGTAAGTAATGTGCCCCGGGCCCCGTAATATAAGACATGAGACTGTGGTCTAAGTGGCTGACTTTCGAACTGCCCTGCTCGTAGAATAAAAAGGGGTAACCGTAAAAGCATCAACACCAACTTATCATCACCATCTTCAAAGGCCCGGCATTTTTAATAAGAAATCTTAAGTTATATCTCTACAAAGAAGATGCCTAGCAACCGCCCCCGTGCCCCAGGAAGCACCAAGACCCCTTTCGAGAGGCAATGCGCCCGGAATGGATACCGTCGCAGACAGTTGCGCTGGTCACGCCGATCTTGACGTCAACTCTGTGCAGGGTGTCGAAGACCACCCTTCCGACGCTGGTCATATCGACATGACTGGTGGTCGAGATCAAGCTGGCAATCAAGTCCAGCAAGTCGCTGAGGCCGCCATGCAAGAGGCCTCGACCTCTCACCCTCCTCTGGAGGTTACCAGGCTCGCTCAGGGCATGAGCACATTGGCAATCGCCGATTCCGCTGTACAGCAGCGAGATACTCACGTTGAGCAACCAAACTCCGGACCTCAGGACCCAGACAGTGCTGTCGGTGATGCTGCAACTGCTGAACAGCTAGCATCAAATAAGGAGGTTATGGATATCTCACAGAAGATTACACTCCATGGAGAGCTGTCCCAACCCTGCAGGCAGTTGGAGATCACACACACCTTCTTTCTGCGAAAGATCCACGGGCACTAATTTGGAGTGTTTACGTGAGGGTATTATAACTATGTACTTCAGTGACTGACTGTAGAGAGAACGGTGGTTAAATAGTACAATTGAACCATTCCCGCTCCTGTCTGGCACACTCTATGTTTAATATTAGTCTTGGTGATTTCATGCTTGAACAGTCCCTTCCACCCTCCACCATCGCTCCTTTTCGACTAATATATCTAGCAGCTCATGTGAATAGAACGAGTCAGAAACGACATAGAAAACAAGTAGCAACTCAATACTGCAGTCCAACCGCAAGGGCTCATGCCCCGTGGACGTTTAAATTGAACTCTAATAACTTTCTTGGAGCCTGGAAACTCGCCATACCCTTTACAGGACAGGCGACTTCAAGTACCTCACGCCTTACGAAAATATGCAGCAGTATCCGTCACATGCAACGACACGTCTTATGTTGGTATCAGTTTGACGTCAAAGGTAACTTGACACGGAAGTTAGCTTAAATACAGGCAATTTATCATGGGGCTTCATGCTTCATTTCACTCGGCTTATATGCCATGATATCAGTCACAGGTACAATTGGAAGTTTAGCTTGATGTAGTCAAAGATTACAGACATGTACCAAGTTAATAGTAATTTCATTCTTTGTATCATAACTACCACCATGTCTTGCATTGAAGCAGAGTCTCGCATTGAAGCGGCGTCTCGCGTTGAAGCGGAGTCGCGCATTTAAACGGTGTTCAGAAAGAGGCCACAGTCATCAAGGCAGAGAACTGCCCTGCGGATGACCTTGGGATCGGCGGAACTGGAGAGCCAGATATGGTGAGCCGCCCTCAGGCGTCTCCAGCACTCTTCAGTGGCTGCATTCTTGTCGCAGATCCAAGCCGAGAGCTCTTTCTCTCCCACTCCCAGAGGCTTCTCTATGATGGCTTTCACCATAGGAGACCACTTGCGCAAGTCCTCACGATTGTTTCGGGTGATCTGCTCCACGAAAGAGCCTCCGCCTCCAAATGTGTCATAGTAGGAAGCATCAGCAGCCTGATGGTTCGCTACCTTATCGCGGGTCCAGCTGATGACTTGGGCCACTCGCAAGGATGTGGCCAAGCTCAGGGTACCGCCCGTAAGCGAGCCGACGTACCACGCCACAACATCACACCAGAGGTTGGCCAAGGTCGACTCAGACAAGGGCAGCGCCCGACTAGCTTCATCCTTGAAGCCAACAACAAGACTGATAGGCTTGCCATCATGGCTTTCCCAAGAAACAGCCAGGCCCGACTCGAGAATCTCGTTGTTGATGGCCTCAATATCGCGGCCATCCTCTCCAAGGACGAGGTGCTCAAAGTCAAGGCACTCTGGTACCCTGAGCGCAAAGGCAGCGTTCATCGCCCCTCCAAGAAAAGGTTTCTCGCCAAAGATAACCTCCCAAACAGTCTCCCGCATCGACAAGTCGATCTCCACGGGGTTCTTGCCCAAACTGGCAGCGCTGGGGGCCTTGGACACGCTGGTTGCACCCGGAGGCATAGTAGTGCTGGCGACAGTGGGCGGCTTGGGAGCGATGCCAGCAGGTGAGAGGATGCATTCAGGCAGTGCATCTCCCAGCTCGGTGCGGAGGCCCTCGAACAACGACCTGTGTCCCGCGAGAAGGTCCTTTGGCGCCGGCATTGGTGTCGTCTTCAGACCCGCAAGCCGAGAGGGTACCCTCACCCACCCCTTCCCAGCCAAACGTAGAGCTGTGCCATCCTTGGCAACCCTCAAAATGGGGGCGGAGGACTTGGATTTGGACGACTCACCATTGCGAGCCTGGGGGATGGGGGCAGCGGGTTTGGGTTTGTTCTCAGTGGTTCTGCCAGTACCACTGGAGTTGCCTATCTCTCCACGTTGGGAGGTGGCAGCGGGGATGGTGACGTCGGTGGTCTTCTCAGCGGCCTTTCCCTTACCACTGGAGGTATTCTCCTCTCGCTGAGGCTGCCTAAGAGCAGCGGGATGGGTGACAACGGGGGTTGTCTGAGTGGCCCTTCGTTGACCACTGGAGCTACCCGCCTCTGTTTGAGGCTGCCTAGGAGCAGCGGGATGGGTGACCACGGGGGTCGTCTCAGTGGCCCTTCGTTGACCACTGGAGGTGCCTGCCTCTTGTTGAGACTCGACGGGCAAACCTTGCTTGATTCGCCATTCTCGGTAGCGCCTTGACATGCCGAGGCTCATGTCTTCAGGATCGGGCCCTTTCTTCCAAGGCCAAGCAGGCGCGTTTTTGCCAAGGTGCAAGACTATAGAAATATTAGTATACATAGATCTCATCAGACCAAAAAACTCACAAAGGTTGCGCCACAGCGTCTTATCGACTGTGTACTCAAAGTACACGGCAGGGACCTCGCGCTTGTGGCGGTCGCGGTACAGGCCACACATATGCCCCAACGCATCTTTGGCCTCCTTCTCAATCTCGGGGACCAAGTCTTTGTGAAAGCGCTGGATATATTGCTGAATATATCCACGGCGCTGACCCATGTTCCCCGGGCTCGGCAACTTGGCCGGATCGAAATTAACTCGCTGAGAACTCATTTTCTCAGCGGCGGAAAGGTTACTGGTTCGTGCCAATGTAAATATTTGTTTTCTTAAAAAAAACGTTGAAGTTCGTAACGGCAGAGTTGTGATGTTGAAAAAGAAAACGGGCCACCGCGGGGTTATGGAAAGTTATTTGACTGCCTACCCAATGATGACTTGCTGACTAAACACGCAGGCTGCAGTTTCAATGGATATCGCACAGGCCATCATTTGCCAGTGTTGAGAGCCCCTAAAAGGGTTATATTGGCACCTATAGAAGGCGTCTTGTTACACTGATTTGTTCCAAAAAGTTGCAGGCCCAGGTCTTGCGGGCATCACAGCGACAAGAGAAGGGACTATGTACCTGAGAATCGGGAGATGTCAAAGCAGCCAGGTGAGCCAAACGGTAGTCATAGCGGACCAAGGAATCACTGCGGTAAAAGCTATATTCTAACAATGAGTATAAGTGAACTTAGGACGCTGACTATCATCTCCAGTGGTAAGAATGCTGATCCTGCAGATGAATTGTCAGTCGGTAGATCTACGGGGCCGTGATACACAGCAGTTCGGGATTATGAGGGATGCACCAACTGCTCATAGAATCAACTATCAACATTTGGGAGTTCAGTATGAGTGGTTATTATTCATTTATAAAAAGATAGTCTAGCAGACTATAGATGAGCCGCGCTCCACATCCGTCTCTCTCTTGTATCGAGAGGTAGCGGTACGACCGCGGGGCCACCCTCCCCAGACAATAACTCTATTTGCGTAAGCGTGGTTTTGGTTAGAGCATTGTCAATCCACCGAAGCTGCCGATTGAGAGGCATGGCAGCAACAATGCCCGCAGGCTTGTGGTTGAACCCCACGAGAGTAACGTCCGGATAGGATAGGGAACAGGACATATTGAGGGCAGCCCGCGATTCTGGATCCCATGCCTTCAAGGCACTCACCAAGGTGGTGGCTCGTGGGTCCAGAATGGCTTCTGTCGGCTGAGCGGTATCCCCATGCAAGAGGCCGACGATCTGGCAAATAAGCACGTGATGCATCAAATGCAGACGCTCATCTCCCACTGCACCAGCGAGTGACTCCAAAAGCAGCTGGGAAACGGTCGATACCAACGGAGATGTATCCATCAGCATATCCTGTAGAGATTGCAGACGACTCAAAAGGGCATCTGCTGGTGCAGTGGGGACTTTCATGATGGCAAGAATATCCATTGCCACAGCATGGACACTCCTGTCGTCCTCTCGGACGGCCAGGGCCTCATCATGCGACCATGATGGAAGAACTCTCCATGGGAGCCATGGGATTTGGGCTGCCGGAGCGACAGTTGAGTCGGTAAGGATACCCTCAGCCACGCTGCACCAAATGCCTGACTCGACATTGAGAGACATACGACGAAGAAAGATGGAAGCCTGCTCGACTTGACTATTGATTGTCTCATCTCGAGCCCTGAGGAGGTTATTTAGCCGTTCAATGTCATCGGTCTGGCTTTTCAGGGTTATCTTCTGAGTCGAGACTGTCTTCTCGAGCTCACTACGAGCTTCTTCAGCCCTTTGAGTCTCTTGCTTCGAGAAGGCAAGGTCTTGTTCCATCTCACCCAGCTTGGCCTCGGAATCTCGAAGGCGTCCTTCGACTGTCCCTAGCCTTTGAGTGACGGCTTTAGCTGTTTCTCGAGCACTAAGAAGCTCGGAATTGGATGTGTTCAGCTTGCTCTCCATTTCAGTCTGTTTCACCTGTGCATGGTTTGCATCCAAGGAGAGGCGCTCATCGAGGGCGAACTTCTCCAGCCGTAACGTATCCAGACTCTGGTCCCGATCAACCAGGTGACTGGCCAAGGTCTCTTTCTCATCCTCGAGGTCTATGGTAGCCTTATCAAGATCTTGAACCTGCTGCTTAAGATCGTGGATCTTATCATCCATCTCAGAGATCTGATGGTCAGCCCTGACCTTGTGCCAGTCCAACTCGTGCTCGCACGCCTCCTTGTTCAAATTGGTAATTCGGAGCTCCTCTTCCAAGCTTCCGATCTTGTCCTGGGCACGTTTCAATTCTGCCTTGGCGCGGGATACTTGCCTCTCAGCATTAGTGACCTTGGCCGTCTCAGCAATGAGGTTGGTTTCAATTTGGTGACGACTACGCTGGTAGTCGAAAGCGAGTTTCTTCTTCACCTCAACTTCCCTCTTCAGAGCAGACACCTCGGCATCCTTCGCCTGAACTGTCTGCTGAAGGGCAGCGACCTGTGGTGCCTGCCGGGCTCCATCGATCAGTCTCTCGGTCTGTGAGTCTGTGACCGCAGATAGAGCCTCAGTGACCGCATCTTTGATCTCAGGACGTGCATCTGACACAAGCTGTCGGATCAGGGTCAGGAGTCCGTCTTTAGACCCCGTCAAATGCTTGAGGACCTGAGCTGAAGCTTCTCTGCGGAGGGCAGGGGTGTCTACCGAAGGAGTCTGCGTTGCCATGACCCTTTCTAGACCTCTCACGGCCGTAATGGTCTCGCGAGTATTGGCTTGGATGGAACTAAAAGATTCAGCGACGGCTTGACATTCATTTGCCAGCATCAAAGTTTCATTAAGGCTCTCGGAGTTGTATCCGGCCTCGGCAGCGTCATCACTACCGGCACGACCATTCTGATTCAATTCAGCTACAAGGTACTTCGCCCTGGCCAACTTGGCCCTGACGGAGGCAATGTCCTTGCGAGGAGTCTCCTCATGGTGAAAGGGGCCATCGAGAGGGAGAGCGGATTGGGGCATTTTTAAACGTGCAATTCGGTTTTTGGAATTGTTTGAAGAATTGCACCGGTAAATTGGAGGAGACGAACAAAATGTGTTCGAAAGCGATGTGTTACATGGGGCAGTGGTTGATAAGGAAGGTACCTCCTTCCCAAAGAGGCCAACAGACATTACATAAGCGATTGAACCTCATGTTAGTTGATACTCATTAGACAGTACAAATTAACTTTCTGTTACACTTGGATTATATGTTATTACAGAATATCGATTCATACCGTCGTTATTCTTGTTTATACAGTCAATGCAAATCACGCTATGATGGCGGAGGGGGTTGGCAGAATATTTGCGTCGTTCCAGGTTGCCATCATGAAGGCCATGTACAGACGACGCAGTTGAGTCGCTGCGATCGCTGGAATCGAAGGGGAATCCGATGTCGTCCCTTTGACAGTCACACATCGCTGAACTGAGAGTTATATTGATTGTCGCATGACACCACCCTTGTAGGAGCTCCATAGCGGCCTCAGAACGGTTCTTAGTCCTTGCACGGTTCAGTCCAGGCACTCTCGAATTCGTAGGCCCTGGTCAGAGTGAAGCCTTCCCGGCATTGCTGGTTTCAAGACATCGACTACTAACCTGGACTGGAAGGTGGTCATGAAGATGGAGTCGATGTGGATCACTCGGTCGTCGCTTGTCATCATCTTGACTGATCTGCGAGGGTTTCACGTGGTGGTCAGTCGAAACTCATTCGCCTTGAGTTTCAAAACGTATCGGATAGACCAGACTCGTGAGGGCTAGGAATGAGAACGTCGTGAGATGAAATGATCTTTGGTCGCCGATTCAATATTTGTTGGTGATTGGGGGTCTACAAAATCGAAAGGTCAGTATCACCGCTCAGACCACAGGCGCATTGGACAGGAGTACATACCGCAAAGATGAAGTTTGGGTCGAAGGTCGAATGCATTGAATAGTTGGGTACATCCTTTGCAAGACACAAGGTAGCAAGAGACCTTTGAGGGATGATTCACGACAACACGAGCAGACATGGAGTTCGGATCAATGAACAACACGCCGACTCCTTCGTCATCCGAGTAGTTTCATCGACCTCGATCGGACTATCGTCCTGAAATGTGTGCTTCAGTAGAACACGAGAAGCTGTCTCATGGAGGAGTGAGAGGAGATTGATATCTCAGCTGGAGGGCCATTTGCTGCTGTTCGCTAGATGCTTGATGGCTCAAGGGATGACCGTGGACCGGACGTGGAAGACTGCATCCTCGTCGGCCTTGGCTGGATCACCTTCTCACTGCTTAGAAAGTAGTGATTGGCTGGGGAAAGGCAGAGGAGCGATGGTACTCGTACAGCAACCGGCTCGTCGTCCGTAAGGTCATTTTGCCTGTTGGCTCCTGACAGCAGAGCTCGGCGGTGGCAGATGCAGTGCCAGTCGCCAACATGGAGCGCGGCGCGAATTTACTGTATACCGCATACTCTACTGGTCTCGATGGGCGTATCTGCTTCGCGACGGACCATCTGCGGTTCGGCACCAATTCTCGTCCTCTTTCATCCACCCTGTTCTGAGGTCTTCGATTCGGTGATGGGATCATTGATCGGATCGTTTTCGTCCGGCGTTGGTGGTGCTATTCCCGGTCCAAGGGCGGTATCTACTTAATCATCTCCATGTAAGCGTGAGCCGAACCTTGATCGACATCACCGGCTTACTTACTGTCATAACTTCATTTGAGTTGCAATAGTCGAGAATTCCACACCGTTGTAGTGGCCGAGCCTTGTACATGGGAGACGGGACAGATCGCCACATCTATATTCAGGGGTGAGGCATGTCGAAACCGTTTGAGGGGGTTTCGAAGAGATCGTGTCGAGATCATTTGTCTGTGTTCGCCACAAGATTGTCCTTGGATTCCGGTTGCCACCATATCGGTGCAAGCTGTGTTGAAGAACAGCGAGAAGCTGCTGTTGTGGCTCAAGTCGACGTGACGCATCACATAGTCCCCACACACTGGAATAGGTAATTTCAACGGACGAACGGTGAGGAGCTGATATCGTGGCCGATACAAGGTTCCGACTAGGGCCAATGTGACCAATTACAGAATCAATGTAGTCTGTAATAGGCAATTATATAGTCAGTCCCTGTCAATGGTCCATAGAGACGTTGGTCATGGGTCAGGGGGTGGATCACGCCACCGACAGAGTAGGATCGGCAAACACAAATGACGTCTGGGGGAAGCTCTCTGGTTAATTGAGCAGAGTGACACGCGCCAAAGGGACTAAGCCAAGCGCAGCAACGAGCCTCGGTCAGCGCTCGGCACCTTGATGAAGCAGAAGCTACCGCAGGGGTTGCCAACGTTTGCTTATAAATGTATCTGGTCTGAAACTTATGTGGTAGACGGAGGGAGGCTCGTAGCGGATGGCTTCAAGAGGAGGGAGCGATAAAGATAACTTGGATTGACAGAGATATCGAATGAGATGGGCGGCAGAAACAGAAATCAGTTGGTTTTTGGAATGGTGATATAGCTTTGTGGGGCTTGAAAGTCGACCATATCGAGCAGAAAGACCTTGGTTTGTTCGAAAGCTGTTCCTGAGACGCAAATGTCAGCTATTGACTCACAAGTCGACAAGTCACTGATCTGGTGTTCACTACTCTACGAGTGCAACAGATATCATGTCCGGTACTCAATGAGCCTCCTCAAGAGTGTCAAGTTGGGGTCAACAGACGTGAAGGCTGCCGAGTGCTTTGTAGGGGGATAGCAAATCCTTGTTGAGCGCGTCGCAGCGGGGACTGACACGTGTCTCGAATGAGACTATTAGCGAGTTTGAGCGAAACCTTTCCTATGCGGTGATCCCGTAATGTGAAGTGAATGGTGTTGATTACCCACGAGCTCAATCTTGTCAACTGAGCTTTGTTGTTCAAATCTTGGACGTGCTTGAAGCCTGGCCAACCACGTTTTGTGGGTCTTTCAACCCAGCTCTTCAATCAGCTACCCTGAACAGTGCATTTGCGATTCTCAAATGAACTTGCATTTCTTTGTTTGAACGAAACCTGCACTCAGGTTCAGGGGCAATTGTTTGGCTTAGTTTCAAAGAGTCCATCAACGAAGCTAGGGTAAATGGTGACGTGAACAAGGAACAGGAGCGCAAATCGCACAAGGTCTGAAGGTTGTCAGTGAAGGTGGATGAAAAACATTTTCGAAGATGAACGGCGCAAGCCTTAAACGTAATAAATAAAGTTATAGTGAACCACATAGCTAAAGAAGAAACAATTCACAGTTTTACAGTCAAAAAATGGGCGTGGATGATTGTTATTGGGCTATTTCTTTTGTCCACTCTCCCATAGTCCTCCCATCACCCCGACACAACTCTCCCTAATCCTCTTCGCTATCAGGTCGCCTAACATTTGGTCGCGTCAACTGACATTTTAAAGCAACGAGTGTTAATATAAATACGGCAAACGATAACTTGCAGGCCGCCAGATAGTCAGGCAGACTTTCTATAGCTGATATTAACAAGAATATCATTTCCGTCGTTAAGATAATCCTGTAGCAATATTACCCGGTAACCTGTAATATAATTACCAATATCCTGCAAAATAGCAACTCTCTGGTAAATAAAGATTAGACATAGGGTAATAAAGATAGAGTTAAGGCCAAGTAGTAGAAATCCTAATAAAAGAAATCCTCTAATTACATTAAAATAAGGGGCAGAAATAATCACCCTTTTTGAGAGCTTTGGCACGTCTGTATCCGTTTCCTTAAGCAGACGCTGCCTGTCTTGTTCTCTCCGTTCAACCAACTGCAGGTAGTGCTCAAGATAGAGACGGACTGTGCTGTTCTTTCTTGTCACTTGTTCTCCAAGGAAGCCTGCAACGCCATCGCAAACCTGATCGTCCACCCAATCTGGCAGCAAGATCACCGTAATTTCATCAGTGTTCTGGTATATACCACCAAGCTTCGCGTGGGAGGCAAAATCAACTTTCGCTGTTTACCCCTTCCACATGTCGACTGGTACCCAATTCAGGACTTTTGGGAGCGCTATCAAGGACTGTAACAGTGATTTGAGGAGGGCTGGGCGTTTCCAGCTGTCTCTGCACATTATTGTTTTGAGTGGACGCCTCCTTGGCTTTGCGAAGCTCACTCAATTCAGACTGCACACTATCGAGCTGCGTCTTCATATCAAAGATGAGCTGTCTTTGCTCTTTCTGGCCTTCCAGTACAAGTTTGCACAGCTTGGCATTTTCTTCCTTCAGCGATGCGATCTCTGAAGCCATCTTCTCGTCGTGGAAAGAGGGATACACCGAAGGTGCAGGATGCCCCGGGGATCGCCGTGAAGAAAGAGGAGGACCACGTGCACGAAGCACATCTATTCCAGAAGCACTCTGTGTGGGTTCCTCGGGAGGCATGTCGAAACCGAAATTGTCTTCCAAGTTATCCCCCGTAAAGTCATTCTCGTCGTTGCCCTCGGGCGGGTGAGGAATGAACTCGACTTCCATGTCAGATTCATCCTCGACAATTTGACGACGATGAAGCTTTCCCAGTCGATGAGCTATTTCCGGCTCAGACTCGTTGTCTGCACCATCACCAGTATGAACCGGGTCCTGTGAGCGCGAGTCTTCTTCATCTCTGAACGGCGATGGAGAGTCTGACTCACAGGTTCCCTTCACAAGTCTCACATGTCGAAATACGCTCTTCCAAGCAATCTCATGGACAAGGGAGAGGTCGTTCATTTCGGGTAATTCCTGTCCGGAGTTCTCCGCCTTCCAACCTTGTGAAGCCTCTTGGACGCTATAGTTCCACTCAGGCCTGAGGTCTGTGGAATCCAGGGCAGCCGCAAGGGTTTTCAGGTCCTGGACCGTAACCGGTAAAACCGGAAGGCCAAGCAGCCTCAGGAATTCTTCTTTGGGCCAGGTAACAGTTTGCTTGGAGGCGAGCTCACCTATTTGATAGAAGAGATCTGACCACTCACCAGGTGACTCTCCGCGCTCCAACATAAGCTCCCTTTGCGATACATGCATTTCATGATACGAGCGGGATAAGCTGACTTTGGCCTCATTGCAGCGCTCAACTTCTCTATACACGTAATCAAGAGCTGGACAAGGCATGTTCAGTTGGCCAGTCCACAGACGGTCATCGCCGAGGCGACAGATGACTGTCCATTGCAAGGCCGTGGCAAAGAGATCTGTGTCGGACTCCCAGAATGGATGTACCATGAGGGCCGTGAAATCCTCACAGAATGTCTTGGAGTATATCCATTCATTTCCAAGGCCGTTAGGTGACACTGCTTGGTACCGGAGGCTATGGTATGGAGACAAGATCTCGATCGGCGTTGACTTGAACAGTCTGAGGCAGACCTTGAACATGGTCAACAGCAAAGAATGTCGCGACGATGTGAACCTCATAGAGGTAGCCCTTTGAGCAGACTGTTCCCATTCAGCATCGATCGCATCATCATCTTCGGGATCCCACGCAGAGTCAACGTGCCACGAGAGGGTTTCGCGGTAAAACGCGCCCAAATCGTTGCCTGTCTTTTTCAGCTTGGGATGTTCTTCAACCATTCTCCTGGCTTGCACCCGGTTCGTAGCAGTATAGTCAGCTTGCGAGGTGTGGACTGCCTTTTTGGTCGACCTATCCTCTTGGCAGGAGGCTCATCCTTGTGACGGCTCGAGGCGCGTCTCCTGTTGCATTGCGCGTCGCTCATCTTTTGTTGTTGTGGTGGTGGTGATGGTGGTCGCGCAATGACAAGATTAATGAGTGTTGTGAGAGGGAAAAAAGAGTGTGGAATGTTATGGTTGATAAATGCACAAGGGTGGGGCGCGTCACTTTGAGATTTTGGCACTGTAAAGAAGCTGTTAGAACTACAAGGAGTTTAGCACTATAAATCCTTAGAAAAGCAGGCGTGCGGCTCTATTCGTTATTCTCCCCTACCAACTTTTCCAACTTGAGTTTCATAGTCTGTGCGACGCACAAAACAAAGCACGCCAAGTAAGTTCGTCAACACCTTGGTATTCACTCTTTCTCACAGCCACAGCATAGAATTATCGCAGACCAACGCCGCTAAAAGCCCTGCTTCGGCCAACGGAGACACCGTTGATATCGAGTGCAAGTAAGTAAGGCTCTACAGATATTATGAATATTACTTACAATTCTAGTACCTCGCCAACCCCGGGAGAGTCCCGCGTTCCTACCTTAGGCCTTCTGCCTGGTATCGCCGAATCTCTTGGGCTCGAGCCCCGGCCTGAATTAAGTGAAGGGGCCCCCGTTACACGACTTGCGTTACAGGACAAGTGATATGCCTGTAAGGCGGAAAGAATTGCATTCGGGAACAGCGTACTCGATGCTAAGGCTCAGAGTGACCAACTGGCTGTGGATGTCGAGAAGCTGAAGGCTGAGAAGGCTTAGGTAGAGCGGGAGAAATAGATTGCAAAAACTAAGATTAAGGCACTAAAAGCTCAAGTTTAGTATTAAAAGGAGGTTATTAAATGCCTTTAAGAGGTTCTAAAAGGCTGCTATTTATTGTAAATACTAATATGCTAATTATATATTATAGTAACTACTTTTAATAAGTATAATAAATATATCTAGGCCAGTGGCGCTCTATTGACTTAGTTATTTGCTATCCTATTAACGAGCTATGCTTTACTGTAAATCTAAATATTAAAATATTAATTATAGACTAATATTTTCTTGAGAATTAATAATGTTGTATTTTTATTGTAGTCTTCAAGTTCAACAGATATGTGAGAACATGGAAATTGAACCGAACATCCCGGATAAGGTTACATGCGGAGTGTTAAACTTGGAGCTGCTACGCGGAGACATTGTCCAATTGAGACAGCCCGCGTCCCATCATTGGTATGTGCTGCGACGACAACATGGTTCGCATGTGGCTCAATGAGCTTTCGAGTGGAAAGAGCCCACTACTACATTCCATCAGGCGTTGTGCCCCTTGTACAAGTAACCGAAGTGACTTGCAAATTTGCATACCAGGTGTGATTATGCGCCGTCATTCAACCTCACGTCATTTGTAAGACACGCTGCCAAATGGTGCCATCGACGTCAGTACAAGGCGCAATGTGACATTGGTCGCTAACGATGGGGTCGGTACGTGTTGACGACAAGAGCTAGCCCAGTCAGGCTCTCCATGATGGAAGAGGTCAATAACTGTAAAGTGGTTAGATAGCTGATAGCTGAGTGGTACATGGGGTAACAGTGCTCACGAGTCGTGGCCTCGAGGTTGAAGTGCTGCAAGTGCAGGACCTGGGTGGTAGGAGAGGCTGTTATCATTGTTCTTAAGGTCGATTGCGGCAGGGGAAGAACCGTGTAACAGCCTCGTTGACAGCGAGGTCACCCCTTGTTGTAGCTCCTTACGTGGAAGATGTGATTGTAATAGAGTTGAGTGAATGCACCGCATCGGACCGTGCGCGAAAGATTAACCATGACAACTTTAGGCAATCTACTGGACTTTACCAGTCAATAAAACTCATACAATTGAGATACATAATTATGGCCAAGCATTTATTCAGTCGATCAAATATTCAGTAAATTGGAATTGAACACATCAATCGTCACATGAACACTATATTCATAATCTACAACAGATGAAACCTTACAATATTTGTCTGAATTGTCGTTAACGCAAATTAAGTTACATGAGTCAAAAGCACGGCACCATGAGTTATAAATGGTTGGGCGGTGACTCTTGATTCTCAACACCAAACTACTGCATTTAGAACTCCTACCTATCGACAGTCTAGCATCTCCAGCGACGAAAAGGATGGGCATGGCCTGTACAAGAGCGGGGCCAACGTCAACCGCAACCAACCTGCTGTTGAATCTTCAGATTGAGAGGTTCTCATTGAATCACCCTAGAGTTCCCTGGCCACCAAGGACACCATCGTCAACAACCCGGGCGGAACTCTCGGGTTCTGCCGCGGACTAACCAGCGTCGGACTTCTGACCCTCAGGGCCTTGCATTCGGCTGTCCTCAAGCCCAACCAAAGAAACACCACCCTTAGGAGCCGCAGTTTGCTGGCGTCGTGCCTGTTTTCGCTGGTAGGCATCCCGAGTTCGCTGACTTTCCCGAAGAGGCTTGTTGTTTCCCTGGGAACAGGGGCATTGGGGTCAAGTGAGCTGGTGTATCGGTGTTGTGCGCTGGTGATAGTGTGTCAAGGTCAATATTTCACAAGCTTTACCCCATGTTGTGTTGAAGGATGTCCGCTAGATCATAGAGGCAAATATATTCCCTTGAAAAGTACAGAGATTGCTCATCATAGAGCCTAGAGTTTGCTCATCACAGAGCCTAGAGTTTGCTCATCATAGAGCCTAGAGTGAGTTTGGAGCCCGCTCGTCCCACATTTTCATTAACGCTTAGACTGGCTGAAGTGGTGACTAGGTACATAGAGCCTTTCACTTCATTCCTCCATCAACAACAATCATACACACGTAAGTTCAATCTCCCCACGATCTACAACAGCCCGACTAAGTGACAAGCAGTATACTATCTACTTTCCTCTTTTTCTTTTCTTTACAAAATGAGCGCAGTAAATGAGATTGCACAACCTCCCGGGCGTAGACGGATAAAAGCTGATGACATTGACGAAAGTCTTGTGCCCATCGTCGAGGCAATTCTAGAAAGCCATCCCGCCATTATGCTGGCCGAAATGACCGCCATTTTTCAAGATGGCGACTCTCTTATCAATGAATCCTGGAGTCAGGCTGATGAGGATGAGATGGAGGCGGAGTGGCAGGCATCGAAGCGAAAGAAGTCCTCTGATTATGCTGGGACAAGGAAGAAAAACGATGACCCTCTGCGAGACCTTTGGCGTGTCTGTTTGCGATTCTTCCGCCAAGCCCCTCCCGTCTTGCTATCTGAACACAACATGCTCCAATTTGTTCCAAAGATAGCGATCCCTACCTTTCGATCATCCTGCCACCTCTTCACCAAGGATGCCTGTAGCGCCATTGCAGACCTGATTGTTCATCCGATCTGGGGCAGGACCATCGCCCTTTTGTCGAGGCTTTGAAATATGCTGCCAATTGTCGTGTTGGTGGTACGCGCAACTTTCGTTGGTTTACTTACCCGGATGAGCACTGTCCAGTCTTAGAGTCACTCAATGCAAGACTGGAGGCCGATACGGCTGAGCAGCTGCCAAGAACAGTGCACCACCTTCATACTAAGGCGCGAGAGACTGTCATAGCAAGTGGAAATAGTCCAAGTCTGTTCTCCGACTTGATTTATCGCATTGGTCAGCTAGCCCGCGCCGAAAGGTCTCTGATGGATTACGAGAAGGAACTTTTGGAGAAGAACATCTTGCCCTTCAAAATAACCGATTTAGATTGTATGAAGCAGGCGATTGATGAGCTGGCTTCACCAGACGTACGTGTGGGCTATTCTGTGAAAGCCATGTCTGATGCCTTCAAGGCTTTGAAGTGGGACAAAGTGCCCTCAAGGGAGCAACTTCGTGAGTTTGACGCTCGTGCCTGCAAACTAAATCTCAGGATGAAGAAACGGCCCGCTCTATATGGTCCTGCGACGTCTTCTTTCAACTAGAGCTTGGAAGAAGAAAACAATCGACCTAGAGCTTCCACACGAGATCTTCAAAGAGATGCTGACCGCTCACGAAGCCCTCGTTCCTCCAGCGAAAGGGCTCGTGCTTCTATTCGCGCTCGCTCTCGCTCACAGCATGGCGAGTCCTCCCAGTCCATAGTCTTGGCCAGCAGACGCGGTGGAAAGGTCCCTCATCGCCTCCAAGGTGCTGCTCCCGGAGCGGTTCCACAGGCTGCCCCAAAAGAGCTTCCCCGGGGGTTGAAGACCCTCTTCCGGGATTCGCATGCGGCGCTGCCCGAGGAAGAGCTCCTACTCCCTCAAGTCCCTCCTGAGGTAACTCCCGAGGCCCCTTCTCCAGTACCTGCCCAGGTATCCCCCAAGTAGCTCTTCCCGTAGAGCCCCAGACCGCGCCCCTCAATGCACAGCAGAGGATTAAGAACCCCGTGGTCCTCGATAAGGCTGTGCGGTAGTGGTTCTGGCAGGCATGCTCCGGTGGCCGGCATATTGGCGTCATCGCCGGCGCCTTCACCATCAACCTTCCCGTGTGGATGGACTTTGAGACATTTGTTGTTGGTGAGGATGGCCGCGACATCGACGCCATCAACAATGAGATCCTTGAGCCGGGTGTGGCTATCTCTTGGGAGGTCTACGGCGGTAAGCCTCTCTGCCATGTGGTCGGCTTCAGTGACGTGACCGAAGCGGGCCGTCCCGTGGCTCAGAGACACCTGTTCGATTCCTGGTGCGACGTAGTCGCATGGTTCTACTCGATGGTGGAGGGCTCTCCGGTGAGCTTGGCCTCCTACCTCAGGGCCATCCAAGTGATCAGTCCCTGCCTGGAAAGGACACTGATCTCGAGGAAGCCCAGCTTGTGTGGCAACAAGCCCTCGCCGAGAGCGATCTCTTCGCCACTCGAGCCCGTAAAGCCATCGAGTGCTTTGACCTCTGGTCCCCGATGATCCGGGAGATGGTCCAAAAGCGTCTTGGCTTTGCTGAGGGGAGTCTTGCCGCTTGGGTTTGGGAAGGCCGTGGTTCGGACGAGCGCACCAAGCGCCTCAAAGTTGCTCGGGAGGTCTGGCTGTCCAGCTCCTCTGATCCCAGGGTCATCCGCGGGGCTACCAATTGGGTACAGAGCTTCGTTGCCACCCTTCAACCCTCCGCTTGAATGCGAGACAAGGTGACGAGTTGAGGTAGTTGTAGTAGAATGAATTGATTGATTATAAGCATTTTCTGAGGCTTGGCGTGACAAATGTAATAACGACTTCATAATTCTCTTGCTAGCTGATATGTTGCTGTTACAATGAGGGAACTACAATGCATAACCCAGCGTAGTGGAACTGTCTAGGATTGTCCTATATTGTTCTAACTGTCTAAAACATTTTTTGTATAACTTCATTCTAGGTATTCTTAATTAATCGCAAAGTTCGATTAAGTAAATGTCTGAAATGCCCGCAACTCCTGTCCTCCTGGGATATCGCTGCATGTCTCCACTGAAGCCTTGGGTCTGGAATGCAAGGTTGTATGGTGGTGAAATACTCTGGAAGGCAATCCTGGTTACAATGCTGAGGGTCTTGGGCACCTGAGGAGGGGGAGAGGGCACGACTGTGGTAGAGCAAGATGAGATGAGAAGGCCGACAATGTCGGAAGAGAGTTGATTGCAATCCTCTTTAGTATTTCCCAAGCGCGATCGACGGTCGGTGGGAAGTAGGATTATTGGGTTATGGCTGAGTTAGTGGGTGATAGGCCTAAAGGTGTGGGTGAGGTCGGGATGCTGGGAGACTCAGCATCACTCCCTTGTGTCCTCATTTTTCTTGCTCCTCAATTGCCTCAGAATGACACTACATTTCGCACGTATTCAGAAGCTGTCACGGTACAACTCAGGGAGAATGCGGCTGCCCACTAACAACCTTATGCGTGACCTTCGATGAGATTCCTTGCGATATCGAAGGGGTTGTGGTGCTCAAGGTCTGGCAATTGTCGGTGCCGTCCTGGAAGTAGACAATGTTCTCGCTGCCTGGTCCTTTGTATAATCATCTAGCCAGGTGCAAACATAACACCGCTCGTACCACGCTCTTCACGACTTCGAACCTGTCATCGAGATAGATATTGTCCTAGGGCCCCTTGCGGATAGGCTTGAGTGTTGTGTGTGGTTGATGGCGTGTGGGGACTTTGGTTCGATGTGCACAATCTTTGGATTGCAACGTTGCTGTTACATGTCGGAAATGGTATTCGGTATGAGTGTAGGAGAAGATCAGGATATGTGCTGCTGACGGTACTGTCTCTGGAACAACTATTGTCCCAAATATAAATCCGTGCGCCTAACTATCGCTATCAGAGTTGTTAGTAGAGGACGCCGGTGAAGTGAGACTATCATTAATCGCATGCGCTGTTGCTCAAGAAATCGAGGTAGTCTTCTCACTGTGCTCATGGGGAGAGGTTGAGAAGGGTCGGCAAATTCATGAATAATGAGTGCTGGATAGGGTTCTTTATCGGAACATTGCTCTGAGAGGACGTTGTAGCCCAGAATGTGCTGGCTGCCAAGGATGTTTGGCGTACGTTGGTCTGAGGTGGAAGTGGCCGTATCGATTCACGGCTGTTTCTATGTGAAGAAGCCGGCAGACTGTTTAAGGAGGCGTATCGATTTTCGAGTCAGTCTCGAGTAGTTTCAATTGGCGCGTGTAATATATTGAAGTCCACTCAGACTCTTGATGTTAAGGTGGCGAGTACGGGCCCAAATGATGTAGACCGGGCGGCCAAGTTGCTCGCTGATCCGTCATCTACGAGGCTGGTGTACATTGATGAGCGCACTTGATGCTGTAAGACAGACAAGGGTGAATGCAAGACCGCAGTTGTCGTTGCTTGTCAACTCCTAGCTCTGCATACTGATGGGGGCTTGAATTTGGCGAAGAGCGGTGCGTTCTTGATCACAATCTATGCTGGGCGCCGCTTCTAAAAATTCTTGAGTGTACTGTCGTAGCATTGGACAGTGGTGCGTCCTTCGGATTGCGTCGAAGGCTCCTTGACTGGACCTCGTAAGCATCATGGAACCGATTGATTTCGCCAGGCGCGCATCCGACCGTCCATGCTGCCAGAGCTCCTTCGTCGACAGGTCTGAGACGGCCATATCGATTCGACCTGAAGTAAAGTGATGGTTCGGCACTCTGCGTCAAGTTTTAGTACTGCTGGACGTTGTGTTGTCGATGCTTGGAAGGGCGAGCTTACTGTGACGCGAATCTCATGTGGAATGCTTAGAGGAGGGGCTCCATGTTGAAGATGGTAAAGGGACGACAGCGGTGAAGTGGAAGTAAGATAATCATCAAAGGTCGGGTTGTGATGAGGCGATGCAAATGGGATGAAGCAAGCGAAGCTTGGAGCACTGATGGCGTCGAATGGTGGGCTTGAGCCGAGGATGAGCCGTTGATGCGAAGTGGGTCTTTTGAACCACCATGGCACACCACCTGTCAATGTCTCACGAGTCAGCTAGTAAACACTCGACAGACCTGAGGCTAGATCACTCGGCTGTCTCAGGATTCTTCCGGTCAGTGTTTCGAACAGATGTCCAACTTGCGATGATCCAATTGGCGACCGGCTTCACTGGAGGCAACGAGAGTACAGAGAGTGTTGGGCAACAGAGGTTGAAGGGACGGGACGTCTGGCGATCTGAAGTATAATAAAGGACCTCAAAGCTACGATGAGAGCTTCGCCGGGATGTGATAGAAGTCGTGGTGCTGGCTCGGTCATGTTCGGTTGAAGGGGGTTAGACAAACTTGCATCCCGCATCAGCTTGACTGTCATCCTGAAATGTCCTCCCCCTTATCGTCTTAACATACCCTCCCCCTTATCGTCTTAACATACCCTCCCCCTTGTTGTCTTAATATACCCTCCCCCTTGTCGTCTTAACATACCCTCCCCCTTGTTGTCTTAAAATATCCTCCTACCTGTCAAAGATATTTCTCGTGGGTCTTATAATGACACAAATGCGAAAGTGGCGGTATTGCCCTAACCGACGTTAGACCAATGCCTTGCTACTAGTGTTGTAAGAGCAATAGTATCCGGCCGACTTGGAGAGAGGGCCGGAGGAGGGGTCAGGTCGTGCAATAATGATCTCGAGTGTATCGGCGGGCCCTGAGCTAAGACTGGCGGAGTTGCTGAGTCGTTACCCAATCGCTGGGTGGCAGGGTCGGCTTTGTTGATGAGGGACATGTGTGCACAGCCAAGGTGACCGAGTTGGCGTTGACTGTCTTGGTGCTTGCAATGGTCCAGTCTTGGTCTGAATGAGTTCTTGGCTCGTGGAATCTCTGCGACTGTTGAGATGGCTGACTATTGATCAGCGCCATGATTTCGTCCTTTCATAACTGCACCAAGAGAACTCCAGATTGGGTGGCGAGAATTACTCATAGTATCGATCGTACTCATGCTCAAAGCGAATTTGATGGGTGGTGAATGGAAGCGTATGTATCAACTGCCACATCGATTTTGTGCAAGAGTTCAGGGCCAAACTTGATGAACCAGTCACCGGTAATTTTAGCCGTAATGAGTAACCCAGGGTTGATCGATGAATCTAGTGGGCCAGGTGTTGCGGACCGAAAGGGCAAGCTGGGTCGCGATGTTGACTCAGGGGAGTAGTGAATGAGCTTTCGTGCACTGATCAACGATATGGGAGTAGACTTAGTGCGCTTCGTAGATACCAGTGAGGGGAATCGTAGGTAACTGTCGGTCAGGGACCAAGAGAGAAGAGATGATTGGTATTCATTGAGCGATGCGTCGACCGGTGTGCTGGAGGTTTGCGTGGGAAAGCGTATCTGAAAGTAAGTCAGAATGATGCTTCAATAAGGTTGAGAGGGGTGAGAGATGAGAATACGCGAGACTGACCTCGGGGTGTTGTAGACGAGTGATATAGGACACATCTCATCCAAAGCTCGTTGTTGGTGGAGTAGCCCATATGACAGTGCCAGGCGACTTTTGCCTTGAGGTCACCAAGGGATCTCCGTGGTGAAATAGCCCCCGCTTATCGAAGAAATTTCTTTGGGGTGGTGGGCTGATGGCAGATGTCGATCGGATGTTGTCAGTCGTGAGTTGAGTTTTTCGCTTCTGGGGGTCACATTGGATGAGGTTTCCTGGTATTCGCCGTGCCGTGTGACCAGTGATACGTTAGTTTTCGCGTCTGATGCTGGGTCCGTATATGAAGTGATGGGAAGATGTTGATCGATCCAGGCCAGCAAGTACGTGTTGAGTCAATGAGCACATGCTCAAACACAAACGCGTAACGAAGATGGAGGGCCTTGGACAACAGGATATGGGGCACAGGACGCCTGCGGCTCAACTAATTCAGTTTTTCGGTCTTCCTCGTTTGCTTGTTGGGGAGGCATGATTGCGACGACTATCTCGGTTGGTTGTGTGATGTTGTGTTTGTTCTGGCACGGAGTAGAAAACTGCGATTGGTCGTTTGGGTCGCAGTGCTATCGCAAATGGACTGCACGCTATGTCGCTCAGACGAAATAGGTCTTTTGCCTCAATAGATTCGTTTTGTCACAGTCCCGAAATGTCTCAACCACCAGGAGAAGTTTCCGTGTCGAGATCATGATGCCGGACCATCAAATTGGCGCTTGTATTGAAGATGAGGCAATGACAACAGCAATGAGATCTTGACAAACCGTCGAAGAAAACTCGTCATACAATAAGCGCCTAGTCGCGATGGCTATTGTTGGCATGGGGGGATGTGTGTGATTGAGAGGCGAAACGTCTTGAACAACAAAGGCAGTTATAAGAGCGCCTGTCCTGACGATGGCTGACGCGTGAAAATCATGTTCGGCAAAACATACCACTGGCGATCTCGGGTAGTGGAGAAGTCTGGACGGTTAGGAAGCTGCAGGGTAAGTGAAGCTTACACCCTTACATTATCTCATCAATGGAAAGACACTTATACATTAGCCAGACGCGATGATTCTCATTTAAATGCTCTTGTTAGACCTACTGATCTATTCAGAAGTTTTTGACTTGAATATTGTATTCCTAGCCCTCGCATTGATACTGCTGCCCGAAACTGGTACATTGGCTACAATTCTTGAGAGTACAGTATTGAATTGAACGCATTCCAACGAACAGCACAGTCGTTTGAATTTCATTTGAGCACCATGGCGTCTTATATATAGCACTGGGGGATTTAGGTCCTGATCTCGCACAGCGACATTTTTTACAATTAGTTGATGCCGCTATGACCGGCCAGCGCAGTAATGCCGCCTTTTCGTGGGCTCCCAAAGACATCTCTACGCGTTTTTTTGCGCCAGTAAGCAACCAGGGCTAGCCTTCATGCTCCTCGACCATCAATCTCGACAAAGGAAACGCATGAACGGAAAGACTCGTAGAGTGACAATGAGTGGTATTAAAATCCTTGATGAGTCTTATATGGTGTATCCGGACAGTACGACTCAAGGCGACGCGGGTTGAAGCGCTCTCGTCTGAATGTCAATCTAGAGCTAGACAGACAGTGGCGATATTTTGTCTTGCCTCCGTCTTTCAGCCGCCAATGATTTGAATGGTCTAAGCCTCTGAAGACCGTCAAGACACGAGCGAGGAAGGCGGTTCAGCGTGGACACTTGCCAGTTGGTAAACAAGGTTTTATGCTTAAAACACTGTCCAATAGTGACCAGCATCCTGTCTCAATTGGGCAATGTAACTCAAGGTTGATCCATTGACATGGCCACATTGTGTCGAAGTTTGTGGCAACCGAATGGGATATCTTTGTACTTGGTCCGTTAGTTCACCCTATTCCCATAGGTATAGCCAGCGCTCTCTTTGACATAGTTTGGCCTCAGGGGTAAGATGTTCATGTTGACTCTGGCCCAGTGCACTGATCAGGCCCAAGTGTTCGTACTACCGATGACGGGCCTTTTTGGGGGGTAATACAATTTCCTCGAGAGGAAACTTCCACAAGCCGTCGCCATCTTTGCAATTTTGGGGTTGTGAGTTCTAGCACAACGCATCTATGCGCGGTCTTAGCTTGATGTTGCTTTGAATGGGGGATTCTTCCAGTAATCAGATACCACCAAGCATCTCTTGGGTGTTCTCGATCATACTGGAACGTCAAAGATCAGTATTTGCAGGTCCCCAAAGGCGTTTCACTCAAACGTGATTCTCCATGTAGGTTCGCTAAGCCTTGGATTTATAAAAGCCTACTCTCGGAACGTAATATGGATGTGGAACTTGTGTCTGATAGCAATTTGACGACATTGCGACCGCGTCCACTAATCACATCTTGTATTGTCGTGAATCGTATTGTGAATATCCTCAAATTTCCAACAGATCAAACTCAAGTCCCGTAGTTTCGACGTTCAAGGGGCATGCTGTCGATTGGCTCGCGAGATTGCATTCGATCGAGAACCCGAATTGTTTCGAGTATCAGCGAAGTTCACGACGATCTCAACTGTAGACCAGCCCCAAGGAGTAGTAGGACACACCGTTGTGTGTCAAATATCAGGCATATGAGATACAGTAATTCGAATTTCATCCACAGTGGTCTTGAAATCGATTGAATGGGATCAGTCGAGGTTCTGTATCCTCATGGAGCTCAGGTCCGTGTTCAACATCGTTGGCGTGTCTGGCCTTTGCCCCCTCAAGGAGAATTAGATGGAGCAAGGAGGCCCAGCAACACTACATTATCCGTCGCCTTCGACAACGTCCAAAAAGAAGTACGGCACTGCGTAGTCTTGGACAGCACCGGTCTGGTTGCCACAACGAGATCGAGGTTACTACATGTGATCAAACAACCGTTCCATCGCATCCGTGACCAAAGCTGACGAACGTGCATGACGGAACGTTTGAGAGGACTCCGACATTCGGATCCAAGATTGGTAATTGTCGTAATGGAAATGCTTTTCGTAGGTGGAATCATGCTGCAGGAATCTGCTGATTCAAGCTCTCACACATTCTCTCAAATGTAATAAAACATGTTGCTCATATGGAGTCCACTGGAAACCCGCCTGTCAAAATACCCTACGTGCCTTGACTTGGCACCAAACTCGGGGAGGTGTTCAAATCTCCTAACAGGCGCTAAATTCATTAACAATCACTGAATCCCACTGAAGGCAGTCACGCCGGTCCGTGAAGACAACCCACCCCCAGTCACTGCCAGCCGGCAAGCAATTCGATGCAAACACTCTGCAAACAAGGAGAGCGGCAAAGGCTCAGCAACCCCGCATTGCCTTTTACTCTGAATTTATAGACCCCAATTTTCTTTTGCTTCACCATACACCGAAGCAAGTACACATTCCAGACACACACACACACAAACATACACACGATGGGTTCTGGTTCTTTCGACCACACCGCGGTTGATGCACTCAATCTTGATGCTCGGCGCGCTCATATGAATGCATTCTTTATGCACCTTGGTGTCTGGGACAGTACCAAGGTCGCCGAGACTCGCGAGAAGTGCGTTGAGAAGTATTGCCAGTTCTTGAATGAACAGGGCTATACCACCATCAACTATGAGTACTTCGAGTACCAGGTGGATAGCCTTGTCTGGCATAACACTCGTAAGTGGTTTAATTGTCCCATATTTGTTAACTATATTAACAGCATCTAGTCAAACGCGCGAAGGTTCTGGCCAAGGCTAATGAATGGCCATGGTCAGAGACCGTACCCAAGAAGGTCGACTCGACGGCCCAAGTCTCTGCGACCTACAGAGATTGGCTTCGCCGCAAGTCGGATGTCAATGTTGAGGGAAATGCCCAAGAGTCTTCTAACCCCGAAGAGCAAAAAGTTCCTGGTGCCCCTGTGGTTGATGAATCATTCAAGGAGGCGATGCCACGTTTCGGGTGACGCTTCAATTGCCTCAGAGACACATCTTACGCGGAATCCTGTGAGAGACAAAAAGGTATTATCCCAGAAGTCTGCTGTCCAAAAGGCGCCCGAGACTACCATTCCGTCAGCTGCTAACCTGGTTGCAGTCAACACAGTAACGGAACACCTTACAGAGACACACGTGGACTGTCCTGAGAAGCGAACAACCGAATGGAAGAATACGGGGAGATGGATGCCAAAGAGTAGCTCGCACAAATTAGAAACAGCAGCATAGTAATGCCATATTGAGCTCATGATCAACCTCCCGTGCCAGCAAGTCTCGATTCTGCAGTTGACAATAATGGGATGCCCTAGTTTCCTCCTTGCTTTGATCCCAATATTCCTGTCCCAAATTGGGAGGATATGTAAATTTATACCCGGGGAAGGGTAAGTTGTCGTTATCATTATTGCTGAAATGAGACCGGTCATGCCAGGCCCACGGACAGCAATGCAGTTGTCGATTTCCTCACGCCGGACGATGCCATCGATTTCGATCGGATGTTATTGCTTGGGCAGGTGCTCGAGGCTATACTAGGGTTTAAAATTCCCATGGGTACCTAATAATAGCTTAATGCCTAGTTACCTAGGTATATAGTTAGGTAAATAATATTATATATAGGTACCTATAGGTATTTTAGAAACTTTTATATTACCTATAATATATATTAGTATTAAAAAGTACCTATAGGTACTTATAGGTAATATTATACTCTTTATATATTAATTTTAAAAGTAGTATTAATATAATATATTTATAGTAATTATTTATAGTAATTTATATAAAAAGTATATTTAAATATTTTAAAATATAATAAATTAAATATTTACTATCTATAGGAAAAGTATTATTAGTTTCTAGCTAACTACTTAATACTAGTAGTTTAAGAATTAAATCTTTTAGTCTAGCTTTTAACTTATAATAACTACTATAAGTTAGTATAATAAGTCTTACTTAGTCTAGGTTATTTTAAAGGTATATAAAGATAGAGGTTAATAGAATCTAAGTTATAAAAAGACTAAGGCAGGCTTAATAATATAGGTAATAGTAATTAGTATATAAATAATAGTAAAAGTTATAAGTCCTGAGAATAGGTAGAAGATATTTATAATTAGGGAATAATAGAAAATAGTTATTAATAGGTTATTAGTAGAGTATTTATATAAATAACTTCTTCTTTATATATTATTAGTAAGCAAAGGAAGGTTAGATACTGTAGTGTCTCTTTAAGTAATATTAAATAGGTAAAGGCCTTTTATAGCTCTTTAAGCTATTCTAGGGAGTCCTTTATAAAAGAAGAGGGCTTAAATAAGTCTAAGTTAAGAGACTCTTAGGTCTGGTCTAAGGCTATAAAATAGAAATATAATAAGAACCTTTTTTTAATTAAAAAACCTTTAAAGTATATTATTTATATTAGTATATAAAGTAATATATACTCTATACTCTTTTAATTATAATAGTACTTAGCTGTATTATAAGAAGGTCTCTAGCTATATGGCTTAATATAATGTATTTAGGATTTTAAGTAATACAGGACTAGAATTAAAAAAGACTTTCTTTAGTTTACCTTTCTATTTATTATATTAGTTAATAATATAATACTATATTATACTAAATATACTTTCTTTAAAAAAGATTTATATATAGTTAAAGCTAATTTCTAAGAATAACTAGCTTATAAACTACTGTAAGTATTGTTAAGACCTAATTTTATATAAAGGTCTTATTATATAACTAAGAAATAGATTATGATCCAGATGACTAATCAGGGCAAAATATATACCAAAATAATGAGAAAAATCAGGGCTTTCGATTGGTGTGCTTACCTAAGCAAAACGTGGAGAATTGAGCAAGTTCCACATATTAAAGTTTTTCTATAAACTTTAAATATTTCCTACTAAGGGAATATTAGTCAGAAAGTCATGTGAGCTGGGTTACGTGATGACTATATAATGAGGATTACGTATATAAGATTTTACCCCTCAGTTGGATGATTCATGACACACCATGAGAAACCTTACTTTCTTATTTAAGCTTTATAAGCCTACTAAAGGCTAGCGCCTTCCAAATTGGGTAAAAAGTATATCTTATTTTTCTCCGAATTTCGGCGGTTTTTATGATAGTCATTTCGTCACCATTGGGTCTACCCCTCTTTGGGAATTTCAATGCCCGCTCTTTGGAATGTCTATATAAACCCCAGGACTTCCCACTTTGGGAACTCCCTTTTAGTTAGAGACTTATCAACTTCCTGATTACATAATATATATCATTAAATTTGGAAAAATTTGCTCTATTCAACGGACCCACTCTTATCTTATAAATCCTACCCTATGCCTCATTATTCGGCAGTTACAACCTTTTATCCACCTAATTCCTCCTCGACCTCCTCATCAGTCACTATAGTACATCCTACTACTTATAGTGAAATTATAGGCTATTTTATTCAAGCCTTAACAAGTATATAATTATTACATTAGATTATTATAAATACCTTTTTAGGACTAAGAAAACTAAAAAGGAGATTTTATTCTTCTATTAATGTAAATATAAATAGGTCTATATGGTTAGATATATACTAAGAGGCATAGAATTAAATAAAGTTAGTCTTAGCTTATTTTCTAATATTACTTATACTTAAAGATAGAAAAATAGATTAAATACTGCTTTAGTAAGTATCTTAATTTGATTTTAGTAAAGGTAAAAGAAGAAAAATAATAAGGTAAGGGGTCTTTATAATAAATAAATCTATATACTTATATAGCTTTATTATAGCTTAATAAATGCTATAGGAAAGAACCTTAACCTAAGGTTAATAATTTTAGCTGCCCTTAAGTAAGAAGAGCCTGTCCTAATAAATACTAAGATAGTAGCTAATAATCTTAAGTTAAGTCTATGTAGTAGATAAGCTATTAATAGCTAAGTGACTAATAGATTCAAAAGGTAAATAAAAATATAAGTGTAATTAATAAGGTAATTAATTTATTACTAATTTTTAGTAGTAATTTTATAATTCCTATTAGGGTAATCTTTAAACTATTTTTAAATTAATAGCTTTAATATCCTTGCCCTTATAAGTATTATAGTTATTAAGTTCTATTAAGTTAAAACATTATATATTAGTTTTAAAGGTTATAAAATAGTCTTATCTTATACTTAGTAAGCTTAGGTTTCTTTAAATTTTTATATAAGCTTAGGACTTTAGGTAAATTTAATAGCAAGGCAATAAACCTAAAATATTATTAGTTATAATAAACTTAGCAATTACTATAAGTAATTACTATAGGGAATATATTAGAAAAAGAAATATATATACCTAAAGAATAGATAATAATAGGTAATTAATGCTAATAAGATTAGATAGTTGGTCTGTAACTTGCTATTCTAAAGCATTCAATTAATTATCTATTAGGTCCTTATTATTAAGGCCTTTATCTTAAGAAAGATTACCTTCCCTATCCTTATTATTATCCTTATTATTGCCCTCTGAAATTAATATCTTTTAAGACTTAATCTTAATATAGTTTATAATTTGTTATATAATAAGGTTTAGAATATAGGCTATATATTAAATAAAATAAGGGCAGGGTAAGGGTATAGGCTGTAATTTAGCTTTAATTTTATTATTTAGATCCTTAATATTAAGATATATACTATTATTTGCTATAATTGCTTGGAGGCAATTTAGAAAATAATAATTCTATAGGCTGCGTATTATATAGGAGTTTAGTATAGCTTTACCTTAGTCTTTAGATATATTAATAAACCTAAGTATAACCCTTTTAAGTTACTACTAAGTATCTAGAAAATATATAAGGATATTAAGAATAGTAAACTTATTATAAGGTATTAACTATATATCTAATATAAAAGAAACTTTAGCCTTTAGGGAAAGAGTTTAAAGGACTGCATTCTATAGAGATAAATACTTATCTTGAATTTATTTAGTAAGAGTTAGGCTACTAAGAAGTTAAAGGTATAGTAAGATAAAGGCTATAAGCTGCTAGAATGCTAGATTTACTATAATATTTATAGATAAATAGCTACTAGTAATAAATTAAGTAAGGTAGTAAATAAATTTAAACTGCTATTTAGTAATACTAACCTAGTAAGAGTAAGTATAGATTACTATATTTAATTACTATAAATATACTTATATTAAAATTAAAATATACTGTATTAATTCCCTAAGATAACCTTAATTTAAAAGCTTTTCTCTTATAAGTATTAGAGTTTAGATACCTATATATACTTAAAGTACTAATTCTAGATATATTAGAATATATTAAGGTGGCTTGGTAAAAGCGGCATATAATCTTAGGTTTTCTATCTAATCTCCGTAGACCTTAATTAAATTAGGACTAGCTTAAGGAGTCTCTTTTCCTCTAGAAGATTTTTAAAGCCTTAAACTCTAATAATTAGAGTAAATAGGGAGTACTAGGAGCAGATTTAATATAAAGTGCCTACCATTATATTGTTTTTTACTATAAAAGGAAGGCATTAACTGTAAAACAGTTAAAAATAATATAAGAAGGCTTATTAAGTATAGTTAGTTTAAGGCCAGGTAAGCTTTATAAAGATATTATAGTAATATAAAGTATTTTAAAATTAGTTAAAGAATAAGAAGAAAATTTTAAAAAGGATTACTATAAAAGATTATTACCTTGCTTAATAACGTTAAATAAGAAAATTTGTAATTATATTAAATTAATCTTAGCTATAATATACTAAGGCTATATAAAGTTAAAGTTACCTATTAGTTTAATACTATAGACTTTAGTATGTTTTATTACATAAATACTAAACTATATTAAGTTAGCTAGATAAATTAGCGCTACTTAAACTTAGTAAAAATCTAGCTACCTATAAAATAAGTCTTTTTATTTTAATCTTTCCTTTTTTTTATAACTTTTTAAAAATTTAAAAACAATATTAATATACTACTTTTTAAATAGCACCTAATAATCCTAAAAGTAAAATAACTTCTAAGGTATATATTATATTAATATCTTATTAAGTCTATTTATTTATTAACAATTTTATAGACAGTATAACCTAAATTAATTTAATAGTTAAGCTTATATACTTTAAGATTTATTTTATAATATAGTAAAGAATTATAATAGTTAAACCTAACGCTATTAAGTGAAATTAAAAATAAACTAAAGAGGTTAAGAAGAAAATGTATAATAAGAGATAAATAAAAGCCTTAAGGTTAGATATAGTAGTAATTAAAATAGAATAGTAAGTTAAGTCCTAAGTACTTTTTACTATTTATATTAATATAGTAAGTAAAAATTCTTTAAAATATCTATTAACTTTAATATATAACTAAACTTCTTATACTATAACTGCTATTTTAATAAATTATTTAAGAAATTAGTTTAAGTATAAAGTCTAATTTGCATTTTTAGTTATTAGTAATTAAAGTACTATAAGAAATAAGTAAAAGCTTTATTATTATACTATTTAAAAGTAAGTTTAATATAAATCTTTTAAAAATCTCTAATTAAATATAATTAGGCTTAAACCTATATACAATCTATATAAAATATATTACTTTATACTATACTAATATAAGATTAGTAAAGACAATTTATAAAAATATAGGATTTTAAAATAGATTTTTAAAATAGTAAATAATATATATATTTATTAATTACTATAAATAATTAGCTTAATTAACTCCTTACTATGCTTTAACCTAAGTAAATAATAATTCCTTATACCTAGTTACTTATACTAATACTAGCTATAATTAAATCTTTTATTTAAAGAGTTCTAAAGGTATTAATATAATCTAAGGTTTAGTTTTAATAAGCTTTAATGGCTTGCTAGCTTTAATAAGGAGTTAAAATATAAGATAATTAGCGCTCTTAAAATGCTATAATATTTCCTTACCTAGGCCTACCTGTTACACAGTCTTATTATCCTAAAGAGATAAAGGCCTGGGAAAGTAATTCTATATAGTAGATATATACCTTTATTAGTAATACATTTATTAGATCTTTCTAAGTATAGAGGGTTTACTAGTTTAATAGGGATATTAATAAGCTCCTTACTAGGGCTACTGACCTTAATAATAAAAGGCCTAAAATCTATTAAGGTTACTATAAGAGATTAGTATATTATAAAATATTATAATAATATTATCTTACTATTGCTTTTTAGCTAAAGGGAATTTAGAGGGAAGGATATTATAATATACTTTATTTAAACTAAAAGGCTTCTAGACTAAGTGTTATAACCTAACAGGTAGAAGCGCTTACATTACGTATACCCCACTTATTTTTACTAATTGCCAGGTAGCTTATGCTTTAACCCTATTAGTACTATAAGCCTTACAATATAGCTTATAATATTAACTTATAACTTACTATAAGCCTGGCTTATAATACTATAAGCTACCTAAGTATATATATATATTTACTTAGTATTAGATAAAACTTAGCTTACTAGCTATTAATAATACTTCTTTACCTTAATAAGCCTTACCTATACTATTAACTATTAAAAGATATAACTTTAAACTAATATACTTAGTATAATGCCCTATATAATCTGTAAATATAAACCTAGTATAGACTAGTTTCCCTATTTAAAACCCTAAATATTATATATTAATAGCTCTTATTTAGAATATACTGCATTAAATAACTAAGTAATATTATACTATTAAGATATTTAGTAATACTAGTCTAATACTTCCTTATATTAGGGCACTACCTAGTAATACTAAGATAGTAGCTAAAGTTTAATAGCTTTATAATATTATTTAAATTTTATAAGCCTAAGTAAGTAACTAGTAAAATGCTATAATAACTAATAATAGTAGTAATAAGTAATAAGAAAAAGACCTTAGTAAAGCTTTAAAGCTACCTAAGCTAGAACCCTTTAAAGAATAGGTAACTAATATAATTCTATTCCTTACCTAAATAAAAGAATACTTTTACCTATTTCTAAATAAATTAAATATTACTACTAAGAAACTCTTATTTACTATATTCCTAATTTAAGGAAGTACTAAAGAATAGTTTAAACTTATTATAAGAAATTACCTTAAAAATAAGAAAAACGTTTAAAACTAAGATACTTAAAATATCTTTATAGACTAGGATAACTTTAAATAGGTACTTAAGGATAATTTTAAAGTAATTAATAAGGAATAATAAGCTATAGCTAAACTTTTTATACTTAGATAGTAGAAGTTATATACTATATACTTAGCTAAGTTCTAATAGCTAGTAGCTAAGACTTAGTAAGATAATAATGCCTTTATAGAAATTTATTACTAAAGTCTTAAAGAAAAAGTTAAAGATAAACTATACCTTATAAATAGACTTAATAACCTAATAACCTATATTACTATAGTAATTAAGATTAATAAATAATAATATAAATATAGATAAGAAAAGGCTAACTATAAACGTAAAGATAACTTTAACCTATATTACCTTAACTAATAATATAATAATAACTAGGATAACTTTTAAAATTAAGAATAATAATAAGGTAATTAATATAATAATACCTTATATAGAATACAGTTAAGCCCTATAGTACTTAGAGCTATATAACCAGATAGCTGTAAATATAAGATAAGAGATATATTTAAATATAAGTACTATAACTATAATAACTTTAGATATATAGTGTAATAATGCCTAGAACTATATAAGCTATAAGACCTAAACTAAGGTAAGTAAACCCTAGGACTAACTTAATAGCTTAAGCTATAAATAGCAGTAAGAACCTAGACCTTAAGTATAACTTAAAGCAGATATAATATACCTAATACTAGAGGAATAGGAATTAGCTAGTTAGAACTAGAACTATATGCCCTAGGTTATAAGAAAAATAAAGACTTAAACTCTAAGTAAAGAAAAGAATTACCTACTTTAGAAAAGCTAGAATAAAAGAGGTAATAAAAAAATAAAAAATAAAATAAAAACTATTATAAGTATATAAAAAATCTAAAGAAATAAGAATACTTCTGCCTATAGTAATAAAAGTAAAGAAAGGAAGTAAAGGAAAAGAAGTTTACTAAGTTTAAGAAAAAAAAAGCTTAAAGAACTACAGACTTTAGGAATAATAAAATAAGGAAAGGCAATAACCCCTAACCTAGAATAGTTATAGTTATTATAAATAATAGATAATATCCCTATTAGAACTAAACTTACTAAGAAAGAGTTAATATAGAAATAAGAAACTATAAATAGAAATAATATCTAATAGTCTTTTTACTAGTAGTCCTAAAGTATAGGATATAAAGGAAAAAGAGTATAAGTTACAGTATAGTACTTCTAAAAGTAAGATAAGGAAATTATAAAACTATAAACCTAAGAATATAAAAAGATATATAATGAATAAGGAATTAGATATTTCTAAATATATAATAATCTCCATATATAAGGAATAAGAGAATATGCTAATATAAAAAGAGGAAGTACAGTCTATGTTAAAGCCTATTATACTAGTAATACACTTAACTTACTATATAAAGAAACTAATTTTAATATATAAGATAATATTAAGATAATACTAATAAACCCTAAATATAATAAAATTTTATAGGTATTATACAGGAACTATTAGTATAAATAATATAAATAGGATAAAATAGATAATAATTATTTTCTAATTACTATAAAAAGAATACTTAATAATAACCCCTACCTAAAGAAAGAAATAGAAAGGTACTTAGTTAATATATAGTATAACTAGCTTAGAGTTACAGAACTACGATTTAGTATACTACTTTATAGATAAACCTATAAGGTTAAGGATTTTCTAGATAGAATTAAATAATTATAATAAATAATTAAAAAGTAAAAAGAGAGTTTAATAAGATAACTTAAGGAAAATATATAACTAAGGAAATAGTATTAATTAATAATACTAGTTTATAGAATACTAAAGAATTATAATATTAATAGAAAGTAAATAGCCTATACCTAGATAATAATAATATACTATCTAGATAAGTAGCTTTAGATAATAATATTAGTAAGGAACTAGAGAAATAATATTAATAATAATTATTTAATAAAGAGTTTACTAATAACTATACTAATAGTAAAGGATATTATAATAATAATTATAAGAAAATCCATTATAATGCCTTAGGAAAAGATAGATACTATTTATAATAAAGCTATAAATAAGTAAAAAGTAATATCTATAATAAGATATAAGTACTTTAGGAGTAATATAAACTATTAGTATACTAATCTGCCTAGTACTATTAGTTTAAGTTAAGGAAAAATAGCTAGATACTTAGATTAATAGTAAAGTATAATAAAACTTTATTAATTTAAAAATAGTTATAAAGCTTAAAATACTATAAAAAAAGAAATTATTATTTTACCTGCTTATAAATATAAAAAGATAGTTCTTTAATTATAATAATAGTATTATAAATTAAGAGACTAATTACCTTAAGATTCTTATTAAAAGAAAGAAATAAAAAGTAGATTTTAATATTATACCTTTAGAACAGGATATAGATATCCTTCTAGGTATAATATAGCTTAAATAAGAAAACCTATCTATTAATTAGAGGAATGGCTAGGTTACCTTTTCTAGTAACCCTAATAATAATAGAAAAATAACTATAAGGAATAATAAGAAATCTTATACCCTAACCTATAGAGAAGGTATAGGTAAGCGTAAAATAGAGTAATTACTACCTTTAAAAGGAGTATAATATAAGCACAGGAAAAGTATATAAAGTAAGAAATAGATCCTAGGCATTCTTTAATAATAAGACTTATAAAAGGAACTAGAACTAATAACTAGCTAGGATAGACTAGTAAATATACTAGAAAAATACTAAGTATATAATAAATTATTTACAGAAAAACTAAAAATAAAAGTCCCTAAATATAGTAAATAGGACTATAAAATTAACCTTATAAATAATAACTTATTATTTTAAAAGTTATATTTACTTAATAAAGGAGAGTTAAAAGTATAAAAAGTATATATTAATAAGATACTTTAGAAAGAATATATTAGAAAGTTAAGCTTATCCTTAGTATTATTAATATTCTTTATATTAAAAAAGAATAAAAAACCTAGACCTATTATTAATTACTAACCAGTTAATATATATACTATTAAGAATTAAACCTTACTTTTGCTTATTATAGAACTTAAAGATTAATTATAAAGTAAAAAGATCTTTATTACTCTAGACCTTAAAGGTATATATAATCTAATTTATATTAAAAAAGGAAATAAATAGAAAATAGTATTTAAAACCTAATTTAGACTTTTTAAATATATAGTAATGCCCTTTAGTCTTACTAACGTACCTATAATATTTTAGTAAATAATTAACAGTATACTTTAATAGTACCTTAATATCTTTATAGTATATTACTTAGATAATATTTTAATTTTCTTAAATAATAAAGAAGAATATAAGGAATATATTTATAAGGTTTTAAAAATATTATAAGATACTAAGTTATTAGTTAAACTAGAGAAAAGTTACTTTTATATTATAAAGGTAGACTTCTTAGGATATACTATTATATCTAGAAAGATTAGTATAGAAGAAAAGAAGATCTTTATAGTATTAGAATAAAAAGTACTTAATAATATTAAAGAAATATAAGCCTTTTTAGGCTTTACTAACTACTACTAATAATTTATTAAGGATTTTAGTAAAATTATAAATCCTTTAATAGAACTTACTAAGAAAAATAAAACCTTTATATAGAATAATAAGGCTTAGATAGCCTTTAAACGGCTTAAGGAAGCTATTACTAGCAAACCAGTCTTATCTATCTTTAACCTAAATAGAGAAATTAAACTAAAGATAGACTTATTAGACTTTACTCTAAAAGGATAAATTGGTTAATAAGATAACTTAGGAAAATTATACCTTATTACATTTTACTTATATAAACTATATAGAGTAAAACTTAACTACCTAATCTATAATAAGGAATTCTTAGTAATTATTAACTATTTTAAGGAGTTTAAATACTACCTTATAGAAAGTAAATACTAGGTTAAGGTCTATACTAATTACTAGAATATCTCTTAGTTTACTATAATATATAAACTTAATTAATAATAGCTATACTATATAAAATACCTATATAAGTTTAACTTTATAATTATTTATTATAAAGGATTAGAGAATAGTAAAGTAGATATAATTAGTTATAGGCTAGATTATAATACTAGTACTATAAAGGCAAAGGAATAGGTACTAGAAAAGAATAAGAAAGGAGAATATAGATTTACCTAATAAATGTAAATACTAGGATAAATATAGCTAGTAACTATAAAGAAAATCCTAGGCAAACCTAAAGAATTTATATAAAAATTCTACAGATATTTAGTATATAGATATTAAGGAGTTACTAAGACCCTAAAGAGACTTCTATAATATAGATACCAGGTTAAGTAACTAATAGTAGAAAGGGTTATTAAATAATGTAATATCTGTACTAGGATAAAAGTATAGAGATATAAGCTTTATAGAGAGCTATAACCTCTTAAAGTTATAGAAGTACTATAGAGCTTAATTATAATAAACTTTATTACTAAACTACTATTATTAGAAAAACCTTTAATTAGAATCTTTTATAATAGTATTATAGTTATTATTAAGAGACTTATAAAGTTTTTAATTTATATACCCTATAGAAAAGATATAAATACTAAGAAAATAGCTTATATTTTTTATAATAAAATAGTATAAGAATAAGAATTACCTAAAGAAATCCTTACTAATAGAGGTATAATATTTACTAGTAAGTTCTGGCAAGCACTAATAGCCTATATAGGAGTTAACTATAGACTTATTATAGCTTTTAGACCTTAAGTAAATAGATAAATAGAATAAATAAACTAGGTAGTAAAACAGTACCTATAGTATTATATTAACTATAAACAGGATAATTAGGTTAAGAAATTACTATATGCCTAGCTAGCCTATAATACTACCTATAATAAAAGTACTAGACTTATACTATTAAATACTAACTTTAGCTATATACTAAAAGTATACTATAATGCATAAGAAACTAAAATTGTTAACCCTGTAGCTATAATTAAGAGCAAGGATCTAAAGAATGTATATAATAAACTCTAAATAAAACTGGAATTTATTAATAAATAGATATAACGGTACTATGATTTTACAAGGTTAAAAGGACTAACCTTTAAGGAGAGAGATATAGTATACCTATCTATAAAAAACATTACTATAAAATAACTAAGTTATAAGCTTGATTTTAAGTATATCAGACCCTATAAGATTATTAAAAAGTCTTTAAAAATAACTATAAACTAGACTTACTAATAAAGGTTAGACTTTATAAGGTCTTTTATATTATACTACTTAAATTAGTAGTTAATATAGTATATATTAAGATTAGCAATAAACTAGAAAAGATTAATAAACTAGAACTTTATAAAGTAAAGGTAATTAGGGAAATATAGGTAAAAAATAGTAAAAAAGAATATTTAGTTAAATAAAAAGACTACCTAGAAAGTAAAAATATATAGGAACTGCTAAAATACCTTATTAATGCCTAATAACTCTTAATAAATTTTTACTAAATAAAGAAGGATTAAGAAAGACCTTACCCTAGTTAATAATATCTGCAGTACCTAATAGCTATGCCTTTATAGTAGCAAATAATTCCGCGTTATTAAGAGCTTCTAGATTATCTATAGTCTTAATATTACAATAAAGCATTTTATTACTATAAGACTATAACTATCTTTTCTAATAATAAAGCTATATAAAGTAACTTAAATACTTATTTACTTACTATTATAATTATAATAATTTAGTTTTAGTAACCTCCTTCTTATACTCTAAATAATACTTTTTAGCAGTAAAGCAATTAGCTATAGAAGTTAGTGTATAAAGGATATAAGAATATATAAAAATAAACCTTTAAGTACTAAAATACCCTTACTATTATATTTATAACTATAACGTATATACTAGGTATACTTAGAATAACCCTCCTTGGCCTAATACTTAAGGCCTTAAGGCTTATAATAACTACATAGTATAATAATAAAACCAGTATTTTTAATTAAAGTTACTTATGCTTAGTAATTATAAGTAGCTTTAGACTTTAATATAGTGTTAGTAATTATAGAAATATTATAGGTTTAAGTTAGGGACTTACTAGGGTAATATAGAAAGAAATAGATAAGTAGGTCTTAAAGGTAAGACTAATAAAAGGAGGGAGATTATATTATAACCTAATAGGTAGAAGCGCTTATATTACGTATACCCTACTTATTTTTACTAATTACTAGGTAGCTTATGCTTTAACCCTGTTAGTACTATAAGCCTTATAATATAGCTTATAATATTAACTTACGACTTACTATAAGCCTGGCTTATAATACTATAAGCTACCTAAGTATATATATATATTTACTTAGTATTAGATAGAACTTAGCTTACTAGCTATTAATAATACTTCTTTACCTTAATAAGCCTTACCTGTACTATTAACTATTAAGAGATATAATTTTAAATTAATATGCTTAGTATAACGCTCTATATAATCTATAAATATAAACCTAGTACAGACTAGTTTCCCTGTTTAAAACCCTAACCATTACACTAAGGCTTAATTATCCTTAGATAATTTAAAGAATAGATTAAAGGGCTTAAGTGCTTTTAGGTTTTTTGGCTTTGTAATATACTAAATATATAACTTAAATTAAGAAAATATATTTAGTCTATAAAGTAAGGGTATAAATTCTTTATAGCTAACTATAAGCAGGTAATTACTATAAATAATTACTATAAATACTTACCTAGAGAAATTTAACTTACTTTAAATAGTTTTTAACTTATATTAAACGTTTTAAAGGTAGTTTATTATCTTATTATATTTAACCTAGAGGGAATATAATGCAGCGATTATTAGCTATTTAATATAGGCTATGTAAATCTTAAGATTAGCCTAAAGAATTAGCTTAAATAAATTTAAAAAAATATTATATATTTATACTATAATCTTTTTCTGCTTAATCTGTTTATTAGTTTTTAATTAGACTATAACTTAACTTTTATCTTAGTTAAGCTTTTTGTTAATAGAGGTAAGCTAGTAATCTTTCTCCTTAGTAAGATTATTAATATCCTCCTAGAAAGGATTATTATTATCCTATAGGATTTTACTAGCCTTAGTAGTTAATACTATAAATACTTCCTATTTAAAGAAATTATAATATTTGCCCTTTTGGATACTACTTTAAATTAGTATTTAAATATTAGTAAGTAAAATATACTTACTAGTCTATACTGTAGTTATTAAAAGCAGTCTTTTTAAGCGCCTTTTTAGTTACTTTATTTATATTAAGATAGTCTTTACGTTAGTAGAGTTTAGTCTTTAGGTAACTTTATTACTAATTAAAGTTCTTTTTATATTTTTATATTTACGCTGTTCTGGAGTAAGTATATCTATTTTAGTATAGGCTTTCTTTATATAGGGATTTATTAATAAATCCTCCTTAGGTTTTTGCTTATATAGTGGCCTACTGGGCAGATACCCTAGTTTAATTAGCTTAAATGATTACTATAAATTTAAATATGTTCCTTACTATGGCCCCTGCTAGTTATTTTTTCTACTGTAAGAAAAAACAGGGAATAGTAGCTTTTCTTGTAATATAAAAGGATAATAAAGGCTGGGGTATAGAAATTAATAACTGTATAGCTAAAAGCAATTATATCTTAAAAGTTAAAAAATTAAGGGTTTAGTGGAGATAAGTTAAGGAGGAGATTAAGATTTCTTATACTGTAGTAGAAATGAAAAATTGGATTCTAAATTTAGGGTACTAGGCCTAAATAGGTAATAATTAGTAAAATACTCTTTTTTAATTAGTTTAAATTTTATAATAAATTATAGCGCCAGGGTCTGTTGCTTAGGAGACTAAATCTTAACTCTAACTAAGCTTTAACCTTTTAAACCCTTTAAATTTTGGAATTTATAAGTTTTTAGTAGATTTTTATATTTCTTTTTATTTTAGCGTTTTCTATTAAATCCCTTGTAGTAATTAATTAAGATAATTGCTTTTGCTAAGCCTACGCTAAAAATTTTAATACTACCTAACCTTTAAATTTTACAATTTTTGATTTTTTCCTTCTTTTTTTAGAGTTTTTATCCTTGTATTTTCTAGCTTTTTCTTTTATAGTAATTTATTAAGATAATTACTTTGGATTTCCTAATTGCCTAATATAGCTAGTAGTAGAAGCTCTGCTTAGTAAGAAGCTTAATAAACTGCTAGTAGTAAATAGCCTTAAAGACTGTTACTAGTAAAGAGCCTTAAAGACTGTTACTAGTAAATAGCCTTAAAAGACTATTACTAGTAAAAGTATATATAATACCTAAATAATAAAAGGAAAATCTTACCTAAAGGGTTTTATTATTACCTATAGTAAGTATTTTATTTATACTATTATTCCTTTATTTAATATTATTATAGATTGCTAGATAAAGGATTTTAGAAAGGCAGTTATTATAAGTAACTAGCCTGCTTTTTAATATACCCTGTTTATCTATCTTATTTATAAACTTCTTTATAATATAACTAGAGGTTATCCTAGAACTCTAAGTTATGTTATACCTAATTATATTAGTGCTTTAAAAGAAATATTTAAAGCTTTTTTATACTAAGTCTTTAAAGGTAATTTTATTTATAGTAATTTAATATAGTAATTAGCTATACTAACTAATTTTAAATTTAAGTATTAATTTTCTTTCTATCTATACTAGCTGTAAAACTATTCAAAAAAAGGATATAAAGATATACTACTGTATTTAGTATACTATAGTAAACCCTATAAATAAATACCTCTAGTTCCAGATTAATCTAAAAACTATTATAGTACTTTTATTCTTTAACCTAGATATATAAACTAAATAGTATACTGCAGACTAAGTAGATATAAAAACAGTTTAAGCTAAGGAAAGGGAAAAGTATATATAAAAGCAAGTATATACTATAAAGGACACTAAACTCTAGAAATAGTATTAATAAAAGTCTAATAAAGGACCTAGCCTAGATAACCTAGTAGCTAATCTTTAGGATGTTTTTAATAGTAATGTTAATGTGTAAGATCTAGAGCCTTAGGAGGAGGTTAGAGGTCAGGATAACCCTATCCTAGTATTTAACAATTTGGATTTAGATTTAGATAAGGTTAAAGAACTGGCTAAGGAGCTTGCTAAGGAGCTGGCTAAGGAGCTGGTTAAGGAGCTAGTTAAGGAGCTAGTTAAGGAGTAAGGTAGTAATTAAGCTACTATTATTTTATATTTTCCCTTAAGTGATTTATTAGGGCGTAAGGAGTTAAAAGCTTATAAAATACTTACTTATTACTAATTTAAAGTAATTATTATATCTAATTATTATAAATAACTTTAATTACTTATATTATAAGTATTATAGATTTTTATCTAGGTATTGATTTATTATTAAATCTTATTTATAAGTACTTATATCTATATAATTATATTATTTAGGTACCTGTATATAGGTAGGTATCTAGAATAGGTATCTCTAGGTACTTACCCCTGTTAGATGGGTACCTATGGATACCTATGGGCTGGGTATTTTAAGATTAACCCACTGCAGGTTACACAGGGAGCTTATGTGGAAGTAGTTTATAGTAAAATGTGCCAAAAAGAAGAATATGGGGCCTCGAACCATAAAGCTTGAGATAATATCAGCAAAAATAGTAGTCCCCGCTAAGACAGGACCCTAGATCAGCAGGGACTCGAAGGTGATAACAGTAGATTGCTTTGACTCCCTTATATAGGGGTTACCGCTATAGTAACCTGTAGTGCATATCTTCTTCTTAACGTCAGTAGATATCGACCATCTGATCATCAATGGGGACAGGAAATAAATAATAGATACAATCTATAAAGAATGAAAAACAGTATCAGCGATTGATGAGTGCTAACAAGCAAGACAAGACAACAGCACAGTTATGGATATGAAGTGGGCAACTCTTTTGTTGGAGCGTGACGGCACATAAACCAACTCTTACCAGGCAACGCTATTCACTTACACCTCTATGGATCTGGCCGCATGTTGTGGTACGGCCTTTAGTCCACGTGAATCGGAGTGTTATTACTTATCTAGGGTGACCACCCTGCACAATTTGATCTGCCCTAATTTCTGTCACCCCCTTACCCCACCGCCGTTTAACCTTCTCAACATATCAATGAAGTCGAAAACGTGTGGGCCAACTCACAGGCGAGTAGCTTTCGCATTGCTCTACCTTGGACAGATTAACATCGATTCGCTCAACCATAAGAAGCCACAACAAGTTACAATCGATCGACAGGGATGAAAAGGCGGTGTTGCAATCAATTGTTTCTATCGGAGTGGTTTCTGTCACTGATATCTTCATCCACCATCCGCTCCATTGGCGATAAAACCTTAGTATTCCTGGTTTGCAGTTCGTCTAGCCAGACACTCAAAGTCCTTGACCTTGTTGAGCTTAGCCTTATTGCAGCGATCGAGGCGAATGCAAAATTCGATGTTCCCATGCTCGCGCTGAACTAGTCGAATCATCTCATTCACATCGTCGACCGAGCTGGTCTTGCACCACATTCCATTATTGGTGTAAGCCATGAAACGGTGCTGTTGAGGCTCAATATAGACATCCTTCATGTGGACGATAGTTCCGTAGAGGGACCATACTCAAAAAGGGCGAACTGTGGATGGCGTCCATGATGTACTGGAGTCGGGCTGCCTTCTGGCGGATCAAGGCCTGTCGCACGCGCTTCTTTTCCTTTTCGTTTTTGAATCGTTTGAAAGGCATGATTGGAGCTGCCTCGTCTGTCAGATATCAGGCGTTCAGGGTTGGCATCAGAAAACTTACAGACTTGGCCAAGAGGAGGCGATACGCGGGGAGTAGAGGTTACAGACGTGAACCGGGATAAGTTTGCGAGCCCGGTTTTGGTACAGCGAAGTGGGATGGTCACGTGTGATGGTACATCCAACTCTTATCTGTGCTACCTACCTTAGCTAAGGTGTTCGGCTCCATTTGTCTGACCCATAATCGTTCGAGGTTGGGGGCATTATAGAAGGTAGTCCACTAAAACGTACTGTGAGTCGTTGCCCTGGTCCCAACTCACCCTGTGGCTATCTTCGTCAGGTCGGTCTGCTCTGCTGAGCCTGGCCATTCTTCCCCACCAACTTTTCCAACTTAAGTTTCATAGTCTATATAACTCATATAAAATAAAATACCCTAAGTAAGTTTATTAATACCTTAATATTTACTCTTTTTACAATTATAGTATAGAATTATTATAAATTAATACTACTAAAGGCCCTGCTTTAGCTAATAAAAGCACTATTAATATTAAGTATAAATAAGTAAGGCTTTATAGATATTATAAATATTACTTATAGTTCTAGTCCCTTACTAACCTTTAAAAAGTTATATATTCTTACTTTAAGCCTTTTACTTAGTTTTACTATTTCTTTTAGGCTTAAGCCTTAGTATAAATTAAGTAAAAAGGCCCTTATTATATAACTTATATTATAGAGTAAGTATCTTACCTATAAGAAAAAAGAAATTATATTTATAAACAGTATACTTAATAAAGCTAAAGCTTTAAGTAATTAACTAACTATAAATATTAAGAAGCTAAAAGCTAAGAAGGCTTAGGTAAAGCAAAAGAAATAAATTATAAAAACTAAAAATAAGGTACTAAAAGTTAAAGTTTAGTAGCTAAAGGAGGTTATTAAATGTTTCTAAGAGGTTCTTAAAAGCTATTACTTATAGTAGATATTAGTCTACTGGCCGTATACTATAGTAACTACTTATAATAAGTATAATAAATATATCTAAGCCAGTAGCGCTCTATTAACTTAGTTCTGTACTATTATATTAATAAGCTATAATTTACTGTAAATCTAAATATTAAAATATACTATGACCTGTCTGTTTATGATCTTGACTTCTAATTGACCGTCGCAAGACAAATTGCCTAGACAATCGCACTACATCCATCAGGCATCAAATCTAATTATTTCACTAAACCATTAAACCATTCAGTAGTCTATAGCTTGCAAAGAACGCCCATGTCTTGTGCATGTCGATTTGTCTCTGTACCGCGACTGAAATCCATAGTCTAAGGCTGCCGGGCAAGCCTTTCCTGGTATCTTGGATAATCTGGAAGGGGAGCTCATGTCTGGAATCCATCTAGCTGATCTGTCCTCGAAAGAATTCCCACTTGGTTGTAAAGGCTCCTGGAGAGCCCTAGGAGTCTTGCCGATCTTGGTGGGGACGTATACCTTTCAGTGAGAGGATCCGGTGATTGGGTGGCTGTACATGGCAGAAAGACTGGTGTCAGTTGGGGAGAGGGGCCGAACACGACGTGACTGAGGAAGGCGCTTCAGTTTATACACCTGCCCGTTGACAAACAACGTTTTATACTTAAAAACCTGTCTAATAGTAAACAGCCTCCTAGCTTAATCTAGTAATATTATTAAATAGTAAGCCTAAAATAAGGTTTACTACTAGACTACTTATTAATAATATTATATTAAAGTTTATAGCTACTAAATCTAATAGGTATTCTTATACTTAACCTTTAATTTATCTTATTAATATAACTAGCGGTTAATACCTATTAATATAGTTTAGTATTAAGTAGTAACTATCTATATAGACTTTATACTAATTAGACTTAGAAATATATTTAGGTTAAAGTAATAACTTAAAAATAGGAAAGCTGTATTAGATAATATTACTACTTAGTTAGGGTATCTGTAGTTATTATTATTATTACTAAAAAATAAGACTGTCATGCCAGGCCCACGGATAGCAGTGCAGTTATCAATTTCCTTACGGCGGACGATGCTATTGCTTTCGATTGGATGTTATTTAAAGGGGCAGGTTCTTGAGGCTATACTACTCGAGTTATTGGTCAGACTATAGTATATGTCAGTGTTTGCAGGTCCACGAAGGTGTGCTACTCACTCGAGACTCAATGGTACGTGGTGTATCTGTGGACACGACGTCCCTCGTGGATCATTGAATGGAAGCCTTCTCGCTGAATGGGCCTGACTGTGGAAACTGTGTCTGATAAGGACGGGAAGACGGTGCTACTGCCTGCAATGAGATCTCGGTGTCTTTGTCGCGAGTCGGGTCGTGGGGACCAGGCTGCCAATCGCTCAAACCAAGACCCCCGGTCACAGTTTGTTGTGCCTTCGTGTGCTCACCAACTTGCATTCGACAGCAATCTGGGATAGTTCGGTGGCATCCTCGCTCAAAGCGCTCTCGGTTGTTGGGGCTCGCTTGAGGATTGGTCGCGAGACTCGACATCGGGAGCTAAAGACTCAGGAGGAGTAAGCTCTATAGCTGTATCTCGAATACCAGGCACGGTAGATTGGGCTGGTGTTCTTGTCTATGAAGGAGCTGTTGAAGTCACTGCAGCGAGAAATCAGTAATGCCCTTCTACATTGAACGAGGGTGACATCCAACCTACCCCGCCGATGAAATGAACTTCTTCCGATCATTGTAGAAGATCCAGTCGCTTGTCCGTCGCTGAAGCCGAACATGCTGGTTCCGCGGGCTCTCTGTTTTCGCTTCGCGTAGTTGGACCAAGCTGAACCAATAATCGAGTAAGGGGGAGGTTCTCAAAATCGCCGAGTTGTGTACAGTTGCCAATTCTCTGAGCAAGCAGCATTCCCACCGCGAGGAGCCGAGGTTGATCGCCGTACATGACACTGATGAGAGGCAAGAGGCGTAATGAAAAGATAATTCGATGATGTTCACAGCATGTCCTTGGTACCCGTTCGGGTTCTTTGCTCGGTGTCCGAGAACTGAATGTCTTGCGATGAAGGAGTGGAGTTCAAAATCTCTGTTTGCGGTAGACATCTCGGCGATGGCTTGAGGAATGACACTCCTTCCAGAGAATGAGCTCGATCTTGCGAGTCGAGAGCCTCGCCAACTTCCCGGTACCGTAGTCGGCAATGGCGTTTACGCGGAGGTGGGATACGATATGGTAGACAGTCTGCGATCTGCTGTGATGCTTGGCGATCTTTTCGTCGTCGCTAACGATCTCGCCCTCCTCCCTCTTCTCGCCCTCCTCCCTCTTCTCGCCCTCCTCCCTCTTCTCGCCCTCCTCCCTCTTCTCGCCCTCCTCCCTCTTCTCGCCCTCCTCCCTCTTCTCGCCCTGCCCGTGATGAGATGTAGTCTGGAACAATCGGTCTCCAACCACATGGCACTCTTCTCGTTTGACCATGTCCGGCATGGCTAGACATCGAGTTTTCCTTACAGAACTCATTGAGCGTCAGACTGTAAGTTTCTGGGGGTTTTGTGCGCTGATAATGATATTCATCTGAGGTCAGATGCCACTGTGTATATTCAGAATAGGTCATTCCTGCTATAACTTGGAAGGAATAGGAACCTAAAGCGCATTACTAATATACAAATTTATTTAGCTAGCTTTTTTATAAAATTGCTTATTATATTAAGGTTATTCTATAGAGTAGTTAGGTTAGTATTATTTAATGTATAATAAGGGTCTGTATACTAATAGTAATAAGGTCTTAAGAAGCTAGATAATAAGACGTAAGAATCCCTAATGCTTAACGTTTAAAGGGAGGGAGAAGGGGATCTTAGAGGCTAATACATTAAATAGCAAAATGAGTTACGTGCGTGCCTTGTAATAATAGATACGTAGATCGTGTAGGGTAAATAAAATAGGTTTATTAATCTTAGATCTGGGGTAATAGGGGGTCTTTATAATTATAAGACTATAGGGTAATGTTACAACCCCAGCGGTTACGTCACGTATTACCTGTAAAATTTCTTACTAATTATTATAGACTGACAATTCCTATCTTAGTCTATAACTAAAGTACTAATTAAATACAGACCAAAGACCTACTATTATAGTCCAGGACTAAAGTTTAAATATCTTAGTCCTTAAACCTTAATATACTAATATATTACTTAGCTAGTATATAAAAATATTTATTTAGTATTAGATAGAACTTAGCTTACTAGCTATTAATAATACTTCTTTATATTAATTAAGCTAAATATATATTAATCTACTATTAAGAGATATAATACTTTAATAATACTTAGTATATACCCTATATAATCTATTAATAATAAACCTAAGTATAGCTTAGTTTAATATAGTTAGACCTAACTATTATATATTAATAGCTCTTATTTAGACTGTACTACGTAATACTAAGCAATATAAATGCAATATCTATAAATATTAACCCCGTTTACTAGTAAAGCACTGCTAATCCTTAGGGATACTAGCTTGCTATACTTATTAATACTAGTCCAGTAAACTATCTACTAACTAACTAAAATATAAAAAATATAAATAACTTATCCTAAGATAATAATAAAGAAGTTAAATAACTTTAAGAATAACTTAGGAATATTACTAATAAGTTAAATAAAATACACTAGATATTAAAAGAATTTATAGTACTTTAGTAGTAATAATAGTAAAATAATACTATTACCTAATAGGAAATATATAACTTAGTAATATTTACTAGTAATAAAAAAGACCCTAATAAAATCCTTAAGCCTAACCTATCTAAGCTTTTTAATAGTACCCCTAGCAAGCTACTTATATTCCTTACTTAAAGTAAAGCCTTTATTACCTACTACCTAAACCAGTTTTACAATAACGCTGCCAAGGTAATATATATAGCTAGAAAACTTACTAAAACCGCCGCTAAATAGTTTTAACCTGTTATAAAAGATTATATAAATAACCTACTAATTCGCCTATAGCCAAGAACTGCCTTACTCTTTAGACTAAATAGATAATATAAAATAAAAAAAGTACTTAAGATAGCTTTTAGAACTATTAATAAAAAAAGATATATAGAAAGATAAATTAAAGGTCTTAAATAAATAAGATTAGCTTTAACCCTAGGAGTAAAGTTCCTAGAACTTATAAGTAAACTACCCTAGGACTAAGATATACTAATATTATTCTTCTTTAATACACTTAAAGAACTAGTATAAGCTAAACTTTAAAAGGAAAATTAACTAAGAACCCTAGTAAAATATATTAATATAGCTATTAAAATTAATAATTAATAATTTATATAAAAAACTTATAACTCTAAAGGTAAAATATAAAACAATAATAAACTACAGTACTATACTAACTAAGAGAAAATATAGTAAGTTAATACCTAATATAGAACTAAACTAAGACTAATAACTATTAGAATAACTAAAAAAGATAAATCTAAAATTACTTACTAGAACTATAGTAAGAAAGGACACTTTAATTAAGAATATAAGAACCCTGTTAAGACTAATTAGAAATACAGACTAGTGCTAGAAAATAAGACTATTAGTACTACTAAAAGGGATAACAATAAACTACAAATAGCAATTAAAATAATTAATATAACCAGGTCAGGATATAATAGGTTAAGGGCAGACCACTTTACCTTTATATATAACCCATTTTTAGTAAGGAATAAACACTTAATAGGTACTACCTAGATATACCTAAGGATAAGTAACCTATCCTAGGACATTTTGCCCTAACGTTAGAAATACTATATCTTAAGACAGAAGAAAAAATAAAAAAATAATAAAACTAAAGAAAAAGGGAACTATATAAGAAAAGAAAGCAAAATAATAATACTAAGCTTAAGTAAATACCAGTCCTAGAACCAAAGAAGGTTAAAATAACTAGAAAAATCATTACTATGGTTAGAAAAGGAAAGGAAGTTAACCCTAACCTAGATAATAAACTTAGTATATAAGAATTCAATTATAAGCTTAATAATATACTAAACTAGATATTTATAAAAACAGAAATACTAGTAAAAGTTTAAAATAGAACTATCTAACTAAATATCTATATAAATATAAATAAGATTCCTAGTAAAACTACAAATAAACAACTAAACTAATACTATAGTAACCTAAACTATATATTAGTATTAAAAACTAATTAAGATTTTAAAACTAAGAAAATTAAAAGAAAAGTAAACTATATAATCTAGAACCTGGAAATTATACTATAATATAATAAATAAGAAAACTAAATATAGTACAGTAAAGCTCTTAAATATACTAAACAAGCTAGAGAAAGAGTAGTTATAAAACAAGACAATAATATCTATATTCAGTCCTATATAAAGGACAAAGTAAAAGACCTTATAATACCTAAGGAAAAAATCTAGATTAAAAGGGACCTATAAAGGTACTTAAAATACCTAAAACACTAGCAGATATTATAGATATCCTATATATAATACTACTGCCTATAACATTGACAGATAAAGGAAGTAAATAACTGCTTTCCAGTTTAAACTAAGGAATATAGGAAATAGGAACCCTACTTAATTATTAATATCCTTAAATATTAGATTAATAAAAGATACAGAGGAACTTAAGTAGTCAAGCTTAGAGCAGATATAGAAACATAAGAATAAGCCTTAAATTATATCTAAAATTCTTACTATATTATTAAATAGAAATAGAAAGTATAGAATAAAATAGAAAAAGAAAACTTAGATAAAGGAATCTGTAAAGCCATTGTAGAAATTAATAGACTAGAAAAAAAATAAAAGGTTATTCTTATGCCTAAAACAAGCTAAGCAGTAAAAAAAGACACTACCTTAAATAAATAAATTACGCAAATAGAAGCTAAGTATTAAAACAAGCTAGCTTACTAGTATAAATACCCTAATAATATTAACTATACAGACAGTAAATACAGCTATAACCACCCCTAGGGAAAAGGAATACGCTATCTATAATAGAGTATTAGACAAGTAATAGAACGGAAGGAAATAAACTGCCTAAAAAGCTCTAAGAATAACTATAAATAATAGTTAATAAACCTGCCTTAAACTAAAAGTCCAAATTAAGGGCAAGTAGCTAAATACACTTATAAATAGCAGCGCTAATATAAACCACATTTTCCCTAATATAGTAAATAACCTTAAGCTACCCTAGAGAAATAAGGAAAAACCTTATACTATAAGGAATAGAAAAGGAAGAACCTATAATTATAATAATAGATAAATAACTAAAGAAATTAATTACCTTAAGGTTTTTATAAATAGGAAAAATTAAGGAATTAACTTTAATATTATCCCTATTAATAGGTATAACTTAATACTTAGATATCTATAGCTAGATTGCTATAACCTATAATTTAACTAAAGAACTAGCTAGGTAAACTATAAAGATTACCCTTTAGATAATAAGATTAATTTAGATAATAATAAAATAAGATCTTAATCTTTAACTAATAAGAGTAGCAAAGATAGGAGCAATAAGATATTACCTATTTTAAAAGGAATATAATATAAATACTATAAAGGCAAAATAAAATATATTAAATAAATAATAGCAACTCTTAGAGGTTAATTTAAGTAATTAAACTAAGATCTATAATAGATAAAAAAGATTACTAATAAGAAATCTAATAAATAACTTAAGAATATACTAATCTAGTACTATATTTATAAGAAACTCTTTATAAAAGAGTTAGATATAAAACTTTTAAAATACTTATACTAAGATATTAAAATAGTTCTAAAAGATAGTAAAAACCTAAAATTCTTCCTAATCTATAACCTTATAAAAACAGAACTTATAATATTAAAGGAATAGTTAGAAAACATACTTAGGAAAGGATATATTTAAACCTTAAAATCCTTAGTAAAATACCCTATTATATTTATCCTAAAACTAAATATAAATAAACTATAATTAGTCATAGACTATTAGTAACTTAATAAAATTATAGAAAAGGATAGAATATCTTTACCTTTTATTACAGAACTTAAGGATAGACTGTTTAGAAAATAATTCTTTATAGCGCTAGACCTTAAAGCTACTTATAACTTAATTAGAATTAAAAAAAGGAATAAATAGAAAACAGTATTCTAGATAAAATATAGACTATTTAAATACTTAGTTATGCCTTTTAGACTTATAAATACCCCTATAGTATTTTAAAGGATAATTATAAATATACTATAAGAGTATTTTAATATCTTTATAGTTTACTACCTAGACAATATCCTTATTTTCTCTAATACAGAAGAAAAGCATATAGAACATATCTATAAGGTTTTGAAAGCATTATAAGACACTAATATACTTATTAAACCTACAAAAAGCCATTTCTATTAAAGCCAAGTAATATACTTAGGCCATAAAATCTCCTATAATAAAATATAAATAGATAAGTAAAAAATCGCTATAGTTACTAAATAAAAATAACCTAACTTAGTTAAGGAAGTATAATCCTTCCTAGGATTTGCTAATTACTATAAATAATTTATTAAGAACTTTAGTAAAATAGTAATCCTTCTTATAGAACTTATAAAGAAGGAAATATAGTTTAAATAGAATAATAAAGCCTAGAAAGCTTTTAAATAGCTTAAAGAAGCTATTACTAGTAAACCAGTTTTAGTTATATTTAACCCTAACTAGTAAGTTAAACTTAAGACTAATACTTCTAACTTTACCCTGGGAAGATAAATTAAATAATAAAATAATAACAGTATATTATACCTTATTGCTTTTTACTTACATAAGATATATAGAGCAGAACTTAACTATCCTATCTATAATAAAGAATTCCTAGCTATTATTAATTATTTTAAGGAATTTAAATACTACCTTAGAGGAAGTAATTACCCTATTAAGGTATTTACAGATTATAAAAATATTACCTATTTCACTATAATATAAAAATTAAACCAATAATAACTATACTACGCTAAATACCTATGTAAATTTAATTTTATAATTACACACTGTAAAGGAACTAATAATAGATACGCAGATATTATTAATTAATAATACAACTTTAATACAGGAACTATTAAGATTAAAGAATAACTCCTAAAAAAAATAAATAAAGGAAATACAGATTTACCTAACCTATTAAAACTATTACATAAATAACATATAGTACTAACACTATTACAGAAAAAGGATATAACTTTCTTTATAAATTTTATTTATACCTATTATATAGATATTAAGAAGTAATAAAAATACTTAAAAGACTATAAGAATAAGGTTATACTATAAAGAGAAAAGATATTAAATAAATTATTAAGTAATATAATCTATACCTATATATAAAGGCATAAAGATATAAACCCTATAGACAGTTATAACCACTACTAGTAGTATAATAACCTTAGGACTTAATTATAATAAACTTTATTATAAAGTTACTCTTATTAAAAGACCCCTTAACTAGAATCTTTTATAATAGTATTATAGTTATAGTTAACTAACTTATAAAGTTTTTATACTATTTACTGTTTTAAGAAGTAATAGATATAGAATAACTTTTCTATATTTTTTACTAATATATTATTAGTATATATAGATTACCTATAGAGATCCTTTTAAATAAAGGACCTATATTTATATTAGTATTTTAGCAATTACTTATAGCACAACTTAGACTAAATTACTAACTTATAACCGCTTTCTAACCTTAAGTTAATAAATAAACCAAACAAATAAATTAAGTACTTAAATAGTATTTACAATATTATATTAACTATAAACAGAATAATTAGGTTAAAAAACTACTAATAGCCTAACTTGCCTATAATACTATATATAATAAAAGCACAAAGCTTATACTAGCTTATACTAATTTTAGATTTATACTAAATATATATTATAATACATAACAAGAGAAATTAATCAATCCTACCGCTATTATTAAAAGCAATAACCTTAAAAATCTATATAAAGAAATAAAAATAGAACTTAAATTTATTAGAAAATACATAAAAAACTACTTTAACCTAAAATAGTTAAAGGGATTAACCTTTTAGAGGAAGATATAGTCTACCTAGCTATAAGAAATATTAAAATAAATTAACTAATATATAAATTAGACTATAAGTTTATCGGACCTTATAAGGTATTACAGAAAATCTTAGAAAATAACTATAAACTGGACCTACTAGAGAAAGTTAAGCTCTATCTAGTCTTTTACATTTTATTACTTAAATCAGCAGTAGATATAATATAAATTAAAATAGGCAATAAACTATAAGAAATCTTAGGACTAGAAGTCTATAAAGTAAAAGTAATTAAAAATACTTATAAAATTAATAGCTAAAAAGAATACTTAATAAAGTAGAAAAACTACCTAGAAAACGAAAATACATAGGAACTACTAAAATACCTTATTAATACCTAATAATTCCTAAAGAACTTTTACTAATATTAAAATAAGGAATATTAGTAAAAACAGAATTCTAGTTAATAATATTAAAGGCCCCTTAAGACTAAGCTTTAGAAATAATTAAAGACTTAGCTTAATTAATAGAAAAACCACCCTATTCCTCTAATAACTACATACTATAAGAAAATAGCTTATTACCCTGCTCCTTAAGATAATACTTTATTTTTTATATATAAGCAAGACAAGCTATAGCCTCCTTAAGAGCCTCCTTGGCCTTAGCCTTATCCTCTTTTAACTTTTTATACTCCTTTATATTTTTAGAAACTAGAAAAGGAATTAGCATAACTTAAATAACTAACAAAAACTACTAAAAAAACTCACAAAAAGTTACAATACCTAAGCCATTGTAGACTACCTTAGCCTTAATATAATTCCTATAACAGTTAGCTTGATTCTTATTAGCCTTATAAATAAGACTATAATAAAAGTAACAAAAACATAGCATAATATAATTACTAAAAGTATAGATATATTAAGCAAAAGAACTAGACTTAAAGGTTTTTACGTATTTAGTTTTAAAAATATAACCTAATATAATAATTAGTAAGATATATAAAGGAAAAATATAGGTCTAAGTTAGTATATACTAAATAGAACTAATAGATAGGCAAGTAAGTATAGTCTTGGGGATAAGACCTAAAGGAGGGGAGAGATTATATTACAACCCTAGCAGTTATATTACATATTACCCGTAAAATTTCTTACTAATTATTATAGACTAATAATTCCTATCTTAGTCTATAACTAAAGTACTAATTAAATACAGACCAAAGACCTACTATTATAGTTTAGGACTAAAGTTTAAATATCTTAGTTCTTAAACCTTAATATACTAATATATTACTTAGCCAGTATATAAAAACATTTATTTAGCATTAAATAGAACTTAGCTTACTAGCTATTAATAATACTTCTTTATATTAACTAAGCCTAATATATATTAATCTACTATTAAGAGATATAATACTTTAATAACGCTTAGTATATACCCTACGTAATCTGCTAACAATAAACCCAAGCATAGCTTAGTTTAACACAGTTAGACCCAACCGTCACAGGTAAGATAAGCTTATACCTTTAAGTTTTAATACTATATTATTAACTAGAAAATAGTTCTTTACTAAATAAAAGCGCTATTTATAGCCTATATTATATTATTAAGCTTATTAATGCTTTTTAAAGCGTTTAATATAGATTTTATACTTTTAATGCCTATATTAATAACTTAGCCTAAGTCCTTATAATAAACTATTATATCTAAAAGAATACTATAACTTAGGAATTACTTTATTAACCTATATAGTTATTTAAATTTCCTTAGATTACTATAATAAATTATATAAAGACTTAGAGAAAGATAGATTGCCTTATCTTATAGCTATATATATAAAACTGGTTTTAATGCTGTTAAGGCTAACCAGCGCGATAATAGCATTATTTAATACAGGCTTACAGACATAATCTAACGTTACTAAGGGATTAATAGCAGCCTTTCTAGACTTAACTACTAACTAGCCAGAATAAACATAGCATTACGCAAATAACTAAGATAATTATTATAGTTATGCTAACCTAAAAAGCAAACTAGACAGACAGTAAAAATAGAATTAGTAAAGCTACTCTATACAGGCTGTAAGCTATCTTAGACCTACATTGCTTGGCCTAACCTTACTATTCGCTACGCTATTTAAAGGCTGCCTCTTATTGTTATTTTGGCCTAACTAAATATTATCGCATTACCTTATATCTGCCCTTTACTTCTAGCTTGGGCATAAGAATACTTATAATCTATTAGTCAGGCAGTATAATAAACACCAGGACCTTATTAAATATAACTTAGCAAAAGCGACAGCCTAAATCCTAACTAATAGTATCTAATTAATATTAACACTACCTAAGAGAAATGTATTCTATAAGTTAGAACTTTAAGCTTATAACACAGTAAACTATAGAGATTCTATAGCTGCCTTAAAGGAACCTATCTAGTCCTATCTAACTTATCCTTAGTATTTCTTAAAATAGCCAGGCTATTACCTTTATAATAATATAATTTAGATAAGTAGTATCTAGCGCTACTTAAATATCAGTTTTCTATATATTTATTAGTTATATTGCTACCTTTACCTTTATTAAAGTAATTAGCCTAAGTAATAGTTCTAACTTCCCTCTAGGCATTCTTTCTACTTCTATATAATATCTTAATATACTAATCTAATTAACTAACTAATACCCTTTTTTAGTCTTTTAGTAATAGCTATTAGTTAGAAAATATAGATACTAAATAGTACTAATAATATATATTAACTTTAACCCTGTTTATAAGTATATAAAAGACTAGTTAATATTAGCTTATAAATATATAATAATTATCTTCTTTTAGCCTTATTACTTTATCCCTTTAAAATCTATTAGTTAATACTAGTTAAAAGATATTACTATCTATATAGGTTACTATAATAGCTTTAATAATCTTTAGTTATATACTTAAACCTTTATATTAGTAATTTATTTCTTATAAACTTTAATATAAGCTATAGGTATAATAATAGCTTAGTAGCTTAGAAGCAGGCCTATAATAAGCCTACTAGTATTATTATATAAATAAATAACTATTTCTAGATATTAACTTATAATTAATTTAGTTCTATAACCTAAATACTAGCTATAGTAATACTCTCCTTAACTAAGGACCTTAAATTCCTAATAAAAATAAGTATAGTAATAATTCTTTTCTTGCCCTAGCTTAAGGTATAATTACTAAATAATAGATATTATAGCACTCCTTATAATTTACCTTACCTTAGTACTTATAGAGATAAGATAAGCTAGGCATTTACTTAGACTAATAATATACTAATATTAAAATAAAGAGAAATTAAGTACTGCTTATAGCTAATGCCTGCTTGATTTATCTTGGTTACCTTAGTTATGCGTTAGACTTGCCATGCACCTTGCCCGGTACACTACCATTATATAATAACAATCGGATCACGAAACCTACTTTAATATCATTTATAACCTTATTAAATTATCACGCTTCTTACATCGCCTCGGCTTCAGTCTCGCGCCTGTATAATCTATAAGACTTAAGCTTCCCATGCCGCCCCAGTACAGAAGACAGCGGCGCCGTACCTTTCACCACAACATGATTTAGCATGCTCCGCTTTAAGCTTGCCCTTAAGATACGCTTTATTATAGGAGATTTCTAGATAGACAGATATATAGGTAGTTTACTACCCCTCCTAAAGTCTACCTATAGATACCTATAACTATTACCTAGTTAATAGACTAACTTATTAAAAGTTATATAGTGCTTATACTAAAAAGCCTTTTATAAAGACTATATTTTTTAATGCTTTAATACCTATACCTTAAACTATTAATATAAAGTAATAGATAATAAGCTTAGATATTCCTAGAGTTTAGACTAAGCAGTGCCTGCCCTGACTATAGCTAGGAGGATCTTAGACTATAAAGCCAAATCTACTGTTAATAAGTATAAGTTAGGTCTACCAAGCAATACCGATCGAGGTTTACAGCCAGGTGACTGTAATGGCAATGCCATGACATGCACGACGGTCGCCAACAGTTCCGGCCTTATTAAGATGCTAATTGATAGTTAGAGACTTAGAGTACAGACGATCAAAGTATAGAGAATATTAGCACTGCAAGTCTCTTCTATAGAGCCTAATGTCTACGCATCTGACCAATGTTAAGACTAAACAGTGGTGACCGAGGTGGAACCTGGAGATTGAGTTCAGGCGCTTTGAGTGAGCCGATTCGACCGTGTTACACTACATTTCACGCAAATGCGACGAACCACAATCACCAAAGGCCATGATCTCAAGACTGACGAACCTGCACTGCAAGCGTACCGCCTTATGTCTGCCGGCCAGAGTGATATCGCTTCTGTCACACCTGGTGGTAAGATTGATGCCTACGGTGTGCATTCATGCACGAGATATGCTCTAACGAGGCAAGTTCATGATACTTCCTTAGTACTTACATCCCCTTTAATTATCATCACCTACTCTGTGCTGGTTTCTTGTTCTGATCAGCCGACACCACTATGGCTACCAAAGAGAGCAATCTCACTATCATCATCCTAGTTATAGTATCTTCAGCGTTACCAAAGATAGCTTTAGCATCTATAAGCTTATAATCTACGCTATAAAGGATTTAGGCGCTTCTTCTATCGTTATCTAGCTCTCTACTTAGGGTAAGTTTAAACTTACTTTTTATAAAAATAGTATACTAAAGGAATTCTAAAGATCAGGATAATCCCACTGCCGTCACTGTAGTTATTAACCGCGTTGGCAATTCTCCTGTCCTCCATTATACAAACAAAACCGACCCTATCTCCTTACAGCTTACATCCTTTATTATTTAACTATTATCACTACAATTATCCATTAGGTCTCCCGTTATCCAAGCCCTTAACCCTTTTATCATCGCACCTACTACCACTACTATCTGCCTATATGAATAATAAGCAGCCCCTATCTTACTTAAAGATCAGCATAATAGAAGCCACAACGCCTCGCTTATGGGAGACATTAATAACTTTATGACGACTGCTCCCCGTTTTCCCTTGATAATAGTCACCGAGCTTAACCACTGCCTTATAAGGGGGCGCCTGAATACCCCTGAAGACGGTATACTATCAGCAAAATCAGTGTTCCACCGAATTTAGACAGACGTGGCATCAGTCTCCCGTGTGCTGAACTGGCGCTTTGCGATATCGCTACGACAGAGGAGGACTACAGCAGTATCCCTCAGGCTTGAAGACGATTTGAAGGCATGACAGCCGTGGATAACTTCCAGCGGGCTCACTTATCCTGAGCTGTGTGTCGTTTCGCCTCGGAATCTGGAGATGATGATTGTTGATAGTCAGGGGCTGAAGTAGTCTCGCCCAGTAGAATCACGCTCAAATGTACCCCTCCTCCCACCCCCGTTGTTCAAACCTTTTCCCTCTTCAATCACCAAGTCTCCCATCATCCCAGCCCTCATCATAACGTCTATCAACACGAACAATAACGACATCATGTATAGTGAGATGGACTCTGTACATAATTGAGTTTTTTGCCAGTTCAGATTATGCAAACAAAGTCTTAGGCCAAAGTATAGACAACCAATCTCTGCGTAATTATAAAGGCATAGGAATAAAGTCACAGGAGACATATAATATAATCTATATCTATTACTGAGCTAGCTAAGGGGAAAAGCAAGGACCTTGATTATATAGGATATAATGATCAGATAACTTGGATAAGCTTAGGATCCGTTTTGCTGAGCTTTGACCGGAGGCTCTGATGTTCCAGGCTGAAGACTGGCAGCTGGCACCCACCCACACTCCATCCATAATTTTATCCGCACAAGTTTCATCCTCTGCAAAAAAACAACAACTCTTTCTCAAAGTTCAAACCATCCGGCGCCATGTCGAGCGGTTACGGAAGCGAACCCAGCCTGAACTCGGATGAAGTTAATGACGCTCTTGACCCTAATACATCACTCAAGACTCTACCTGACATCTTGGAGGACTTCTCGAAAGAGCCTGAACCGAAATGGCTGGCAGATATCCGTTTTGGACACTTGGTTGTCCCTAGCTGCCTTAACGCGGAAGATACGACAACTGGCAGCATTCTCTCCGCCATCCGAGGACGATTCGATTGTCCCATCATCTTCATCCTTCCTCGACACAAACAGCGAATTTGCAGTACAGAAGCGTTGGATCTTCCCGTCCTCCCCAAGTATCACGACACAACCCTAGAGTATGCATGGTTCTCGTCCATTCTTGAGGAAAATCGTGCTGGCGAGGGACCTGGCAACTGGAAACCTGTGGAGAACGTCAACGACTGGGAAAGGAACCTGATGCTGCCAAAGCAGGTGTTTGTCGTCTTTGCCCTTGACCCTTATATGTCCGCCGATTGCGCTCTGGCGCTCACCGGACTCGTTCAATGGGCTTGTGATATCTCAGAGACACAATCGGCAAGCATTCGAGTTCTCACGACATCCAACCTCTTCGGCAACAACCTACTGTCCGAGCTTGTGAGCATCCGCTCTAGCTACCCTGTTATTCACTACGAGTTACCCCTCCCACGGTATGTGAGCGCCATTCCTGAGTATGCGGTCGACAACTCTGAAGGTGCTGCAATGTATGACAACATTGCGAACCGGGTGCTAGCCAGAGCCGACGACGACGCGCATGCCATACTTTTTGTCCCTCCCCTCACCAGAAATGATATCTTTCCGACCATCACTCAACCCTTGACTCACAATGCCCTATTGCTCAAGCATATGAACGACACAGGTCCCATCATGAAATGGCGCCTCACATTACAGTCAGAACAGTCACTACAAGATAACCCTGGCACCGTCATTGAAGTTGACGTGGAGCATCCAATCACCTCCTTTCTCGAAGGCTACTCTCACGTCCATGTTGTACTCGGCAAGCATTGCATGAGACACATATTTGATAAAGATATCAAACAAGTGGTCTACACGGAGACTGCGCTCACACAGACCGAGTTCAACGACATCCAATGGTGGGGCTACCAGCCAAACATATACCCAGACAACCGTGTCATTTATGGGAGTGATGGTTTCAACGCATCTGAGCAAGCAGCTGTGTATCGTCCACTCCATGTTGACAACGACCAAGCTGGTGGTTTCATTGCTGGAGTTTATGCCATGGCCCACTGGGGCATTCAGGTTGATCGTGTGTTGGAGGCATTTGTCAAGTCACCAGGTGTTGCCTCGGAGATGAAGGAGCGCCTTCGAATGGTAGGCATCATTCATCCGGTGACTCCCAAACTCTGTCTAGGTGATGTTCAAGAGTCCGTATTCAAAGCGGTGCTGCATCTGGTCCGGTACGATCATCGAATCGCCCATTTCATTGCTTTGAAGTCGTCAAATCCCGAAGTTAGGCGACTCAAGGTCCAGGTTGCTGTACTGATGGTCCTCGCAAAGGACTGGCCCCTGGAAAGTCTTGATAACGAAACGTTCCGTATCCGCGGCTGGGGAGTCTTTGACTACGCTAAAGTTTGGGGAGACCTGTGGCAACATCTCGGTTTGTGGAAATACATTTCTGCCTCCTGCCAAGACTTTGAAACGCTGGAAGTGTCAGATACATTTATGGTATCCGGCCGGGATCGAAACACTGTCGTCCGGGCCCAAGGAGCCTTCATATTTCGACAGATGACAACGGCATTTGAAACGATCTTGAATGCCATGACAGACCGCGATGTCCATCTTCCTCCTCATCGGATCCGGGATGAGGTTGGTGATCTGGACCACCATCAGATGACTCAACTCCTGCGCCATCTGGTATGCGCCTACAAGTACCAAGTCACTGAGAGTCGTGTTGCCCTTGATGATGAAGGGAAACATTACATTAAGCACATTCTTGTCTCGTCAAACACCACACTTGATCTACGCGGTCGTCTCAATCCACTTCCTCCAGAGACCTTCTTGGAGCTACAGCAATCTGGCCTTGTATACGGTGTCTGTACACAGTTGAGGTTAGAGGGGGAGACTCTCGTGGGAGACCACTGGACATTCATTCCACAGGATCTCACCGCAGAGTGGTTCTAAGAAAGCTGAAGGAAAAGAGTTCCGAGTGACACAGTGGACAACCATTCCATCAGTCCTTGACTCATCAACCCAAGTCAAGTTCCCGCGAACAAGGCGAATCCGTGTCGCAAGCTTCCCTTGGTTTTGAGTGTATTGGTGAGAGTTGTCGAGATTGGTATGTTGCAGATGGAGAAATAGGACACTAGAGTGGCTGGTTGCCAGGTTCATAACGGTAGCGATAATCACATCTATGAGTACAGCAGTGCGGTAAATGCGGAATTAATTTAAAAACTTGATAAGACGGAGAGAATAAGATATGATAATGGTTATCACCTACCCTCGTATCTTCTCCTAGCCGTCAGCCTTGGTTAAGTCAAGCCCTGTCTGTGGATTATATTGCGCAAATGTAGCTAAACTTGGCGAATAACTCTACGGTAAGCAGGCTGAGCGAGGTCGCCTGATTGAAGATTTCAAGACTCAGTAAGCTTACATTTTCGACGTCTTGAGCGCCTATATATCGATGCTACCGTGGCTTCGGGTGCTGAGATTATTGTGAAGTGAAATGTCCAAGTAAAGCCTCCAGGACTTGTGAGATTCGAACTGGAGCGGAGGCAGATCGTACGCAGATAACCCACACCTGAGCTGCAACTTGGCATTAAAGAGAGTCAGCCGCCAAATGGCGAATCCCATATCAGTGACATCAGAGAGTATAATGGCCTGAAGCTGATGAAACTTTATTCAGAAGAACTAGTATATGGGGATTGGAATAAGATCTTGCAATCCGAACAAGCTTTGGTAGAAGCAGGACGCGTTGAGAGATTACAGTGGGTGCATCGCTGAAATCAGCTCCAGTGGGGGCCTTATCGCGAGAGCAACAATTTTTACTGTGGGAGCAATCCAGATACAGGGAGCACCCACTAAATTTATTCCCTACGCCATTCCGCCAGAGCACCCGTCGATCATCGCGGGAGCAACTTAGATCCAGGACTCAGTAGTGCGGCGAGCGGGTGTCGGTGGCTGCAGGGCTGTAATGCGTTGTAGGTCTCTGCCCACTAGCAATACAGCATATACGGCTCACAACATCGTCATGGCTCTGCAACACGGAACGCCCCCAACTCCTTTCGCTCACCACAGTAGCAAAAACCGACATTTCGGTACCATCTAATGCAGCACAGAAGGCCCTGGAGCCCCGGCCAATACCACATGTTCTGAACGCAAAGGTCTGGAAATCGATCCCAGGGAACAATGAGTGAAGATGTCACCCTCGGATGGTGGCCAGTCTTCATATTGAGTGTCAAGGATTGGCGCTTTCTTTCGTCTGTAGGGTTATCACTCGGCCCTCACTGATCTGCTGTTTCTGGCTATGACTCGAGCCAGTATATTCTTGTGGTGATGTTGGAACCAGGTTTTGCGAATAACTGGCATAAGAGTTTCTCCACTGTCCCTTTTGGGTTTGCATGGAATGCCTCAGTATCTATCGATCCTCACTAACAATTCTCCAAGGCCAGTGAAATACATCCTTCCTCTCCTCCCTTGATCAGACCATAGCCGATTCGCAACCTCTCTTGTAGAGAACTATCGATTCATAACACGCGAAAGTGACGATAGGGCTTACAACTACTGCCCCAGCGACGGCGGCCGGAGGTGAACACCAAATGCAGTCAACGAAGCACCTGTCCCTCAAGTCGAGTCAATGATGGTTCTGAGGGAATGCGAAGTGGTGGGACATTCAATAGAACATCCCCTTCTCAAATCTTCAATCAAGTGCGAATCGAATACGGCCAGAAGTTCAGGAATAAAACCTGGCGGCTAGCAGACTTGGTTAGCCTCTCATTGTCCCAAGCGTCTTTCATCATCGCGGGTGATCGCATAAACGCGAGAAAAGATGAAGAGAGCGTATCGAATCACAGCCCGTTGATCGTGTGTGGCATCACCTAGCCACCCTTGGTGGAGTCTTTGTCGGTGTATCATTTCTGCTTCGCTCGGCGAACTAAGACTTCAGCTCCCTCAGACGAAGCTTCAGTGGACCTGGTGGACGAGAGATGAAAACTGGATGAAGTCACTGCAGAGCCAGGTACCCAAAGGACTCTAGCCATCGACCCTGCAAGTCGGCAAAGTGTCGTCAACAAAGGATGGCCGAGCATCCAGACAAATATCGCCCCGTCAATCTTCAACACAAAACATTCTGCCGCGAGTCAGAACTGCCTAACGACTCCGGGATCAGTTTCGGGAACGTATGGAATATCATCGGGTATGGTGCAGATGGTCACCGTTGTCCGTCATGATAACCCCCAGGGCGGTCCCTGGATCTTCTGCTGCTTGAAGGCGCTTACCTGGCTTCCTGTGCTTAAGTAGATCCTTCAGCTCTTCGGGTCGATTCAACTCGGCGATTTCAGCCTGCTCTCGCGCAGCTTGGGAGCAGTTTCTCGTTGAGCCTTAGCCTGCGCTACACGCTGTGCTTGGGACCACCGCAACTGTCTGATGGTCTCCCGCGCGCTATACAGGAGCTGGCCGCTTCTTCAGTCGTTGTGCAGCTCTGCGCTCAGCTAGTCCCATTGACTGATGTCGCGTGCCGTCCCCGGCGGAGAGGATTGTGGAGATTGATGTCGGGCTCAAGAGCAGTGGAGAAAGCGACTACCACTACCAACGAGAACAACAACAACACCGGGTGTGTTGGCCGGTATCCCCGGAGCTGGCGCCAGTGATTCATTTACCTTGCATTAGGGTTACAAATGAAAGACACAAAAGTGTATTGAAGTCTGATGCCGACCTTGGCTGAATCTCCCTCACCTCCGACCCTCCGTGTTCAGAGCTCTTTTATCTTCAGCCATTCACCACAACTGCCCTACTGGTTTGCCCGTCATACAAGTCCTCCTTTCAATCATCACATACAACACGACTACAATGTTTACCAATGAGAACAACGATAACATCGCCAAAGATAGCGGCAGCACATAATAGTTTGCGATGTGCATGATGCAGGAGTTGAGCGCTTCTTCCATCGTCACCCACGTCTCCCCTCAGGGGCCTGGTAAGTTAAAACTTATGCACAGTTCAATACTATACTAATAGCTTTCAAGGCAGTGATCATCCTACCGTCGTAACTGGAGTCATCGACCGCGCTGGCAACTCTCGCGTCCTCTATCGCATCACGAAGCCGACCCTGCCACCTATCGGTTTGGCAACGACTCAGGTACTCCGGCAGTCAAAGCTTGGGGCCCGCCGACACACTCATGATCAAGATTGCGCGATCCGACTCTCCCTCCAAGTCGGCCGGATACTGCTGCTCTTACAAAGCTGGTGGCAAGGGGTTGCTGGGATATCGGTGAGGGGCGACACCGCTACTTTCGCATTCGTGTCATTGCGAGGCCCACGAGAAATGTCTTGAATAGGTGGGAGGTTATTTCAAGACTGCAGTCAAGCCAGTATAGGGCATAAACTTGTCTTACCAGTGACCGCCTGAGAGACGGCCAGAAATGTTCGGACCTTGTTTTGGGTCATGGAAAGGATTAGTCGAATTTACTATATAATATGAAAACTTTGGACCAATTTCTCCTTTCTTCCCTACTTTGACGTTAACGTTTGACGCTATTCGGGGTCATCTCAACAGACAGTCATCTGTCCTCTGCGTTTCAGAGCACCTCAGAGAAGCTCTTGATACGCCTGCAGAGACGCTATCCAGTTGTATGCCAAAGGGTGAGTCCAAAGTTCGGTCTCATCGACTCACTCGGGATCAGGGACAAGGTCAGGGGCACTTCGAGCTCCTTGAAAGTCAATACAGGCATCATCACTTTCAGGCTCGTGGCGTGTGCCTGTTGGTAGTGCAAGGATAGCAATCATCAATTCATAAAGACCACTAGCTACCTCAATTCTTTCATGCCTCTTTCTCAAAGTCTCATTCAATATTCTGTGGTGTGCCCTGCAAGAACGAAAGATGCCCCGGCCACATGATGTACGTTATTAGCCGCGGAACCACTTCAAGCTCACTTGGGAGTTGTGATATGGCTGTTGTAGATCAGCGGATCTGACTGGGCTATCAAGGCCCGCGATGTACTACCCAGATCCAACCTTCTCAATTGTCCTCGAAAGCGGGTTGAGTGTTTGCACTTTGGCTCCCAGTCTTTTTTTTGGGCCAGCTCCTGGGGTTGAGAGATTGTAGGGAAGATCCACTGTTTAAGTGAACTTCAGCGAACTCCAGTGTCTGTTAGTGGACTTTGGTTGCTTGCTCCTTGAGGAGGGTAAGGTAGGTACGTACCTTCTGCCGCGCTCCCAGAAAGTGCGGGAGGCTGCCACTGTTTTGGCGGATCTGTTTTCAGTGGGCTTTAGTGGATGACTCCACTAAGAATACAGCAGGGCTGCTTGGCTGGGAAAGGAAGAAAGCGATGCGGGGTTTGAGCCGCAATCGCATCTCACAGCACCCAGCCGCACTTTCAGGTCTCTCATCCACTAACTCCGCTATAACCCCATCCATCGCGCTGAAAAACACCAAAGAGAACCGCAACCAACACTTCTGAGATTGTCTACCTTTTCATATGTCCTTCTTTATGACAGTCGGGTCACTCACTTCGCTCTCCATACGCAAGAACCTTATAATTACAACCAGGATCTCTTTCCAGAGTATTCCACCACCAGGGAGTTCTCTAATACTTGTGGCTGCATTTCCTTTCAAGGCTTCAAGGGAGAGCCGAAGCGATATCTATGAGTCTCGAATTGCGACAACCAAAGGGTCAAAGCGGACTTGTCTCTATTCAAGCACCAGTGTCATATCTTCGTAGGAAATCAGGATCAAAAGATGGCCTTCTTCCGCTTCAGTATCGACCACATCTCACTCCTCTATGTGCGGGCTTCACACGTTTTGGTACCGTGCAGATTTCAAGACGATGATGGGAGTTTGGCGATGGAAACATGTCCATCCCAAAGCAGTCGTGGTCATTGAAACTCGATACCTGTTGACGCTGGCCTTTCTCGTTCCTCCGTGCCTTGGAAGAAATGGGCTGAACTGTTCGATGGATTCAGCACGATGCATGGTCCCATTTTCCCGGTATGTATTCGTGTCCAGCGGACAATTGATCTGAATCTAAGCGGCGAAACTGACCTTTCATTTCTCAGACCTCCCATCAACAACTGATGTTGAGTCGACTGGCGATCATGGACATGAAAGGATTCTCATTCGCATGCCTCACCCTCCGCTTTCTCAATCCCGCTTCTGCAAGACACCACAGCCGATACATCATGGTGTCCGAGGCGAATGAGCTTCACAGAACGTCACACGAACATCCTCACGAGCCGGTCAACCTGGTCATAAGCCAGGACTGCGCGATCCACATCGCCTACATATCCGTAACCATGTTTGAATCCGGGAAATGGGTCGATTTATGGAAACCAGCAATGCGGAAGAGGGGTTACCCTGACCGAGGGCTGCCAACTCGAGGATGCCGGATGAAGGATGAGTCCGAAATGACCTCGATACAAGACAGACAATTGTAGAGTGTGGCTCACTCGTAGATAGCCTGATACACAGTGCAGGCCGAAGTCAATGCACGGTCTTGGTCTGAGTATCTTCAAAGTAGTGATTTCGTGACGATTATGCGTGATTATGATTCCAGCAGGGCCACGATGTAGTCAGACTGTCTTCCTCCGCGGCAGATCTGGCTGCTTTGGGTCCGAGCGTGAGCCTTTTCCGGGCTTTCTGCGCTAAATAATTATGGCCTGGGCGCCCAGCTCATGGAACGAAGAGGGGTAGGGTGAAAAACTTCAACTTTCCAGCACATCCACGAGCCGCAAAGCCTGCCTCAACACCACCACCGAACAACCCACAAAGAACACGCTAACGGACAGTTTTATTTTAAATAATCTTTCTTATACTCAGTAATTCAAGATAGCTCCTACCCGACAGGAAAAGAAGCAGCATAACCGCCAAGGCTATAAACAGCACCTGGCCAGTAAAGCCAAGAGCATACAATCCGGTTCTAGTTATGGTACTATTAGACCCTATAAAAACCGAGACTTAGGCAGGTATGCTCAGACTATGGCCAAGAGGCATAGTATCACCAAGGTCTACAGGCAAGACCAGACCAAAGAGGATAATAATTAACTAGTTACAGTTAAGGAGGAGGAAGGATAATATAATAATGGCGCCAAAGATCTAACAAACCTCTATAGATAGCGGCACATTAGGGACAGCAATAATAAAGTTCCATTATCTAAGTTCATTAAGCAAGAGCATATAACTCAGGTTACCCAGGCTACTTAGGCTGCTAAGGCTCCTTTTAGCCGTCTTACCTCTATCCTAGCCTACTAGTTATACTACTTGGATTGCATAGCCCTAGCTAAGGCCAAGAGGCTTAGATATAATCTAGCAAGGTCTACCCGTGCCGTTAACCTAATCATGCTAACTCCGTTGCCCCCTCTAACTGAGAGGATCACCGCACCTTCTGAAGCAAGAACCGCCTGCCCCCAGGGCAAGAATTTTAGTCAGGCTGTCCAGGCTATTCGAGCCGCTCAGGCACTTTTCAGCACTCCGGCCATCATCCCGGCGCCCATGTCATACCGCCCAAATCGCGCCCATGCCAAGGCCCAAGCCAAGGCCAAGAAGACAAGGTACGACGCAGTGATGTCCGCCAGTGTTGTCACCCCGATGCGGATGCAGGATCAGGGCTTTCCTCGCTAGGGTGACTCGCGTCCAGCTGCCTGCAATCCCAATCTCTCGAAGTCCAAGCCTGGGTTGGGGGCAAGTAGCTTTTCTGATGAAGAAGAGTAGATGGCCAAAGCCCTCTGCGCGTCCGTCCCCAGCATGACATCACCTCCTATTGGAGAGACCACCGCCGTAATTGACCGAGAGTGGCGATCCCCGGACAGCTTCCGTCATGCCCGAGGTAAGAGCTAAAGCCGCATATCATACAGGAAGTCAAGCTAATTATAAGATCACAGTACCCTCAGTTATTCCCGACATAGTTCTCACTACGCAATCGATAGACCCGAAGATTCAAGAGGCTGACAGATAGGTGTTAGGATTTAGTTTAGGGAATAAAACGGTTACAGAATGAAGATTAAACACAGAACCTTTCCTTTCCCAAGACTTCAACATTAAACTACAATACTACACTGTTGAGCATAAACGTAATCTATAGAAGGCGTAAGCGCTTACATCTAAATAGTCTGTCTTTAAATCTGAGGCAATTTGTCCTTGGGAACATGAGAAACTTCAGAGACACGTGCAGTAAGCATGATACTTTCGTGGGTATTCACAAAATACACCGTCTTGTTACAATACTGGACTGTTTGGTATTTCTTTAGACTATTATTGTCGAATACTTCAACCCTCTCTACCATCAACCTCATCCACCTCATCCACGTTTATCGGACGTTATCAAATCCTCGACCTAAGTGCCACTTATATAACAAGTCCCAGGCAGTAATCTACTATCTACTTAGCTACCAGGTCCTTTAGAACTATTATCTAATCTATTAAGCAGTTAGCGCTTTTACTAATTCTTATAATATTATAAAAGATACTAAGTACTAGCTTACTGCTAGACTCCTTAAAAAGTTACTTAATAGATAGTAGGCTTATAAGGCTTATTAAATTACAAGGCACCTTAACTAGCTTATTATTTATAATAAGCCTGTAGAATACCTGTAGTTAAGGGCCTATCTCTCTATTTGCTAAAGCTATTGCCCCCTGTAAGCTAAAAGATATATACCTATACTAGGTAAGTCTACAGAATATGCTTTATCTCTGCTATAAAGGGTCTAGTCTTATCCTTAAAGGTCAGGGGAAAGGCTAACTTTACGCCAATATTAAGCAATGCCTTAAAAATTAACATAATTAAGTTAATAATATAAATAGACCTAATATAATTTACTATAAGCTCTTTCTAAAGGGGTTTATTATTATTTCTGTTATTAGTAGCTACTTTAAATCCCTTCTAGAGGCTAAGAAATAACTAAAATGTCTTATAGTATTCTATACCTTTAAAGTAACCTTAGCATAAACCTAGAATCTTTTAAGTCTTCTTCCCAAAGGGGCTTATAAGCTAATAAGTTTTTAATATAACTAGGTTCTCTATCCTGCTAGAGATAATTACTATAAGCTAAATTTTAATCTTTTGTACTATTAGTTCTAAACCTAGAGCAATAAAGAATACTAGTTAATAGTTATATTTAATAAGAGGGAGGACTATTATAAAGATAATAGCCTTACCTTAAGAAAGATTAAGGGTAGTAAAGGTAATAATCTATTAAATCTTAAGTTAATCTTATATATAGCTAATATATAAGGGATATTAAATAAAATATATTAGTACTTTATAAATATCTAATCCCTATAATATAAGATTTATAATAGTTATAATAAATCTTTCTATTTAGTAGTTCTTAATTTAGTAATATTATTAGTAAGTTAAACTAGTAAATAGTTTATAAGCCTTTTCCTTAGATCTTATATTCTTATCTTTATAATAGATATAAACCTTACTAGTTAGTAGTTATTAAGCCTATTATAGCTAAGCCTACTGCTTTTCCCTTAAAGTCTACTAAGAGTTTTTTACTAGCTACTTAGTAATATTATTCTATATAATAAATAGCTATTAAGAGCCTAAGAGAATATAAATCTTTTGATACCTCTAGAACTAAATTAGAAAAAGGGATAGCACTGGGTTTATAGTTAGCCAGATAGAATAGAAGTCCTCTAGATAAGTAGTAAAGTACAGAAAGTTTTTATACTTATTATTATACTTTATAAGTAAAACTTTAACTTGCTTATTTATCCTGCTATATTTATTAGCAAGGTTATATTCTTAAAATAATAATATAAGCGGTAAGACGGTTAGATTTTAACGGAAGTCTTTAGATATGTCCTTGAGGGTTATCGCGAGATCCTTGTTACTGTGAATCTAAGTTGCAGCGGATTCTGTAATAAAAGACAGATCTTATATAGATAGATCTATGTAAAGGACAGGTGCAAAGGAGAGCTTTAACAGAAAGTCGCAGTAATCTGCAGTAGCTAAGGTTAAGATACTAACTTGTGATCTGGCCTTTGATAACACGTCTAGAGCCCACTGAACAATAGTAATCAATGCTAATGCATAATCTGCAGGGACACTGATATCAATTTAGAACACGACAGTGACATTCCGAGGTAATATGCCATGTTGCCATGTGCTATCTTAGGGGAGCTTCTATACCGTGCCATGTCCTGCGTCTGCCCTGTTTATCTTAATACAGGTTAATAGCTTAAAAAGTTTAGTTCTATCGGTATAGTGCCACCCTTTGTAAGGCTAAACCTAACAGCTCTCTCTATCTCAGACGTAATAAAAACCATGTTCTTAAACCCCTAAGGATTAGCGTATTGATTTTATTAAACTTGGTCCCTGCAGGCGGAAGCCTGGAATCTTGATATAGCCGAAGCGCGTATTCGGTTGGCTAGGATTAATATTAGCACTAAAGGCCAAAATAAATTCGTTGAGTTGCTGGTGGATATCTTCTTCGTTTGGCATTCTGCCTTTGATCTTGTTAGTACCTATTGAATAAGGCATCGCGTTGAGGCTCACGTGTGAGTTTGTCAGAAGCGTGTGTTGATGTTGTGGAGGTTACTAAAGTACACTGAGAAGAGCAAGGAGCAGGCGGTAAACTCATCGCTAAATTTACTGACCTGAAGCGCTCGGGCCACATTGCAAAGGCACTCAGTCACTCAATCAACCAGTCGTCACGCAATGGTTCACGCAATGAGAACACATAATCGAGTTTACACATTAATTATATGTACGTGAACTTATATCACAGTTGAATTGCACTCTGACAATATATTTTTTGCTATACACAATACACTATACATAAAAATAGCGTCATTATAAGCCATCGATCCCTAGCGTTGCCATTTCAGCAACCCTTCAAATCGCCTGCGCTCCTCAAGTCAAGCAGGTTGCATATGTCATGTGCTCCTCTTCATTGTCGATAGGTCAAATCCCGGTGACATCCTAGTCCAGGTGCGATTCCGGATCTGGACCGATTCTGCAATTCGAAAACGTCTGCGGAAACGTAGGTCTTATCTCGTTTTAAGGGTTAGCCTCCTTAAGGGATAACACCTCCGCCTTAAGTATAGTAATTGCCCTTCCTATGTCTTTCAAAGAGGCTACCTCTTATCTAAGGCCTAAGACTTCTTTCTCTAAAGCTCTGGTACGATTAAGTAAGCCCTCCTCCGGGAGTAAAGCTTCGTATAAACTAGCATACAGATTCGGTATAGCCTGTACCAGCTATCATACCAGAAGGCAGTTAAAGTTTGGAGTATCAATGCTACGAGGGACTTCGATATTGTAAGGCTGGATTTAAACTTAAGCTACGTCTCGGTCTGTTCCTCTAACGTCAAGATCTTCCTCTGGCTTATTGTTCCTTGGTGATGAGGGACAAAACCGCTCTTTACTATCAACTATCCACGCCCATTTCATAACTGTACAGATTTATGTCACAAAACAGTAGAATCTTCAATAAGCATGTGATTGTGTGACATTGAAGGTATTTGGACTACGCCATGAGAGTGTCCTTGATCAACATTTACCACCCAAGTCCAGCATACATGTCAAGTTTGTGATGTAGCCACCCTCCACCTAGTTCGCAGTACCATGGATCTCGTCCTCATCCTTGCTGAAAACAGTAGAGGCCTCGTATTCCTCAACACTATCAAAACCCATCAGTCGCTAGCTGGGGAAAGGATAGCGCATCTCCTCGCGGATATGAATCGTGGATGCGGTCGTAGATTCGGCTTCTTCATCGTCGCCAGGAAGCGCGCTCGCAGCGGCTTGGGACTCGGAGCGCCCGCTGTCGGCATCGCTGGCGCCATGAATGACAGGCATGGCGTATTGAATGATAGACGCAACTTCGGCAAGTTTCTTAGCGTCGTCCTCCGCCTTGGTCTCGAGGGCCGCATTGCGGGCTTTTGTCTCTCGTAGATCCGCCTCAAGTACCGCGATACGGTTCCAGAGGCCGAGCTCTACGACTTCATAGGAACTCATTGTGACCAACTCCTTATAACATCGGCGGTGAATACCATAATGTGTAAGGGAACTTACGGTTTCGTTCGGTCTTGGGAGAAGGTTGAATATTTTGAGTCGTGAAAGGTTGAAGGCGGAGGGTGAGTAGGAAACAATGACGGCCTGGAGAAGGGTGAAAAGGTGGGGTAAGTATGGTTGGCCGGCTTAGCTTCAGTCACCTAAAGCCGACTGGGCTGCAGCCGACAACTTCAACATTTTGGTAATTCTCGACCAGTCTTACAGCACACAAGATGGATTTTCGCTGTATTTATGGGCCACTGCCTACACAGAAACGTAAGATACAACACTCGCATCCCAGAAAATGTAATGTAATTGTCAAAGCATGTCATCGAGGTCGTTCCAAGCGTAGTGTGGATCGAATGTTGCAGCTACTGTAAAGTGTTTCAGGGACAGTGCAGTGGAGTATAACCTGTTCAGTAACGAGGTGTTGTACACGGAGTGATAAATTGACCTTAGACTGTATCTACTTATTCCTAAATAACTTCGTTGATCCAGGTGTTGAAACATTGCCTGGGACGTACTTGGGCGCTGTAAGTGACAAGCGGTAAGCACCGGAGAGCCAATGATGGTAGTCCAGATCCTGGTTTCCCCTCCTGTGCAGCCTGCATTAGCCCCCGCTGTACTTTCAGGCGCCTTGACCACTAAATCCACTGTAACACAAAGATGCTGCTCCTCCCCCTCTACCGTCACTTAAAAAGCTCAGTCAACAGGGAGCAACCCACATCTACAACTATTCGCCCTGAAAAAGGTTATTAGCGTCCCTTCACCATTTTACAGCCGCCAGCCTCTCGTCACAGGGCACGTCAGGGTCCCTTCCGATTTCTTCGACACTCATGGCTGCATTTCCCCCAAGTGTTCCATGTGAGAACACGCAATACTTCATATCACACTACTAATAACTTGAAGAGAGAAGTGGGATTTATACTCAATGATGCAGGAGCCTCAAGAACCTTTACCATCGCCATTCGATCAAAAGTCACCAGATCACATGACTACCATCGTTTTTTCTCAAGCAGCAACATGCCCAGTCCACATCGCCATGTAATTAACTACTAAGCGCTCCAGGTCGAGTCAGGGTGCAAGGCCAACCGTGATTGGCCAGGCACAACCTTGGGTTAGCTTGCGGCAAGGCGCTAGCCTACCCGGTTAGCAGGCAAACTCACTAGCACTCACTAAAGTTCCATTGACCCCACTCACACTTTCAACCAGCTCCCGTAGTCAAAGTGAAGCCGCTTCAGCGATAGCAGCCGCTAAACATCCACTAAATCCACTGAAAGTCCTAGTTAGGGAAAACCCCCTGAGGTGACTGTAAACAGTCGGACCTCCTCAAGGAATCTTACATTTCACTAGTAATGCATCACTGCAGTGCGTCGCGGCCATAGAGTAAGGCGTTTAGACTGGATGAGAAATTGCATATAGGACTTGTTCGTGGTCTACCTCTTCGCCAGCCCGGGTATTCGTGCCATGCTGCTCCCTGGTGCTCATGCCATGAAAGTTGACAAGTCACTTGGTCTACCTTCCCCGTCGCACTCAGCATGTGAATAGACTTTATGCTTAAAATATGACCAATCATCACCGGCTTGCAGTCTCAATAAGGCAATAAGTTAACGCCAACAACCTCGAGTCCTTAGTTTCTCTGGGTGTAGCCAACGGTAATCTCACACGACTCATAGGATTTCGCCCGCATGTTGGGGAATGGGAAACCATCGCCATCCGCCATCCGCCATCCTCAGTCGTCTTCACTTACATATCTAAGCGTATGCCCCTCTGCTGAGTCAAATCTCGCTTGGGGACAACGCTCTCCCAGTTTACCGATCCTAGCGCCCACTGAGCCCACTGAGTCCACTGAGCCCACTGTAACTCCAGCCAGTCATTCACTAATGATAAAAATCTCCCAATTTGTTAGTGATTCTGGTGTAAATTCAGGTTGGGAGCCAGGTGTTTTACTTACATTGATAGCTCAAATTGCAAATAGAACCTTGACCGGCGAAACATTATTAAACGAACAACCGTAGGCTAATCGGCGATGCCACTAAATGGGTAAAAACACCATGCGCAGTTCACGGACCAACAATGGCTACTACTCACACGTCCAGTTCGCAAAGTCAGGATCACGATAAAGCAAGATAAACTCAATCGATTTGAGGGTGTGGATTGAACAGTTCAATATGTTCAATCGTGATTGGGAAATATTTGGGAAGACCTTGACATTTGTTGAACTTCGTTGTCGCTCGCTCTTCAACTGGATGCGACATTTCAAGTATGAGTATGTGTAATTGATCGTATGATGCTTCGAGCAGGGTTAGTTATCACTAAGTACATGAACTCAGGAAGACGACAGCCGACATGTTCCCTCCGCGATGCCTTAATAGGTAACTCCAAAGTCCCATTCGCTTTTGAGATACTCAATGTCGTCTCGCCTGCTCCTTCAGGCCCGCAACTTCTTCTCTGAGTGGGATTGTAGTCTTGTCGGGGGCCGCTCTAATGACGACGTACATACTGATCGAGTCGCTGCTTCAAGATTTGGTTCTCTTCTTGCAGTGTATTGATGAGATTTCCTTGTTCCTCAATCTTGCGGTCTGTCTCAACCTGGATCTCAGCCGCTCGTCTCGAGAGATTCCGAATGTCGGTCTTTTGAATTTCCGCACTGGCTTTCAGCTCCTTAACGCTAGCTATCAGCTCTTTGATAAGGCGCTCCCGGGCTCCTACGTCAGAGGGGTCCCGTCGGTCTTGCGTAGAGCTGGGTCTAGCTAATTCAGGCTGCCTCGGTGGACTGCGTTCTGGTTGGCGGCCCCGGTGAGACATCTCAGTGGGGCGAGAGGGCTGAGATGGCCGAGAGGGCGTGGCTTGAGAGGAAGAAGTACTCAGTACATATGAAGAGTCTAATGGCCGGAACCGTAAACGGGCCGTCGGTCTGGGGAGCGGTATCGGACGGCACCTGATGGAGACTCGGGAGATCGACGAGTCGCGCGTTCGGTCTTTGCTCGCGAACCATCGTTTGCGGCATTCATGTCGATGCTCGTTCCTGCGAAATTTGGGTTAAGCGATTGACATAATGTGGGGTAAGCTGAAGGCTTACTGGGGCGTAGAGGTGGAAGTTTGGGAGAAAGTGGATGAAGAATGAAAGCTCGGAGATCAAGTAAGGTCAGGTGGTCCAAGCGTGATTTGCTCTGTGGAACCTCTTATAAATGGATCTGAAGGGAGTTATGAGGAACGTGGACTGTCGAGTAAATGAAGAACTGATGTCTGTTAATCTCGATGAACAAATGTCGGCTAGGAGAGCTATTCAGGGCGAGGTCCTGTACCGAAGCTCGAAACGAGCCTCTGTCCCAACCCTCCGTGAGTATTGGAAGTTACAGAGGGTAACCCACTAAAGTTACTGTAATGCCCTTTAAACAAGCCTTTGCCCACAAGAAATAAAGGGAGAAGGGCCATTGGCGACTCGAATCACAACTCGCCAGGGAATCGCTTGAAGCAAAATCAAGACTATTCAGTTGAGCTTTTTAAACCCAAGAGCAGAAGAGTACGGCGGAGGAAGATAGCGAAACGTCGAAGATGGACAAGAAAAGCAAGATGAGAAAACGGGGACAGGAATAGCATGTGCCGCATCTTCAAACTAGAAACCACGCTCCATTGAACAGGGGAACCTTTGCGATGGCTTTTCAGCCTCACTGGGTGGTCTTTCAGCTGCTGCAGTCCGGAGAGGACAGCGACCTCGTCTGTAAGGGACTCAAACTTCATCAGATGATTGTTTGCCCTCAGTCGCCTTCATCACTGCTGCGCTCAACGATCTGTAGGATTGGTAACTTCAAGTTTCACTGGATAATGATGGGATAAAGCGAGGTTCCATAAACTTTGGTTGAACTCAGGACAAGTGTAGGATGCTTTTTACTAAGTTTAGTTTCAGATAGATGGAGGTTGGGGATAGTCATGGTTGATATTGTCAACAAAGCACAGCACATGACCCTCCGTGACTCCTCCCCAGTTTCGCTCGTTCGTTTGTGCTTGCTGCAGTCCAAAAGCAAAGCAACTTCACTATGATCCGCGAGCATCACAAATTCAAGCTTCACCAGATGATGATGCGATAAAGATGAAGTCCCAACTGGCGTGAACGAGAATTGAGGTGTTGATGTGGTTGGGGATCGTGTGTCAAAAATGCCCATTGCTGGTGAGTCGACAGATCCCATAGCTGATGTTCACATCACGCGCCTTACATGCTGAAGACTACAAATCGGGCATCTCCCTCATCAGACAAAGACAAAGTTGAGAATGATCATCATTGCTGCTCTTTCCGAGCCTGTCTGATGATATCTTCCGCTTCAATGTTTCCCAATGTGCCGCCACCGGATCCTCAGCATTCCAACCGTCATCGCCAGCGGGCAGCATCGATGACCAATTCGGCCGTCACGTCACGGTCAACACCAGTCTCGTCCATGGTGCGCACAGCGATGGGGTAGATGAGAGCAGTATCAATAGTTGCGATGCGGTAAGTACCGTTAGGGGAAATGGACGTTAGTCTGATCGGCAGACATGGTGGAGGCGTTGGAAAAAGGAATCTGAGAAGGCCCATCGTCCGAAGAAGCTCCTATAGCCCTGGTCATCGTGTTTGACTAGTCTCGACGCCACACTTCTGATGGCGATGATATGCTTCAGGTTTGATGTTTGTATGTCGCTGGAATTGCTTCCGGGAGTTAAGCTGCTTTTGTTTCTGCTCGAGTGACTTTCGTGATTGTATGCGACTAAAGCATTGGAAGTGTAGTAGGTCTCAACTCAGCTCTCGGCGATCACTGCGCGAAGACGACCCTCAAAGCCATCAGGTCAAGAGGCTGGCCCCATGCTGTCACGCGGCCAAAGAACGGGGAATGACAGAGATAGGGTATAGAAGTCGCAGGCGCTGCGAAAGCAAGTACCGTGGATATTTGGTTTCGAATGTTACAGCGGCAATTCCTCACGGCCCTGTAATCTGCCTCCATGCTGGGAAAGGTACGGCGGCCGCTCATCTGCCGCTTTCATCATGGCGGTCTCAACCTTGGGTGGCGTAGGCTGAATGAGGCAAGGGTGACATGTGTGGTGAGATATATAAGGCGGAGATGTGTGGCCATAGTCTGTGCGTGCTTGTTGGTTATTGTGTTGCGTAAGGATGTATGGCTGAGTCTCCGGTCTTGATTCATACGTGTCATCAGTCGAATACCGGAAAGGACTCGGCATGGAACGGACTTTGCAATTCCGCCGAAATCAATTCTTGTCGGCTCCAGATAGATCTGTCTCTTGATTCTTGGTATGCGGGGTGTGCTGAGAAGGATGAACACACAGCTGAAGGTGAGGAGGAGGAGGAGGAGGGAGAAAAAGAAGATAAGCAGAAGCGGCAGCGGCAGCACTGAAGAGAATGACCGCACGCTGTGGCCCCTACTCAATGAGCCTCTCGACCCTCTTGCTGTCAATGACAGTTACGCTGTAGCGTTCTCCTTTCGTCTTTTTTCCTCGTTATCGGGCTCGTTGTCGAATCGGTGTTGCAGGTGGCAGAGGAAGAGGAGTAGAAGAATCTTCACTGAAAGGATGCAGAGATGCCTCAATACGGCCAGCCTCTGGGTTCTCTCGATATCGATGATAGTTGTGCCTGAGACCGCGAGCCTGTGGACGGCGATGAACTTTGACGTTGCTGCTTCTGTTGTCAGTAAGACCCTGTAGGTGAGTCACTTTGGATGTACAGCTCACTTCTGCTCTTGGGCCTCAGAGTGCAAGCTTGTAGTCTCCGGCTTGGAGGAAAACGAGAGTCTATTGAAGCGTGGGCACTCAAACTCATTGACAGTGATGACCTTGGATGTTGTTTCCTGTGCAAACTGTTGGTGAGATCCAGTGGGTGAGCGTACAGCTCACTATTCTTCAGTCCTCTATCCTCGTTATATTGGGTGTCAACGAGGCGCTGCGGGCGGATCATGAGACGGAGGAGGAGAAGCGGCGGCACTGAAGAAGGTTATAAGCTTTGGCGGGGACTCTCGTTTGCCTCGTGATCAGGGATGGGAGGAGCATCACGCTTGCATGGCGCCAGATGATGCAAGCGAGTTGCCAGCACAAATGATGGGCGAAAGAATGTGAGGGTCAGGTAAGGTCAGCCCGAAGAATGAACAAAGGTGAGGTGGGAGTCGTACAGGTGTCTAGACTAGACCAAAAATGGCGATAGGCCAGTGCTAACCAAGCACATACACTGTATCACCCAGCTCCACCAGCAAGCTTTTGCCGGGGCTGGCCAGATTAGCCCCGCTGTAACCTCACTGGATACAACCGCAACAGTGCTCTAAGTGTAATTGACCCTGGGCAGCCTGCTAGAAGCGCCAACGGCTACCTAACTCTAGTATGGTGTACCAAACCCGCCAGTGGTCAACTAAGCATGCCAGGCATCAATAGCATGACCCACCATAAAAACTGATTGCCCATCACAACAACTCACATTTTTCACCAACCTTGGACAAACTCACATTAACCAACATAGTCATCGCGCGCCTGGCAAAGTACGGAAGCTCCCCTTTTATTCCAGCCCTACTGACCTTTGATACAGCATCATGGATACCTTCAACGATCTGCCTCCAGATGTTCAACTCAGAATCCTGCTTTCCATCACCTCCGCACCCTCCCTTTATTCCATCATCAGGGCGTCGCCAACGATGCGGCAGCAATACCAATCTGAACGACCACAAATCGATCAAAACCTCTCGCGCCTACAGAAAGAGGAGATACCCGGTCTTCGAGAGAGCAATGCATCTCTCATACGTCGACGCAATGCCCTTCTTCTCCAGGCCATCAACGAAAATCCCGATTTTGTTGTCCCTGTATTTGAGGATCCTGCCGTCCTCCGCGCAGAGGCAAGGAGGCTCGTCAAGGAATCCACTCCTTGCGATCTGGCAACTGTGTCAAAGTACGTACTATGGATGCCACGCGGGGCACAAATTGTATGCAGTCAGTCTCATCGCACCGCTACGATTCCAGCGAAGTTTGAGCTATATGAGAGCAAGACCCAGGCTGAGATTGAACTTGTCATTGGCTTTTACTTGGAGGTTTTAAAGAAGAATGGAAGACTGGACCCAGAAGAAGCAATTGAGTTACGTTTTAGGTTCAGCTGATCCGGAGTCATTGGTTTGGTGATAGCCAAACGTTCCACGGGACAAATTTGCTCGTGGGGTGGGATGCCAGACTGGCTCAGGGTTTGGAATTAGAGTGTAAGATAATGCCATAAGGTCTTGCGAATTAGCCACAGTTTGCTTTACATGTTCTGTACGCTACGGATATAATCTAAAACAAACTGTCATCGTGGAAGGGACATTCTACAGGATACGTGATACACAAGAAAGAGCGTAACGATAATACTGTTTCCATCATCCAACCGTCTAGCTGAGTCTCTCTTAACCCCCGGCATGGACTGTTCCTCAGCTCAAACGGCTCGTCGATCTGTTTCTGATCGTCTAGCCTCAAGTTCAGCAAGGCGCTCTGAGAGTCTGCGAGCCTCAGTTTCACGTGTCTCCAGCCTGGCCTTCAAGTCATCAATAAGACGGGCCTGTTCTGCTTTGAACTCCTGGAAAGCCGCAAGAGCGAGGGCCTGATCGGTTTTGAGGTCGTTGATTTGCTGGTGTCGCTTGAGAATCTCATCTTCAAGCCGTTGTCGCAAATGATCATTGTCTTGACGTAGCTGTCTGATTTCATCTATAGCAAGTCCCAGACCCAACGTGGCTTCGTCTGGTGTCTCAAGATGCGGTGTTGCGAGCGAATCTTGCCGAACAGGCTCTCGCGATCGAGGGGTATCATCCATGTCCATCGGAACGAAGTCGTCATGAGCCGGAACGATATCATCTGCCGCTACGCCGCGATCAACGTGGCTCCCCTGGCCTGGTCCCCTGCGCTGATGTAAGTTGTGAAGTAAAGGCATCCCGGCGCGCGGATGAGGCACTGGGCCAAGGGTTGCGACTGTGGTGTGGCCCTGTCTCATTGATCGTTGATTAGATACCATAGTTGAGTCTTGGGGATCGCCAGTTGCCCGGCTGCGACTTGGATGGGAGATATGGGTATGCAAGACGGCATCAGACGGGACATTGGAGTCTTGTGAACTCTGAGATCGACGAGATACTCGCCCAGGGGTCGGAATAGATGACGCAGGCTGGCTGACTGCTTGCTGTGTCTCTGAGAACTAGTCAGGAGAAAGAATCACAGTGCCACGGTTTTCGGGTCTGGCGGCGATCCTGAGTACCTGTTTGCACGCACGTGCATCAAACTCTCGGAGTCGCCCCTTGAGAAGTGCATCATTAGTATCCTTGGCTGCTTTGAAGGCGTCGTACACGACTTGGACGGGATAGCCGATCTTGGGCTCGGTCGAGGCCATGCTGTCAATCGCCTCCTCCATGACATCCAAATCCCTTTTATTAAATGGGACGACACCGTTTTTCAGCCGTTCTAGCTCACTAGACGAAGGGGACCTGCTCACAGTGGCTATCTCACCAATGCGACAGAGCAAATCAGAAAAGACACCAGGCGTCTCGCCCCTCGCAATGACAGTGTTTCTTGCGTCGACATGAAGCTCATGCACGGTGTTCGGAAGTTGAGGGCCCCCACTGCCACCAGATTGTTGTTGAGGATTTCCCAGCTGGGCCGCCATCTTCTGTGAAGAATGTCCAGCGAAAGTTTTGAAGTGCGCCAACGCGATAATTTGCTGCGTAGAGGAGGGTGTCGATAAAACGGTAGTGGTTTTGCTCCCAGACTGGATGGACGATCAGTCGTGCGAGACTCATGCAAACTTCATGGGAGAAGAGGTGGCTTGTTAAGACTGATTTCTGTACGGGCACGAACTGTAGGCAATGGAGCGGCGATAGCATCATTGGTGGAGCTTGGCCCATGAAGCGTAGACAGAAGTTCCAGAGATTTCTAGAAGGGAAGTCATTGTTGCCTCTGGTACCGATCACATCAGATGACGCCTTTCGTTCTGAGGCTTGCCACCGTGCTTCAATCTGCTGTTCAGACTGTTGGTCATATCTTTTGTTGACAACAGACTCCGCATCCCCAATGATATCTTCAACAGTACCGAGCGTTATCTTTTCATTTTCCTCGTATATGGAACGCACCAGGGATTCCAGTCCATCACTGAAATCACCTGTTGGAGGCTGGCCAAGTCGCCCCGCAGGCTCTCTGTCGTCGTTTCGTTCGCTCATGTTTACAAGGTGTGGCTGAGGTCTGAAAGACGTTCTTAAAGCGTTAGCTTCCTCAAGATCAATCGTTCCACGGGTTTTGGTACCTACTAGGATGTGAGCGTGGTGGTTTAGGATGAGGGAAGAATGAAAACAGTGGGGGATATGGTAAATACAGGTGGCCCAAGCTCAGCTTCCTTTCTGACTCAGGAGATCAAAAGACTTGTTCACAAGATCTACACATAATTTAACTGGCGAGAAAGAATTATTCTGTCGATCAAAGGACTTAAATGTATGTTCAGTGATATCTATAATTCTTGATTTATTACACGGACCTTTCAAGTCTAAACTTTCCAGCTCGTCATAAAAAGAGCAATCCACATTGAAGCGAGCACTTGACGTTCGAAAGAGCACCTGTTATAGATGGTATACGACAGAATATAAAATAATTGGTGGTCTGTCACCCATTTATGTCAATCAGGATACTTCATCTCACGGGAATCTCCGCCAGTTCCGGGTAAAGACCCCATCCGCTTTCCAGATACTCAAATACGTCTCTCCTGTTCCTTGAGGCCTGCCACTTCTTCTCTGAGAGCCTGAACCTCACTAGTCAAGCGTTCGAGGTGCGTGAGAATGACTAATGAGTGCGGGTATGGTTAGTTGCAGTGTTTAGTGTATGATAAGGAAAACGTACGTTCGGATGTTGCCGGCCGATTAGTTGAAGCTTTGTTGCCAAGTAGCCATAACTGGTAGAATCGAGAAACACCTTCAGAAAGGTCGCTGTGGGGAGGCATGATGCTCATTGGCGAAGGCCACGGTTGATCTTCAAAAGGCACGTTGTGGTGGCCAACTAGTCCATAGTTAGCAATGAGACCATCAACGCATTGTAAGGACTATCAACTTACGGATGTTGTACCAGAGCTTTTTGTCAACATAATACTCAAAGAAGGCATGGCCAACTTGACGAAGACCCTTCTGCTGTAGCCTGCCACAGATGTCTTGCTCAATCAATGCGCGAAGCTTTTCCACCTCGTCTGGATGCCAGAGACCAAGGTGCCGAAAAAACGCTTCCATGTGGACACGTCGTGGGCCGATTTTGGTGAAATCGACCTTGGAGTGATCGAAAGGATGATCTTGACTGGGAGCCATTTTGATGGTGTGCGATGATGCCTTTCTGTGTTGTAAATAGATGAGAGTTAGAGGATTTTCGTTGTTGAGAAAGACTGGAGTTCTTTACTAGTGGCGGTTTTTAGTGGGGTAAGATGTTGTGGGGTGAGGATCGAGAGGAAGCGGACACTGTTGCGTCTGAGCCTGCCTAGAGCCACTGAACTTTCACTGGCACTTACTGACAGACCCGTTCTGTTCTATGTAAAATACCTCCAAGCGAGGTGTGAGTGGGGCGAGGAGCTGATGAGAGAGAGGCCACTTGCAGGCAGCCCTTACTTGACCAGGCTTTGGAGTCAGTAGCAGAGAGTGTCGGAGGACCTGGGGAGGAGAGGTAGCACGACCATTTGTTGCGTCACGTTCGCCACAGAGTAAATTCACCCATTGTTGCCTACTGATAATCTACTAACAAGGTTTACCCGATCATTGGCTTTGGTGCCATCTGAAATCACTAAGAGCCACTGAACCCTGATCGCTCAGAATTTTGTGTGTGGGTTGTATACGGCGTGAAATGACTCTGTACGGGTGTTATTTCGGGTTGATAGGCCCCATGGCCGATTGCTCACTCCACGCGTATTGCATAAGCCTTCATCGCGTCCACTGAGAGTCTTCCCAGATCGAGTGAAGTCCATTTGTGGTCACCAAGTCGCACAAGACCAGTGAAGGCAACCGGCGCACCAATCGAAGCCAAGATGTCCCAGTTACCCACTAAGTCCACTAGAGGTCCTAGGCGGGGAACAATTGCCTATTTCCACTCCATTACCCATGCATTTGCTCCGGCGGCAGCAAACTGTCTTGTGGCAGAATCACCGTAGCGAGCATTCAGTATCCAAAGAAAAGGACTTGAACGGAGACGTAGCCTACTAGCTAAAGCCTAGTTAATAGCTAACATAAACGAACTGACAAGAGGCAAACGGGACTCATGTATCGCTTGCAGGCCAGGAAAAAAACTGTCTACAGGTCTGATGCTTGCCTTGTAAGTGAACATCACTGATCTATGGCCTCCTGAACGGCGCGATTAGCGTATAGTACAAAGACTTGATATTTTAGCACCTAAATAAATAGCGCACATGCTTATTGGATGCTGGAAGAGAATAGAACCTCAACCAGTCTGGATCCAACGCCAAACCCTGCTTCTCCAGACGTCAAACCTAGCGATGATCTCCAAAGCTGTTCGCATTAAAGTGGCAAGTCACCTGGAACACGTTCCTTCGCTCACGACCGGGGGGTTTATGCTTAAAGTTCGACCAATGAAAACCGATGTGTTGTCCGCATTGGGAAATAAAGTGACTTCCATACGCCTTTAGCAGCCCCTGATCCCGGTGCCCCGCGAATAACTCCGTGGCGTCGGATCGCTGCACGATTCACCTCTGGCGTTTCCAGGGATTACTGAGCAACGGTTCTTGGCTTGGAAGGCCTAAAGATTGCTGGTCGTGATCAATTAGTATTACATGCCTCCAGTGACTTACGGTTGGTTGTGATGCTCAAGATCCGGCCAAGTTGTGTGTCGAACTGCACACTGTTGCGGAACGACTATGAGATACTAAGCGCGATGTTAACAGGTGTGCAGAGACTTGAAGTTAGCTGCAAGGGCGAATACATGGTTCGAGAAATGACTGATCCTGCGGGAGTATTCAGAATTAACTGAAGTCGCAGTCTCATGTAGTGTTCGGAACAGCCCTTAGGCAGCGTCAGTCGTGGAATCTGTGTCTTTGATTCGCGGCAGGGTTTTCCCATGAACGAATGGCTTCCAGTGGATTTAGTGGGCGTTCAGCGGCTGCTCCCTGGAGCGAATTCAGTTTGATCGCGGGAGCTGTGTGAGTGGGGCCAGTCAGAATTTAGTGGTTGCTACCTTGAGTTTGCTTGCTGACCGGGCAGTACCTTGACAAACAGGTATCCTTGAAGAGTGAGCCACAAGCAAAAGTGGGCTAAGTGAGCGGCACAGGTAGAATCTACCACAAGCACAGCCCTGAATAAATCCTCCACAAACCACCACCAAACAAGAGCTCATTTTTCTCCATCGCAACATTTCTGTTTGCCACTCCCTCCTCACTTGCGATGTCGTCCTCTGAGAACCATATCGGTAATCGTGGTGAGCCCCACGCGTCCAATCCCGCTTCTGATGTGCTTCGCCTGTCGCGGGAGGCGTTCGTCAGAAAGGCTGTATTCGAGGCTGGAAGGTATTGGGATGAGATGCATGGCCGCGGCACAGCTACCTCTATTGGTAATGAGGTTCGTTCTACTTCTCTCGTCCTTTAGCCCTTCTCTAACAGCCAACCCACAGGCTCATCCCGCCGACAAAGATCGACTCACCATCGTGAACACTGCCGAGACAATCACCATCGTCGAGATATCAGGGAGAAACCACATCAAGCTAGTTGACACGTCGCCTCACAGTGACAACCCCGAGCACTTCGCCGCTCTGTTTCTCAACAAGGAGTTGAAAGGATACGCCTCTGATCTCGAGCATGTTGCCCTGATGTTGAGTTATGCTCAAGTAGGAAGGAACAACGAGAAGATGCTTGTCACGATTCGGCCAGCAGATGAAGACGCGTTCGATGAGGTCAACACTCCTGAAGCCCTCAAAACGGTTGAAGACACCGCTGGTCGCAACATTCGTCGGTACCGCTGATCACACTGCTTATCAGTATTAAGGGTGGCTGGGGATATCGCATCGAGATGGTATGGGAAAGCATCACTTCATTCAAAGGGGGCGTATGTACCACAGTGCAAATCAGCCCTTGACAATTGACTCCGTTCTCTACATTCATACCAGTGACCCATGTTCTCACTTCATAAAGTGTTTGGTACCAAGAAATGCCGTTCCCTGGACCGCTCATATGTCCTTTGCGTAACCATGGCCGTAATTTGGTGTTATGATCTCAGCGTTGCTAGAAATTGACACATACTTGGAAGATACGTCTTGCTCTCTCCTCACCTGCAGTTTATCAGCCTGTAGTTTGCCTGCCCAGAGCGAGCCGCCTAATCGGTTCAGGGACTTACAGACTGAAATCGCCATGTCAAGGCATACTCTCTTGAATGAGAGTTCAGCTCTCTCAAATCAAAGGAAATGGTATCGACAGATTAGCCTGGTGCAGATAATCATTCTGAAGGTTGATATTTGCAGTAAAGTGACTTGATTGACCCTGTGACGCTGCCCCTCTCAGTGCGTGTCTCATAAAATGTAGAGGCTACGATGAAATACTTCACAGCTAATGACCTCGAGCTCGAGGATGTTGGAGGCGGATTGATTTATGCTCGCTAGTAATGTCGTAGGCGTCGCGAATATCAGTTCAAGTCTGTTGAGATGCCATGGTTAAGATGAGGCTTGCAAGGGAGGAGTTTCGGGAGGTTTACAGCAATTAGCAGACTTTGTAGATTGATTGATCGATTGATTCGAAGCCATCAACTTACTCGCCACTCGGTAAGATACATCTTCGGCGACTTCATAGACTTCGTGGACTTCGTGAACTTCAGTGGACTTTCGTAGACTTCAGTCGACTTCAGTAGACTTCAGGAGACTTCAGTGGACTTTAGTGGACTTTAGCGGATTTAGGCTAAGGTATGTTGATCTCAAGGTACTTAGGTACGTATCTAGGGTTTCCCGTTTTGATGCCGACGCGAGGTTGCTTACCGGACGTGGTTTTAGTGGAGTTTGGCGGACCTGGTGAGAATCAGCAGCCGATTTAGCGCTCCCAGGTTTCATTGTTGCAGCCTCAGTGGAGCGATCCAATTGGATGGTTCAATCTCTCACAACACTGTAACTTGAGTTAACGTTGGAAAGTATGGCGCCATCCCTCAACAGGTCACCAACTACGGTGTACGCAGACAAAGCAGAGAAATACATCCCCTCTCACCTAAGCTTATCGGTAGCTTAACATATAAGTCTTTTATTTCAATCTCTTTGTCCTGTGAAGGCCTCTGTAAAGTGATTCCATGTCTACTGCTTGTACAAGTTACTCAAATCGACGCCTCCTTTATGAAACACCACCAACCACTAATCACCCATTCGAGTCTCATCTCTCAACTTGCATTATACCAACCAAGGTAATCATCATTCACCCCAAGAAATGCTGGTGCAAAAGTCTCTGCTTGTTGTTCGCGTCTAAGAGAGTCGACATCTCCTCCAAGAGAGGGGATCTGGCCTCTCAACGATGCGAACTCATCGCTCTGCGAGGTAACATCACTCTCTTGTTTCAAGTGGTCATGGGACTCCATCTGGACAGGAAGCTCGACGCTTCGACTTCCAAGCAGGGCGTGGTCATTTGAGAGAATACGGTGATTGGATGACTGAACGGTCTCTTCAGTCGAGGATGCAGCCTCCTGCTGACTGGCCTTCATTGTGTTCAATTGCGCTTCCAGGCTTCTGACCTTCTCGATTTGTAGTGCAATGACCTCGTCCTTTCCACAAACAATCCCCAGGAGAGTCGAATTCTCCTGCTCGAGTCCTCTGGTCTTCTGGGACCATTCAGCCTGTTGATTCGAGACTCTCGCCATCTCAGCCTGGAGATCCGATTCCTTTTGAGACAGGGTCGCCTTCAGAGTCGAATTCTCAAGCTCCAAGGCATTGACCTTTCGGGACCATTGCGCCCGATGTTGATCTGCATGGTTGGCCATCTGATGGATCCGTTCTCGAAGAGCCTGGTTCTGTTGAACGAGGGTTTCATTCTGCGTCTCCAAGACCCCAATTCGTTGAGTCGGTGCGGGGACATTGACTCGTTCAGATTGATGTGGCGGCAGAATCTGCAACCCGGCATGACGTTGAAGATTGCGGATGGCTGCGCTGTGACAATCTTGCGTATCCAGGAGCTTCTTGATGCTTTCCTCTGAATATTTGACGCGGTTCTCGAGTCTTTCCTCCTGGAGACGCTGAGTCAAGTCCTCTCCAGAGCCCACGGGCGTCAGAGGCACCAACCGAGCGTTCGGCCGTGTGAGAGATGTTGGGACTGTAGGTAGGATAAACGGTGATTCAAATGACAGTCCAGACATTGTGCCATTGCCGATCGTTCCCTGTATAATATGCGTGTCGTTTGACTCATCTCCGCACTGCAGGTTCCTTCGTAGGTCCTCCTCCTCATCTTCTGTCTCCTCCCCATCAACAAGAGCTTTGCGACGGGGCTCCCGCTCCCTTGGCTGTGGGTAAAATGGGGTACTCTCTCTTTGCATATTAGATACATTGTCTGTCGCCATCTCCATGCCATCCTCAGGTGGAGGTAGGAGCATGTCGTCAATAGGGATGTCTTCTTCCTCTCCATGAGCAGTACGCTCATGGCTATCTTGAAGCATACCTGGGCGAGGCGCCTCAACTCGAGAAGCACCGTCCCGGGACGCCCTTATTTGCCGGGCAATATCTCGATAGGCATCCTTCAAGCTTCGGAGAGTATATCTTTTGGTGTCGGCATTGGTAATTGGTACCTCATCTCTGCCAATTCCTCGCTCGGCCCGGAAAGCCCTCCATACCTCATCTGGGCTACAGTTCCAAGAGTCTTCATCCCAATCGAATTCCGTCACAGCGGCGGTAAGGAACTTCAGATCCTTGATTGTAACTGGCAACGCATCCACACCAAGGTACGTTTGTGGCTGGTTGTCGCTCGACGTCGACTTGACTTGGCCACCTAGGAAGTGTAGAAAACGCGAGAAGGTTGTGCGGTCGTCTTCCGTCTGAGAGTTGTGCACAGCGTTCATCATCTCTGCTATGCCCATGGGCTCTCTGTCAGGGTCATCGAACATCGAGCGCAGGGTCCGGAGGCCCGAAACACGATTTACAAGGTCATCGCGAGGCCAAGGTTCCTGGTTGTTCATCCGGCATTTGACCGTGAACTGAAGAGCCAAGAGGAAAAGCACCGCATCCCCCTCCCAACATGGATGGACGATAAGTGTAAACAGCTTTGACCTCGCTACTGCAACCAGTCCGACAAGACCGACTCAGGCATGGTGTTGGTTGCACTCTAGCCCCAGCCTCTGCCAAGTACAACCACTCCCCAAAGAGATGTAGTCCCGTACATCACCAGTTGTACCTCGACGCTAGGTCTCCACATTTCAAATCCCAACTGGACCTCGATACAATGTCACCCCTGAATCTCAGGGTTGTCGTCTCAATTAGTAGCTCTATCCTGACGAGTATAATAAGCGCTGGGTATCACCAACATGTGCCCTGGAAAATGGAAGATTCTTTAAGTAACGACTGAGCGCCGAGAGGGAAGCATTCCGTTGTCAAGCTGCACGAAGAGAATGGCTTACGTAGGCGGTTCAGAGTAAGGACTGCGATTACCGCTTGATAGTTTCTTTGGAACAGTCGACACAAATTGACACGCTGTCTCCTACTATTGAAGTCTGACATTGCGACGTATTAGCCTTGATGATACTAAACTTCGCCGAGGTCTTGGAGAACCCAGCAGTGAGAATCTCGAATCGACCCTTGTCGCCATTTTGGCTATTTGTCTGACGTTTGGCACCGAAATGAACAGAGTTTTCTGATTGAGGAACGACAAAGAGTTTTATGCCAGTTTTTAAAATTTCTTCAGTCGCAGTGCTTGTTTTGAGGAATGTTCAACAGAGGAGTTCTACGAACGAGGTCGTCGTTAGCCATAAACCAGAACGAATGAGCAAGGACTGCGCATTGATTGGTGCAGTGATGATGACGGTGGATAAGGATTGTCCCTTTCTTTGAGACGGTGATTCTCTGATGGTGTTGTGGCGAAATCAAAGGGTACCCCGTTTGTGGTTAGCGTAAAATTCACTGTACACACTTACTGCGTCGCCTAGCGCTGTCTCACTGTGGGTACGTCCTCCTGTACTGTAGATATGGCCAGAGTCGAGAACCGGGCTACAGAGGGATCAATTTAAGTACATCAATAACACCCTTGTAACCTGTAAGCTTCTAGTTAAATTAGGTTATTTTTAAAGGTAATAAAATAACCTATTATATCTAATAATATCGTTAAAAGAGAGAAGTTACCTACAGATAGTATAAAAACATATAGAATAGGGAACCTCTGTCTTACCTTGTTCATTAGATTCTTATTATCGTGTCCTCTAAAGATATATATTTACAACTCTTATGATCAGTAAATCCTTTTAGTTATTAAATAATACATTGTCGCTCATTAACTGTTGCATATTCCATTGTAGCCTCTGCATTCTATGAGACGCTCATCGAGGGGGCGTCATCATAGGGACCCATCTCATAACCCAAAGTGTAACATCACAAACATTCGTCAGTCAGACAATAATAAATATCGTCCACCGACATTAGAATTATTTTAGAACCTTACATAGTTACATCCGCTGCTATATTCCCGCCTCGGATATAATTCGTGCTTAAAATCACTGCCTCCTGTGGGTAAAACAACTCAAGTGCAAATTGATCCGTGTTATCCTACGGCCTTCCCAAGTTGATTATTTTATATGAATGTTGTAAGGTCTTATTACTGATCATTTTGCAATAAAAATAATCAGAAACACGGCATCTAGAGACAGTTACTGAGGTTCAATGTCTGCGAATGTGTTCAGGTCATTGGTCACAAGGCATGTGTCGCCTTCAAAGCACCGATGGTCCAGTTCCTAATGGGTCTATCTATGGGTCATAGCCAATGATGAAGGATGTGTCATCTCAATCAGGCAATGTCAAGACGCTAATCGTCAAGAATCCACAGTTGAACCTTGCAAGAGTTGGTGATGTCACGCTACCCTGGAGTCTCTTCTTCGATTAAAAACAAGACTCAATTGATGGCTTCAGATGCTATGAAAATTGAAACTCACCTAAACCTCTCTTCATAACTGGTCTTCACATCGGAGAAGCTGCGCCACGTTACATACAGTGAACTCAGCTGAGACAGTCAGTTGGGATGTTCCAAGTAAACGCAAAAAATTGATCATTAAGCAGCACCCATGTGCGACAACACCGCGGGACTTTATGAAAATGTTAGATAAATCTCGAGATTTCCCCCATTTTCAGCGCCCTCCAGAGCATCGCGTCACACAAACCGGAGCGGGGTAGTCTGTTTACCCGCTGCGGCCCGACCTCGCTTGTTTCTTCTTCTCCTTCAAGGCTTTCACCGCGATTACGTTCCAGTTCTGGCCCTTCTCTCGACCGTCTCGATGTTCATACATCTTTCATCTAACGAGGAAAAATTCTTTCGCATTCCCCCGCCGTCCCGTCTAGCCTCCATCGTTGAAGTCAAGGTAAACTTTAGGCGGCACCACTCAGCGCGGGCAACTCGCTTTTCTCTGAAGAGAGTGGTCATGCTGACGGAGTTTGTTTTTTCAGGATCAATTTATTGCCATGCTGAACAACGATCCTGCGCATTACGCCACGAAAGACGCCAACGAGTCGAATGTGCCTGTCGCTCGATGACTGCAAGGCGACTCACTCACGTGTAAGAAGACCCGATGCGATTTGTCAGGAGACGTTCTGAAGCGACAAACCTTTTCAATCCGAAACCAATACCAATAAGCCTGGAGACTACAGAACGTATCAGCTGCTTTACCGGACTCCACGTCGATAAATGGATGTCTTCGACCGGCATGGCAAATACAAATCCACGAACTTACGATCAGGACAATCTGAGTTGTCTGAAACGAGTTGGCCGCTATCTTGCTGGCTCACCTGCTGCTCCAGGGGACGGAAACCAAGCTCATGTTTCTGGAGACGCGACTGTGTACAAGAAACGGACTCCGTGAATCCTTTTCCGGTGTTGACTGGGGGCCTGCAAGAGGGGGTTTGGACCTCAGGCGATATTGATGATGAGGAAATGGAGGACTGTTGTAATTTGAGTCCATGTGAGAACTCACCATCTTTTATCGAGGGACTGGAGATTCTTTAGTAGCCTTTGGGCGCCCGACTCTGCTGACACTTCGATATCAGTCCTTCTCAGCGTAGTCATCATGTACCCGGTCTCGAACCGAGCGACACACGAGCCGCAAGCAAGCCTCACAAAGACGCGATATAAGACAGCATCGAATGGTCAAAGTTCTGCCGAACAGAGAAAAGATCTCCGAAAGACTTCACTCCACCGAATTGAACAAGATCGATATGTATGTCAAAGGAACTTCAGCCTACGGCTCTTCTCTTCTCGATGGACAGCCCCTCATACGAAAGGGTCGGGCAACTAGACAGGAGGATGTAATAAAACCTAGGAACTTGATTCTAAGTGACAAAAAGTCTTAGGTAAACTTAGTATACTTTAGTATACATTTAGAGAATCTTGGACTAAATATTTTTACCACCTCAGTTCAATGTCATAAGTCTTCTTGCACCGACTGTACGTTGTACCGATCCACTAGCCGAAACCATACGGAATTGCAGCGTGCACTAATTGTATTTGAACGATACCGCCCAAAACGTAAAGTATATGACTGCAGGATAATACAGGGTGCTAATTGGTATGACTCCTAATTCTTTTGTAATAGCATTCCACTGGTACTGCCACACCATCATCCTCGACTTCGACACCTCGGGGCAAGCAGAGGGCCAATCGCAGCCATACATCGACTCCCACCCCCAAGCGACTGACGGTCGTCAAAGTCCACTGAAAGGAAAGTCCACTAAAAGCTAGGTTCAGTGGACTTTAGTGATTGTTCATGTACTTAGCGCCTGTTGGACTTTGGCTCTTACCTTAGGGAGGTAAGGTACGTACCTTGTTCCGCTCCCATTTTCTGATCGACCACGACGGCCAAGTCGAGGCTTCAGGGGGCTTCAGTGACCGTCAGTGGATTTGGCGCCTGCTTGGGGATTTTGTTTTTGGACTGCACTCGGGTTCGGTACGTACCTATTTCTCCCCTCCGCTTGATGCCGAGTTGCTGCCGTTTTCCGCCTGTGGTTCCAGTAGACTTCAGTGGACGTTAAGACTGTTAGGGAATGTAGCTCCCCGCCTGTTGTAGATTTGGCCCGGTACGTACCTTTTTCCCTCTGCTGTCGCGTCTCGATCAGTGGTTGGACGTGGTTACGAGAACAATCATCGTGTGAATACTCAACGATAATATAAGTGCTTAATCTATTGGATCGATAAGGCCCAGATCTTAGCCATGGTGCCGGCCATCAGCTCAAAGAAAGGCGACTGAAATGAGATCTTCGAGTTGATTTGCGTTCCAAAAAGAAAGAAATCATTTCCCTACGGACAAAATATCTCAAAACTACATCTGGTCAACAGGATGCTCCTCAAGACATGGACTGAGATTTCTGCTACACCTGGTCAATTTTGTTATCCCAGTATGGTCCCAAGTTGATTAGCATTCCTAAAATTAAGTGCACCCAGACCTCAGCATCCAACAGGTAGTGAGAAGAGCTGTCATTGGCTATCGTGACCTCTGTAAGGATATCTTCTATTAACCTAAAGAGGCTAACTATTGGTCCTTCGCTGAGAGGTGGACGCCCTGTTTGCCGGAGCTTGGAGTGTCAGAGGTCGAGGTACAGTTACCGTATGAGGAGGCGTTCGATGAAGCAGCTGTGCCAATGAAGCGAGGAAGAATTATCGGAATTATAGAAAAAATAGAACTTTAAGCGGTTATGGGATATCGTACTTATGGATCCGCTTCTCGTCATCGCCAGTGTTGCTGCTCCTCGCTCAATAAGACCCTGACTTGACTCATCCATCTCGAGCCAGCACCAAGACTGAAAGCGCAGTCTACTCCAATTTTCTTCCTTTGACAAAGCCATCCAATTTCCGAAGAACACTCTACGCGCCCTCTCCCACCATGCCATTCATCATTCCCTCCCACGAGTACCCGGAAGCATCTCAAGTAGATACCAGCGACCGTGATGCCCGCATCCAGTATTTCCTGGATGTGGCTACCTATTTTGCGTCACTCGATCACCAAGTCTTGCGAGTGACCACGGACAGTTGTATCCAGCGAGTGTGTAGCGATTTCCATAGAATGGGCGAGGTAATCGTGAACGACGCTTGGTTTCACCATACATTGGAGTCTGCCCTCTGGCTAAGGTTCTGTAGGTAAATGGCCGCCTCGATCGATGACGCTGTCACTAACTCGCTCTCAGTTTACCACCTTGGAGAAGAAGCCCCCGAGTTCCCATGGACCCAGGAGCATTACCCATTCCGCGCGTACAATGTCCCAGACATCTATCGAGAATGGCGTATCGCCAATGGGCTTAAGGTTGCGTGCTCCATGTCACCCTCTTCCTCTTCCTCGGAGAGCGGCAGTTGAGATGGCAGTAAGGGGTACTCAGATTATTGAGATTGACTGTCCTGGCGTCCTGATCTCTCTGTAAGGAGGCCCCCAAACCCAAAGAGGCTAGCGTGATTCACTGGCGCTTGGCCTCGCCGCGTGTTGTTTTTTCTCCCGCTGCCGCTCCTCGTGTAACCTCAAGCACCCCGCTTCCTCGAGGCAACCTTCAGCCTGCTTCACAACTTCTCTTCACTCGTGGTTTTTCTCTTTCAGCATCTCACCCAGAACCCTCGCCACCGTCTCATACGCGCCCAACAGCTATGTCGACTCATCGCCGGCAACTACCGTGCGACCTCATCATTCGCGATGCGGATGAGGGTACGCTCAGACTCATCCCTTCGTCTCCCGACCTCGTCGTCCACTTCAACCACAAAGGGATACGGCTTTCGTTCCTACGCGACCCGGACCGCCAGATCTTCAGCTGGTACAGCGCGGACCTTACCATGACCGAGTCGGCGCTTCATCACATTACAATCGAGCTTCCGCCGCAAGGCTTCACTCTTACCCTCAACGATCTCACATCTAATGAGAAATCCGCCCTCAGCAGCCACCTCCCGGAGGATTCAAGCAGATACAAGATCATCAACATCAAGTGCCAAAAAGCACCACGGTCACCGGGTTTGGCCTGCCATTTCATGGTGCGAATGAGACTGTGGACTCTTGGGTCAATCAGCACGCTCCGATCAAGGATATCATTTCTTTACCAGATATCCTCCACCAACACACTTTCACTCTCTTGGTTGAGGCCACCAGCGCTGAGATCACACGCGCCGTCAACACCATCAACTCCCAACTCATCCCCCCGACTACGGATATGGTGAAGAGTGAGTCTCTCATCCCTCTCAAGGCGAAACTAACATCACAGGCACTGGTGGGACATGGGCCGGTACAGCCGACAAATCCCTGCGAACAGAGGGCCGGCATTTCCTCCGACGGTCCGCTTCAAGAACGAGAACGAGCGCAACACAGCACTCACGCAGACCCATGTGCAGGATGTATGGGATTTTGACAACAAGCTCAAAGAGATTGAGGCCTTTGAGCCGCCTGCGTTGATCTAGAAGGTCGGCCCAGATTCTGTCAAGAAGAGCGTCAACTTTGTGTGTCTTCTGGAGTTAAAGGGCATTTTCGTAAGTGTTACGATCCGCAAATAATCTCAGCTAACATGGACAGGAGGCGGAACATTGGCGCGCTGCCCGTCGTGCGCTACGAGGAGACCTGAACAAGATCAAGGTCGAGTTCACCGTGAAGAAACGCGACGAGAAGCACCAGACTGGAATGATTGTTTGGGAAGCAGTTCCTCTGACGTATGCTACATGTGAAGAGTTGGGCGGCGTCGACATCCGCAATCGTATCGCTCTTGGTCTCACTCGACCCACAGGCTTGGGCCATGACTTCAATCCAATCGCTTACGACGACTACGAGACAGCGGAAGAGTCTCGACGCGATAATATACATCTCCATTTAGAATCTGGGCTTCACGGCGATATGCAGCGAGTCAACGGCATTTACGCTTTGAGCAGCGGACCAGTCTTTCCGGCCGCCAAGAAGCTTGACCCTCTCGCTGTTCTCAAGAGACTCGTATTCAACGAAGTCCTGATCGGAAAAGGCCTTTGGGATCTTGAAAAGGAAGGGGTGAAGACAGCCCTCCCTCATTTTGATCTCCTCCGCGATGTGCCTCCGGATATTCGAGACGCGTGCCTTCAAAACGTCTTTGAAGATGACAGAGAACGTGTTCAGAAATACTTTAGCAAGTTACACCTTGGCCTCGGGTTAGTCACCGGCCCGCCTGGGACTGGAAAGTCTCATCTCGCGTCAGCCATTGTGGTTCTCATGTGCCACAATCCCTCCCTTGGGCAAGTCTATGTTAGCGCAGCTTCAAACGGAGCTACAGACAACATTCTCGAACGAATTCAAGACGTCGCCACCAAGACAACCACAAATCTCATCAACTCTGGTGTCGAAGTCAAGCACCTGATGCTGGTTCGTGGGTATAGCATCAACACAGAGACCGAGAACTGCAACAAAGTCTTGTTCGCGAAGCCTCTCCCGGAATACGGTATCTGGAATCCGTCGCCTTGGAAGCTGGAGCACTCACTTTGCTGGTGGACCTTGCGGGTTCTGGGTTCATCTCTCGTGCCCCCGCTGACCCTGAACGACAACGCCGAACTGTTTGACCTTCACGAGAGACTCAGCGCGCATGCCTCCGACTCGGACTCAGATGTAAGCATTTCAAAGTTCCGCTCCTTGGTGAAGCTTGCACAGGGGGTCTTGTCGGTTGCTCAGTACACGACCATACAGACGAGGGAACAGCACGCCAAGGTTCTCCGCCAGCTCATGCAAATTGTTCTTGGATGTGCCAATGTTGTCGCGACGACGCCAGTGGTATCGGCCTGTTGGATATACAAGACATTCAACGACAAAGCCCGCGCGGTTGTTTTTGACGAAGCAGCCACGCTCTTCTGTTCAGATGGCGTACTGGTGTTTGGCAATACACCTCGACCCATGATTGCCATTGGCGACCCCATGCAACTCGCTCCAGTGCTGTCTACAGCTTTCGAGTTGCTGCAGATCCGCCGCAAAAAGCGTACATGGGAGACTTGGAGCGACTACCACGCAGTGCGACTGTGGCCTACTAACCGATTTGCAGGATTTGCGCAAATCTCATGGCTTTCATGGTTCGTCCACCTTGGGTGGCCAGTGTTTCACCTCTACACTCAGCACCGCATGGCTGAGGATCTGTTCGACCTGTCCCTGGACACAGTTTACACCAGTCTCAAACCGCATTTCAAGTACAGCCCTCTGTGTCGCATCACAAATTTCCCCATTGGTATTGAAGTTGAGGAGTACCTTCAGAAGAAGTACAAGATCCCGGCCCCTGCCAGCAACACCCTCGCGCCCGTCTTCTTCAACTGCCGGGGCTGCCGCATCCGGAAGTATCCCGACAACGAGTCCCGCCTCAATCCCCGACAGGCCGACCTCATCGCAGTCCTTCTTGTGGACATGATCCGGGAATTGAAGCTATCTCCAGCTGATATCGCTGTCCTCACGCCGTACCGAGCAAACTTCCGCGCCATCGGGAAACGATTCAAGAAGGAACCTCAGCTACAGGGCGTGGCTTGCTCGACTTTCGACACTTTCCAAGGCCGCGAGGCCCAGATTGTGGTCGTTGCACTGTGTGTGACCCGCGAAAGTGGTCCATTGTTTGTTGCAAATCCTCGAAGTCTCAACGTCGCTTTGACCCGACAGAGGTCGAGTCTCCTCATCTTTGGGGACCTGGGGGTGCTCGACCATACAGCGAAGGATACATCCACTGACTTTATCGGTTCAGACTCTGGACAAAAGTTTAATCTCCGGATGTTTCGCGATGTACTCGGGACCCTTCGCGATAGCCGACGAGTGGTTCAGCTTGAGGGCAGACGTGAGATTGATCACGATTGGTACTGGGATAGTATGGAGAGGGACAAGAAGTGATGACGGGGACTCATGATGGAATAGAAGTGAGGCATGGAATTGGGTGGTGGATGAGAATTGTACGTAATTGGAGGTCGAAGTGAGGTATGAAAGGAGCGTCTGTCGGAGATCAATGTCACCTGAGCTTAGATTTGCCCAAGTCTTCTCTCGTCATCAAATCTAATGATAAGTAACCAAGTCTTTTTCTTATCTATCAATCAAGTATTTCTCCGTCACCATCCAAAGCGACGTAGTGGTCCATGGGAAGAACCAATCTAAACCTTGCTCGTGCCAGGAAGACGAAATTTCCTCAATTTGGACACCAACCCTCATCTTATTGGACGTGACGCGTGTTTCTCGATAAAGGACACGTGGATTGGTACCAATGTCTAATTCCGTTAGACCTGTAAACAGTTAGTGAGCGTCGCAACTATACTGAACAGGGGTTGGCGATCCAGGTGGCTGAGACTCCATCTCGGCAGTCGAAGCATGCGTCTTGGTTTCGGTAGAAGACAGATTTAGTTCCGGCAGTGGAAGCAGTGTGAATTCTCGTCGTATGTGGGAGAGTTGATCAAAGCTTGCAAAGGTGGGGGCGGTGGGGCTTTCCCTTGCATGCAGCAACGGAGCTAGCGGGAAGTTCTGCATTGTCTCTGGCTTGATCCCAGCGACTTCGGAAGCGTTTCATGTTATTGTGTGAGAAGTGGACTAGTATTCGGACATCTTGGTGGAGAATCGCAGTGGCTAGGGGCCGAATGCGGATGTCTAGTGAAAGATTTTGTGCGTCGCATTGGCGTGCATGTCGGGGCGTAGTCACATAACAAAAACGACATGAACGCCACTTGGAAAAAGTCTTTGACCCATGGCCCCCACTAGGCCTAGACATTAAATAAAATACGTTTGGGCTAGTTGTTGTCCAATATTCTCTTGCTTCGGTTTAAACTGGTGACGCTGGTCATAGCTAGGAGATCAATCGAATCGCATTGTTGTTGGCGAAAGGAGAACTCATCTGGACTCAAAGAATAGCGGCGATGGCGATTTTAACACGGACCTGCACTTCCACCAAGGTTCGTCTTGTTGTCGCGTTGTTGAGATCGAACAGCCGTTTTTTGTTTGGCATCGAGAATGTAAAGTCGGCTGGAATTTGATTTCAGCAGAGGTAGCTGATGTGATAGTTTGAGCACCTCTACGTGACAAAATTTCATGCAATCTTTGTCATTGGTGGAATAATTGTCAAATGTTCCTTGAAGCCGTGGAGTGGCTGGCACTAGAGTGTGACCGAAGGAGTACAAGACAACTGCAAAAGGTCCTGATGGACAGTCAAAATCGTCGAAAAGTGGACCACGGAATACAGACCAATGTCTAGAGTATGCACTCAGAACTGGATGCTTCAAAGCAAGGGAACGGTTTTCAAATCCTCACCAGAACGTCTACAGCTATTACTTTCGAAGTACCGTAATTCTGTTTGGGACTCTCGGAAGAGTCCGATTTGTGGCAGGCTGCTGTAAAGGCAAGTCTTGATTGAGAACAGAGGCACTCCATGGTGCATTAGATCTGCCTGTGTTTTATACATGAGTTGGAGAATAGGTCCCTTGACTGAGAATGTGATCGTTTGTTTCACCGCGATAAGGGAATTTTTTGAAAGTGAGCATGGTGAACAGGGGACTAATAACAACCCTCACCAAGCCTTTAATTGTTGTGCGCTCGCCCCTTACTTGAGATGAATGTTTCCAGAGGTAATTAGACTTCTCAAGATTCATTACTGTTCCTAAAAGGTACTACCACAATCCGCAGAGCCATTGATGGTCAATCTACAGAGTCTCTCAGAGGTCTATTCCCTGTAATCGCTTAGAAATGCTGAACGCAGAAGCATGGTGCGTCTTACGAGGCCAAAGACTCACAACCAAGCAAAACATACAATCGTCGGTACAGTGCATCTGCGGCCACGAAGACAAATAGACATCTTGTATTCTTACTTTAGCCATCCCAAATGATCGAAAGATGCTCCAATTGCGGCTGGGGAAATTGTGAGAATTTTAACCTGTGGCGCGGATACAAGACTGCATTCACCAGGAGAATTTTAACCCTCATAAAAGTCGAAAGAAGGTCTAGATAAGTTTAGGGTGACTTTAGTGGATCTTAGATGAGGTATTTTTGGCAGTTCTTCTACGTTAGGAGTTCTCTTACCCTAAGAGGACAGCTGACACCGACTGAGCAAGGCTCAAGACAGCCAATAAGGTCACAACTGTCGGTCCATCCTCTTCTCATCTCCATAGGATGCTGTTACACAAGTATTTCTCCCGACTGATTAAGCAGGGAAGTGTATATCCGACTCTGGGCCATGTTGGACCATCTGGATTGGAGGTGGCGGGCTGTCGCAGGGAGACTGGCTTGCGTCGTCCGCCAGAGCTGAATGACACCACTTATCCTTTGTCACCTCAGTATCATAGACCTACCATAGATACCAATCTAGATTACGATTTCTCTGTCTCTACTCATCTCTACTAGGTTCTCACAAACAAATCATCCCAACGCTCCAGCACTTACAAGTAGGCGGACCAGACACGAATCACATCCCCAAAGAAGTCAAGGTACACGAAGTAATGGACATGAGGACCAGCTTGGTCCATAGTGAGGACCTTTCTTCGCGATCGCCAGCGTCACAACTGTTGTGGTGATCGAGGAATGGGCGTATTCTGGAACATGCCCGAAATGGATTGTCACTTTCCGAAACCAGAACGCCACGATGTTTAAACTATGCTTATTGTCGTAGAACCAATGACGGAGAACATTATGTCCAAATCCGGAAAGCAATTATCTTGACTTTGGGTGCAAGGCAAGAGCGGCCTGCCAATCCCGTAGCGCTGGTGACACTGAATGATCATTTCAAGTTGTCTTCTATGCATAGGGATCTATAAAGACTCGGAGTGCTGAGATGAGATTGCCCTGCGCCTGCCACGCAGGATGTAATAGAGGCGAGGGCATGCTGACGATGTCTCCATTAAGGGCTGTCTCCCGGGAGCGTGTTAGTGCGCGAATCTCGATTCGAAGACTCTCTTGAGAAACGGTCGCCTCGGATAATCTCGTAGTTGTTCATGGTTGGCTTTTGTGATGGTATACGGGACCGCGACTCCTCAGGATGGGTGGTCAGGAGGTGAATGTGTTCATGGAGGACGCTGTGACTCTAGAACAAAGACATAAAATCAGTCAAGGAGAGTCAACTGTCGATGAGCAGGAGGGTGTATGGCGACGATATGCATGTTGAGGCAGGTTTAGGGATTGGAAGAGAATGAGGCACACAAAGGGGTTAAATAACGCGCATCCTTGCGCGGTTATTAAATGTGCTTCACGGCAAGGTAGCGCTATTACGTCCCCTGAGTCAATCAAGCCCCTTCTAGAAACTGAACGCGACGCAGACTGACCAAGCGACACGCCCACCTTTCATCTCTGAGTAATAGAGAATGGCTTTGACGGGGATGGCTGTGGGATGTCGACTTGGATCATATACATTGATAGGCCTTCAGCTTCGACGGTAGGAAAAGGGGTCAGAGGTCGACTGGTGGGGGCCCATTTCGTCGTTAGCTCATTGATGTTATCGTCGGAGTGTTTCGGCCTGTAGAACTTGCGATTCTGGGTGAGTTTTAGAAGTGAAGTCGGGTCGGAGGTCATGTGAGACGCGGTTCGTGATGGCTTGGAGAGGCAGAGTGTTGCTGTTCAGCGAGACAAGTAAGCGGAATTGTTTCTTGGAGCTGTGGTGAGATGATGACGGTACTTCTCTGTGGCTGAGCGCGACATCAGGGGACCACTTAACTTTCCAGTCCTCGGTGATATGGAGGCACAATCAGGGGGCTTGAGATCAATGAGACATTGCTCATCGAAATGCGTGCCTCTCAGAGGGGGAGAAGCGCCAGAGTCTTTGTTGATCGTGGCAGCCTAACCTGTCCAAGATTGGTCAGGCTTGTATTTGTGCTTCGTGAGAACCTCGGGCCTCGCATTCTTCGAGACAGCTTCATTTATAGAGTCGAGGTCGGAGTTTCTTTGAGGTATGGTTTCCGGGGACTTTTGTGAACGTTGGAGACTGACTTGAAGGTCGGAGCTGTGACACTCGAGGGCTTCGTGGTGTTGGGTCGGGACTGGCTTCGCAAAGGATCACATTCGACAGGTAGCCTCGGCGGCGGTTTGGGTCTTGCTTTCGAGGAAGAGCTCCATGACAGCTTAAGCAGCTGTAACTCGATACTTATGGTGTCAACATAATGAGTCGTTGTGAGGGTACAGGCACGAGGCTGGGCGAGAAGAAAGCTGATTTAGGTGAAGCAGTAAAATGTTGGCAACTCCCATAGCAAACAGTCTGAGTCATCTCAACCGCAGAATTATTTCCCTCGGTATCTACTTATTCCGTTAGCTCCAAAATATGAAAGGTTGCCAAGCTCAACCCAGCCAATTGTCTTCAGGGGGGAAAGCCAGGAAATCCGATCAGCAAATTATCCTCAGCAGCTCCGAGACGGACTTTAAAGCGGCGCTGCCTTTTGGGACCGGCATAGATTGATTGCAGCAGTGTAAGAGGTTTGATTTTGAGTACAGGAGTCAGATTTCGCGAGTTTAGGCTATATACAGGTATATACGACAAGCAGTTCTATTCTTTGCAGTTGTATACGTGTCCGAATGGGCTCGGAATAGAGTGGAGGGTGGACTCTGGAACCCCCTGTGACACCGCGTATTCTTTCATATCTGGTGCCAGACGGCACGGTCATTTCATCCATGTTCTTCTGCTCACGTTCAATAAGTCTGGTATCACTGAGTCCTGCGCGGTACCTTTCATGGGGTGTCGCCTTGGGGGCAGGTCATTCATAGCGGACGCGTCGGTAGCACCGCTTCCACGCTAGGTGGACTGAGTTTAGTGTGGCTGCAAGGGGAATCATTGAAGGGGAATGCAAGTGAGGCTTAACCTCGTAATGGGGAGTGTTCGGTTGTAGTGCACTCTCATCGGCCAGGTCGTAAAACTAGTTACCATGGCGCAAGCACTTCAAGACAGTTAGACTACTTTGCCGAGATGCCAGGGACCAATTCAATTTTGCTCGCCTTGGGATGCATATATACCGTAGCTAGTACAATAGTAACTAGCTATAAATCCATTACTAATTATATTCCTTATAATAATATTATAATTAGTAGCTAGCTTTTTACGTAATGTATTAAATATATCTTTAAATAAGTAGACCTACTAGCTACAGTTTATCTAAGCAAGGACTTTATAGCCTATTCTCTGTACTCTGTACTAAAGCTCTTACTAAAGGCAAGGTTTGTTTTACCCTCCTCGGAGGGTATTACTAGTGCTGTACTAGTTATAAATAAGTCTGTAACTAACCAAGTTACTTAATGCTAACTAGTCCAGCCTAAGGATAACAAATCCGCTTTACTAATTTATAATAACAGCGCGGGCGCTCCTAAACTCCTCCTATGTTATAATCTTAATTAAATTAGCCAGAGATATCTAAAACACATTTTACAGGTCCGAAAGCTATTGGCTTACCTGTCCTATTTTACTATTAACACGCTTAACTATTATATTTAATTATTAATACCTTTTCTTTATATTTCTTTAACTATTCTTTATAGCTTATATATTACTTTATATTATTAATATAATAGCTTAAATTAAAATCTTTAACTTTATACTTAAAGACTATAAAGTATTAAAAAGTCTTTTAAAAAGAATATTAAAAATACCTATTTCTTTAAAAGCTATTAAGTAAATAAAGTACATTAAAGTAAAACTTACTTTAGTATTAATTAATTAGTAATTAATTTACTAAAAGGACTTATAGTAAAAATAAAATTTAGTAAAAATATAAATACTAATTTATAACTTATAATATAAAAAGTACTTTTTATATTAAATTTAGCCTTTATAAATTAGTATTTATTAATTTAATAAAATAGTTAAAATAAAAAACTTATAAATAATTTAACTTAATTTAAATTATTACTTTTTACTAATATTACTTTATCTATTCTTAAATATAAGGTTAGTTAGTTATATACTATAGTATATATATTTAATTAATAAAAGTTAATTTAACTTTTGCTAACTAACTTATATAAATACAGTTAACCTATTTCCTTTAGTATATTTTAACTTTAATAAAACCTTTAATCCAATCTTGTTATTACTTTATATTTATCCTAGAACTTTATTTATAGATATACTATTCTTATATTAATAACAGAACCCTTACTATAGTAATAACCCTTTTAAATATATTAAGAAGCTACTTTTTATATATAATTAAGTTTAGGCCTATAAAGGCAGTAAGAAAGGCTACTTATTTTAACTTAAGGTACTTACCTTTCCTTAGGTCTTTCTTTAGGTCCTTATAGTTTAATAGTTTATTATTAACCTAGCCTAGATTAATTATACTAAAATAGGCTATTTAATTTATATAATTAATTAACCTAATTAGGCTATATTTAAAGATAATTATCTTAATAATATTAAATTAGTACTTTAATAAGAAGTTTTTTTAATAGTAGCTATTATTATATATATATTTTTAATTTCTTTTTTATTAGCTTTCTTTAAGGCTTACTTAATAGCTAGGTTAAGGTTATATTTAGTTATATAGTAAGCTTAATTATATAGCTATAGGCCTTTTTATATAGTAAGTATTTTATTAGGAGCTATAATTAATATTAGTAACTATAATTAATAAGTATAGAGAATGTTAGGTTAGGAAATGTACTTTAAAAGTGTAATAAATATACTAGCTTTTTTTTTTAAGTAGGATAAAGGAAAGGACTTAATATAGCTATAAGGGGTAATAAACCTATAAGTAGTATTTATACTACTTAATTAAGGTAGTAATTATATTACTAAGGTAAATAAACCTTTATTAATATTAAGGTTTAAGATACTAGCTTGCTATAAAGGCTTTACTATTTAAGGCTTTATATAAAAGTTAAAAGCTTAATAGCCTTATAAGGCTAATAGAAAAAAAATAAATAAATAAATAATTTAAATTTAATCATTCTTTAATTACATTATAATTATTAATATAATGTTAAAAAATAAATAAATTAATAAAAGTTAAGCTTATAATAAAATTATAAACTTAATACTTAGGCTTTTTATAGCTCTTTAGCTAGTTAAGTAATTTATTTATTATAATTAAATTTCTTTAAAATACTATAACTTAAATATAACTTTATTAATTAAGTTTATTAAAACTTTACCTTACTTAAACATTATATTTAATATTATTTTTTTAACTAGCCTTATAAGGCTATAAAGCTTTTAGCTTTTATATAAAGGCTTAAATAGTAAGGCCTTAATATATAATAATTATAGCCTTTCTAAATAGTAAGTTATAGTTATTTTAAGTGTTAGTATTTATTTTAAAATACTAAGACTTATTTTAAAATTTATTATATATTATAATATATTATAAAGGCTTTATAGCTATAATTATTAGCTATTTTTTCTAACTAAGGTTATAGTAAATCTTTTTCTTTATTTATATTAATAGTATACTAATATTCTATGTATAATAGTTATATGCCTTATTATGTAATTAATTAGCCTTTTTTACTAATTATACTAATATTATAACTTTAAGTCTTTAACTTTAAGCTCCTAAACCTATATAAAACTTAGTATATTTTCTTTCTATAAAACCTTATAATTACTTCTTTTTTATTATAAATTTCATATTACTACTATAGCTAATTAAGCTTTAATAATACCCTCTTAGCCTACTACTTAATAGCCTTAAACTACTTAATATATAAGCTGCTTAGATAAATAGCTATAATAAATTCTATTTTCTTAGGCTTAGGATCTATTCTTTAAAGTAACTTTTCTTTAAGCTTATTAAGTGCCTTAATTTTATACTTAAAAAAGCCTTTATTAACTAGCTTATATTAAGGCTATATAAGCTTAAGGATCTTATAACTAAAAAATACTTACTAAATATTAATAATATTATATAAATAAAATTAATTATTTATATATTTTAAGGCCTTATTATATAGCTTATTATAATTATTTCTATAAAGGGCTTAGTTAATTATTTTATTTTTATTTATATTAAAGCCTTTTTTTATTAAATATAAATAGCTAGAACTAGGCCTTTATAAGCTTTTTTTAATAAAAGGTATTATAATAATATAGCTATAAAGTTATTAGTAGCTATAATTAGAAGTTAGGTTAGATAACTTACTATTAAAGTATATTAAATAATTAAAGTATAGTATACTATAGGAATTAGTAATATAGTTTTTTAAGGTAAGTTATAAAAGGAAAATTTAAGCTAGCTAAAGAGTAAGGCTCTTAAGCTAGCCTATTTATAATAAGGTTTAGGCTATAAATAAGGCTACTAACTTAATAATATTAACTTAATAAACCTTTACTTCTTAAGAGGTAATTAATATTTAACTTATATTAGATTTTAAAGATACTTAAATATACCTTTTAAGCCTAACTTATAAACTAAAAAAAAATAGTAAATTTTTTAATATAGTAGTTTATATAATATATTTTTACTTTTTATTTTATAATAAATAGTAGTAATTACTATAAGCTATAAGTTTAATTTTTATTATAGTATTTTAGTTTCCTATTTATACTAATAGTATACTAATATTCTAAGCATTATAGTTACGTGCCCTGTTATGTAGTTAATTAGCCTTTTTACCAATTATGCCAATATTATAACTTTAGGTCTTTAACTTTAGGCTCCTAAACCTACATAAAACTTAATATATTTTCCCCCTAAACCTTATAATTATCTCTCTTCTATTATAGATTTTACAGTATACTATCCCCCTTATCTTTACATATTACTAATCTCCTTTAACGCAAACTATACCACTATTAACTACACCCTGCTCTTATAGAGCTAATTATTATATATATTCTTATAAAGGGCCTTAAGAAATACCTTTTACTTTTACTATAGCTGCCCTCCTTTTAAAGCCTATTTAAGAGTTTAAAGGCTCTATATCTCTTCATTAAGGAAGTCTTTACTAATTTAAGGGTTATTAAAATACTGCTATATAAGCTAGAGGACCTTATAGCTAAAAAGGGCAAGCCTAATATAGCTATTATTATTTTTTTTTACTAGGTTAGCCTAATCTTATTAGCTAAATTATAAAGCCTATTATAATTATCCTGGCTAGCCCTTTAGAGACCTTGCTTAATTATAGGGATTATATTAAGGTCTTTTATTAAATAGGGCTTGCTAGGACAGGGTCTCTATAAGCTTCTTCTAAACATTATAATAGTATAGCTATAATATTATTAGTAGTTATAATTAGAAGGGAAGTTAGGTTAGATAACTTACTGTATATTAGATAATTAAAGCGTAATATACTACAGGGGTTAATGTAATAGTAGTTTTTTAAAGTAGGTTATAGGAAGAAGATTTAGGCTAGCTAAAAAGCAAGGCTTCTAAGCTAGCCTATCTGTAGTAAGGTTTAGGGTATAAATAAGGCTACTAACTTAATAATATTAACTTAATAAAGCTTTGTCTTTTAAGGGGTAATTAATATTTAAATTATACTAGACTTTAAAGATGCTTAGATATACCTTTTAAGGCTAACTTGTAAACTTAAAAAAAATAGTATTTTAGTATTTAAGTAAAAAGCTATAAGGTTTAATATTTAATTAGGCTTAGATTTATATATTAATAAAGTATAGTACTTATTATTATATACTATAGCTTAATATAATCTTAAGATTATATTATAATTAGGCAGGGGGCTACTATAAAGCTAGTTATAGTATTATAATACTAAAAGGTTTACTATAAGGCTACTATAAGTAATAGTCTTTCTTTATAATTAAAAAAGTACTTATTATATATTATAGTATATTATAAAGGCTTTATAGCAATAATTACAGCCTACTTTCTTTAACTAAGGTTATAGTAAACCTTTTAATATAGTAGTTTATATATTATATTTTTATCTTTTATTTTATAATAAAATTAATTTCTTATTTCCTTTTAAATACCTTTATATATATATATCTATAATTTAATATTATTAAAGTACTAATTTAACTTTATTATAGTAATAATCTTTAATTATATTTTAATTAAGTTAATATACTATATAAACTAGTAAAGCCTAATTTATATAATTAATTTAATTTAAGTTTATAAAAAGTTATTAAGTTTTAAAAAATTAAAATAAAATTAAAAAAAAAGTAATTACTTTTAATTATATTAAGCTATTTTTCTAGCTATTTTTATAAATAACTTAGTTAAATATAAAAAGTAACTTTTTAATATATATTAAAAGATTATTAAAATAGTAAAAAAGCGTTTTTTAAATTAATAATATAAAACTAAGCTAGTTATAGTTTAAAATTATAAAAGTAAAATAACTATAATAACTTTAGTTTTTTATTTATATTAATAGTATATTAATATTTTAAGTATAATAATTATATACTTTATTATATAGTTAATTAGCCTTTTTTACTAATTATATTAATATTATAACTTTAAGTCTTTAACTTTAAGCTTTTAAATTTATATAAAACTTAATATTTTTTAAGTTTATAAGTTAGCCTTAAAAGGTATATTTAAGTATCTTTAAAGTTTAGTATAATTTAAATATTAATTACCTCTTAAGGGGCAAAGCTTTATTAAGTTAATATTATTAACTTAGTAGCCTTATTTATAGCCTAAACCTTATTATAAATAGGCTAGCTTAGGAGCCTTACTTTTTAACTAGCTTAAATCTTCCTCCTATAACTTACTTTAAAAGATAGTAAGTTATTTAACTTAACTTTGTTTTAATTATAGCTACTAATAACTTTATAGCTATACTATTATAATGCCTTTTATTAGAAAAAGCTTATAAAAGCCTAGTCCTAGCTATTTATATTTAATAAAAAAAAGCCTTAATATAATTAGAAATAAAATAATTAAGTAAGCTTTTTATAAAAATAATTATAATAAGCTATATAATAAGGCCTTAAAAATTATAAATAATTAGTTTTATTTATATAATATTATTAATATTTAGTAAGTATTCTTTAGTTATAAAATCCTTAAGCTTATATAGCCTTAATATAAGCTAGTTAATAAAGGCTTCTTTAGGTATAAGATTAAGGTACTTAATAAGCTTAAAGAAAAATTACTTAAAAAAATAGATTTTAAGCCTAAGGAAATAGAATTTATTATAGCTATTTATAGTAGCTTATATAATAAGTAATTTAAGGCTATTAAGTAGTAGGCTAAAAGGTATTATTAAAGCTTAATTAGCTATAGTAGTAAAGATAAGGAAAATAGTATATTATAAAATTAATAAAAAAGAAGTAATTATAGGGTTTTACAGAGGAAAAATATATTAAGTTTTATATAGGTTTAGAAGCCTAAAGTTAAAGACTTAAAGTTATAATATTAGTATAATTAGTAAAAAAGGCTAATTAACTATATAATAAAATATATAACTATTATACTTAGAATATTAATATATTATTAATATAAATAGGAAATAAAACTTAATATATTTTTCCTTTAAACTTTATAATTATTTCTTTTTATTATAACTTTTATAGTATATTATTTTTCTTATTTTTATTACTATAGCTAATTAAGCTTTAATAATACTTTTTTAATTTACTACTTAATAGTTTTAAATTACTTATTATATAAGTTACTATAAATAGCTATAATAAATTTTATTTTTTAAGCTTAAAATTTATTCTTTTAAGTAATTTCTTTTTAAGCTTATTAAGTACTTTAATTTTATATTTAAAAAAGCCTTTATTAATTAGCTTATATTAAAGCTATATAAGCTTAAGGATTTTATAATTAAAAAATACTTACTAAATATTAATAATATTATATAAATAAAATTAATTATATATATTTTTTAAAGTTTTATTATATAGCTTATTATAATTATTTTTATAAAAGGCTTAGTTAATTATTTTATTCTTAACTATATTAAGGGTTTTTTTATTATATATTAAAAAGTAAGATATTTTTATAGTTAATATATAAGGTATAGCTAATAAGGTTTTATATAATAAAAATAATATAATATAATACTTATTTCTTAATATATTATAATATATAATATTATATATTATACTAAAAAATATAATAATATTAATATTAAGTCTTAAGGTTATATAGCTATTACTTTAAACTTTGTAATTTAACTAAATAAATAGCCTTAATTTATAAATATAAAAAGATATTTTTCCTAGCTTTAGTAAGCTATATACTTTTTTTATTATTACCTTAAAAGGATAATTAATCTTAAGGCTTTAATACTAAAGGGTTAATTTTAAATAAGCTAAAAACCCTTAAAACTATTATAAAATATACTACTATATAATTAATATTAATAATAGCTATATAGCTAATATAGTTAATAACTATATAACTAAGCCTTTTATGATATAATAAAAAGTTTAACTAAGTTATCCTTAAGTTAACCTAGCTAAACCTTAAGTAAACTAAGTTATATATAGTTTATAATTACTTTCCTTAGCTTTATATTAAACTTATACTTTATATTAATATAACTCTTTATTAAAACTAATATCTCTTAATAAATAATAGTAATTACTATTTTTAATTATTTATTTAATATCTTTTTATAATTATTATAGCTACCTAGCTTATAACTATAATTAGTAATATTAAAAAAAAACTTAGGTTTTATTTACTTACTAAATTAGCTAAACTAAAAAATATAGCTTTTTATAACTTAGTCTTAAAAAGCTTTTAACTAAATCTAAACTAAAATATAACTTTATTTATAACTAATACTATAACTAATAAAGCTTTTAACTAAACCTTTTTTAAATAGGCTACTATTTTTATTAAAAGAAGCTACTAACTAAGCCCTTTACCTTAACCCTTTAGCTAGGTTATTAAGGCCTAAGCCTAGTCTTTTAAAACTAAGTTTTTTTTTTTCTTTTCTTTTATTTATTAAAATTAACCTTTAATCTTCCTTGAAGATTAACTTTAAGACTTTTTATTTTTAAAGGCTAATTTTAAGCCTAACCTTTTCTTTCTTTTAAAACTAACCTTTTTTCTTTTTATTTTTACTTTTTTTTTCTTTAAAATTAGCTATAAAACTAACCTTTTTATAATAACCCTTTATAATAACCTATAAGCTACCTAGGCTTGTAAAAAAAACTACTAAGTTTATATATATAGTCTTTATAATATATTCTTTTTTTATAAAATTACCTTTTTAAATACCTTTAAAAGCCCTATCTTAGTTAGTAAATTTATTATTAAAAAAAGCTAGCTTTATAAAACCTTTACTAAAAAGAAGTTCTTTAAAACTAATCTTTAATACTTATAATAAGAATATTAGTTCTAGAAAGCTAACTTATAAAACTAACTTTATAACTTTTAATAAAAAAGGCAGTTTTAAAAGGCTAACCTTAAAGACCTTTATTAAAATAAAGTCTTTCTAAAGATATAAACTATAACCTTAAAGATAAACGTATATTAGTTATAATAAACTTTTTTTCCTAGGCCTAGTTAAATAAACTTGCTTTTTTAACTATTTTAAAAGACTTTCTTTTAGCTGCCTTATATAATAAACTTCCCTTTAAGACTATCTTTAAAGATCTTAATTTTATAGCCTTATATAATAGGCCAATCCCTTTAGCTAATATAGCTATTATTGTAGCTATTATTATAGCTAGCTATAAAGACCTTTTATTATAGCTATTTTTAATACTATCTCTTAAGACCTTTTTTTATAGCCTTAGCTAATAAAGCTTAAGAATTAGCTATTTTTTAAGCCTTTAAAAAAGCCCTTTTATAGCCTTTTTTAAGATAGGTTATTTTTCTTAGTTATTTTTATAAATTTCCTTTTACTATTTAATTTAATAGATTATAAGGACCTAAAGATAGGTCTTTTTTTTTATTATATTAAGTACTTATTATATAATAAAAAGTCTAATAAAGGTTAGACTAAGATAACCCTAGCTAGCCTAGCTAAACCTTAGGTAAACCTAGGTTATATATAGTTTATAGTTACCTTCCTTAGCTTTATATTAAACTTATACCTTATATTAATATAGCCCCTATTAAAGCTAATGTTTCCTAATACCTTTAATAAATATTTATAGCTTTTTATTTAATAATATTCTAATTTTTTAATTATTTTTAAAGCATTATAAAATTATAAAAAATACTTACTATATATTAATAAATTATTAATAATATAATAAGTTTATTTAGTAATTTTTAGCTACTATATATAGCTACTTAGTATTAATAAAAATATAAGCTTTATAAAGTTTATTATAAATTAAATAAAAATACTAAAAGACTTTATAAATTATATAAAATAGAGTTAATATTTATTAAGGTAATAGTAAGCTTTTATTATAAGTATTAAATTAGGTAGTAATAAGAAGCTATACTAGTAGTAGTTTATAAAGTTAAAATATATAGTTATAGTACTTAAATTAATAGTATAAATATTATATTATAGAAATTAAATATAATTATAATATAAAAAAAAATAAATAAAAAAATAAAAAAAGTAAAAAAGTAAATTAAAAAATAAAGGTTCTAATATTAAGGGAAAAGCTATAAATATTAGTAAATTAAAGCTAGCTATATAGATTAGTACTAAATTAAATTAGGCCTTAAGGTAATATAGTATAAAGAATATAAGTTAAGAAATAATATAAATAATTAATACTTAGTTTTTTGTTATATATATATAAATAGTTAAGCCTAGGCCTTTATAAGCTTTTTTTAATAAAAAGTATTATAATAATATAGCTATAAGGTTATTAGTAGTTATAATTAAAAAAAAGTTAAGTTAAATAATTTACTATATATTAGGTAATTAAAATATAATGTACTATAAAGATTAGTAGTTTTTTTAAAGCAAGTTATAAAAAAAAGGTTTATACTAGCCAAAAAGTAAGGCTTTTAAGCTAGCCTATTTATAATAAGGTTTAGGCTACAAATAAGGCTATTAACTTAATAATATTAAGTTAATAAAGTTTTACCTTTTAAAAAGTAATTAATATTTAAATTATACTAAACTTTAAAAATACTTAAATATACCTTTTAAGGCTAACTTATAAACTTAAAAAAAAATAACTTTAGTATATAATACTTTAGTAAAAGGTTAAGGTAAGGAAATAAGTAAATAAATATAAAGTAATAATAAAGTTTAAAGGTTAAAAGAAATTAAGTTAACTTTACTTTATATAAATTAATTACTAAAAGTTAAATTAACTTAAATTTAATAATAATTTTACTAATTAAATATATATATTAAAGTATATAACTAATTAAGTTTATATTTAAAAATAAATAAAGTAATATTAGTAAAATAATAATTATTTAAATTAAAAATTTATATTTTTTACTTTTATATATTAAAAGTTAAAGCCTTTTAAATTATTAATAACTTTATTATAATACTTTTTAAAAACTATTTAATTTTTAAAAATACTTAAATATACCTTTTTTAAAGCTAACTTAAAAACTTAAAAAAGATTTATATTAAGAAATATAATAATTATTATATAGTATTTTAAGGTTGTATAATTATAATATAAAATTAAATTACTTAAATAATTTTTTTTATAATTTATAATATATTTATAAATGTTTTATTATATTTATTTATTTTTAAAAACTTTATATAGTTTATATAAATTAAAAAGCTTTTTATAACAGTTAGGTCTAACTGTATTAAACTAAGCCGTGCTTGGGTTTATTGTTAGCAGATTGCGTAGGGCATAAACTAAGCGTAGTTAAAGTATTACGTCTCTTAATAGTAGATCAATATATATTAGGCTTGGTTAATATAAAGAAGTATTATTAATAGCTAGTAAGCTAAGTTCTATCTAATACTAAATAAATATTCTTATATACTGGCTAAGTAATATATTAGTATATTAAGGTTTAAGGACTAAGATATCTAGTTTTGGTCCTAGATTGTAATAGTAGGTCCTTGGTCTGTATATAATTAGTACTTTAGTTATGGACTAAGATAGGAGTTGTCGGTCTATGATAATTGGTAAGAAATTTTTATAGGTAATACGTAACGTAACCGCTAGGGTTATAATATAATCTCTCCCCTCCTCTAGGTCTTATCCTTAAGGCCATACTTACCTGCCTATCTATTAGTTCTGCTAAGTATATGCTAACTTAGACCTATATTTTTCCTTTTTATATGCCTTACTAATTATTATATTAGGTTGTATTTCTAAAACTAAATATATAAAAACTTCTAAGTCTAGTTCTCTTGCTTAATATATTTATACTTTTGGCAATTATATTATACTGTATTTCCGTTACTTCTATTATAGTCTTATTTATAAGGCTAATAAAAATCAGGTTAACTATTATAGGAATTATATTAAGGCTAAAGTAGTCTGCAATGGTTTAGGTATTGTAACCTTTTATAAGTTTTTTTGCAGTAGTTTATTAATTTATCTAGATTATGCTAATTCCTTTTCTAGTTTCTAAAAACATAAAGGAGCATAAGAAGTTAGAAGAAGATAAGGCTAAGGCTAAGGAAGCTCTTAAGGAAGCTATGGCTTGTCTTGCCTGTGTATATAAAATAAAGTGTTATCTTAAGGAGCAGGGTAATAAGCTATTTTCTTATAGTATGTAGTTATTAGAGAAGCAGGGTGGTTTTTCTATTAATTAAGCTAAGTCTTTAATTATTTCTAAAGCTTAGTCTTAAGGGGCCCTTAATATTATTGACTAGAATTCTGTTTTTACTGATATTCCTTATTCTGATATTAGTAAAAGTTCTTTAGGAGTCGTTAGGCATTAATAAGGTATTTTGGTAGTTCCTATATATTTTTGTTTTTTAGGTAGTTTTTCTACTTTATTAAGTATTCTCTTTGGCCATTAGTTTTATAAGTATCCCTGATTACTTCTGCTTTATAGACTTCTAGTCCTGAGATTTCTTGTAATTTATTGCCTATTTTGACTTATATTATGTCTACTGCTAATTTAAGTAATGAAATATAAAAGACTAGATAGAGCCTAACTTTTTCTAGTAGGTCCAATTTATAGTTATTTTCTGAAATTTTCTGTAGTACTTTGTAAGGTCTGATGAACTTGTAGTCCAATTTGTAAGTTAGTTAGTCTATTTTGATTTTTTTGTGGATAGGTAGACTATATCTTCCTCTAAAAAGGTTAGTCCCTTTAACCGTTTTAGGTTATAGTAGTTTTTATATATTTCCTAATAAATTTAAGTTTTATTTTTATTTCTTTATGTAGGTTTTTAAGGTTATTACTCTTTAATATAGCTGCTAGGTTAATTGATTTTTCTTGTTATATATTACGGTATATATTTAGTGTAAATCCGAAGTTAGTATAAGCTAGTATAAGCTTTATACTCTTATTATAGGTAGTGTTGTAGGCAAGTTAGGCTATTAGTAGTTTCTTAACCTAATCGTTCTGTTCATAGTTGATATAATATTGTAAGTACTGTTCGAGTACTTAATTTATTTGTTTGGTTTGTTTATTAACTTAAGGTCTATAAGTGGTTATAAGTTAATAATTTAGTCCGAGCTGTGCTATAAGTAATTACTAAAATACTAATGTAAATGTAGGTCCTTTATTTAAAAGGATTTCCGTAGGTAGGCTATATATACTAATAATGTATTAGTAGAAAATATAGGAAAGTTATTCTGTATCTATTGCTTCTTAAAACGGTAGATAGTATGAAAATTTTATAAGTTAGTTAACTATAACTATAATGCTATTATAGAAGATTCTGGTTAAGGGGTCTTTTAATAAGGGTAACTTTGTAATAAAGTTTATTGTAATTAAGTCCTAAGGTTATTGTGCTACTAGAAGTAGTTATAACTATTTATAAGGTTTATATCTTTATGCTTTTGTATATAAGTATAAATTATATTGTTTAATGACTTATTTAATATCTCTTCTTTTTACAGTATAACCTTGTTCTTATAGTCTTTTAAGTATTTTTATTACTCCTTAGTATCTGTGTAATAGGTATGAATAAAATTTGTAAAGGAAGTTATGTCTTTGTTCTGTAGTAGTGTTAATATTAGTATTATGTGTTATTTATGTAATTGTTTTAACTGGTTAGGTAAATCTGTATTTTCCTTATTTATTCTTTTCTAGGAGCTGTTTCTTAATCTTAATAGTTCTTGTATTAAAGTTATATTATTAACTAATAGCGTCTGCGTATCTATTATTAGTTCCCTTGCAGTATGTAATTATAAAGTCAAATTTATATAGATATTTAGCGTAGTGTAGTTATTATTGGTTTAGTTCTTATATTATAGTGAAATAGGTAATGTTCTTATAATCTATAAATACCTTAATTAGGTAATTACTTTCTCTAAGATAGTATTTAAATTCCTTAAAATAGTTAATAATAGCTAGGAATTCTTTATTGTAGATAGGATAATTAAGTTCTGCTCTATGTATCTTGTATAAGTAGAAAGTAATAGGGTATAATATACTGTTATTGTCTTATTATTTAATTTGTCCTCCTAGGGTAAAGTTAGAAGCATTGGTCTTAAGTTTAACTTGCTGGTTAGGGTTAAATATAATTAAAACTGGTTTGCTAGTGATAGCTTCTTTAAGCTATTTGAAAGCTTTCTGGGCCTTATTGTTTTATTTGAATTATATTTCCTTTTTGTAAGTTCTGTAAGAGGGATTGCTTTTTTACTGAAGTTTTTAATAAATTATTAGTAGTAGTTAGTAAATCCTAAGAAGGATTACACTTCTTTAACTAAGTTAGGTTATTTCTATTTAGTAACTGCGGCGATTTTTCGTTTGTTTATTTATATCTTGTTATAGGAGATTTCGTAGCCTAAGTATATTACTTGGCTTTTATAGAAATGGCTTTTAGTAGGTTTAATGAGTATATTAGTATCTTGCAGTGCTTTTAAAACCTTATAAATGTGTTCTATATGCTCTTTTTCTGTATTAAAGAAGATAAGGATATTGTCTAGGTAGTAAACTATAAAGATATTAAGGTACTCTTGAAGTACATTTATAATTATCCTTTAAAATACTGTAAGGGCATTTATAAGTCTAAAGAGCATAACTAGGTATTTAAATAGTCTGTACTTTATTTAAAATGCTATTTTCTATTTATTGCTTTCCTTAATCCTGATTAAGTTATAGGCTGCTTTAAGGTCTAGTGCTATAAAGAATTGTTTTCTGAATAGTCTATCCTTAAGTTCTATAATAAGAGGTAAAGGCGTTCTATCCTTCTTTGTAATTTCGTTAAGTTATTAATAGTTTATAACTAATTGTAATTTGTCTGTGTTTAGTTTTGGAATAAATATAACAGGATATCTAGCTAAGGATTTCAAGGTCCTAATGTGTCCTTTCCTAAGTATGTCTTCTAACTACTCTTTTAGTGTTATAAGTTCTGTTTTTATAAGGTTATAGATTAGAAAGAACTTTGGGTTTTTGCTATCTTTTAGAACTATTTTAATATCCTAGTGTAAATATTTTAGGAGCTTTGTATTTAACTTTTCTATAAAGAGTTTCTTATAAATATAGTACTAGATTGGTATATTTTTAAGTTATTTGTTAGATTCTGTATTAGTAATCTTTTTTATCTATTATAGATCTTGGTCTAATTGTCTGAATTAACCTTTAAGAGTTACTATTGTTTATTTAATACGTTTTATTCTGCCTTTATGGTATTTATATTGTGTTTTTTTAGAATAGGTAATATTATATTGCTCCTATCTTTACTGCTCTTATTAGTTAAAGTTTAAGATCTTATGTTATTATTGTCTAAATTAATCTTATTATCTAAAGGGTAATCTTTACAGTTTACCTAGCTAGTTTTTTAGTTAAATTGTAGGTTATAGCGATCTAACTATAGATACCTAAGTACTATATCGTATCTATTAATAGGAATAATATTAAAGTTAATCCTTTGATTTTTTCTGTTAATAAATACCTTAAGGTAATTAATCTCTCTGGTTATTTCTTTGTTATTATAATCGTAGGTTTCTCCTTCTCTGTTCCTTATAGTGTAAGGTTTCTCCTTGGTTTTCTAAGGCAGCCTAAGATTATTTACTATATTAGGGGAAATATAGTTTATATTGGCTTTACTATCTATAAGTATATTTAGCCACTTGCCCTTAATTCTAACTTTTAGTTTAAGGCAGGTTTATTAACTAGTATTTATAGTCATTCTTAGAGCTTTCTTAGGGAGTCTGTCCTTCCTTGCTCCTTTACTTGCCTAGCACTTTATTACAGATAGCGGTGTTCTTTTCCTGTCTATAGATATTTATAACTGTATTTGCTGTCTAGGCAGTTAATATTGTCAGGGCATTTGTATTAGTAAGCCAGTTTGTCTTAATATCTAGCTTCTATTTGTGTAATTTACTTATCTAAGGTAACTTTTCCTTCCTCTTGGTTTTCTTTGTTATTGTTTTCTGGGTCTGACTTGTTAAAGTCTAATTATTTTGTAGTCTAACTGTATTCCAGTATATCGCTTTGCTCGTTTTCTAGCCTATTAACTTCTATAATAGCTTCGTGGATTTCTTTATCTAATGTTTCTTTTTTAATGTCCTTTTCTTTCTAGACCCTTTCCTTCTATATAATAATAGGGTATAAGTTTTAGATATAGTTTAGGGCTCTTTCTTATGTTTCCGTATTAGCTTTTAACCTAACTACCTAAGTTCCTCTGAATCTTTTATTAATTTAGTATCTAAGTATATTAATAATTAAGTAAGGCTTCTATTCCCTATACTTCCTTATCTATACTAGGAAATAATTATTTACTTTTTTTATTTATTAGTATTATAAGTAATAATATTATATACAGGATATTTATAATATTTACTAATGCTTTAGGTATTATAGGTACCTCTGTAGGTCCCTTTCTGCCTAAATTTCTTCTTCAGGTGTCATTAGGTCTTTTACTTTATCTTTAGTATAAGCCTGAATATAGATATTATTATCTTATTCTGTAATTACCCTTTCCTTAGCTAATTCGGTATACTTAAGTGCTTTGCTATACTATACCTAATTTCTAAGTTTATTGTAATACTATATGATTTCCATGTTCTAGATTATATAGTTTACTTTTCTCTTAATTTTCTTAGCTTTAAAATCTTAACTAGTTTGTAATACTAATATATAATTCGGGTCACTATAGTATTAGTTTAGTCTTCTATTTGTAGTTCTAATGGGGATCTTGTTTACACTTATATAGGCACTTAGTTAAATAATTCCGCTTTAGACTTTAATTAGTATTCCAGTTTCTATAAACATTTAGTTCAGTATATTGTTAAGCTTACAGTTAAATCCTTAAATACTAGGTTTATTGTCCAGGTTAGGGTTAACTTCCTTTCCTTTTTAACCATAGCGATGATTTTATTAGTTATTTTAAACTTCTTTAGCTCCAGGACTAGTATCCATTTAAGCTTAATATTATTATTAGATTTGTTTTTCTTATATAGTTCCCTTTTTTACTAATTCTATTATTCTTTTGTTTTTCTCTAGTCTTAAGATAAGGTATTTCTAATATTAGCACTAAGTATCCTAGTATAGGTCGTTGCTTTTATAGAATATATAGATAGTACTTCTTAAGTGTTTGTTCTTTACTAAGAAATAGGTTATAGATGTGAATTAGAATCCCTGTCCTATTTATATAAGGTATTATATAATAGTTATATCCGTTCTTGCGAGTTATATTAACTATTTTAATTACCATTTGCAGTTTATTGTTATCTCTTTTAGTAGCGCTAATTATCTTGCCTTCTGGTACTAGTCTATATTTTTAATTAGTTTTAACGGGGTTCTTATATTCTTAGTTAAAGTGTCCTTTCTTACTATAGTTCTAGCAAGTAATCTTAGACTTATCCTTTTTAGTTATTTTAATAATTATTAGTCCTGGTTTAGTTCTGTATTAGGTATTAACTTATTGTATTTTTCCTTAATTAGCGTGGTATTATGGCTTATTATTGTTTTATAGTTTATTTTAGGAGTTATAAGTTCTTTATATAAATTATTAATTATTAATTTTAATGGCTATATTAATGTATTTTACTAGTATTTTTAGTTAGTTTTCCTTTTAAAGTTTGGCTTATACTGGTTCTTTAAGTGTATTAAAGAAAAATAATATTAGTATATCTTAGTCCTAGGGTAGTTTACTTGTAAGTTCTAGGAACTCTACTCCTAAGGTTAAAGCTAATCCTGTTTATTTAAGGGCTTTAATTTATCTTCCTGTATATCCTTTTTATTAATAGTTCTAAAGGCTATTTTAAGTGCTTTTTCTATTTTATATTGTCTATTTAGTCTAAAGAGTAAGGCAGTTCTTGGCTATAGGCGAATTAGTGGATTGTTTATGTAGTTTTCTATAATAAGCTAGAACTATTTAGCGGCAGTTTTAGTAAGTCTTCCAGCCATATATATCACCTTAGCAGTATTATTACAAAACTGGTTCAGGTAATAGGTAATAAAGGCTCTACTTTAAGTAAGGAACGTAGGTAGCTTGCTAGGGGTACTATTAAAAAGCTTAGGCAGGTTAGGCTTAAGGATTTTACCAGGGTCTTTTCTATTACTAGCTAATATTACTAGGTTATATATTTCCTATTAGGTAGTAGTATTGCTCTGCTATTATCTTTACTAGAGAGCTATAGCTTCCTCTAATATCTAGTGTATTTTATTTAGCTTATTAGTAACGTTCCTAAGTTATTCTTAAAGTTATTTAACTTCTTTATTATTATCTTGGGATAAGTTATCTGCATCTTTTATATTCTGGTTAGTTAGTAGGTGGTTTACTGGGCCAGTATTGACAGGTGTAGCAGGCTAATGTCCCTAAGGGTTAGCAGCGCCCTGCTAGTAAATAGGGTTAATGTTTATAGATATTGCATTTATATTGCTTAGCGTTACGCAGTACGGTCTAAATAAGAGCTATTAATATATAACGGTTAGGTCTAACTATATTAAACTAAGCCATACTTAGGTTTATTGTTAGTAGATTGCGTAAGGCATAAACTAAGCGTAGTTAAAGTATTACGTCTTTTAATAGTAGATTAATATGTATTAAGCTTAGTTAATATAAAGAAGTGTTATTAATAGCTAGTAAGCTAAGTTCTATCTAATGCTAAATAAATATTCTTATATACTGGCTAAGTAATATATTAGTATATTAAGGTTTAAGGACTAAGATGTCTGGTTTTGGTCCTGGACTGCAATAGTAGGTCCTTGGTCTATATATGATTAGTGCTTTAGTTATAGACTGAGATAGGAGTTGTTAGTCTATAATAATTGGTAAGAAATTTTTATAGGTAACACGTAACGTAACCGCTAGGGTTGTAATACTTTTTTAAATAAAAAGACTTATATTAATATTATAATTATAATTAAAATTTTCTTAATTATATAATTTACTTAAAATTACTAAGTTTAAGTTTATATTTTATATTCTTTAATAGCTTTTATTAATATTATAATAAAAGTAAATATATTTTTAATTAAGCTATTTAATTTAAGTAAAAAATTATATATTTATTTACTTATTTATAGTTTTACTATAAGCTTTTTTAAAACCTTATTATATTATTAGCTGTTTTAAATTAAGTAAAGATATTTAAATTATAAATTCCACGTTTAAAAGCAGGTTAAGTACCTATCCTATTCTATTGTTAACGCGCTTAACTATTACATGTTCTTATTGTTGCCTCCCCTCATACTTAAATTGAGGTAAGCGACAAAAACTGATAGAAACGCTGTGACGAATAGGAAGAGGACCCTTTTGCCGCGCCAGGCTAGCTTGATGTGAAATGTGACCTTGGCGCGATCTCATCCTGCAGCTAGACTTTGACGCGGGGCTTGGCTAGAAAAGCATCCAACCCTGCGTTCCAGACCAGAGGTACTGCGAGGCTGAGACGGCTCATACATGAGACAGCAAGGGATCATAAACAAGACATAAAGCAGTAATCCTTGACCGATTCTGCAGTATCTTTCCTGTGGTGAAGGATGAGAAGTTGTGACACTGACAGTAGTGGCAACGCTAGTGAAAGCACTATCACATGGCTCTCTGTGGCTTGGCCGAGTTTCGCATACCAAGTGCTATTATAAGAAAGGTTCAAGTCATCCCTGTGTTGATCTGGTCTGTGCCCCGGGATTCTTGGTGCGCAGTACTTCACATCAGCTGCGATCCAGTAGTGACCTGATGAACATCCTAGACCTACTTCGATCGGATGGAGTGCGCTGTAAGCCCTAGCTTTCAGCTAGCCAGGCTAGCATCCCCTGATAACACTGAACCGATTAAGCCAAGATCGTCACATTTATCAGTTAGCCTTCACTTAGCAGTTGCCACGATCTCGGCTTCCCGGGACAGAAAGATAACGATGAGTGGCGAACGCTAAAGTATGTCGAAACGTGCCTAAAGAACACACTATGAATAAACTAGGTAGAACCAGGTCAAGGAGACCACAAGCTATCAGCCTTTCTGCTAGCCCATATCCCCAATTACGAATCTGAAGCCCATCCCGTTACCTTCTTACTCGTATTTTGCATCAAGCAGTTCGTTAGACTCGGCCTGGATTTGAGACAATTACGGGACATTAGGTCCGGGAATTTGCGCCCTTTACCTGAACTACTTATCTGGGGTATCGAGATTGTAAATGTATGGCTAGCTAAATATGTACTGTTGCTAGGTTATTAATCATATTTAGGACATTGCACGTTTTGAGCTTGCTGGAGATACTTTGTACTCGCGTTCTGATTCCTGATACTGAAATTTCAATCCGTCTAGGCAGATCGTTGAATCTTAGAGTTCGAATGGTGGATAGGATCTTTTAGTGTTGATCTCCAAACTCGCTTCACTCCGAGTGACCAGGGATCATATTTGACATGTCAGTTAAGCGCGAGTGACTTTCCTAATGGGGAGACTACCTCCCTGTCGAGTTTGGGGATCCCATTAATAAGGTTTTGGCATAGGCACACCAGCAACGGGTACCTTATTCCCACTATCGAGATTTCGCTGAGTGGATGGGTGTCTTCCTGGGCCAATGGTCGACAATGATCAGCCGCAACTTAGTTTGTATTTGCCACGCTTTACAGGTATCTTGTCTGTGGATACTTTATAACTTGTCACATCTGCGGCCGTTCTGCTTGACGTGATGATAACTTCATAAGAACCGAGCCCAGCCCTTGGACTTTCAGGTCTTCAATCTCTCAGATTCTTTCTAATCATTCATTACTACCCTTTGTCTTATACGAGAACATGGATTATCAACTCGACAGATTCGCCCACTCGGATTACCTTTCTCCGGGTCAAAATGATAACCCACGGGCACCCCAATCAGCCCTACGTCGCTGGACAGACCTTGAGCAGTAAGCTTTATGAACTGGGCTTTGCTTGACTCATAGCTGACATTAAATCAAGAGATTTTGCGGAATCAGGTGTATCCAGCGTCTTCCAAGATACCAGCATGTATACTTGTGTCGATCCAGATCCCAGTCTTGGCTGGAATAGTGCTTCCAACCTTGACATTGATCTCAATCTGAGCCCTTGTCCAACCTTGAATGACGCTCCCAGATTTGATGTCGACTTCACTCTGAGTTCTTGTTCTAGCTTGAATGATACTTATACCACGGACTTGGGCTCAGGCTTAGGTTTCGATGTTGGTTTTGGTCGATATCAGCCTCGCATGGTGCCTGTACCCAGCCAGTCTGAAGTCGGGTCTCTATCAAGTCACTGGGACTTTGCCTTTCCCCCACTTCAACCGCTAATGCTCCCCGAACTCGATCGGCATCCGGCTGAGTGTGCGGATAACGGTGTCTCAGGAGACTTGCCTGAATGGGATCAAACGTCTACGCTAAATGCGCCCCAGTCTCCAAAAATCACCTTCAGTCATAAATTCTGTAAAGGTAGGAACAACATCTCGCTGTACTTGATGCATTGTTATACCTACTAACGTCCGTAGGTACTGATACTGGTACTCCAAAGAACTCACCATGCGCTGTCGAGGGCCTTTTTCGCTACCCATGTGCCTATCCAGGCTGTAGCAAGAGTTTTAAAAGAAAGGAACACTCTACACGACATTATAAATCGTAAGCAAGAAAGTCTTGACTGATGATTTATGACTGATGAATACAAAGACAGCACTTGGATACAGCAGAATATTTAGCCTGCGAGTTTTGTGGCAAGGATACCTTTAACCGCAAAGACAACTTAAATGCCCACCGGAAACTCCATGCAAGAAGGCGAAAAAAGACAACTGGTGTTCATTTCGTGCCAGAGGCTGTAGTGGCGATGGAACATGATCGTCAGTCGATGAGGGGCAGGGTACAAATAGGAACCAGACGAAACTGGATGGTTCCTTCTACTAGAGCGTAAAAAGAGTTTAGTGGTCTTTTTCTTCGCAGATACGAGTAGTTTCATAGCATTTAATTGGATAATTTCACTAGTTTATGTCTTCTCAACCTTTGATGGCGCAGTTGTTCTGCTAGATAACTAATGCTTACTGCCCATGTGTGTACCTGTTGTACCCTTTCTTGCCGTGCGCCGGTGCAGTTAGCCGATTCATTATCCGCGTATACTGAGACTATCCAATCGCATTTAGCCCTTATATGAGCTATCATATACGCTGGGAGAGGGTCTAAACACCAGAACCAACGGCACAATGTATGCGGTCCAAGCTCAAGCTGTACACAGTAGCGCAAGACTTACATGGAAAGGGAAGGGATTTTCCAAACCCTGCAACACGCTACGTCCCGAGTGCCACAAGGGCGGATCAACCCACGAGGTCCATAATAAATCCAAATATCAGGACTCCATGCTGTGCCCAGTTCAGCAGTCTAAGGCAGGCAAGTTAAAGGATGCTGCAAGAATAATATCTGCAATTAATATTAGCACGATGGTATCTCTTGAGACTAGTTGCTGCTCTTCATTCTACAGATCTAATAACCCTAGATAAGGACAATTTGAACCGATAGCCGATTAACACAGTCGTATGACAGGGCAAATAAAACAACGCAATGAGAAGATGAAAAGGCCCGAGCTCAGGGGATTAAGTCTCAGAATCCCATCTATTGTTTGGCAGTCTCATTCCCTGTAAGGCGCCGAATCCCCTAATGCGAGGTAAATCTGAGATGGACCCAGGCGCAGGAACCCATGGGTGCATGTTGTTTCCCCTCCCAGATCCCGCGTGCTAGGGATGCTGTTCCCCTGTGTCGATCTTTCGGAACACGCGGCTTAACACCGGACCGCTTACTACGTAGTTGCGTATACCTACCTATCACAGGACTTCAAGCCCACACTTGACGACCTAATTCGTTCGGCGAGCGGTGATACGGACTTTGACGCCGTTGCGGGATTAGCTTGTAGATATCCTTAACCCGGATCGGACATCTGTTAGTGGATCAGATGTGCTACTTTTTGAACTACCCATTTATGGCTAGCGCAGTGCAGCCATAGCTGAAACATTTCTCCAATCATCTGTCCCGGAAGTCAATTGACTTGTCCAGCGATCGATTGTCGTTCGAGTGGCTTTTCACAAAAACAATCTAGACTTCAGAAGTTCATCTCTGGCGACGTCATTGTAAATCGCCACTTGTCACAGCTTTACTATTACATACCTCGAAGACAAATTCTGTCTCTTGAATTTTAATGTAATTTGTAAAACCACTATATATAGAGGCCCTTATTAACTTGATATTTAATAAAATAGAGTAGTATAAATAAATATCTAACTTTAAAATTCAGTTATAAGATAAGGAATTATAATTAAGGATAGTAAGAAAAGTAAGTATAATTTCCAAGGAGAATTTGTTCCTAGACACTTATAATTATCTGGGCGTCCCTTGACCTATATCTAAATTGATAAAAATCGATGTCTCAATCCACACAGTCTGAGTTTGAATCAGAAGTTGGTCAGAACCAACGCGATAGATCCAGCCACAAACGCGGATATACCAACAATCTTGGCAGAGGGGTTGGAGGCTGCAGAAGCGTACTGCGGGTGATCCGAGGGGATTGGGGTAGTATTTGAGCCTGGAGCAGAGCCAGGACTACCAGCTCCAGCTCCAGCTCCAGAGCCAGAGCCAGCCCCAGAGCCAGATCCCGAACCTGAATCGGAGCCTGAACCGGAGCCTGGTGCCATGCCACTTGGAGCCGAGCCACCTGGAGCAGAACCGGAGCCAGGGCTAGAGCTAGAGCCAGAGCCGCCGGGAATGATAGGGGGCAGGGCAGTGCTTTTCGGCGGTCCAGCATTATTCGGGCTGATATTGCTTGGAGGCGAGTTGTAGCCGGGAGCATAAGGTTCAAGAGTAGCCCCAGGAATCAGATCAGTGGTGATGATAGGGAGTGTGTGTGTTTCTGTACACTCGGAGGAGACCGCGTTGGTTGCGGAAACAGCTCCATGAAGGAGAGGGAGAAGGAAGATGGCAGACAGCTTCATCGTGGGTCGAGTGCCTGAGTTCCAAGGTATAAACGAGTGTCAAGAAGTTGGAGGATTTGATAGCTTCTAGGCTAATGGTAACGCCGTTCACTCTTATGTTTTTATACTGTTTCTTTATCAAGCCCTGTCACTGAGGTGACCTGGTCAACGTGAAGAGCTACCGTGAACGGTTACCGCTATGTAGCTAGAATAGCGATGAGATTGACGCAAACAGCGCGCATTGAGGGAATTAGATCTTGGACATGAGTAAGTGGAGTAGCTGAAAAGACCCTCTGATACGAGGAAACAAGTCTCTCGAGGCGCGGTAAGTTAGACGGACCTGCCAACATAGATCCCTTGTCGTGAAGGAGTACAAGGTTTGGCGTACGTATGCCCAAACTCTATTTTATCGTGAGGTTGACCGTTGAAACGGCTGTTGAGCCTTACGAGGAGGCCACAAGTCCCCGATTTCGTGTCTATCAGCCATTAGTGATCCAAAGTGGGACCAAGGGCCTGAGACAATCCAAAGTCTAGAGCCCTGTCAGTCAAGGCACGTCCAAGGCGAGGCTCCGAAGCTCTGTTGACCAATAGAGAGCGCGCAATCTTGATTTGAAAACTTTTAACTAAGAAATGTAATACGAGCCCAATATGCTTATGGATCAATACTGTTAATATGGGGTTTGTAGAAATTATAAGAAGGAAAGATTTATTATAAAATATTCAAACTCTCAACTCAAGCACAATCTTCACTTAGTCACTCGTTCTAACTATTCGCTCACTATCTTATTTATTCCAAATTCACTCTCGTTCACCTTCAAGCCATGCATCTGTCCTCTCTCGGGAAGGGTGCGGCTTTGGGCCTCCTGACCAGCGTTCTAGCTGCTCCTGGTCCCCCTGTCTGTCCACCAGACACTGGAACCCATGTGGTAGTCCAGCCTTATTGCGTCGTTCAGGATGGCAAAACAACCACCACGACCATTACACGGACCTTCACTGATAAATCGTGGTACACTATGGTTGGAACTGCGTCGCAGCCCTATAACTCAATGGCCTGGGGCTATCCTGGCGGTCCTGGATCTCCTGGCAGTCCTGGCAGTCCTGGGTCCCCCGGTAATCCTGGGTCTCCTGGCAGCCCTGGCAGCCCTGGCTCCCCTGGATCTTCTGGATCTCCTGGGTCTCCTGGCAGTCCTGGGTCTCCTGGCAGTCCTGGGTCCCCCGGTAATCCTGGTTCCCCTGGCTCCCCTGGATCTCCTGGGTCTCCTGGTTCTCCAGGCTCTGGGCCAGGTTCTATCCCTTACCCAGTTTGTCATGGATGCATTACTGTTACGACTACCGGACCTACTGCTTATGTCACTACTCTTCCTCCAGACTCTGTCGGGGGCAAGAGTATTGTAGTTGTTTGCAATGGCCCAGAAACCGTCACCGTGCCTGGTCCCCCTTGCTATCAATGCGCTACTGTCACTACCACTGGACCTGTCGGCTATGTCACCACTGTTCCTCCTGCCTCTACAGGTGGTAAGAGCACTGTTGTTGTATGCAATGGCCCAAAGACTGTCACAGTACCCCCTCCACCTTGCCATAAATGCGCCACTGTCACGGTTACTGGATCTGTCCCTTACTGTTATACTGTTCCCCCTGTCTCGTCGACAGGTGTGAGCACAGTCGTTACGTGTCCTGGCAGATCTACTGCATTCACAACAGAAACAACCACCGGATCTGTTCCTGGAACAACTACAATTCCACCACCCCCAGGATGTCCGACCTGCACTGGCACTGTCCGTGTTACGGTCCCCCTGGTGGCTATGTCACCGAGACCGTCACTGGCTCTATCCCCGGAACCACCACGATTGCCCCATCTTCCGGGTGCCTAACCTGTACTGGCACTGTTCGTGTGACCGTTCCTCCTGGAGGTTATATCACCGAGACTGTCACTGGTTCTGTACCAGGAACCACTACAATCTCCCCATCTTCTGGATGTCTAACCTGTACTGGCACTGTTCGAGTCACGTTGCCTCCTAGTTACATTACTGAGACAGTCACTGGAAGTACCCCTGGTACAACCACAATCCCACCTTCCTCAGGATGTCTAACCTGCACCGGTACTATCCGTGTTACTGTTCCCCCTGGAGGCTATGTTACTGAAACAGTTACGGGATCCATCCCCGGAACAACTACTATCCCCCTTCTTCAGGATGCCTGACCTGTACTGGTACCGTTCGGGTTACTGTTCCTCCTGGAGGTTATACCACTCAGACGGTTACTGGCTCTGTTCCTGGAACAACTACAATTAGCCCTCCTTCTGGCTGCCTGACATGCACTGGCACTGTCCGTGTTACTGTTCCTCCTGGAGGCTACACTACTGTCACATCTACTGGAACCGCTACTGGTCTGACGACTCTTCCTGCTACGAGTGGCGGCATAACCACAGTTATTACCTTTGTTACGGGTCCTCCAGGTCTTACGACTGTCACCTCAACAGGCTCTACAACTGGCTTATCTACAGTCCCGCCTGGCACTGCTGGTGGTCCAACTACGGTTATTACTTTCGTTACCGGCACTCCAACTGGCGGTCTCACAACGATCACGTCTACAGGTTCAACTACTGGTGTGACAACCCTCCCTGCTACTAGTGGCGGCATAACTACAGTTATAACCTATATGACCCCTTCTGTTCCCCCTGGCGGCCTTACGACTGTAACATCTACTGGAACCGGTACTGGTCTGACAACCCTCCCTGCAACTAGCGGTGGTACCACTACGGTTGTTACATTCGTTGGCAGCACTCCATCCGGCGGTCTGACGACCGTAACGTCTACCGGAACTACGACTGGTGTGACGACTCTTCCTGCTACTAGTGGCGGCACAACTACCGTGGTTACCTATGTTACTGCACCTACTACTATCATCTCTGTAGGGGGACCTCCACCTTTGACTCTTCCGACTACAACCCTAACTTCCACTGCTTCAACCACTGGCATAACAACGCTTCCTCTAATTTCTGGCGGCACTTTTACAGTTGTTACCTATGTTACTCCGTCGTCTTTCCCCCGGGCGGGTTAACGACTGTCACCTCAACAGGTTCAACAACCGGCGTAACCACACTTCCTGGAACTAGTGGTGGTATAACTACAGTTGTTACCTATGTGGTCTCTTCCGCCCCTCCCCTGGTGGGCTTACAACTATCACATCTACTGGAACCACTACTGGTTTGACAACTCTGCCCGCTACTAGTGGTGGTCCCACCACGGTCATTACCTTCGTCACTAATTCTTCTGCACCTCCTGGTGGTCTGACCACAGTAACATCTACCGGAACTAGTACAGGCCTGACCACTCTGCCTGCTACAAGTGGTGGTACAACTACAGTCGTTACTTATGTTAGATCTTCTATCCCCCTGGAGGGCTGACGACTGTTACCTCAACGGGTTCGACAACTGGCGTAACAACCCTTCCTGCGACAAGCGGTGGTACCACCACAGTCGTCACCTATGTCGTCTCGTCGTCTACACCGCCTGGTGGCATTACAACTGTTACCTCTACTGGAACTGCTACTGGCGTATCTACATTCCCACCAGCTACTAGCGGTGGTACAACTACAGTCGTCACCTATGTTATCTCCTCGTCCATCCCCCTGGCGGCCTTACGACCCTTACTTCTACTGCCTCGACCACTGGTATAACAACTCTCCCTGCTACCAGTGGCGGTACGACTACAGTTGTTACCTACGTCACCAACTCTTCTGTCCCCCCAGGTGGGCTCACGACGGTTACTTCAACAGGTTCAACAACTGGCTTGTCCACAATCCCACCTGGTCCCAGCGGTGGCCCAACTACGGTCATTACCTATGTCACTACTTCTTCTATGCCCCCGGTGGCCTCACGACTGTTACCTCAACTGCTTCTACCACAGGTTTATCCACAATACCGCCAGCTACTAGCGGTGGTACGACTACGATCATCACCTATGTCACCACTTCTTCCATGCCCCCGGTGGCCTCACGACTCTTACTTCCACAGCTTCAACTACTGGTGTGACAACTCTACCTGCTACCAGTGGCGGTATAACAACTGTTATTACCTATGTTACTGTACCTACAGGGGGTCTTACCACTCTGACTTCTACCGCTTCAACTACTGGCGTAACAACTCTTCCAGCTAGTAGCGGTGGCATAACTACTGTCATTACCTACATTACTATGCCTACCGGTGGTGTTACTACCCTGACTTCCACTGCTTCAACCACTGGTGTAACAACTCTCCCTGCTACCAGTGGCGGTATTACTACAGTAGTTACCTATGTTACTGTGCCTACCGGGGGTCTCACAACCTTGACTTCTACTGCTTCAACTACTGGCGTAACAACCCTCACAGCTACTAGTGGCGGCACAACAACAGTTGTTACCTATGTCACCTCTTTAATCCCCCTACGACTACTGTTTTCACCACAGGTCCAACACCTGGCACAACTACACTCTCTGTGCCTTCTGGATGTACAACTTGTACCCAGACGGTTGTCATTACTAGTTCTACAGTTGGACAAAGTAGTAGCACAGCTCCCAGCAGCAGTATTGGCAGCTCTCTGAGTGTACCTACTGTTACAATCACTGGAACAGCTAGTACTACTGGTCTCACCACATTGCCCTTCACAAGCGGGGGTACAGTTACAGTAGAAACCTTTGTCACTCTCTCAGCCTCTTCTTCGGGTTCTCTAAGCGTACCCACTGTTACAATCACTGGAACGGCCAGCACAACTGGCCTCACCACATTGCCGTTTACAGGTGGTGGCACAGTCACAGTAGAGACCTTCATCACTCTCTCCGGTAGCAGCAGCAGCAGCAGCCCATTGAGCATACCTACTGTCACAATCACCAGGACAGATACAACCACTGGTCTTACAACCTTGCCATTCACATCTGGTGGTACAGTAACAGTAGAGACCTTGGTCACTATCGCTTCTTCTGTTCCTGGTTCCTCTTCGACCTCTGCTTCTAGCTCCGCGCCAAGTACTTCTTCATCTATTGTGCCAAGTACCTCGACCTCTGCCTCAAGTACCTCAAGCACTGCGTCAAGTACTTCTTCTAGTTCGTCAAGCACCTCTTCCAGCACAAGCAGCTCAAGCTCTTCCAGCTCTTCTTCAAGCTCTTCAAGCTCTTCAAGTTCTTCTTCAAGCCTTCCTACTCCATCGACACCACCCGGAGCTTGCTATTTCCCTCCTACCGATATCAACTGTGCCGCATCGGGCCTAACTCTCAATCTATATTCAAACCCGACGGATCCAGATCTCTCTTACGGCTCATATACCAATGATTCTAGTAGCCCGACTGGAAACAGACCGCTTGGTCTAGGCCCGGGTTACTATATTAGTCAGGGCCAATCTCCTCTTGCTCAGGGTTTAACATCTTCCCTGGCCGTACCACGTTATTCGACAGGGTGCGCCAATGGCACAACTACCCAGTACAGGGACGCTTCATTCTATAGCTGCCCTGACAATCGTCAAACATATGGTGGAATTTCCTATAACGCCAATAACTTCACCTTGGTATTCACAGGATACATCGTACCCCCACAACTGGTCGCTATATTTTCTGCTTTCCCTACTATGCAAATGCCGGGTCGATAACAGATAATGCCGCTTCTTTTACTTGGGCTCTGCCAGCGCGTTTCCTTGCGGCCAGCCTCAAAATCAAGTCGGAGTGGCCACAGCCAATCCCTTACTTCAAACTAACTGGGCCACACAACAAACTACCACTTGCGCCTCAACTGATTTACTTGCTGGGTTTTATTATCCAGTTCGGACCGTTTTCTCGAACTATGGTATACCATCAGAGCTTAATCTACAGTATTTGGCTCCTGGTGCATCTACCAACTCCTCTGATGTTGGGGCAATTGGGTATCCAAACACATGCTAGGAAGACTCGTGTTAGTGGGCTACCTACTTCGACACCTAGTATGGATTGGTTGGTACTGCTCATGGGAACAGGAGGATGGTCAACATCACCATTTATGTCTTAGGTGCCTCCTGGCTATTTCAAGCTGTATAGGCCTTTAGTTATAGTATTTTATCTTTCTTCCTATCCATTTACTTTTTTATTAAAAAAGTACTTATTTAGACTATTTCTTTAATAAACTTTTATTAATCTAAATATTTCTTTTTATCAAAAATATATTTAAGTATTATAATCTTATTAATTAAGTTTTTAATTATATATTATAATAATAAATATAAAGTAAACTTATAATAAATAAAGTTTTTTAAACTATAGTTAGTTATAACTGTATCCCTAATTTATATTTAAATATAACTTTTTATATTTATTATTAAGATTATTATATACTAGAGATATAAGAGTATAGTAAAGTAAGAAATATCTCTAACTCATTCTACAATTAGTCTAACACGCTGAGATAACAATTGCCAGAGCAGCTAGTTAATATAACTAGATTTCTTCCCTAATTAGAAAAATGTTCCTGGTTTTGAGGTTGTCTAATAGCAATCTTGCATTACCCAATGATACAAGGTGCTTAGAAAGCGATAAGTCCAGCTAAGATAGCCGTTTCGCCAAAGGCAGGAGTAATGCCAGAGGCCCTATTAATTATAATAGGAGTAATTCGCGATAGACTTAAAGCACCTGATACAGATCCAGCGGCTTGAGCACTGATACTGATAGTTTGAGTCCCAGGAGCAGATCTTTTAGCTGCCGGGTAAGGACCAGCCTGGTTGGGCGGGGCGGGAGAGCCATACTATGCTGATCAGACCCAGATGGAGTGGAGTAAACTGACTTTCCGTTCGACCAAGAAACGTCGAGTATAGATACTATGGCCGCAGTCGGCTTGGAGCTAACTGACGTAGTTACACAGCGAAGCCCATTGGTTTACATATACCTGGAGGGCAGTTTAGCGCCTGTAATTCGAACTCTATTTCGGATGGGAATCAGAGAATGAAGACGAGATTGTTATGATATAACTCTCTCTTGCTGCTTGCTGGTTTGAGTAAACGTTAAAAGTTGAGAAACTTGTAACTATGCTTAAAAGGTTAGAAAGATAAGAAAAGTGAACTATTAGTACAGCTTATATTTTCTCTTATAAAATATATAAAATCAAATATATAGATATAATATATTATTATAGGATTTCTTTACATTGAATTAAATTAGTTTTTAATTCACTACTGATATAAGATAAAATTCCAAAGGTTATAGGCTATATTGGGGACAAAAGCTTTATATATAGGGTAGTGGGCAAGAAGCGAAGTTATCCAGATCGATCTACGAAGTAAGCTTAACTCTTTAGGGCGTAGTGAGCTAAAAACACCAACTAGCTCGGTACTTCGATCGTGCGGAATGACCTGAAAAGGTACGCCCGTTAGCCACTGTTTGACCTAACTGGATTGAGTGCTCCTCATGGATCAAATGGATGAGGGCCTGACTTGGAGTGGTCGAGTCGTATTGTGAACTGCCCCGCCGCGAACCGTGCAGACCAACGGGGTCTCCGAGTTCACGCAGCTTGTGTCTTACAAAATGCGCCTCTACAGCGCCAGGAGCCTGCCTGGTCTTCAATTCTCGTATCTCTTGAGAATCGGAGTCACTTGGCGCGACATAGAGTATGGGCTCCGGCCTACTATCCTCTTGGGTAGACATGTGTTGACGGTCACGCCTCGATATGTGTCTGGCCGGTCTTTGCAAGCTAGTCGAGTAGGAGCGGCGGCCGCGTCGTATGTCGATTCGGTAGCATGACGTGTGAAGCCGTCGCGCTTAGGGTGACCGGGCAGCCCGGGGTTGACGTGGATCCGCTTGTGGCCTCGGCATCTAGACCACGGTCAAGCTAGGCTAGTCTTAGATACGGGTACCTAAGAAAAGGCTTAACGCCAAAACCTTACCTTAGTCTTTCGTACTAAATTCTAGATCAATTTCGGGTTCGGATTCGGGGCAATCGGGGCAAGAAATACTACAATTAATATACAGAGGTTTATTACAAAAGTTTTTGCTAAAGATAACCTACACTATAATTACAGATCCTTCTTAGATATATAGGTATACAAGAGATAAGAAAGATATTAGGAAATTGCACTAGAATATTCTTATAGGTATAGAATACTTAGTAGTTTTTTCTATTTAAATTACTAGCTATAGCTACTATATTTTAATTATAATTAGTAAGTATTATTTAACTTAATATATTTTAAGTATTTTATTAAAAGTTAGTATACTAACTATAGTTATTTTAAGTAAAAACTTATAAAATAAACTTTTATATTAAATTTAATATATTAATTTAAGAGTTTTATATATATATAAATTTAATTACTTTTAGGTTCTTAATATTATAAACTTTTAAGTAAAACTATAAGCTTATATATAAAACTATATTATATAGTTAGTAGTTTAATTTAACTTAAAATAAGTATTTTAATAAAATACTTATTATATTAATATAAATAGCTAAAGTAAATTCCTACTTAAAAAATAAGTAAAACTTTTAAGTTAGTTTATTAATAGTAAGGTTTAGGCTATAAACAAGGCTACTAACTTAATAATATTTAGTTAATAAAGCTTTACTTTTTAAAAAATATAAATATATTATTTTATAATACTATATTAATAGTTATAATTTAAATAATAATTATTTTATTAAAATAAATATACTTTTCTAATATTAAGGCTTTAAGTACTATTTTATAATAAAGGCTATATTATTTAAGCTTATATATAAAGTTTAAGAATATAATAGCTTTATAAAGTTAATAATTAAAAATAAATTATATTTAAGTATTTAAAATATAACTATAAATAATATATAATAACTATCTTTAAAATGTATATAAAATAAAGTAATAATAATAAGTTATATTAATAATATATTATATAATTAAAATATATTATTATATTAAGTATATTAATTATTTATATATAATTAAAATATATTATTATATTAATTACTTATATATAATACTTTATATTAAAATAAATTATATAACATTAGACTTATTTCTAGCTTTTAATTACTTTAAGAAGAGTTATTTTTTAGTATATGAAATAACTTTGCAGCAGCAGGGATAAAGTGAACGCCATTGCTAATTCCTCTTCTTCTTCGACTGTGTAATTTTCGATGGGCATTTAAATTATCCCTACGAGCAAAGGTATCTTTGCCGCAAAACTCACAGGCGTAGAGCTTCGTATTTAGGGAGTGACTTCTGTAGGGCTGTTAGTAATTTTATCCCTAGTCATGGGCATGATGTTTATTACGTCGAGTAATGCCGCTTGGCGTGCTCTTTACGCTTGAATGTCTTTTTGCAGTTGGGAAAGCCGCATGGGTAACGCATTAGGTCGTAGCCACCTAGCGTAGCTGTGCGATTGGGCCTAGGGTCTAAAAGGGTTAGGATGTGTTTCATCCAGCCACAAAGGAGTTGGCTTACTGTAGGTCGACTTCTCATCAGACATGTGCTGATGTCCGGGGAATTGCGAGTCTAACAGTTTCGACGGTTTCGACATTGAGTCGTGAAGTTCGGAAAGTATGCTCTTATCTTGGAGCATGTTGGAAGGCTCAGTCTTGTCATTGTCTGACACCCGTTGGTCGATCAATACTTTCAGATCCATGAGATTTGAATCGTCCAAATTCCAAACCTGTTTACGGAGTTGATACATAACAGGCGATGAATCTGGCAATGAATCTGGCAATGAAACTTGCAATTTAATGCCCTCGCTCGCGTCTTGTGATCGAGGCTCCATACCGTTCAAGTTGAGCTCGACCCAATCATATGAAGGTGCTGGCTGAGTAGTGGTCCGACATTGAAGTGGTGAGTCCCAGCTACAGTGGCTATCCTGGGTCAAATTGGACCCGAAGCTAAGATCAGGCGAACGGGTACCGAGATGTGGCCCTGTTCCCCAAGGCGAGCTGAACTCTAGATGAGGACCAATAACAAGTTCTTGGCTTGACCCATACTGGATCAAGTTAAGGCAAGGGTCATGAGTATGCTGGTCATCGTAATGCTGCACAGCTGGACTATGTGATGAGGTACATGGAGTATTTGCTATCGGTTGACCGATATTGAAGCTGAGATCAACGTGATGGCTTGTGACATTGGGCTCAAAAAGTGGCGGGGAAGGGTACACGAGCGGTAGGTGCTCTAAGTTGCTTCTGTAGATAAAGTCAGCTGGATTAGGAAATATCTGGACCTGAATACTATTAACTTACAAATCAAATATCAACTCAAGAGGGATAGGTTCGCTCAAGTCTTGATCAGAAAAATGGTCCATTTCGACAAACTCAGACGGCAGAAGAGGCGTACAGTTAGGAACTTGAAAAGCCATAAGAGCAATTGAAGCATGGCACAAAAAAAAAACTCAAGTCATGGGAGGAACCTCTATTCCTTTTAAAGATTTCGACTCTAAAGAGGATAATAGCACTCTTAACTGTTGTCAGGTACAGTAAAGGAGAGCCTGTGCAGGTACCCGTGCGGGTAACATGTCTGGCACGGTAAATCTGGAGATCGTGATTCAAGCGATCGACGTTATAGCTTCACCATCTAAGCGGATTTCCGGCAAGAAGGTTCGATAGTGCAAGGGATGTCGAGGTTCGGTATCGTACTTGTTTAGAACGCCAGTGATATTATGCGATAAGCTTTGGATCATTTGAGAATCAACTATATATTCGTAAGTTGGAGAACTAACAGGAGTGGCGGAATGATTGCTGATCGTCTCGGACGGCTCGTTGAAAGCCCACGACGGCTTACGGGGAACAATCATGGCCAATCCGATTTGATAAAGCTATGGACTGAATTTGCGCCACTAGTTTCATTCACTGTCCCAGAGTTCGTATTGTGTCAGGATTGGCGCTCAATCGTCGCAAGCGGTCCATGGACTAATCGCCAGATTAGCCAAATGATGCATTTGTCTATCAACACGAGGTAATGTACGACCTCCTAGTCGGGACTAAAGAGACGTCCAAGTACAGCAAGAGCCTGAAACTGCCTATCCGTGTTCTGAAATTTAGATATGGACATTGTCTATGCACAGTAACTCTCAAGAGACGGCAGTGGCCAAAACGAATACATACTCGATGTTGCGAAACATCCCATATGTAGAAGATAAGCACATGATTGCGAGCGTTATCTGGTTTGAGACACTGGGGGTTTCCAGACACCCCTCATGTGATGTGAAACTTTACGAAGTCCATTCTGCCTAGAGGGGAAAAAGCTAATGTGTTATCTTTACCGATTCGCCTAAGATTTATCTCACCAAGTGGCAAGTAGTTGATGGCTTCAATTCTATCAATCTATTGGATATGAGACGGTAAGGCTACTGGTGGCTCTTAGCTGAATATGGAAAAGTCAGGTGTGTGCTCCCTAAGAACATGACCCACAATGCGTGATTTACCACCAGGCATCGAACTCAACCTGAGCACTGGAAGTGCGGGGTCGGTTGGGATTCTGTCTCGAAAGCTAAAACATGCTTTATCGGGATAGCTAGTAGCTAACCCTTGTACGGCTGAGTTTTAGCTACCAAGATACTCAACCAACACTATGGTATTTAGTTAGATCCAACTTGATCGCGCTAGCGCCGCATGAGTCTTTCATCTCGTGATTTTCATAAAATCATTGACTACAACAGTGGCGAGTATTTCACCAAGAGGGAGGGGAATGCAGTCTAGCTGCTTTCTCACAAAGTGAGATCTGATGGTGTTTCAACCAGATTGCAGAAAGGTATGTAATATTAAAAAAGTTATTCAAAGAATCTGTATAACAGCTACCTATAGCATGCTCCCTAGACCCATGTCTCCTTAATCAGTAGAGCTCATAACCCAAGGGATTAATTCATTGACGGAGAAAGATAAGGGTTTTAATTCTGGTCTCTTAGAGATAAAGTAAACTATACTCAAAAGAGAGTAAAAGAAGTGAAGAATGAAGCGTAACCGTGGCAATTTCCTATCACTAAGATTACTAACACGCCATTGCCATTTCCAAAAGAATTTAGTAAGCTGGATCCATGTTGATCAAGTTTGGTGACAGTACGCCGTATCAAGAGCTGACATGCCGATCAGATTAAGCCGGCCGACTGAATAATCAAGGCAAGCGAGAGTGCCACAAACACGGCTCTACCAGTCTTGCTAGCACCTTCATCGGGAGCTCCAGACACGTAATCGGGGTGATTGGATGAAGATGGTGTGAAGGTAGCCTCGGCCGGCTTGACGTAACCAGAGCCTCCACCAGACTCAGCAGAGACACCGCCGTGGGCGATCGGCTCAGCAGATGGAGGGCTATTGCTATGAGAATTGACGAGGCTGGGGATAGATCCAACACCAGGACCAGAGCCAGAGCCAGGTTCTGGCAATTTGTTTGAGCCAGGCGAAGGAGCTGCAGAAGTAGCCTCGGGCATCAGATCGGTGAGAATCAGCGCAGAGGCAGAGGTGGTAATGACTGGAAGCAGATGTGTTGAGACGCAGTCTGAAGACATCTCACTCATTACAGAAGCCCCTCCGAAGAGGAGGGAGTAAAGAAACAAGGTAGACCAGTGTCTCATGGTGTCTACTGTTAATATGAGGGAGAAATGAAATCAAAATGTGAAGGATTGATCTCGTGAAAAGGCTATTAGAGGGTTCTTATATTATAGTATATGCCAGACGAATATCAATCTTGGTCCGATGCTATTTATAAGACCTCATTCTAGTCCCTGCTTTTCGTAATCATGTTTACGCACACTCCATAGTTACGAAATTGCTCAGGCCTCCATCAGAAAGGGAAACCCCCTCAAGATTCCATAGTATCGGTCGTACGATTTATCCCTTTTACTAGAAAATCAGAATCCACGTAGCTATCCCGTTCAAAGCACAAGGGCTATATTCTGTGAGAAAGGTTCTCCCTTGAGGTTTCTAGTTCTTTGTCTTAATCTTTGTCTTTGGAAGCCATGCCACAATGCGGCGGCAGCTATCATAATGATAGGGTTGCTGATATACTAGCTCTGTCCATGTCAAGCTGAGATAATAGAAATACGGGAAAGCCTTTTCTCCCTTGCGGTTTTGGATGTCATTCTTTGTAACTATTTGTGCTTGAACCTAGGGAATTGTGGAGCACTGCACTCTATAGAATACAAGGGGTCCAAGAATAAGGTTCAGTCATTACAAATTTTGGAAGATCATGTAGGCTCGGGTTCCTTACCTTGGCATATGTTTAGTTGTATGGGATACCGTTTTACTATTTCCTACCAATGCGGAGCAAGCCAGGTGGCGCAAATTGCCCGATCGCCGATATCCCTAACACATCCCCTGCACTAGTACCAGCCCAGACGGGACTTACACTTTCTAGATCACTGACTACGACTAGTGAGTCTGTCAAAATTGGCAAAACCTGGCCTATGACCCTATTTTGTAAGGGTTTATGACAAATCGTGCCATTATCGTGGCCGATAGTAGCATTGTGCTGAAAGCAACAACGAACTGCTAGAATTTCTAGACAGTGGGGCTCCCTGGAGATCTATAAGTAAGAGAACATTGAGTCACAGTCTTCAAGATCATCACTCTCTTTACATCATTCGTTCATTAATTCATTCGTTACATACACTTCGACTGATTAAATTTTCCATTAACGCTCTTTTTAAACCCTCAAGCTATGCATCTCACCATAGGTGCGGCTTTCGGCCTTGTCGGCAGTATTCTTGCTGCTCCTGCGCCAGAGGCCTGCACAGGGGATGGGACTGATGTAGTGCTCCAACCGTATGAGATTGTACATGATGGTCAAACGTCTACTACAACTATTACCCGCACTTACACCAGAAACCTTGGGTACACCCAGAATCCAGTCCCTGTCAAGCCGTATAGCCCTTGGAACCCAGGCTCATTCACTGCCCCCGCAGCCCAGGACACATGCAAAGACTGTATTACTGTTACCACTACTGGTTCTCTTGCTTATGTAACCACCCTCCCGCCTGGTTCCGAAGGCGATAAGGCAACCGTTGTCGTGTGTGCTGGCCCCGGCTCTGGCCCTGTCCCTGGTCATCCTGGTGCAGGCTCTGGATCAGGTTCCGGCTCTGGCTCTGGATCTGGCGCCAATTGTGTTACTGTCACTACCACTGGATCTGTCCCCTATATCTCTACAGTAACACCCAAGGGCCCTGCTGGCACTACCACTATCTATCAATGTCTGCCCCACTGCCCTGCATGCGCTACTGTCACTACTCATGATACCACAGCCTACATCACGGCGGTGCCTCCTGCTTTTACTGGTGGCAAGAGCACTGTTATTATTTGCCCTGGACCTACTACGAAGACTGTGACTGTAACTAACATGGTTTCTGTTGCAACTACCGTAACGCCATCACTTGGGTGTGCCTATTGCACTGCGACAGTTGTTTGTCCCCCAGAAGTTACTGTCACTACCGGTGGATCGGTTCCCGGCACTACAACACTGCCTCCTCCTCCTGGTTGCACCAAGTCGTGTACTAGAACAGTTATTGTTACAACTACACCACGGCAGCTACATGCTACAACTGTCTTTACAACTGGCCCAACTGCTGGAACTTCCACCCTGCCAATCCCCTCTGACTGTACTACATGCACTCAAACATTTGTAGTTACTTCAGTTCCCGGACAGCCATCTGCTACAACTATCTTCACAACAGGCCCAACTGCTGGCACGTCTACCGCATCTGTCGCCTCTGGCTGTACCAAGTCTTGTATCGAGACAGTTGTTATCACTACCATGCCGGGGCAGATACCCACTACAACTGTCTTTACAACAGGCCCAGCTCCTGGCACGTCCACTCTGGTACGCTCTTCTGACTGCACCAAATCTTGCACCGATACAGTTGTTATCACTACTGTGCCAGGTCAGTCACCTGCTACTACGGTCTTCACAACTGGTAGTGTTCCAGGAACAACTACACTACCAGGAGATCCTACCTGTTCAACTTCGTGCACCAAAACCGTCGTCGTTACAAGCGTCCCTTCATACTCTCGAGGTGTTACTACCATCACATCCACCGAGTCAGTGACCTCACCGACTGCAACCACCATTACAGGTACCGGCACGTCTCCTGATACTGTCATCACCGTCGTTCCCTTTCCTACTGGTCGAGTTACCACCATTACGTCTATTGCATCTACAACCGGCTTAACAACTGTTCCACCTGCCACAAGCGGCGGAACGACTACTGTTATTACATTTGTTACAACTACTCCTATCCCCACTGGTCCTGTTACTACTATTACCGAAACCGCCTCCACAACTGGTTTAACCACAGTCCCTCCTGCTACCAGCGGTGGTACAACCACAGTAATTACCTTCGTCACTGGACCACCAACAGGCGGTCTAATAACTATTACCTCTACCGGCACGGCTACTGGTCTAACAACCCTGCCTGCTACCAGTGGTGGGGTTACTACGGTTATCACCTTCGTTACAGGCCCTCCTCTTATCACAACTGTTACCTCCACAGGCCTGGCTACTGGTCTAACTACGTTATCTGCTACCAGCGGTGGTACCACTACGGTTGTAACCTTCGTTACAGGGCCTCCAGGTGATTATATTACAACAACTGTCCCGGGGCCTACCCCCGGCACGACAACTGTTCCTCCTGCATCTGGTTGTGCCACTTGTGTGGGTACTGTACGTATCACTACGCCTCCAGGTGGGTATGTGACAACCACAGTCCCTGGACCTAGCCCAGGAACAACCACAGTCCCTCCCGCCCCAGACTGCCCTACCTGTCTAAGCACCGTTCGCATCACTACGCTAGCGGGATCGGGCGGCCTTACTACACAGACCTCAACTGCCTCGACGACTGGTCTGACTACACTTCCTGCTTCTTCAGGAGGCATAACGACCGTTGTGACCTTTGTAACCCAGCCCCCTATGGTCACCATGATTACGACCACAGGAACCGCAACTGGTCTGACTACCTTGCCTGCAAGCAGCGGCGGTACAACTACTATCATTACTACTGCCACAGGCCCTCCACTAATCACCACTATTACAATTACTGGAATAGCTACTGGCGTGACTACAATTCCGCCTGCAAGCTCTGGTGGTACTACTACTGTCATTACCACTGTAACCGGGCCACCCATGGTCACCACGATTACGACCACAGGAACCGCAACAGGTCTGACCACCTTACCTGCAACTAGCGGTGGCACAACCACTGTCATAACCACCGCTATAGGACCTCCCCTGGTTACCACAATTACTGTTACAGGAACTCAGACCGGTCTCACTACCCTGCCGGCTACTGCAGGTGGAACAACTACTGTTGTCACCTCTGTGACTGGACCTCCTATGGTCACGACAGTCACAAGCACAGGGACTGTAACTGGTCTCACTACATTGCCAGCTACCTTAGGAGGCACTACTACTGTTGTGACCTTCGTCACCCCGGCCGGTGCCCTTATCACTGAGACGTCTACTGCATCAACCACGGGCCTAACTACCTTACCTGCAACCAGCGGTGGCACAACTACCGTTGTAACCTTCGTGACGCCGCCTGCTTCTGGAGGTCTCACTACGCAGACATCTACTGCATCGACCACCGGCCTGACTACCCTACCAGCCACCTCAGGAGGCACTACCACTATTGTAACCTTGGTAACGCCATCTCTAACAGGAGGTCTAACTACCCTGACGTCCATTGCATCAACCACTGGCCTCACCACGCTGCCTGCTACTTCGCGAGGCACTACAACAATTGTCACCTACGTAACAGAACCACCTATGGTCACTACGGTTACAAGCACAGGGACCGCGACTGGTCTAACTACCCTACCTGCTACATCGGGAGGTACTACTACTATAGTGACCTATGTTACGACCCCAACAGGAGGTCTAACTACCTTGACATCAACTGCTTCTACAACAAGTGTGACCACGCTGCCTGCTTCCTCTGGGGGTACTACCACAATTGTGACCTTCGTGACACCTGTGACTGGAGCTCTGGTTACTGAGACCTCAACCGCATCAACTACCGGCCTGACTACGCTTCCTGTTACTTCTGGAGGTACCACTACTATAGTCACGTTCGTAACGCCACCTACTTCTGGAGGCCTGACGACCTTAACCTTAATAGCATCCACAACTGGCCTTACTACCTTACCAGCTACATCGGGAGGTACAACAACAATTATCACATACATCACAGCCCCAACCAGAGGTCTTGTCACCGTAACGTCCACAGCATTAACCACCGGCCTGACTACCCTCCCCGCCACTTCGGGAGGCACTACTACAATTGTAACCTTCGTAACAGCGGTGACTGGTGCTGTTATTACTCAGACCTCAACAGCATCCACCACTGGCCTGACTACCTTACCGGCCACATCAGGTGGTACTACTACTGTTATCACCTTCGTGACGCCATCTCCATCCGGAGGTCTAACTACTATTACGACTGAAGGTGTTTCAACTGGTCTAACCACGTTGCCTGCTACCTCAGACGGCACTACAACCGTTATTACATTTACCACGCCTGGTGGAGGAGTAACAACACAGACTTCAACTGCATCGACAACTGGTCTGACAACCCTCCCTGCTACCTCTGGGGGCACAACGACTGTAGTCACTTTCGTCACGCCTGTGACTGGAGCTATCATTACGCAAACCTCGACTGCCTCAACAACTGGCTTAACAACCCTCCCTGCGACTTCTGGAGGCACCACTACTGTAGTCACTTTTGCCACACCTGTAACTGGCGGCTTGACCACCGAGACAATAACTACATCAACGACTGGTCTAACGACCCTGCCAGCCACTAGCGGTGGTACCACGACTGTGATCACGTTTGTTACGCCTGCACTTACAGGCGGTCTTATCACTCAGACCTCAACTGCATCTACTACCGGTCTGACTACCCTGCCAGCAACTAGCGGCGGTACAACCACTATAGTTACCTTTATTATGCCTGCAACTGGTGATTTAATCACTGAGACGTCAACTGCTTCTACTACAGGTCTTACGACCCTCCCTGCTACCTCTGGAGGCACCACAACCGTCATTACTTTCGTCACGCCTGTAACTGGAGCTGTTATTACTCAAACGTCCACGGCCTCGACTACCGGTCTAACAACCCTCCCAGCAACTAGCGGTGGGACCACTACTGTAATCACCTTCGTCACACCTGGCGGCGGTCTGACCACAGAGACCTCAACTGCATCCACAACAGGTCTAACTACTCTTCCAGCTACCTCCGGAGGAACTACAACTATTGTGACCTTCGTGACCCCATCTCCTACTGGTGGTCTGATCACTCTGACTACGACGGCATCGACTACCGGACTAACTACCCTTCCTGCTACTTCGGGAGGAACTACCACTATCATGACCTTCGTTACCCCTTCCAGTGGCCTGACCACCCAAACTTCATCCGTATCTGCTTGTCCTGCCCCTCAGTGTACTGCCGGACTGCAGTGGGATGACTATGCCTTGCAACGCAATCCCGTTGCCAACTATTGGACTCCTGGCACAATCCCAGATAATACTGACCAAGAATCCGATGGTCGTTATCAATATGGTTATCCTCAACTCTCTATCCAAGGTCAGACTCCAGTAAAATCCGGAGTCACCAATAGCATAGGCTTTGGTTGGACATACGCGAACCCTACACTCTATGGAGTGCCGCTTGGCATTTCATACTTCAATTATAACATTGTCGATCACTATGGCTACTTCAACCCTGCTCTGTCGGGCACTTATAACTTCACATTTAGTGGAGTTGACGATGCTGCCGCTTTGTGGATTGGCCCGACTGCGTTATCCGGATATACGACTCAGAATACTAATCTCACCGCAAGTAACGTCAATGCTGCCAATTATGATCAGTCAGGTCCTAAGAAGCTCAGCGTGCTTGTCCAAGCTTCACGTTGTGAGCTCATCCCTATCAGGGTCATGTATGTCGATGGGCAAGGTCAAGGATTGTTTCAACTCCTTATCCAAGATCCCTTCCAGAGGACTGTTATGTCCAGCGGTCAGCCCGTTACGAACAACCAGATAGTTCATGGGTGCAATCTTTAAAACTACCAATCCTCTGAAATCTATCTTTCGTTATTTCTATAATATTATTATTAGTTAACTGTCTTTATATTTTACTCCGCTTAAGGTTTAGTTACTAGCTATTATAGAAAGACTTTTTTGTTCTTTTATACTTATACGAAGAATATAGCATAGATATTCTCTTTCTATCTATCAAAAACAATTTTACTAACTAAGTGTATTGAGTAGGCTTAACCTTTAGATGGCCAATCTTTAACTTCTCGTCAGTGAATACGAATGACATAAGACGACTATACGCTCTCGTTTCCACCTGAAATTGATCCTCCTCGGAAAGACCCAAGTGCCACATTGTTCTCACCAACTCCATGACTTGTCCTGTATCTTCACCCATCGCTCATGACGGCTACTCTGTTTGCTATACGCCGATCACTGTTGCCCATGTGCTGTTCGCGTGGAGCTGAGGGCTGTTCATGTGATACATCGATCAGGAATCGGCCTATTTCAGCGCCAGATACCGCGTGAGAGAAGCTGAATGTAAAATGGCTCAATGTAAGCTTTTTGTGTTCAACACAATCATCTGAATCACATTGGCACGCTTCCCTAGCACGCCCAGCAGAAGGCCAATCGCCGATTTGATCGCGGAGGCGATTGTTCAACGGGAATAGTGTTCAGAACATGGGTCAAGTTGATCATTACAGACCTGAATCGTACGTCGCGCACCTGCCTTGCCCAGGTTCCCTTACGCGCGTGATTCGATTTAAAAGAAATTGTATGTTCAGACCCGGTATCTTGGTTATCGAAGTGATGCCGCTCCGTCAAAACGATCACAGTATAACAAAACCTTCAAGCTACATTTCAAGCTTTGCTTACATGTACACATAAGCTTCAAATAAACAAAATAGTTATTTCTGACCAATGAATATCTTTGAACCTGTGCAACTGGATGAGTTGCGCTCGATATGTTCTCAGAGGCTAGCCATCAATTGCATCAAGCATCAGCGTTCATCTTGCCCTAAGACTTTTGGTATCATCCTTTAGTTCAATACTAACCCTGCAGCACTTACTAAATCGTCCAAGTCGCCAACTCAAAGCTGAAAAAGTCCCAGTGGATATTCCAGTTGGGTGAATGGCAGTGTCAACGGATGAATGGCCAGTGCTTTGTGCGGAACCATCGCTTCCCTGCCACTGACAGACATTTCCAAGCCGCTGCTATGACAGGGAACATGCTCCAAATTTCTCATTCAACCACCAGTTATGACCCTTCGTCTTCTTAACCCTTCACCTCTTTAATCCCCCTTCTTCAACTTCCATCATTTTGGCTTTATTTCCTCAAATCATCTTGCCCTTCACAAAAGCGTTTCACCTCAAATCACTTAGGTTGGTTCACGTCTTCTCCTCTGTTCCCTGCTAACTCTGAAGCGAAAGTGATGCCTTGCCTCGGCGACCAGGAGCTCCGTGCTCTGCACGACCGTATCCAGCAGCTTGAGGCAGAGCGGAAGGATGCCAAAAACGACGTCGCTATCCTCGAATTCAACTTGAAAACTGCCAGAAAGTCTGACCCCAACGCTGGCAACCCCGGAGACACCAATGACGCCTTGAAGGAGGGTGAAAGCCGCCTGACAATGATTGAGACAGACAGAGGCCGTTTTGTCAAATGGACCACGGGTCCGGTTCTCTTCCCAGCAGCGGACTTTGCGGAGAAATTTGGCACTGATGTTGAGAGCCTCTGGGCTGCTTACGGTCCTGGAAGTTCCGAGGTACGTTGGCTCTTCTATTCCGATACCAATCTAACGTCTCCAGGCCTCCAACACAGATGAAAACGGCACCAAACAGGACTGGGAGATTGTTTAACTAAACAATGATGTTGGATGGAGAAATGGAGATTGTGTATTTTGCGGATGGTAACCTACAGACCTGGTAGGCCATGGTGTATCAATTGAACACTTTCTTCCTTTGTCAATTCCCATGTAGGCTTAGCCTTTCAGAGACCTAATCATCAGAACGGTAGCTGGACTGATGCCACGTAGTACACTTTCCTCATAATACCAGGCTCATGCTAAATTTCGCAATGATTATCGTGGTGCAACGGTTTGGACTTGAATGTTACTGGAGCAGCCAGATTTGTCACTGCACGGAAAGTTTCACTCGAGATAACAATCTTTATTGAAGAACCGTTGCTACCAATGCCAGCATCATCTCTGCGATTCCCGTCTCGCTTCGGCATTCAACCTGTCCAGCCCGCAGTCTCTCCGCATGCTCCATCATATTAGCCAATGCCGCTTCCATTCGTAGAGGCAGTTACCGCACGTTCGAAATTCATCGAAATTGGTCTTCGAGGCGCTTGACGTCAGAGACAAGTTGGTTGTGAGTCTGCTTCAACTTCTCGTTTGCCTTCTTCAAGTCTCTGTGATTCTTTCGAAGGGTTTCGAGCATAGTCTTCAGGAGTGGAAGAACTTGGAACGCAAGCCTTCCTTCCTCGTGATCTTCGTTGCGGGCATCGTGTAGCTTGGACAGCAAGTCTTCGATCTGCACTTGACACTCTCTAAAGGCATCCTGAGGTCGTTGCTCACCAGGGCTGGAAACCTGGGACTGCTGGTCGACATCGGGACTCGCGGAGCCTCGCTGGGTGGACATGGTGGCTGGTGATCAAAAACTGGAACGCGAATATCAGTGAGCGTCAAGACATGGCAATCAAGTTACGTACCTGCGATGCTGGTGTGAAGGTTGAGAACGAAGAAAGGAAAAAGAAGAGGAGAAAGTTGGGGAGGAGCAAAAAGAAGTAATTTCGTGAGTCTCCGTGCGCTCTGATTCACTGTTTATCACGTGTCGATTCGCTCAGCATGTTGCAGTACCAAACAATGCAGCGCGACACCCTAACTGAGACCATAACGCATAAAATCTGCCTTTGCTTGGTCCGACAACCCCTCCAGATATTACCGCTGTAGTTCGGCACCTGCATCACTAGATACAAAGCTCGATAATCGATTTACGTTGCTTTACCAAAGCTCGCTGCATGGAAGATTGCCTGCTCTCCAGTCTTTAAGTTGCTGTCGGAAGGTTGCAGCCCATGCTCCCTTGGTTCTGCGAACCGTCGACAAAATGCCGCAAACACTCCGGAATGGGTCTATCGTCGATATTTGACCTTACACAGGTGAATGGGAGAAATAGACAAACTGATTCTCATTGCCACGAACGCAGGTTACACTGGCTTCCGGCTCTTCGTCTTGAGGGGCATCCACTGACTTTACTGATGCGTCCGAGAATACCTAGATCCTACGGCTAATAAACTTCAATCCATGGCGACAATCAATCGATTTCACTCCAACGAGGACGTCATGAAGCTGGCAAGCAATACGGGATGGAAGAGAGGGAAGACATTTATGCTATTGTTATTCCACACCATCTCCTCTCAACCAGGGGTGAAAGTATGCTTCAGCGCTGTTCAGCCGATCCTCCGGGAGCCAGGTGAGTACGCCGGCTAAAAAGTCAAGAAACTGGTCTCTACCCGCTCCAGACAATTTTGTGTCCAGTGAGTTCAGTTTACCTTCAGAAGGGAGAGGAACAGGACCGCGCCATTTACCCTCAGTATCCCAATACTTGCACGTCTTTTCGCTCCTCCTGAGGAAAAAATCCGGCGGTGGACCAAGGAGCGCAGTCATCGCGGCCAGATGATAAGCATCATTGAGGTCTTTGGAATGTTCGTACACACTGAAGATGCCTTTCTCGTGCAAAAGATCCCAGGCCTATTCCGGTCAGTCCCGCTGGGAAAAGGTAGAAGTTTCTTACCAAGAGTCCTACGCTCCAAACATCCACAGAATTACCCCAAGTCATGCCGAGAATGACCTCGGGAGCACGGTACGGTAGCGGCATTGCATTACCGCGATGCACCTTGCCAATGCGTGCCTGTCCAAGATCGCAGATTGTGAGGGCGCCAGCACCCCCGAGCATGTATTGCGAGACATGAATGACTGTTTCGTCGACAACCTTTCGTGCTGAGGGCTGGTGAAGTTCATTGTCTTCTACAGTAGAAAGAATCGAGTCGTCTTCTAATGCAATAAGAAGGTTGTCCGAGTGAATGTCTGCACTGTTAGCTGGATCCTTTTGTAGGTGGGGTTAAAGTTACCGGTATGAATAACGTCAGCATTATGAAAATAGTTGAGCCCTAATAATGGTTGGTCGAGAGCAGATGTAACGAGAGTCTGTTGGAAGACATTGCCTTTCTGCAATTCCTGTAGAGTCCTAAGACTCATTCCCAACGGCGGCATAACAAAAACCTCATGTTCGCCGTGAGGACCACTGATCTTGAATGTGTCCCGGACTTCTCGTACATGCTGCCGGCCTGCGTGTTCTAAATTGAGGGTAGATAGTTGTTTATAGACAACCAACTCTTGATTGTGGTTCAGTGTATTGATGTGAACCTTCAGTACCCAGAACTTTCCATCCCTACGTCAAAATCAGCATATGATTTACCAACTGACGCGGTGCGTACCTAAGATCTCGAGATAACCATACCGTTGAAGTGGTGCCGAAGCCCAACTTTGCAACTACTTGATAATTCTGTTGAATTGTCTGACCAATTCGCATCGGGTAGTAGTCTCGACGCCTGTAAAATGGCAGCTTCTCCTCTTCAACCAATGAAGATGAGTCAATCCGCTCGAAGCCACTCGACGGAAAAGTGCGAGGCGAGCTCGGAGTTGATGCAGTTGAATGGCTTGGGTGAAATACCATGGGAAATCTCCCGGGTGGATGTCGAAAACGGTGACATCGCCGAATGAGTTTTGTCCTAAACATGGTTGTTGAAGAGGCCTACTGATGGACATTCACCAGAAGCTAAGCAGAGGTCAATGGTGCGAAAGTCAGGTGACAGGTGGGGTGCTGTATGGATTCGGTGTCAGTCATCCCCATGGCTAATTGGGTGCGCTTGAGGATTGCATTTTATCGTGCTTTCACGGAGCCTGAGGATGATCAGGAGGCGGAAAATTCAAATAGTAGTCAATTGTGTGAAGCTTTGATCTAGTCGCAATATCCCTCGCGTTGCTGATTGCGGATGCTCAGCTCATCACAAACACAAGATGTTCTTCTAGCATCCTTCATCAAACAGGAATTCCTCCCCCGCGCATCCAAGGCAAAGGAACAGCCTTTTGGTCCTTGTCCCTTGTCTGAAACTCGTACACTAGACACCCCGCCTGCAACGAACCGCCTGTTCCCTCATTATTGCAGCCCCTGTAGGCGTTGGTGAGAGACTCTTGACATATACGCGATTCAGGTTTGTATCCCTCTTCCAATGGATCCGTCACATCCTGCTCAGTCTTGCCGTTCTCCAGTTCACAGAAATCCTTCCAGTAGACGTTGTACAGGTAAGGCGCACCATATATCCATCGCTGGTACGAGATGAATGTACTGTTGTCATCCTTCTTGATCATCTTTGACTCGGTTTCCGGACAAGCAAAACCGGCGTAGTTCTGTTGCGAGATAGGATAGATATCCTTGTGTTTGCCAAACTGGTGTGGACCGAAGCATCTTTTATCATGCCATTCCAAAGATTCCTTACGCTCATTGGTGTTATTTGATTTGGGATTTGATTCGGTTGATTTGACATCTGGCTTGGATTTGGACTCGCTATCCCCGTTGGGATCATTTGGCACGGTACCGTTGACTTTCTGATCAACCTTACCAGGATCAGACACGCCTCCCTCTTCCAGAGGAGTCTCCGGTTTACCAGCGCCTGTCAAAAGTTAGTCACGCTTCTCTTTGCACATCTGGGCTCCTTACATTGATCACACTTCTCTGAATCGTCGCCACAGAGTAAGTCGTCGGTGTTCTTATCTTGAGCAGTGGATTTGGGCTTGAACCAGTCCTTCAATGCTCCGACCACATCTTTCGGGTCCAATATCTCATATACGTTTGTTATCAGTGTAGCTGGTTGAAGGGTTGTAGGCCTAGCAGCAGAAAGCCAGATGCTCTGGACCAAAACAAAGAGTGGAATGAACCGCATATTGGAGGGTTGGAGTTGCGTGATTGAGCTTCCCGTTTGGCTTTGTTGTTTGTGGAGTGTAGTGTCTTTGTGTAGGCAGGAGTCGGGGGATATTTATACTTATTACTCATTTCGATGCATGAAGCTTTGAAAGTGTAATTATAACAAGGTTTTATTATTTACTACAGAAGCTTTCGTTGAACTAAAGTTACTTATATCTTCGCTCGGAATTGGCTGGTGTAGTTTTAAGCTTTCGTGTCCCCTATTGCACCCATTGGCACTTAATCCTGAATAAAATCGCAGGCGTTATTCATGTCGAGCTTTCGTAGACAAGATCCTTGCCGAATCATGTTTCTTCATGCTTGTGCTCTCGTCACTTGTACTGGTACAGTTTAAAAATCATGATTTTGATCCACTACCTGGAGTCAGTCATCGGGATACTAACTTTTCAGCCAAAAGCAAGATCTTAAGCAACAGTAAGGGCAATGACTGTATGTGTTTATTGGTGCTCTTTACCTTTGTGCGCTGGGGGCTGAAGCCTCTTTTAACTACCCACTGCGATAAGGTTGTCGGTACCACAGACTGGCGATGTGAATGAGAGCTTTAGATTTTGTAAAGTGTCATGGTGATGGTCCGTTTGACTGACTTCCCACTCGGTACGCAAACAGCCTTGTCCCATTGAATGCTTCGCGCTACCGTGCAATCAGCTGGGTTGGCCACTGAACGTTCCACGCCACTGCAAATTGCCACTGCCCCTGCAAGCTTCAGTAAGAATTGGCCCACAAAAATGAGAAAGGTAGAACAGGCTTCACTGTTGCACATCAACGCTTTTCAGAGGGTCCCCCAAAACAACCTCACGCATCACATCGCAATCCTCGAGGCCATCCAACAAGGAACATTTCTACTGTTCATTTTCCCTTGACTCTCTATTCAACATGTCTACCCGTCTCAATCATCAGCAGGCTGTATCCCGTCACCTCGCACCCAACACATCCCCCAGCGGGGCGGATCGCCGCAAGCTCCAAGACCTCGAGCTAGCTTTGGCCAAGGCCAAGCGTGAGCTGGAGGTCTTTTTGTGGTGACGAATACGACCACCGGTGGCAGCAAAGACGGAGAGTGGTACGTAGCGAGCCCTGAGGGAGGGTTTGTGGGTGCTAAAGTCAGTGGCTCCATTGAACTCATGGCAGGCTGTGTTCCAAAGGACAGGGGCTGCGAGAGAGTATCTTTCCACGTGTTTGGCGGCCGTCTAGAGGACTTCAATCGCGTTTTAAGTAACCACACTCGAATGCGATAAATCTACAACTCGGGCTACGACTTAGGTACGAACGAGCCAGCGCTTTGAGTGTGCCGTACGTGATTAGCAAGTGACGCTTTACCCTCACTTTTTGACACCTCCAAACGCTAGGAAACAAAGGTCACTGCTTGTGTCTCGTTCGTCGACTAAGCTGTTGTAATTTTCTCTTTCTCCGTCTCAATGCCGACCGTGGCTTTCTCGTCTTCCGAGGCCAGTGATCCCAAGTCTTTTTGAACCAACACTGACATATTCCTACAGAGTCCCCTCACCAGCATCTCTTATTCCCTTTTTGGACGACACACCCTCTGTCATTGGTCATTGGTGTTAAGCTTAACCGAAATGTGGACTTCCAAGTGTCTACCAGGACATCAGCAAGGTGCGCCTCCACGGTGGACGACGTCCATGGAAGGATGAGGAATCGAATGAGGGCGGAACAGCTGGATTTTGAAGGTAAATACACCAAAGGTCATCTTGAATCGAGTGGACTCTGATGGTTGACACAAAATACAGGGAAAAAAAGGCGACCTTGCTGGCCCTCAACTCAGCCTCCACCAAGTCTCTTCTATGCAAGAAGGTAGTCACTCTGCTTTTCACGCAACTGGCTTGGTGTTCGAGGGGTCCTTATCGGGCCCGTGTTCCCGTCCATACATCAGAACAGGCCGGTCGGTTTCACTTAACAGACATTCCATATCAAAGGCCATGACCTAGAGAGCCTGAGTTTGGGGCCTCTTTTGAACTTTTAACTTTATCATAGCGAGCCAACGCTGTGGGTGAAAACCGGTCCAGTCATGTACCTATCCCTATGGAGACTTGAGCTACGGACAACCTGGTCACGTATGATGCCGGTTTAGTTGCCATCGACGCTGGCAATCGCCGGAGGTGGGTGCGTTTCACCCTTATCAGGGGTTGATTGGCGCGAATCATGGGTCACTTGAGAGACTTGCAGGCTCTCCGAGAGGGGCAGTCGAGGTTGTAGGCTATAAACTGGGGAGTCGGCATAATACTGGCCTGGCAACGGAATAGGCTTTGCTCGGGTCTGAGAATTGTAATTGCGTCAAGCAAAGCAATAGTGTTCTTTTCTGCGGACAGCAAATTCCTGCTAGCTAGAGGTCAATGAATCTAGTCGTCATATGAACAAGATAGCGATTTCGGCTCTTCTCCGCTCGAAACTACATCCAGAGTTCCCCATTCAGTGCATATTCCCTTTCCGGACGACGCTGTTTCTGCCATTGGTCGTCGGTATTTAACCTTGTCTGCCACGTGGGCTTCCCGATTGCGTGGCAGTGGTTGAGGGAAAGCGCGCCCTCAGGGCGGCATTCAGAGCAGCTTTGTGTGGACTGACTCCTTGGTTTAAATTCCAGTCTTTTCGAGCATTCTTGGTGGTATTCAGACTTCGTGGTTAGCTCTTTTATACGTTTACTTATCAACACAACACGAACAGTTATGACTGCGATCTTGTGAGGCAAATCATCTTCGGGATCGGGAATACGGCGATTCGATGATGAAATCGTAGGCACCATGCATGAAATGAGAAAACGTCTACTCCGTATACGTGCCACCGTTCTAAATGATCGCCCTTTCAAGCCTAGCGCCTTCCCACCCAGCCATCCCCACCACAATTCGTCCTCATAGCGTTAACGTCCAGAATTCCCCTGTCAATTCTACGCCCCAGTCATTATGAGTCTGCGTCTCAATCATTTCGAACCCAGCCCTTTTATACAGTCGTCGCGCGCCCTCCAAAATGCTCTGCGTCCAAAGGTCGATATGTTCGTACCCAGCTTCTCTTGCGAAATCGATGCATTTCTGGATCAAGGCCGTTCCGACGCCAAGACCTCTCGCATTTTCGTCAACCAATAGGAGTCGTAGCTTCGCCGTTTTTGGCTTTTTGTCTTGGACCAGCATGATGCAACCGAGGAATGACCCGTCTTTCTCAGCAATCCAACAGCCTTCCAAGTCGGGGTTGAAGTTATCGAGAAAATCGGCGGTGATTCTCGCGATAAGAGACTCGAAACGATAATCGAATCCGTATTCTTGAGCGTAGACTGCACCGTGCCTATAGGTTATGTAGCCCATGTCACCAGGTTGGTGGCTTCGAATGGTAAAAGGCGGGGAAGATGCGTTGCGAGTCATTTTGATGAAGAAAAAAGGAAAAGATGATGCCTTTTCTACATTCAATTCTCTGACAAAAATTCTATCTTTTATATCTATAACCTCACTCACCATTTTTCTTGTCGGTGGGTATCACAGATGTCATTCAGAAGGCGTATTTTCTGAGCTATGGACGTTTAATGTCAATTAAGGGCGCACGACAAACCCTGTCGTGTACCTATTTTCGCTCGCGCCAAGGCACACCTTTCGGTACTTTATCTGCCACTTTATTGCCGGATTTAGGGTCTGGAAGGTACTGGAAGTTGACGGAATTGGAACTGTATCTAAGCTTAATTTATTACCCCATCCATGGACCGAAGATGGCATCGCATGGTGTCGCCAATAAAGAAGGGTACACAGAGCGATTGCCATTTCCACCGATTAAATCATCACGAACGATGCTTTTGAAGCATCACAAGCAATTTAGACTCCGATAAATGATTTTCGAAATAAATGAGCGATGAAATTGCCGTAATTGAGAAAACGCTACTTGAAAAAGTCTATAGTACAAGAGGTAAATAACATCAAGAGTTATCCCCGCAAGAGAAAACACCACGAACGCCGCCATCAGAGTTGAAAATGTCGAGAAGCTCAGTGATGGATGCCCACAGACCAGCTGCGTTCATGAAAAGCGACATGATGATAAGAAGGGCGTTGACGATTGTCAAAGAGATCTTCTTCCAGTCACGGAAGTATTGGCCCTGGTTCATGTGGAACCAAAACACGGCACTGAAACCGTAAGTGAACCAAGAGATTGTCGTCGCAGATGTGATAGAAAGCATCGAATCAAAGACAGGAATAGCGTTAGATAGAATAAAGACGACGATCCAGAAGCTCGTGACAGAAGCGATCCAGGTTGACCAAGATTTGACAGAGTTGGAGGTGACTTCGTTGAGGTTTCCACTCCATCTCATGGCATTGACGAAAATGTACTTGGATCCGATGTGACCGTAAGCGAGACCAGTAGCGAAGATGGCAGGGAGGGCGATGCCGAAAGCAGCCTTTGCAAAGGTCGTCGATGTAGATCCCAAAATGGGAGAGGTCGTATACTCGGCTCCGAGACAGTAGAAGATGACAGCAAAAACGACATACATTGTCATGGAACCGCACTCGAGGACTGTCAGACAGAACTTGAAGTCTTCAAGAGGGTTGGTCATCCCCGCGAGATAGCCCTGTGCCTGTTAGTATAGTACATGGTCATGTATGGGTCGTACTTACAACAAAGCTCAGATTAGCAGCGTAAGCGAAGACAATCTTCAGGCAAGCATTCAGACCGTCTCTGAAAGTAGGATTTCCGACAATAACAATCTCCCTCTTCCACTCAGACATGTTATCAACGCCCTTGGGGCCTTGAATACCAAGAACAATCATGACGAGAATGCATGCGGCCAGAACGCTCAGAGCATTGGGGATACCAAGGTGAGATACGAACTTGGTAGTGCGAGGGATGCAAAAGACGTAGCAGGCCGCGCAGGAGATGAAGATGAAGACAACTGTGCAGGCTCCATGGCTGCTGATTGTGTTGAGGGCAATTGAGAGGGTGACCATAGCAGAGGCTGCGACAAAGATGACCTGGATCATCATCATAGCACCTGCAATACTCTCCAAGGTTCTTCCACCCACGAAGCGGGTCATATCAACGATGTTCAATACCTGGGGGTGTAATCTGCAGTACTGCAACAACTCGTAGGCCGTATACCACGAAATGACACCGATGCCGATGAGGGCGATGATACCCGGAACGAGGCCGAGAGTCTTGAGTGTCGAGGGCAGTGATAAGATACCGAGACCGATCTGGTTGGCGAACAGAATAAAGATGGTATCCCATCGCTTCAGTGTTCGAAAGTTCTTGCCGCCTTGGGAATAAATGTTGGTGTTGTCAGCAGACTCTTGAACAGTCTGGAAGTCATGGCCGTGACCCTCCTGAGAGCTATTCTCATTTTTGAGGCCATCGCTATCAGAGGTAGGATCATGAAACTGTCCAGCAGTTTTGGCAACGTCATCCTTCTCCATGTTTGCTGTATTGATGTTGCTGCGTAAAGATTGTCACCCGCACAATTGACAAGATATGATGTAGATGTAGCTGAATGAAGAAGCAAATACAAGTGGATTTCACGCAAGCTTTATACCACTCGCCTCAAGATATGTATTAAATAGCGCAGCGATGGTCCAACACGATAGGGGCTGGGCAAAAGACGCTGAGACGTCATGGAAGAGGTTTGTGGTTGGTCCGCACGAAGTATCGTCGCTGAAATCAAGGCTGCATTAGACTCCATTCCTCGGTGGATATCGCCCCAGGCACGGAAGCCCCATGGGGGTCTGTGAAACGTTTCCACATCGGTCTATAAGAAGTCGGGCAGACTCTGTCAGAATGAGACGTCGAGGTGATATCCACAGAGGAAGTTGTCCGGGCCAGTCGGATTCGGACCAGAGAGTGCACTGCTCCAAGACTTGGGGTCCTTGGGCTGCTTCGAGTGATGAAATTAGACCGAATGAGATAGAGTCTGTGCTTCTCTTGTCGCTCGGTATCGCCGGGGTTGACGTCAGTGCCGTGTCTTGACGCGTCTAGGAATTTGAGCCTCATTTAGCCGCCAACGTTAACACGACGTCGCGATGAGTCCAAATGAGATGCATCTGTAACCTTGAGGCGTTCTGTTTTCTTGTACTTCTCATTTTCTCCTATTCATATCGCGATTATTGAAGAAGACCTCATGAACGCGAGGCAAACTTTGACCATTCTTGGCATATTATGGGCTCATCATTACTATGACTAAACCATCTCCATTCTCGCCTTGGCAAACTCCATCACCAGAGCCAAATCTCCATAATAACCCACCTTTCGGGTCCCTGATCCCCTCTAATCACCAGACAAATGCCAGCGAATGCAAATGCTTCGCGGAATCAGGTCCCTCGAGTCTGGAGTCGTGAGATTCAGCGAGTTTTCATTAGTGATGAGAACCAGAATTCTAAGGAACCCCCATGGGGAAGCCGGATATTCCCCAGACGTGATTTGAACTGTCGTACTTGGCATATGGTAAGTGAGTATCACCAAGATATGCAGCAGAAGTTGTGTCGGCATACGAGCGGTAGATCTACGCCACTATGCCGAGTATATGTCATGCCGCTCACTTTAATTCCTTCTAGAAATTCCACGTCCGATGAAAAAGAATTGTTTCGGCTAGTCATGCTTGCGCGGCGCTTCAGCTTACCATTCTCCGGCAAAGATCTACACGTCAGACCAATCCGGATAAAGACACGAGTAAGTCACCCCGATGCACTGACATCAATCAGCAGATCGTTGACGATAACCTTCCTCATTGAACAAGGAATGGGAGAAGGCCTCAATCAATACATGTCTCAGTGATAAGACCGCTTTTCCCAATTATCCTCGTATCAGTTTACTTGGCAAGGGGTAATAGAAACTCGAATTGGATAATTTTCGCGTTGGGGCATATGCACGTCCCGAGTGCAGATCCCGGCTTCTACATGACCTTATGCGCGATTTATTCTAGAATTTTTCTTTGCGCTTTGAGAGCGCATATTAACCGCTTGTTTCATGATTGGATTCCTTCGGGTCAACGACGGGATTGCCGGGATATGTGTGTATAACACTGAAGATTATAGACACTAGACAAGAGAAACCGGGAGATCCCTGCGACGAATCATACGTGAAGTGGTCTGCTCAGGCCTAGCGGCATGAGTTTATGGGAATATCCGTACTTGGAATGTCAAGGCAGAAATTATCCCTGGTGAAGAGATCGCCGGCACGAGCGAGCGAGAAAAGGCCCTCCGCCAGGAGCCCCCGGAGCGATATCCATCATTTTGTGGTAGACAATTAAATCGGGAAATCAAGACTCATCAGATACTTCAGAATGCCAGGATCTTTGCCCTAAGGTCAGGTATCCTCAATGTTAGGATACATATGATAGGTAGTCGATCACGGAAGGATGGTTATTGGCGCTGGGAGTGTCTCATCAAGTAGTGTTTGATTCCGTTATTCATACAGCGTTGAGACAGTCTGTGGTTGGGTACTCTTAAGCCCCCATAAAATTCAACAGCACATACGGGCTAGATCTTAATGATGACCTTTCCTACGTGTTTGCCAGAGTAGAGATAGTCAAAAGCTGCTGGCGACTCTCCGAACGAGAAAACCCGGTCCACGAGCGGAGCAAGGGAAACCTTGTTCTCTTCCAGGAACCTATTCAGGCTCAAATAATCATCCTTAGAGCCAGTGGCAATACCCCTAAAACGTCTGCTGTCAGTGCACGTTCCCAGGTTCAGAGATGCTATTAACTTACTTAATTCGAGCAGACTTGCCCATTAGCGCCATGATAGCAGCAGGTTGCCAATCACCACCAGTGCCGTCTAGAAAGCCGACCAAAGATACAGTGCCGCCTCGTTGGCGCAAGAAGCTGATATCCTGGGGGATAGATGCTGGGCCGGTGTTGTTGACAACAAAGTCAACGCCCCTACCGTCTGTGAGACGCTTTACTTCCGATGCTTGGTCCTGGGTTGTTTTGTAGTTGACACCACGGACTTGTGAGCCGAGTTTCTTGATCGCTTCGAGCTTCTCGTCGGACGAAGATGTGATGATTGGTTGTATACCCGCCGCAACACAGATCAGCAGAGCAAACATGCTGACGCCTCCAGTACCTGTTTCATTGGTTTAGCATCGGGAGCTCATCATTGATGGGAATCGAACCTTGCAACAGGGCGCTGCGAGCCTTGGATCCTGTCGTCAGGCCGTTGAGAGCGTTCCAAGCCGTGACACCAGCGCAGGTGATGGTAGCCGCCTTAATGAACGGGTGTCAGTAGAAATCAACACTCTTAGGCTCAGGGTCTCTCACCTCTTCCCATGGAAGGTACTTGGGTAGCTGCACCAGGTACTTGTCCTCATAAATAGCGTATTCGCGGAGAACTCCAGCTGTGTCTCCTCCAAGGCAACAAGAAGATTTATCGTGATAGCCCGTCATGTTATTGAGGTCAAATATAACGGATACATGATCTCCGTGAGAAAAGTCTTTGACCGCCGATCCGAATGCGACAACCTCTGCGGCAGCGTCGGAGCACGGGATGCCTCGCTCTTCTACTTCCACAGGATACCGGCCGTTCAGCATAGCAACATCGCGGAAGTTGAGCGATACTGCGTGGATCTTGATCAAAACTTCATTTGGTCCAAGTTCTCGCGGTACCTTTTCAGTAGACGGTTCAATGGTCCTTGGAAGATCGCCTGTTGTGCGTCTAAACGCTCGGTAGGTTTCTGGAAGCGACATTATTCTCTGGGATCAGTAGTCACGTAGGAGATGGTGAATTAAAGCTGAAATGCTAGTCTCAGAAGACACGCTTATATACCAATTTACTGGGGAATTTCTTTATTAATGTTCTGTCGGAGTTTGGTTAACGTTATATCATTTAAAGCGTGGCGCTGATTATAAATACGTGGCTGGTGGGGAGATCAATGCCAGCTTGCTTGCACTAGCCCCGAATTCTCCGTCATAGACTCATTGGAACAGTATGAAGTGCTCTATCTGTGGGGCTCTCTACCCGAATTATAGCTGTTCAAAGTCCGCAGCTGTGTGGAGGAATGCGTTTGTGGCGGAGTTATGAGATCATAGCATTACATATAGTTCCTAAGAATTTGTGTTACTAATTAGTCGCCATATTTAAGAGCTTGCCGGTCATAAGCTATAACAGACTAATTATAAGTATCTGTCCATCCTAAATCTCTATATTAACAAATTTGTTACCATTTAATAATCATTCAAGGCTTTGGCTTTGATACTAAATGATGCCGACTTACTTTTCTGGACTGACCTTAACCGGCAGAATTATGTAAATCTAATAGACATTGTCATGATTATTAATTATTCCCGACTATCAACAAACCGTAAGTCAAACGCACTATACTGGCCCTTCAATGTTAACACAATAAAGATCACAAATACTTGTTTGATCTTTTTGAAAGCCCAGAATGAAAATTATTGCCAATATTACAAGTTTTGAAAGGCATGCTATGTAATACAGTCGCATCCCGTTTTGCTGAGTTGCGTTGTTACGGCGCAAATCACCCAAACTCCGGTTAGCCCGGGCTTCCGATACCATGTCGGGATAATCTATTTACGCCGCGGAAGGAATGTTAAACTCTCTTCTATTAGTGAGCATGACCTCGTGAGCCCTCTAGCTCTAAACTCAGATATATAAAAGAAAGTGATGGAAAGTTTTGCTTATTCTTGAATAAATTCCTCTGATATACCCTGTAGTGTCTTTGGCCTGACAAGGGATAAAATCTGAAACTTGCTACTCCAGGGGAATTGCTTGGCACGAGCCGAGAGTCACTCTTATCACTTTGGCCCCCAAAAGAGGGTCCTGTCGTCCCTTGCGATTGGACGTTTTCAGCAATTCAGCCTTGGTCTGAGCATTGTGCCTCATGGGGCAGTCAGGTGCCTCATATCATCAATTTTCGTGTAACTTCAATACATCAAAAGCTTCTTCTTAAGCTTCGACACCCCTCTTGACCTCAAACACCGTTAATCGCACAATGAACATCCATACAGCTCTCAGGTCCGGCCCATTATTGGGCATCAGCCTGGATAAAGATGCATACATTCCAGGCGATATGGTCACCGGCCACGTATTTCGACAGTTTCAAACGATAAGCCCAGACGCATCTGTCAGCATTTGCATGTTTGGAAGAGGGAGAACAATTGGGGTCATCGGCAACAACTCTCAAGAGTACCGAGGCCTTTTCGACCTTTGCTATCGCCCAAAGATCATCTTCCAGGGCCCTATACACATCGAGTCTTCGAAACACAAACACAAATGGCCATTTACTGTTCACCTTCCGAAATACGTCAATGATTCTACACCTTTGGGTCCCGTGAATCATATGCCACCATCGTTTATGCTTCGGACGAAGAATATGGCAGCGGTGATTGAGTATGTGATCAAGGCAAAGATCACAATGACTGTTCAAGGTCATGAAGAAGTACTAGAAGCTACATTCCCTTTCAGAGTCATATGCGTCACTCCAGAATCTCCAATTGCAGACTTTCGGCTTAAACGATATTACTACCAGCGTGCAGTTTCGAGCCATCGGCTTATTCCTGGAATGCAAGATGTCAAGGTCTCTTGGAAAGACAAGATCAAACAATCTCTCCACAGTTCGAAGGATCCAGCATTGACCTTTGATTTGTTTGTTGAAGTGCCGAAGATTGTTCAGCTGGATAACCCAACACCGATACCGTTCAGGCTCCTGGTGTCGCCTAACTGGGAAGAAACGAGCGATGCTATTCGAGATGTGGCACAGGACGTCAAGCTTGTGTCGGTTCACGTCAGTATAATCACCATCACGACGATTATCTGTCATGCAGGGTTACAAGTACCAGAAAGCACGGAGGTCGACCTTGGACTCAGCCAGGCTATCTTACAGCGAGGCGATACAATACGGATCCCATTCACAGCCGATTCTCAACCCATAGATATTGGAGAAATAATTAACCTGCGCATTGGTCAGAAGACAGGCTACCCCAAATACTGGACATCTGTGCAATCCGAGTTCACGCACTCATTCCAGATATACAATATCCGTGTTTCGCATCAACTGAAATGGTCAGTACAAGGAGAAATCGCAGGTGAAAGATTCAAGGCTGAAGGAAAATCTGATTTGCTCATATTGAAGCCGAGCGATGATAGGCCGGAATCGCAGGATGTTGTTCTGGAGGCTGGAGAGAGGATACCGCTTCGTCAAGATTCATCGTGGATTAGGCCGCCTGCTGAGGAACAGCTACCAAGCTTTGCGGATGCGCAGATGGATGAGAGAGTTGCAGGGATGACTGACAGCTAAGATTGGTCGAGGTAGGAGATAAATACTGGTGGTGTAAGCTTTGATGAGTTTGGTTAGAGGATTTACTGGCTCGATTTCACAAAGCTTGGGAACAACCTTGGTCTGCAGGTGGATGGGTCCTGTAATGAGACTAGGGGGTAAGAAACTCAGGACCTTGATTTTAAATGGTCACTCGCCTTGGGTAATTAGTATGAGTTAGGAACTTAGGATACCTTTTGCTTAGTTTATCTTGATACCCCACATGAGGGTCCCACGTTTTCTCGCTCCCCATGACTATTTATAGGCTCAATGTATAACGATGACGAAGACAAGATTAACGATGCACCTAAGAGTAACTTCAAACGCTTGTTACTTATGTCTATGCCATGCTTAAGTAACCAAGTAAACCCTTCCTTCAAACGGCGACAACACTCCACTCTGCTCCTTTCCAGCATGTGTCGACATAATAGGCACCAACTTGACATCTTGCTCCGCAACACCAAGCTCTTCACCCGTCAGGGGACTCAACGTCTTCTCCGCAGTAGCAAAGTTCAAAATAACCGCAACCTTGGTACCATCAACCTGAGACTCCTTCACAAAAGCATAAATATCAGGGTCTTCTCTTCGAAGAAGCTTGTAATCTCCATACACCATCAGATCAGAAAACTCCTTTCGGAAATGCAGTGCTTTCTTCCAGAATGATAGCACGCTGTTTGAGTCCTTAAGCTGAGATGCCACGTTGATCTCGCGTGAAAGAGGATGGGCTTGCATCCATGGTTCTTTGGCGGATTGGCCTGCTGCTTCAGAGAAACCGCCGTGTTTGGCGTCACTCCAGCAAATCGGGATACGAGCGTGGTCTCGAGCTAGGTGCTGAAGAGCATTAAAAGCCTTGTCGATGTCTTGTTCATCGTTCGATCGCTCCTTGACTATATCGAGGAACTGGTAACTCTCGATATCGACGTAGTTCTCTAATGGATAGCTCTCCTTTGGGGCATTGACGGACCCGATTTCTTGCCCTTGGTAGACATATTGCGTACCGCTCAGACAAGACTGCAGTAGAGCAAGAAGCTTAGCACCTGCGACTCGGTATTCTGGACTGTCGTTTGTGAAGCGTGATACAGAGCGTGCTTGATCATGGTTCTCCATAAACACAGTCGTCCAAGCATCAGTTCCCTGAATCAAACTCTGCGTTCTACCAAAAGCGTCTTTCAGCTGAGGAAGCGTATAGTTCTTGGGTGTCGTCTCGTACTTGTGTGTCTTACCAAACCCGATATCCACGACATCAAATTGGAATACCATGTTGAGCTGCTTCTCTTTGGCGCTGACATATCGAAGGACCTTTTCCAGATCCGGTGTATGAGGCAGCTCTCCCACAGTAATAGCTCCATATCGCTCAAGAACCTCGTTCATTTCGCCGAGAAACTCGTGCATTCGGGGTCCGTTGCAATAGAGAAGACCTGCAGGCTGGTACTTCGCCTTCGGGTCGGTGATTGGCGCGTCGGGAAAGTCTTGGAGCTTGGAGTACATGTTGACGGTGTCGACTCTGAAGCCATCGACGCCTCTGTCGAGCCAAAACTCCATTGAGGAAGCATAAATGGCCCGACGCGTCTCTGGGTTCTCCCAATTGAGATCGGGCTGTTCTTTCGCAAAGAGGTGTAGGTAATACTCCCCCGTTGTCTCGTCCCACTCCCAAACACTACCGCCACCGAAGTTGGAGCGCCAGTTATTTGGGGGAAGACGTTGGCCGTCTGGAGAGTACTTGGCAGGTCTCCAAATGTACCAATCACGCTTGGGGCTATCTTTACTGAGTCTTGACTCCTCAAACCAAGCATGTTTGTCGGAAGTATGGTTAATCACAAGATCAAGCATAATCTTCATGCCCTTTTCGTGTGTCTTGCGGATCAATTCCTCCATATCCTGGAGGGTACCGTATGGAGCGTAAACATCTTCATAATTGGAGATATCATAGCCCATGTCGACCTGCGGGCTGTCGTACATGGGACATACCCAGATGACATCAACGCCTAGGCTGGCGATGTAGTCTAGCTTGGATATGATGCCTTGGAGATCACCCATGCCATCGCCGTTGGAGTCGCAGAACGATGCAGGGTAGATCTGGTAGATGATGGCCTGCTTCCACCATTGCTTTGAACGCCTGTTGACAGTCATTGTGAAGATGCAATAAACGAAGAATAATTTAATTCAGAGCCTGTTTCATGCAAAGAGAGAACGATCTGAGTAGATTTAAATATCGTCTGATGATAATTCACCCGCATTCATCTTCCCCAGGTCACGATGGTCTCTGCCCCCGCACCATTCGCTCGGACCGACGAGCTATTTCCGCATGCAATGCAACCCATCCACGTCTCAAAGTCAATGGAGTCTCCGCCTCCAACACCACTGGTCTAATCTCGGACCGACGACATGGCTAATTTTTGATTGGCTCTTAACCGGACCGACGAGAACCCCAGAGTCTAATCTCTGGTCCTCATTTCTCAATGGTTCACGAGCGTCTGCTGATCTCCGCCACTTTTGGTGTCTCAGTGGTCAATGCTCGGTCCGATGAGCGAACCCCAGATTTGCATGATTGTCTCCCCATGGGGAGGTGATACAAGGAGTAGACCTCCGTGCTCCAGAGTCTCCCCCAGAGTTGGGGCCAGAGAGTCAAACCTCCAAATGTGGCTGAACGCACGGCCCGACATGGCTTCATCTACCTCAAGCTTCTAGACCACTCTGGTCTAGCACCGGTCCTATCACGGCCAACCCCGCGAAAATTGACTCCTTACGCTAGCAATTATGTCTAAACTTTGTACCATGACCTTATTTTTTCTCCGTCCCTTTCGCTTCTTGACAGCTTCAACTCCTTGATCATTCCCAACTATAAGATGTCGCGTGTCGCTCATTGATTCACATCCAGACCATCACTCTCATCTCTTCTTCTACAGTCTACTCTTGACTGATCACTCTTCTCACCATGTCTTCTGATACCAAGGTTGACAATGGCATCGCCCCCGTCGCGGTGCCAGTCGACGCGAACGTCGCTCATGAAGCGGCTGCTGCTACTGAGGCAGAGCACAACATGGGCCTGCTACAGTCCTTCAAGCTCTACAAGAAAGCTTGTCTCTGGTCCATCTTCCTCTCCCTCTGCATTATTATGGAGGGTTTTGATGTTGTCCTCCTCAACAACCTCTTCGCCTATCCCCCATTCCAGAGGAAGTTTGGTGTTGAGCAGCCTGACGGCACGTATCAGTTGACAGCTGCTTGGCAATCTGGTCTCTCCAACGGAACCCTCTGCGGTCAAATCATCGGTCTCTTCCTCAACGGTATCATCGCTGATCGCTTCGGTTATCGCAAGACCCTCATCGGTGCTCTCATTGGCTGCATCGGCTTCATCTTTATCATCTTCTTCTCCGAGACTCTTGTTCAGCTTCTCATTGGAGAGATCTTTATCGGTATTCCCTGGGGTGTTTTCCAGACCCTCACTACTACCTACGCCTCTGAGGTCTGCCCTACTCATCTCCGCGCTTATCTCACCACCTACGTCAACCTTTGCTGGGTTCTCGGCCAGTTTATTGCGTCTGGTGTTCTCCGCGCCATGGTCACTCGCGATGACGAGCTTGGATACAAGATTCCCTTTGCTCTGCAGTGGATGTGGCCTGTTCCTCTCATCATTGGAATCTACCTCGCTCCCGAGTCTCCCTGGTGGCTCGTTCGTCGCGGCCGTATCGAAGAGGCTAAGAGATCCCTCGAGCGTCTCACCGTCCGCAACAGCAATGTCGACTTCAAGCCGGACGAGACCATCTCCATGATGGTTCACACCAACGAGATGGAAAAGGAAGCTCAGTCTGGTACCTCATACTTTGATCTCTTCAAGGGTGTCAGTCTTCGCCGAACTGAGATTGTCTGTGTTACCTGGATGATTCAGACTCTCTGCGGTGCTACCTTTATGGGTTACTCTACCTACTTCTACCAGCAGGCTGGCATGGCTGTTGAGAACAGCTTCTCCATGTCTCTCGGTCAGTACGCCATTGGCGCTGTCGGTACCGTCTTTTCCTGGTTCCTCATGGGCTGGTTCGGTCGCCGAACTCTCTACCTCTATGGACAGCTTGCCATGTGTGTCTTCCTCTTGACCATCGGCTGTGTCGCATTTGCTGGCCGTGACAACGTCGCTGCTCAATGGACCATCGGGTCTCTTCTCCTCATCTACACCTTCACCTACGATTCGACCGTCGGACCCGTCTGCTACTCTCTCGTCGCTGAGTTGTCCTCCACCCGTCTCCGAACCAAGACCGTCGTCCTCGCGCGAAACACATACAATATTGTGGGAATCATGACCAACATCATCACTCCTCGCATGTTGAACCCTTCTGCTTGGAACTGGGGTGCCAAGGCCGGTTTCTTCTGGGCTGGAACCTGCTTCCTCTGTGCTGTGTGGACTTATTTCCGCCTTCCTGAGCCCAAGGGCCGAACATATGGTGAGCTCGATGTTCTCTTTGAGCGAGGAGTTCCTGCTCGCCAGTTCAAGACTACTGAGATTGAGCGTCTTGATGCCGAGTTCCAGACCAAGGAAAAGGCTAGTGCTATGTATATTGAGAAGGTGAACAGCAGTGCTTCTTAGAGGACTGAATTAAATGAAATTGTCAATGTCATGTTTTAGAATATCTATCATAGCGGTAATTGGTTAGCACGAGAAGAGATGAATTGTTCAATCTCTCCCATTGTGTTGCATACTGTGTAACATGTGAGCATCAGCTGTCAGAGCTATCCACTCAAAATAGTAATCCTGTAAATTCATCTCGGGCAGTACGATTGCCCAAGACAAGCTTTCACCCTGTCTGTTGTGACGTGTAAATACTGACACTACCCCAGTAATTCTCCAGTTGAGGCTTGGCTCTAGACTCAGCTCACTGCATGTGGCGATGTGGGGTTCTACCAACAGCCTCCCTTAGCGTGATAAATCTCGTGCCTCTCGACTCCGCATCTCGTCTCGATCACTTCATTCCTCAATCAACAAACAATGACGGGAAGAATCTCAAAAGCCTGCGATCCATGTCGCGTTCGCAAAGTAAAATGCAGCGGCTCAGTCCCCTGTTCACAGTGTGGCCACCTCAACCTCGCATGCGTCTACTCCGCTGCAACCTCCAAGCGAAGACCTACCGTGCGAGGCCGATTGGTAGCGCAGATTCGGGAGGGGACGAGGCCTGACGATGCAAGGTCCAATTCGGCTTCTCCACAGACTGATGATCCCTCGCCTGTCGCTTACAATGCGATACCGACGAGTATTGGGTCGGCGTACTCTTCAGACTTTTTTCTCAACCTGCTGCTCGAATATGAGCGCGTTGTTTTCCCCCGTCAATCCAATTGTTCTCCCTTCAGAAATCGTGGCTGCAATTGAGAGGATGGATCAAAGCTTTGAGGATGCGGCGCTTGTATATGCCTACGCTGCTGTCACTATCAATCTGACGCAGACATCCTGGGATTCAGAGGGCGAAGCACCTGTTAGAATCACAGAGCTCATGAACCTGAGCTTCAAAGCGCATAGACAGTCTGAGATGGGCGTTGGTATTCTCGGGAGATTACCAGTGACAGTCAAACGCATTGTTACATGTGTATTCCTGGAGATCTGTTTCATGGCATTTAAGCGATTCGACCGCAGTTTTGTCATTCTTCGAGAAGCCATCGCAATGATTCAAATGCTCGACCTAGATCGATACAAGGATGCCTCACTGACCGACCACGAACTAGCCACCCGACAACGCCTGTACTGCGAGATTTCCATCCACGAACGCTTCCTCACCATAGTAGCTGGCCATCCAGCCATTCTTCCTCATCTCAGCCCAAGTGTTCCAGCCACAGATCATGAACTTCCTCCCCACGTCAACCAAGGCTTCAATCGGCTGATTGAGTTGTTTCGCGTCTTGGACGATACGTTTTTGGCTCACTGGAGAGCTCAACAAGATCCCCAGGCTGCGGCGCCAGAAATGACTGCTGCATGGATTGAGCATAAGCAAGCTCAGCTGGACCAGGATGAGTTTGACGCCGCGGAGACCGACAACGCGTTGGTGTCGAGTGGTTGGGGGTTGACCGAGCTCCAGCATGTTGACCTATTCATCACACGATTGTGGATGAGAATTCTGGTCTGGCAGCTTGCGTTATCACAAGGCCTTTTACAGTCTGCGGTACCGCAAAACTCTCACGAAGGTTTCTCGATGCATTTCCCCGCTCAGCGATTATCCACCCAATTACGCAATGTGGTCCTTAGATTGGAGAGGGTTGAGAGTATTGGACTACATGGATCCGGCATTCTGCAGAAGCTGTTTGAGATTACGAGTACTGTGGCCGACGTGTTGGCACTACCAATTGGACCAGGCGAAGAACAAGATGCTGAAGCAAGGGTCGAGGACTTTTTGTTCCTTGTAACGTTTCTGTTGAGCTTTGATAGGATTCATCAGAATCAGAGGGAGTACTTGAAGGAGAAGTTGAGTGCGCTTCAGAGGGAACAGTCTGGGTTTCAGAATCTGGCTACATATGATCCCGATGGCTGGTGTGATCAGCAACAGTAGCATACAGTACAATGAGCATTGAATATCAGCATCTCAAGCAGAAGTACATCACACGCCAAAATGAACGTAAGGTGCCCAGTGCAATGGCCTAGTCTCGTCATCACAAGCAATGACATCTGTGGTGGCTCCTGTCCTCGAATACCTTCCCCAAGTCGATTGCCCAAATTCCATAGGTACATGGCCTTGTCTGTTGTGACTTTTTTGTTCGTATTGCTTTCTCGGTGACTCGAATGGCTTCTTCAATGTCTGCGCTGCTATCTCCCCTCAAAAAGCCCTCACTAAAACGAACGCCAAGGTTGTTTAGCCAACCAGCTCGGTCTGAGTGGTCCGTCGGTACAGATTCGAGTGCGATTAGGATAAGTCCAAGACATTCTTATAGATCATGTGTTGCTCCTGTTTTCGAGTACCTGTGTCCAAATTGGTTGCCAAGGTCGTGCATGTAGATCGATCGCTCTTTTCAGTTTTCAGTTTTCAGGGATCAGGTCAAGGGCTTCTCTCAAGACCATAATCGCATTAGTAATATAGGACTCCTTATACTCTATTGAGTATAAATCCCCAAGTGATAGTCCGAGAGTGTTGAGATACATTGGTCGGTCAGGGTCGCTGGAGTACGTTGTATTGACTATGCCCTGCGCGACTCGGATGAACTCGTGGAGGTAGTCCATTTCTCCAGTTCTTGAGTACTTGCGCCCTAGCTGGATGGCTAGCGTATTCGAGTATAGGTCCCGATCTGAGCAGTTTTATGGCGTCAAAATGATGGCATCTCGTATGGCGTCGAAGGCAGCATCAATGTCAGTTCCTTCTCCTGTTCTCGCATATCGATCCCCAAGACGAATAATAAGGCTATTTAGGTACATGGATAGGTCCGAAAGAACTTCTACAGCTGCATTGATTGTTTGCTGAGTGATTCTGATAAACTCGTCGAGATCCGCTATGCTACCAGTCTGGGCATACTGGTCAGCAAGCGCGGCACTAAGATTATTTAGGTACATAGCTAAATCAGGATCGGTGTCTTATAAAACCTTCAGACTTATCGCATAATGCAAAGAGCTTCTGAAATATCGCTAAATTCTTATATTATAGAGTATCTCTCTACAAGTCATATTCCAAGCTTACTTAAACGTCCAGCTCTATCTAGTAAGTCCACTGGTATTATATTAACAGCCTCTCCACTAACTCGGATAGCTTCTTCAAGGTTATCGGTGTCTTTCGTTATTGAGAAACAGTCTCCAAGTACACCCGAAGTCCATCCAAACAGGCGGCTCTATTATAGTAAGTCTATAGCATCTTATCCAGCGCTCTTCTTGCATCCTAGATCACTTCAATGGTCTCATCAATATCAGACGTTTTCCCAGAGATTTAAATTCCTGCTAGCAGAACAATAAAAGCTATCAGAACATAGACGCCTAAGATACTAAAAGAGTTAATTGCGCTTATTAAAATTTCATTCCTTATCGGATCTAAATCCCAGAAGTCCCAAACAAAGGTCCTGCGGCTTGGCTAAGTTACGGGCAAACCTTTTAATAGTCAGCACTAATACACGCCAGCCGCCACGATCTGCAGAAATGGTTAATAGACGAAAAGAAATTCTTGCCAGAAAAAGGCGTAAGATATAAAGTACGCATGTTATTATGTTCCGATAATGTGAGCCTTTTTGAAGGAATTACTCACGGATCCTAGATAACGATAGTAGTTCCAGGTAGTAAATAATTTTACACATTCTACGGGCCACTAGGCTGATTACTCAATTTCTGCTAATAGGGTTACCCAACGCTTGAATAACGCACATTATAGCCTAGAGTTATATAATCCCTTATTTAGCCAGGCAGAGCATTCCAATTCCTTAACGTTGGTTAGGCTGTGTTTCCAGATCGTGAGGCTTACTCGCCGTTAACTCCTCAACGACCCATTCATCCGGGATATGTATTTGGCTGATATCGATATTGTTGAAAAGACTGCCCGTATCAAATGGCCCTACTGTTGGTAATGGGTCGTTAAAAGTCGGTATTGCCATGGGGTTCAAGCCATATTCTCCAAGATCTGGGCCCAGGTCCCAGGATTCTGTCAAAGTTTGTGGTCCTTGTAAGAAAGCTTCTGGCAAAGAATCCAGCATCGAAGGGTTCCACGGATCAAGCACATCGCTCAAGTTCGATGAACTTGGTGTACCAAGACTCGGTGTCGAAACTGGTTCGATAGTTTCGGTCATATCATGAGAAGGCGTTGAACTCGGGGCACAGCATGAGCGAGGTGGTGTCAGGGAAGTCTCTGTAGGCATATTCGCAGGTTCAGAAGGCGACAAGGCAGCTGACGGTGTTGAGCTTTTGTCTGTAGTGAGCGGCGATTGAATGCCCTTTTTATTTCTGCGACCTGTCTTGTGCGCACATGTGCAAGTCTCGCCCTCATCGCAGCAGCATCGCTCTGAGACGGAACACAGTCAGCATAAACTCTGATGAGACAGGCCAGAAGGGAGCAAACCTTGTCCAAACTGCTTCAGCATGGCCTGGTGAGATGCTGATGCGCATTTGCATTCAGTGTGAACTGATCGGGAGTTGCGCAGGGTCCTACAGTGGTTGCACTGAGAGACCGGACGTCCTTTTCTGCTGACTCTGAGAAGCGGGCGGTCTGTCCCGTGTTATCATGAGTTGTGTCACGAAGGGTGATCCCTGCCATCACAGGGTACTTACCAGTATGATGGCATTTAGCGACGCGGTGGCCGCGGATGCAGGTTTCGCAGGCCAGCTTCTCTACGTTGGAAGTCATCCCGAGAGAAGTCGCATGAGAAATAGTATAATGAACCACGGAAAGATAAAAGTCAAGTACGACACAGCCCGGAGAAAAGAATGAAGTGGAGATGAATTTTGGAAACGACAGATGGAAAAGTAAAGTGGGTAACCAGCGTACATTCGGTACCGGGGGTATGCGGTTAAAGGATACACAAAATAGCTAATTATAACCATTTTTCACAAGCGATAAGCGATAAGCCAGTGAAAAGTGGGGGTAATGGAGTAGGAGACATATTTACTGGCCAAGTTAATTACTTATTAACATCTATTGCCTACTAGATATTAATCTAGATAATTATTTATTAAATATAGCTTATAAACATCCTCAATCCTTAATTAATTTATATTTATAGGTAATAGAAGCGGTATTATGTTAGTATAGTAATTATTAGTACTAGAGTTCCGGATCTTCAACTAACGAGCAGCTTGTAGTGCGGGGCAGTAAAACACGTTAGCCTCATTAGCTACGCCCTAGGTGCTAAAACATACGATCTTATTGTGTTCTAGACTTAATTTCTAGTATATGTAGTATATTAGTATTTTTAATAAGTAGTGCTATTCGTAGTAATAATAATCTCTATTTATAGTAAAGACCCTACTACTAATCCGTATTAGGCTTAACGCTAGCTATAATAACCTTCTTCTAGGCAATTCCTAATTTTTAAAGATTAACTTTATAATAACCTTAATAATACACTTTTACAGATATATATTATTAATATAACACTAAGCAGCTTATACCTACACAGCTAAAGCCCCTTTTATAATAGCTTTATTTTAAGCTTCTTAACTAACTAACTAACTAACTGTTAAGGCTTGAATAAAATAGCCTATAAATTCACTATAAGTAGTAGGATGTACTATAGTAACTGATGAGGAGGTCGAGGAGGAATTAGGTGGATAAAAGGTTATAACTGCCGAATAATAAGGCATAGGGTAGGATTCATAAGATAAAAGTAGGTCCATTGAATAGAGCGAATTTTTCTAAATTTAATAATATATATTATATAATTAGGAAGTTAATAAGTCTCTAATTAAAAGGGAGTTCCTAAAGTAGGAAGTCCTGGGGTTTATATAGATATTCTAAAGAGCAGGCATTAAAATTCCTAAAGAAAGGTAGACCTAATAGTAACGAAATAACTGTTATAAAAACTGCTAAAATTTAGAGAAAAATAAGATATACTTTTTACCTAATTTAGAAGGCACTAGCCTTTAGTAGGCTTATAAAGCTTAAATAAAAAAGTAAGGTTCCTTATAGTATATTATAAATTATCTAACTAAGGGGTAAAATCTTATATATATAATCCTTATTATATAATTATTACGTAACTCAGTTTACATAACTTTCTAACTAATATTCCCTTAATAGGAAATATTTAAAGTTTATAGAAAAACTTTAATATATAGAACTTACTTAATTCTCTATATTTTACTTAGGTAAGCATACTAATCAAAAGCCCTGATTTTTCTTATTATTTTGGTATATATTTTGCCCTAATTAGTTATCTGGATTATAATATATTTCTTAGTTATATAATAAGACCTTTATATAAAATTAGGTCTTAACAAATATATAATAGCTTTAAGAAATATATATAAGTAAAAAAATATAAAATAATATACTTAAGATTTTATTTATATATTTATTTAAATTAAATTCTTTTAAAGATATTAGTTATAGTTATAAGAAAAGGAGTTATAAAATACTTTTTTTCTTTTTATAATATAAATATATATAATCTTAGTTTTTTTAGGTTTTATTTTAAAAGATTATTAGTTATAAGTTATAGTTATATTTATAAAGATATTTTATATACCCTTAAAAAGTAAAAGTTTTTTAATTTTTATAAATTACTTTTTAGTTTATTTTACTTTATAATAAGTATTTTAAATAATAGAAAAACTTATAAAAATAGATTTTTCTAAATTTAAATTTAGAAAAAGTAGCTTATTTTTAAAATAAAAGTTATAAAAAATATAGCTATATTTTCTTTATCTTTTAAAATAAACTTAACCTTAATATATAACGGTTAGGTCTAACTGTATTAAACTAAGCCGTGCTTAGGTTTATTGTTAGCAGATTGCATAGGGCGTAAACTAAGCATTATTAAAGTATTATATCTCTTAATAGTAGATTAATATATATTAGGCTTAGTTAATATAAAGAAGTATTATTAATAGCTAGTAAGCTAAGTTCTATCTAATACTAAATAAATATTTTTATATACTAGCTAAGTAATATATTAGTATATTAAGGTTTAAGGACTAAGATATTTAATTTTAGTCCTAGACTGTAATAGTAGGTCCTTAGTCTATATATAATTAGTACTTTAGTTATAGACTAAGATAGGAGTTATTAATTTATAATAATTAGTAAGAAATTTTTATAGGTAATACATAACGTAACCGCTAGGGTTATAATATAATCTTTCCCTTTCTCTAGGTCTTATCCTTAAGGCCATACTTACCTGCCTATCTATTAGTTCTGCTAAGTATATACTAACTTAGACCTATATTTTTTCCTTTTTATATACCTTACTAATTATAATATTAAGTTATATTTTTAAAACTAAGTATATAAAAACTTCTAAGTCTAGTTCTCTTGCTTAATATATCTATACTTTTAGTAATTATATTATACCGTGTTCCTATTACTTCTATTATAGTCTTATTTATAAGGCTAATAAAAATCAGGCTAACTATTATAGGAATTGCATTAAGGCTAAAGTAGTTTACAATAGTTTAGGTATTATAACCTTTAATAAGTTTTTTTGTAATAGTTTATTAATTTATCTAAGTTATATTAATTTCTTTTCTAGTTTCTAAAAACATAAAGGAGCGTAAGAAGTTAAAAGAAGATAAGGCTAAGGCTGAGGAAGCTCTTAAGGAGGCTATAGCTTATCTTGCCTATATATGTAAAATAAAGCATTATTTTAAGGAGCAGGGTAATAAGCTATTTTCTTATAGTATATAGTTATTAGAGAAGCAGGGTAGTTTTTCTATTAATTAAGCTAAGTCTTTAATTATTTCTAAAGCTCAGTCTTAAAGGGCCCTTAATATTATTAACTAGAATTCTATTTTTACTAATATTCCTTATTCTAATATTAGTAAAAATTCTTTAGGAGTTATTAGGTATTAATAAGGTATTTTAGTAGTTCTTATATATTTTTATTTTCTAGGTAGTTTTTTTACTTTATTAAGTATTCTCTTTAGCTATTAATTTTATAAGTATCCCTAATTACTTCTACTTTATAAACTTCTAGTCTTAAGATTTCTTATAGTTTATTACCTATTTTAACTTATATTATATTTACTGCTAATTTAAGTAATAAAATGTAAAAGACTAGATAGAGCCTAACTTTTTCTAGTAAGTTCAATTTATAGTTATTTTTAAAAATTTTTTATAGTACCTTATAAAGTCTAATAAACTTATAGTCCAATTTATAAGTTAGTTAGTCTATTTTAATATTTTTTATAGATAGGTAGACCATATCTCCCTTTAAAAAGGTTAATCCTTTTAACCGTTTTAGGTTATAGTAGTTTTTTATATATTTTTTAATAAATTTAAGTTCTATTTTTATTTCTTTATATAGGTTTTTAAGGTCATTACTCTTTAATATAGTTACTAGGTTAATTGATTTTTCTTATTATACGTTATAATATATATCTAGTATAAATCTAAAGTTAGCGTAAGCTAGCGTAAGCTTTATACTCTCATTATAGGCAGTATTATAGGCAAGTTAGGCTATTAGTAGTTTCTTAATCTAATTATTCTGTTTATAGTTAATATAATATTATAAGTACTGTTTAAGTACTTGATTTATTTGTTTGGTTTATCTGTTAACTTAAGGTCTAAAAGCAGTTATAAGTTAATAATTTAGTCTAAGCCGTGCTATAAGTAATTACTAAAATACTAATGTAAATATAGGTCCTCTATCTAAAAGGATTTCTGTAGGTAGGCTATATATACTAATAATATATTAGTAAAAAACATAGGAAAGTTATTTTATATTTATTGCTTCTTAAAATAGTAAATAGTATAAAAATTTTATAAGTTAGTTAACTATAACTATAATACTATTATAGAAGATTCTAGTTAAGGGGTCTTCTAATAAGGGTAACTTTATAATAAAGTCTATTATAATTAAGTCCTAAGGTTATTATGCTACTAGAAGTAGTTATAACTACCTATAAGGTTTATATCTTCATGCTTTTATATATAAGCATAAATTATATTATTTAATAACTTATTTAATGTTTTTTTTTTTACAGTATAACCTTATTCTTATAGTTTCTTAAGTATTTTTATTACTCCTTAGTATCTATATAATAGGTATAAATAAAATTCGTAAAGGAAGTTATGTCCTTATTCTATAGTAGTATTAATATTAGTATTACGTATTATTTATATAATCGTTTTAACTAGTTAGGTAAATCTGTATTCCCCTTATTTATCCTTTTTAGAAGCTATTCCTTAATTTTAACAGTTCCTGTATTAAAGTTATATTATTAACTAATAGTATCTACGCATTTATTATTAGTTCCTTTATAGTATGTAATTATAAAGTCAAATTTGTATAGGTATTTAGCATAGTATAGTTATTATTAGTTTAGTTCTTATATTATAGTAAAATAGGTAATATTTTTATAATTAGTAAATACCTTAATTAGATAATTACTTTCTTTAAAATAGTATCTAAATTCCTTAAAATAGTTAATAATAGCTAGGAATTCTTTATTATAGATAGGATAGTTAAGTTCTGCTTTATATATCTTATATAAGTAAAAAGCAATAAGGTATAATATACTGTTATTATCTTATTGTCCGATTTATCCTCCCAGGGCAAAGTTAGAAGCATCAGTCTTAAGCTTAACTTACCAGTTAGGGTTAAATATAATTAGAACTGGTTTACTAGTAATAGCTTCTTTAAGCTATTTAAAAGCCTTTTAGGCCTTATTATTCTATCTAAATTATATTTCCTTTTTATAAGTTTTATAAAAGGAATTACTATTTTACTAAAGTTTTTAATAAATTATTAGTAGTAGTTAGTAAATCCTAAGAAGGATTATACTTCTTTAACTAAGTTAAGTTATTTCTATTTAGTAACTATAGCGATTTTTTATTTATCTATTTATATCTTATTATATAAGATTTTATAGCCTAAGTATATTACTTAGCTTTAGTAAAAATAGCTTTTAGTAGGTTTAATAAGTATATTAGTATTCTATAGTACCTTTAAAACCTTATAGATATGTTCTATATGCTTTTCTTCTATATTAGAGAGGATAAGGATATTATCTAGGTAGTAAACTATAAAGATATTAAGGTACTCTTATAGTATATTTATAATTATTCTTTAAAATACTGCAGGGGTATTTATAAGTCTAAAGGGCATAACTAGGTACTTAAATAGTCTATATTTTGTTTAGAATACTATTTTCTATTTATTACCTTCCTTAATTCTAATTAAGTTATAGGCTACTTTAAGGTCTAGAGCTATAAAAATCGTTTTCTAAACAGTCTATCTTTAAGTTCTGTAATAAAAGGTAAAGGCATTCTATCCTTTTCTATAATTTCGTTAAGCTAATAATAGTCTATAACTAGTTATAATTTATCTATATTTAGTTTTAAAATAAATATAATAGGATATCTAGCTAAGGATTTTAAGGTCTAAATATATCCTTTTTTAAGTATATCTTTTAACTATTCTTTTAATATTATAAGTTCTGTTTTTATAAGGTTATAGATTAAAAAGAACTTTAAGTTCTTACTATCCTTTAGAACTATTTTAATATTCCAGTATAAATATTTTAGGAGTTTTATATCTAACTCTTTTATAAAGAGTTTCTTATAGATATAGTACTAGATTAGTATATTTTTAAGTTATTTATTAGATTCCTTTTTAGTAATCTATTTTATCTCTTAAAGATCTTAGTTTAATTATTTAAATTAGCCTTTAAGAGTTACTATTATTTATTTAATATATTTTGTTCTGTCTTTATAGTACTTATATTATATTCCTTTTAAAATAAGTAATATTATATTACTCCTATCTTTATTACTCTTATTAGTTAAAATTTAAGATTTTATATTATTATTATCTAAATTAGTTTTATTATTTAAAGGGTAATCTTTATAGACTACCTAGCCAGTTCTCTAGTTAAATTATAGGTTATAGCAATCTAACTATAGATATCCTAGTACTAAGTTATACCTATTAGTAGGAATTATATTAAAGTTAATTCCTTAGTTTTTTCTATTAATAAATACCTTAAGGTAATTAATCTCTTTAGTTATTTCTTTATTATTATAATTATAAGATCTTCCTTTTCTATTTCTAATAGTATAGGGGTTTTTCTTAGTTTTCTAGGGTAGCTAGAGATTATTTACTATATTAAGGGAAATATAGTTTATATCGGCTTTGCTATCTACAAGTATACTTAGCTACTTGCCCTTAATTCTAACTCTTAGTTTAAGGCAGGTTTATTAACTAGGATTTATAGTTATTCTTAAAGCTTTTTAGGAAATCTATCCCTTTTTACTCTTTTACTTATCTAGTACTCTTTTACAGATAGTAGTATTCTTTTCCTATCTATAGGTAGTTATAACTATATTTACTATCTATATAGTTAATATTATTAAGGTATTTATACTAGTAAGCTAGTTTATTTTAGTATTTTACTTCTATTTATATAATTCATTTATCTAACATTATATCTTTATTTATTATTTTTACTAATCTTATCTTATTAAAATATTTATTTTCTTTTACTACTTAGCTAGTTTTAGGGGTAAGGATATTTTCCTATTCCTTCTTTAGTCTATTAACTTTTATAATAGCTTTATAGGTTTCTTTATTTAGTTTTTCTTTTTCTATCTTATCCTATACCTCTTATCCCTATTTAGTAATATAATAAGAATTTCTAATGTAATTTAAGGCTTATTCTTATATTTCTATATTTACCTTAAGTTTAACTACTTAAGTTCCTCTATATCTTTTATTAATTTAGTAGCTAAGGATATTAATAATTAGGTAGGGTTTTTACTTTTTATATTCCTTAGTTTAAACTAAAAAGTAATTATTTACTTCCTTTATTTACTAGTATTATAAGCAGTAATATTATATATAGGATATTTATAATATCTATTAATATTTTAAGTATCTTAGGTACCTCCTTAGGTCCCTTTTTACTTAGATTTCTTCTTTAGGTATTATTAAATCTTTTACTTTATTTTCAATATATACTTAAATATAAATATTATTATCTTATTCTATAATTACCCTTTCTTTAGCTAATTTAGCGTATTTAAGTACTTTACTATACTATACTCTATTTCTAAGTTTATTATAGTATAATATAATTTCTATATTCTAGATTATATAGTTTACTCTTTATTTAATTTTCTTAGCTTTAAAGTCTTAACTAGTTCTTACTACTAATATATAGTTTAGGTTACTATAATATCAGTTTAGTTTTCTAAATGTAGTTCTAATAGGGATCTTATTTATACTCCTGCTTAGTTAGATAATTCTATTCTAGACTTTAATAGGCATTTCTATTTTTATAAATATTTAGTTTATAGTATTATTAAGCTTATAGTTAAAATCTAATATACTTAGTTCATTATCCAGGTTAGGGTTAACTTCCTTTCCTTTTCTAACTATAGTAATGGTTTTTCTAGTTATTTTAAACTTCTTTAGTTCAGGGATAGGTATTTATTTTAGTTTAATATTATTATTTAGTTTATTTTTCTTATATAGCTCCCTTTTTACTAATTCTATTATTCTTTTATTTTTTCTTTAGTTTTAAAATATAGTATTTTTAATATTAGTACTAAGTATCCTAGAACAGGTTATTATTCTTATAGGATATATAGATAGTACTTCTCAAGTATTTATTCCTTACTAAGGAACAGGTCACAGATGTAGATTAGAATTCCTGCTCTGTTTATATAGGGTATTATATAGTTATTATATCTATCTTTCCTAATTATATTAACTATTTTAATTGCCATTTATAGTTCATTGCTATTTCTTCTAGTAGTACTAATTATCTTACCTTTTAGTACTAGTCTATATTTTTAATTAGTTTTAACAGGGTTTTTATATTTTTAATTAAAGTATTCCTTCTTACTATAGTTCTAGCAAGTAATTTTAGACTTATCTTTCTTAGTTATTCTAATAGTTATTAGTCCTAGTTTAGTTCTATATTAGGTATTAACTTATTATATTTTTCCTTAGTTAGTATAGTACTGTAGTTTATTATTATTTTATAGTTTATTCTAGGAGTTATAGGTTTTCTATACAAATTATTAATTATTAATCTTAATAGCTATATTAATATATTTTACTAGTATTTTTAGTTAGTTTTCCTTCTAGAGTTTAGCTTATATTAGTTCTATAAGTATATTAAAGAAAAATAATATTAATATATCTTAGTCCTAGGGTAGTTTACTTATAAGTTCTAGGAACTCTACTCCCAGGGTTAAAGCTAATCCTGTTTATTTAAAGGCTTTAATTTATCTTTCTATATATCCCTTTTTATTAATAGTTCTAAAAGCTATCTTAAGTACTTCTTCTATTTTATATTATCTATTTAGTCTAAAGAGTGTTAAGACCTAATTTTATATAAAGGTTTTATTATATAACTAAGGAATATATTATGATCCAGATGACTAATCAGGGCAAAATATATACTAAAATATTGAGAAAAATCAGGGCTTTCGATTGGTGTGCTTACCTAAGCAAAACGTGGAGAATTGAGCAAGTTCCACATATTAAAGTTTTTCTATAAACTTTAAATATTTCCTACTAAGGGAATATTAGTCAGAAAGTCATGTGAGCTGGGTTACGTAATGATTATATAATAAGGATTACGTATATAAGATTTTACCCCTCAGTTGGATGATTCATGACACACCATGAGAAACCTTACTTTCTTATTTAAGCTTTATAAGCCTACTAAAGGCTAGCGCCTTCCAAATTAGGTAAAAGGTATATCTTATTTTTCTCCGAATTTCGGCGGTTTTTATGATAGTCATTTCGTCACCATTGGGTCTACCCCTCTTTGGGAATTTCAATGCCCGCTCTTTGGAATGTCTATATAAACCCCAGGACTTCCCACTTTGGGAACTCCCTTTTAGTTAGAGACTTATCAACTTCCTGATTACATAATATATATCATAAAATTCGGAAAAATTTGCTCTATTCAACGGACCCACTTTTATCTTATAAATCCTACCCTATGCCTCATTATTCGGCAGTTACAACCTTTTATCCACCTAATTCCTCCTCGACCTCCTCATCAGTCACTATAGTACATCCTACTACTTATAGTGAATTTATAGGCTATTTTATTCAAGCTTTAACAAAGAGTAAAGCAGTTCTTAACTATAGGCAAATTAGTAAATTATTTATATAGTCTTTTATAATAGGTTAAAACTATTTAGCAACGGTTTTAGTAAGTCTTCCGGCTATATATATTACCTTAGCAGCGTTATTATAAAACTGGTTTAGGTAGTAGGTAATAAAGGCTCTACTTTAAGTAAGAAATATAGGTAGCTTGCTAGAGGTACTATTAAAAAGCTCAGGCAGGCTAGGCTTAAGGATTTTACCGGGGTCTTTCCTATTACTAGCTAATATTACTAGGTTATATATTTCCTATTAGGTAGCAATATTATTCTACTGCTATTATTACTAGAATACTATAGCTTCCTCTAATATCTAGTATATCTTATTTAACTTATTAGTAATATTTCTAAGTTATTCTTAAAGTTATTTAACTTCTTTATTATTATCTTAGGATAAGTTATTTATATCTTTTATATTCTGGTTAGTTAGTAGGTAGTTTACTAGGCTAGTATTAACAGGTATAGTAAGCTATTATCCCTAAGGGTTAGCAGTGCCCTGCTAGTAAATAGGATTAATATTTACAGATATTACATTTATATTACTTAGCGTTACACAGTACGGTCTAAATAAGAGCTATTAATATATAATAGTTAGGTCTAACTATATTAAACTAAGCTATACTTAGGTTTATTATTAGCAGATTATATAAGATATAAACTAAGTATTATTAAAGTATTACATCTTTTAATAGTAGATTAATATATATTAGGCTTAGTTAATATAAAGAAGTATTATTAATAGCTAGTAAGCTAAGTTCTATTTAATGCTAAATAAATATTCTTATATACTGGCTAAGTAATATATTAGTATATTAAGGTTTAAGGACTAAGATATCTGGTTTTAGTCCTGGACTGTAATAGTAGGTCCTCGGTCTATATATAATTAGTGCTTTAGTTATAGACCGAGATAGGAGTTGTTAGTTTATAATAATTAGTAAGAAATTTTTATATGTAACACGTAACGTAACCGCTAGGGTTATAACATAATAGTTATAGTTAAAAAAAATAATTTTTTATAGAAATATATAAAAAAAAATTATATATTTTTAATGATTTTTTTTATAATAGTAAAAATACTACTAGGCTTATAACCTGTTAAAGCTTAAATAAAATAGCTAATAAATTTACTATAAGTAGTAAAATATACTATAGTAACTAATAAAGTAAAAAGAAAGTATTAAGTAAATAAAAAGTTATAATTACTAAGTAATAAGGCATAGGGTAAGGTTAATAAGTGTTAAGGCTTGAATAAAATAGCCTATAAATTCACTATAAGTAGTAGGATGTACTATAGTGACTGATGAGGAGGTCGAGGAGGAATTAGGTGGATAAAAGGTTGTAACTGCCGAATAATGAGGCATAGGGTAGGATTTATAAGATAAAAGTGGGTCCGTTGAATAGAGCGAATTTTTCCGAATTTTATGATATATATTATGTAATCAGGAAGTTGATAAGTCTCTAACTAAAAGGGAGTTCTCAAAGTGGGAAGTCCTGGGGTTTATATAGACATTCCAAAGAGCGGGCATTGAAATTCCCAAAGAGGGGTAGACCTAATGGTAATAAAATAACTATCATAAAAATTGCCGAAATTCGGAGAAAAATAAGATATACCTTTTACCTAATTTGGAAGGCGCTAGCCTTTAGTAGGCTTATAAAGCTTAAATAAGAAAGTAAGGTTTCTCATAGTATATCATGAATCATCTAACTAAGGGGTAAAATCTTATATACGTAATCCTCATTATATAATCATCACGTAACCTAGTTTACGTAACTTTCTAACTAATGTTCCCTTAGTAGGAAATATTTAAAGTTTATAGAAAAACTTTAATATGTGGAACTTGCTCAATTCTCCACACTTTGCTTAGGTAAGCACACCAATCGAAAGCCCTGATTTTTCTCAATATTTTGGTATGTATTTTGCCCTGATTAGTCATCTGGATCATAATATATTCCTTAGTTATATAATAAGACCTTTATATAAAATTAGGTCTTAACAATAAGATAAAAGTAAGTCTGTTAAATAAAGCAAATTCTTCTAAATTTAATAATATATATTATATAATTAGAAAGCTAATAAGTCTTTAATTAATAAGGAGTTCCTAAAGTAAAAGGTTTTAGGGTTTATATAAATATTTTAAAAAGTAAGTATTAAAATTTCTAAAGAAAGGTAAACTTAATAGTAATAAGATAACTAATATAAAAACTACTAAAATTTAAAGAAAAATAAAATATACTTTTTACCTAATTTAAAAAGCGCTAGCTTTTAATAGGCTTATAAAGCTTCAATAAAAAGTAAGATTTCTTATAATATATTATTAATTATCTAACTAAGGGGTAAAATATTATATATATAATCCTTATTATATAATTATTATATAACCTAGTTTATATAACTTTTTAACTAATATTTCTTTAGTAGGAAATATTTAAAGTTTATAAAAAACTTTAATATATAGAACTTGCTTAATTCTTTACATTTTGCTTAAGTAAGTATACTAATTTAAAGCCTTGAATTTTTATTAAACCAAATTCTATATAATTATTTTTAATTAATTTTATTCTAACTTTTAGTATTTTATTACTCCTTTTTAGTTTTTCTTTAGTTATATAATTAGTATTATTTACAAATAAGGCTTATTTAGGTTAAACTACTTATAATATTATATAATCTATCTTAATTATATAATATTACTAGTTTAATACACTTATTTAGAGTAAAAATACTATAATACTTTAACTACTTAAAGTTTTATTTTCTAGGTTTCTTTTATTAATATACTAGAAATTATTTAAAGTCTTTTATTATATCTTATTATTATATACCTCGCTATTATAATTTAAATTATACCCTGCCTTTTTAATAAGTTAATTAATAATTAGACTATTATTATATATAAATAATAAATAAATCTTATAAATAATAGATAAATTATTTAATTAATTTAAATAATAGGCCTTTCTTTTTAAGATATTTAAGCCTTTTTTTATTATAAAATTTAATTTATTTTTCTTTTCTTTAAGTATTAATACTATATTTAGTATATACCTCTCTTTTCTAGCTATTTAACTGCCTCTTTAAGCTTTGTTTTTTACTTTTAAAGTATATTTATTAATTACTTTCTTAATAGAATTTAATATATATTTTTAAGTTTTTTATATTATTTTTATTACTATATTATATATACTTTTATACTTTAAAATACTTATTTAAAGATTATTAGCTAACTTTTAAATAGTAAATTACCTTTCTTTAAGCCTCTTACTATTTAGTAAGTTAGCTATTTCTTTTAAGCTTTAAATTATTAAAATACTTTACTAATTTATATTTAGTAAAAATAATACTTTCTTTTACTTTTTCTACATTAAGGTTTATTATACTAAGTAAAAGGCATAGGTTATTACTACTAATATAGCTACTAATAAAATATAAGTCTTTTTATACTTTATTTCTTTATTTTAAATTACTTTTTAATTTTTTAATTTTTATAGTAATACTAAGTAGTACTAAGTCTTATACTTAGCTTACCTTAATAATATTATTACTAATTAAAGCACTAAGGAGTATTAGGCTAAGCTAGGTATTTTATATTATAAGCGCCATAACCCTAGTAGCTCTTACTGCCCTATATAAGTAGTATATATCTTAACTTTAAGTTATATTTTACTAATTTAAGTTATATAGCCTTACTATTACCTTACTTACTCCTTTCTTTTTCTTAAATTATATTTATTAAAATAAGTATTTTATTAATAAATTTATAAGTATTTTTATAGCTTATTTTATTATTTTAAACTATATTAATACTTTTAAAAATTCTTAAAAAGAATAAGTACTATATTATAACTAAAGTTATTTTAAAAGGTATTTAAGCTAGTAACTTCCCCTTAGTTAGTAATCCTTGCCTTGCCTAGGTAAGGTATGTTTTTTTTATACTATAGCTAGTAGTTTTTATTTTCTTTGTAAAAGAAAGTTATACCCTTTAGGCTTTTATTTACTAATTTTAAATTCTTAAGTTTTCCTTTTTAAATTAATATTTATATTTTAAAGTAACTTTATATAATTTAAGGTATAAAATATATAAATAAAACTTAAAGTACTTTAAGTAATATTAAAAGAAATCTTATATTTATAAACTTAGGGCAATTTAAGTAATATTAAAAGAAATCTTATATTTAAGATAACCTTAAAGAATTATATAGTAATAAAATAAAGCTTATTTTTTAAATATCTAGCTTATTTAGGATCTTTTTAATTAATCTTTTATTAAGATTTATATTTTAATAACCTTAAATATAATCCTTAATATTTATAAGGCTAAATAGCTTATAACTCTTTTTTAGCTTATTGCCTTATAGTACTTTTATAAGTATATTTATAATTAGCTTTAAGCTTACTTTATAGCTTAGAGATATTATTTTCTTTTAAATATATTTTTATAGTTAATAAGTATAGATATCTATATATTAAAGTTTAGTCTTTAGCTTTTATAAGCAATTCTTAAGAAAATATATTATTTATTAATTATTATAAATAAAGTATAAATTAATACTTTATAGCTTATTTTATAGGCTTTAAAGTAGCCTTTATTAAAATAGCCCTTTTTTTATAGCTTATAAAAAGCAAGTAGCTCTGCCTTAGTTATTAATATAGTTACTATATTTTACTTATTTACTTATTATTTTATAAAACCTCTATAAATCTTTATTATATAGCCTTATAAGCCTTTTTAATTAAGGGTATTATTAGTAAATAATATATTACTATATACTATAAATTCTCCTTTAAGGCTAAACTTTAAACTATAGAAATAAATTATATATAGGTAATTAAAGATATAGTTAATAGCTTTTATATACTTTTTACTTAAATTATTTATAAACTAAAATAGTCTTAAGATTATAAATATAATATTTAGTTAATTAATAATACTTATATAAAGAATTAATTTAATTACCTTTTTATACTAGTTTACTATATAATTATTTACCTTTTTTAATTTAAAAAAGTTTTTTCTTTTTATTAAAAAGGTATTTATAGTATTTATAGTAAATATTTTATAAATTTTCTTAAGATATATAGTTTAAGCTACTTAAATAATTTTATTAATATAATTTTAAATAACCTTTATCCTTAAAAACTATTATAGCTTATATTCTTTAATTAACTTATATTTTTCTTAAAAGGATTTTATAAGTTATAATTTAGCTTTTTATTTTCTTTTTAAATATAATAATTATATTATCTATATAGAAAATAATTAGTAAATTTCCCTTTTAGTAGTAATAGCTTTTATTTAATATTAGCTTATAGTTTAAAGCTGTTAAGACCTAATTTTATACAAAGGTCTTATTATATAACTAAGGAATATATTATAATCCAGATAACTAATCAGGGCAAAATATATACCAAAATAATAAGAAAAATCAGGGCTTTTGATTAGTGTGCTTACCTAAGCAAAATGTAGAGAATTAAGTAAGTTCTATATATTAAAGTTTTTCTATAAACTTTAAATATTTCCTACTAAGGGAATATTAGTCAGAAAGTTACGTAAACTAGGTTACGTAATAATTATATAATAAGGATTATATATATAAGATTTTACCCCTTAGTTAGATAATTTATAATATACTATAAGAAACCTTACTTTTTTATTTAAGCTTTATAAGCCTACTAAAGGCTAGCGCTTTCTAAATTAGGTAAAAAGTATATCTTATTTTTCTCTAAATTTTAGCAGTTTTTATAATAGTTATTTCGTTACTATTAGGTTTACCTTTCTTTAGGAATTTTAATGCCTGCTTTTTAGAATATCTATATAAACCCTAGGACTTCCCACTTTAGGAACTCCCTTTTAGTTAGAGACTTATTAACTTCCTAATTATATAATATATATTATTAAATTTAGAAAAATTCGCTCTATTCAATGGACCCACTTTTATCTTATAAATCCTACCCTATGCCTTATTATTCGGCAGTTATAACCTTTTATCTACCTAATTTCTCCTTGACCTCCTCATCAGTCACTATAGTACATCCTACTACTTATAGTGAATTTATAGGCTATTTTATTCAAGCCTTAACAAAAGCCTATAATATATTACTAAGTTCTTTTTACTATAAAAGCAGTATATTTTATAGTTTATATAGCGCTTTATAAAGAAGTAATACTTAGTTTTCCTTTTTACTCTTTTTAAAGCCTAAAGATAATTCTATAAAGATATTACTTAGTAGTTTTATATTTATAAATATATTAACTATATTATGTTATAATAGCTTAAGATTGTACTTTATAGTAATTATAAGTAATATTTAAAATAGCATCTTAGTAAGAGTTACTATATATATTTTATTTATAGTTAATTTTACTTATTAATCTCCTTAAATAATAAGTCTTGCCTTATACTTTTATAGGTAGCTATACTTATTAAATTTATAAGTAAATACCTATATATAGTTAAGTATTTTTAAGTTATTAATATATAAATTATACTTTATAATTTTAGTTTAAGATCCTATTTACTTATAATTCTCTAAGTAATTTTCTTATACTTTCCTAAACTTTACTTTTAATTTATATTTTAAGAAATTACTATAAGAACTTAAAGCTAAAGGTAAATTCTTTTTATAGTATTTTTATTTATTAAGAAAGAGGCTTATTTAAGTTATTTATACCTTATACTTAGGCTTTAAATTTTTTACTAATATACCTACTCTTTATTACCTTTATTATTAACTTTCTTTCTTTCTTTATAATAAGAGTAGCTATTAAGCTAGTATTAAAGGCTTAGTTTAGTATATAAAGGTCTTTCTTTACTCTTTTCCTAGCCTTTATACCTTAACTTATTTAGATTTTTAATCTTATAAAAAGCTTAAAGGTAAGCTTTTTAGTAATATAAAAAGTAGTTTAAATCTTACTTAAGTATATTTTATTAGTATTATACTTTCTTTATCTTTTAACTTTGTTTTTTAAGTAAATAAGTCTTTAATTAGGCTTTTAAGGTATATTTCTTATATCCCCTTCTTATTAAGGCTCTAAACTAGGTTTATTATTTAATTAATTTATTTAGAGCTTAAAAAAGCTTATAACTATTATTATACCTCTTTAAGGGTCTATTCCCTAATAGTATTCTTTATCTATACCTTATTAATACTAAAGAATTCCTTTTTATTAAAAATAATATCTTAAGTTATATAGACTTTATTTATAATAAGGTTTTATACTTTAAAGATATTTAAGGAATTATATTTAACTAGGTATTTTATTTATACTTTTAGGCTTATTTTTAATTAAAAGTCCTTTTCCTTTTTTTATACTTTTTTTATTAAAAAGAATGCCTTATATTTAATACTTTTAATATAATTAATTTCAGGCTAGTTACCTTTTTCTATAATTAAAATATTTAAAAAGTAGCTCTTATATAGGGTTTTTTACTTTAGTTATTACTTTAGTATTTAGTTTAGGATATATATTACTATTCTTACTATTTTAAGCTAAAGACCTAAAAGGAAATTACTATTAATTATTAGTAGCCTTACTTTCTCTTTAACTAGCTCCCTAGAATGCTTTTTAAAGCTATTTTATTATTAAGTTTTTAGTATACTTTTATTTACTTTAATTCCCTTTCTTAAAAATTATATATATATTAAATACCCTTTTTATAACTTATTATTTATTTCTATAACTTGTAGTCTAACTTTATATATTATTTTAAGTATTTTAGTAAAATACTTAAGTATCATTAATAGATTTTTATTATAGCAGTTTATAAAGTAGTAATCTTAATATAGTTCTAAATAGTAGTTTATAATAATAGTATATAATATATAACTATTTATTTTAACTAAATAGTTATAAAAATTAATTAATACTCTTTCCCTAGCTTTTAAGGGTTATTTTTATAATTTATAGTACTTTTAATATTTTATTTTAGCCAAAGTATATATATTATATTTTACTATTATTAGACCTTTAATCTTAGCTTTAAAGGTATAGTTTACTAAGTACTTTAAACTCCTTAGTCCTAGATATTTTAGTTAATAGTACTATATCCTTACTAAAGCCTTATTAGGCTTATTTACCTATTTTAAGGGTATAATTAAATATATACTAGTTATATTTTTATTTAAGCTTATATAATGCTTAACTATTTATATATCTTAATATATTAGTACTATTTTATTAGTTTTACTAATACCCTATTTATTATAGCTTATATAGTAATACTAATTTAGTACCTATTTTTAAGTAATAAACTATATAATATAAAGTTAATATTTAAGGCTTATTTTATAAGTTTATAACTTAAATTTTTATATTTTTATATCCTTAAATTAGTAGCTATTTAGACCTAGTAAATACTCTTTCTTTATATTAAGCAGCTTTTATTAACTTAAATTGTTCTAGGTTATTAAATATATATAAGGTAGTTTTAAAGTCTAGGATATATAAGTTATATAATAAGTATTTATTACTTAAGGCTAAGAAAGTAGCTGCCTTTTTTAAAATTAAAGGGCTTACTAAAAATAGTTAAGTTAACTTTTTCCTTAAGACTTTATTATTTATTTAAAGTTTTTAATAAAGTTCCTTAATATTTTTATTTCCTTTTAGGTATTATTTAAATATATTTAGCTATTTTTAGTTTAGTTAAAACTTCTTAAGTACTACTTTAAGGAATATTACTTAATATAATATACTATTAAGATATTTATAATTTTTCTTATATAGTATATATTTCTTTAGGGTCTTAATACTTAGCTAGGCTTACTTTACTAAGCCTTTTTAGATTTATTAATAGCTAACTAGCTTTATTTTATATTTCCTAATAATATGCCTTATTTTACTAAATTTAAAGCTCTAACTATTAGTTTAAAGCTCTTTTTTATAACCTAATTAGCTTATAATTTATTACCTTTTCTTTTACTATCTTAAATTTCTTATCTAAACTATATAAAAAGTTTAATAAAAAATAAAATTTATTTTTAATTTCCTTTTATTTTAACTTTATTTAATTTATAAGAAGATCTTAAAGTATTAATTTAAAGCCTATTATAGATTTTTAAACTAAGTATTTAAATATTAAGCCTTAGTAATACCTCTAAGCTTTTTAACTTAGATTACTATTTTCTATTTTATAATTTACTTTTTCTAGTTAGCTTTAGGGTTTAAAGTGTTTTTTAATACTTTAAAATAGTATTTTTAAGCTTGTTTTCTTTATATAGTATTATTAATACTATATATAGCTTTAAGGTTAAGGAAAAATTATAATATATTATTATATTTATTTAAGTTACTTATAGTAAGTAAGTATATTTTAATATAGTAAAGGCTTTTTTTTTTAATTATTTAATTTGGTATATTATAGATACTATCTGCTTATTTATTATATTAGTTAAAGCCTATATAATAAATATTTATTTTAGCCTTATAAGTCTTTTTATTCTATAGGCAGTAAGTTATTATATTTAATTATATAGTATTCTTTACGTTTAGTACTTAAGCTATCTAGGAATAGCTTACTATATAGTATTGCTTAGTAATCTATAATCTTAGGCCTTTGTAGCTTTTAAATATATAGATTTATAAAAAAGCTTAAATCTAATAGTTAGCCTAGCTTATATACCCTTTCTGTAGTTATTTTTATAATATATAACTATTTAAAGGAATCCTAGTTATTAGGGCTATTAAGAAGGTAGGTCTTTATATTTATATTATAAGATATTATATTATATATAAGATCTAGCTCTTAAGGTTTATTTTAATAATTCACTTTTCTTTTTATAATTATAGCTGCCTTAAATAAGTATAGCTTTAAGACTTTTAATTATTAAACTAAATTTTATATAATTATTCTTAATTAATTCTATTTTAACTTTTAGTATTTTATTACCTCTTTTTAGTCTTTTTTTAATTATATAATTAGTATTATCTATAAATAAGGCTTATTTAGGTTAAATTACTTATAATATTATATAATCTGTTTTAATTATATAATACTATTAGTTTAACAATTTTCTTATTATTTTCGTATATATTTTGCCCTAATTAGCTATCTAGATTATAATATATTCCTTAGTTATATAATAAGGCCTTTATATAAAATTAGGTTTTAATACTTAGCTACTTATTAATAAGCTAAGGGCTATAGATATAAAACTTTCTCTTTTTTTAAAGAGGGAATAAGAAAAAACTATAATTTTATTAGCTTTTTAATATATTTAATAATTAATATAAATTAGTAAGAGTATATATAATATAAATACCTTTTAAGTAAGTTTATAGTATTTTTTAAATAATATAATAATAAAGTTATTAAAAAACTACTAAAAATAAAACTTAACTATTTTATAAAAAAAACCCTTTATAATTAGTAATTAATAATTACTATTACTAATTACTAACGATTTTACAACCCTGGGCATCCTTCTTTTTAATATCAGACCCGCAACCCTTAGCTTTACTGACTAGGTCATTCCAGCCGCAACACGGACAGAAAATATAATTCGTTCCTTGATAGTACAGCTCAAGGGCTGCTTGACATGGACGGATCTTGTGCTGCAAGTTCCCCTGAGCTGGTTTTTAACAAATGGGATTCCCTCGACCTGTTAGACAATGCTCTTCGGAAATGGAATACATGAAATTCATGTCATATTGGCGACTCTACGATTCACCATAGCCCCACATACGATTACCCTCTCACACCTCTTCGCGATGATGATGTCGCTAGCATTACGATTTTGTACACTAGAGGCCCTGAGACCATTAAAGGGATGGATTATAGTTTGTTGTACGGTGCCGAGTGCCGAAGTTTGCATTCCGAAAATTTCTCTATATGGATCTAGCATTCCAATTAAAAGTATAACTTTTAAGACAGGGCTTTTGCCCTAGTCTTCAGTACATAAGGACTATTCCTCCTCTGAGAAATTACCTTTAGCTTATATCCTCAATCCTTTTACTACTCCAAAATCTCTATCTCTCTGTAAAACTTTTCTTTCTATCCATTACCATGAGTCTCAAAGTTACTCTCCTGATTCTAAGCCTTTCTTTTCCCAGTCTAGCTTCTGTCTACAACGACTGGTCATTCTCAAAAGCACCAAGCAATGGACTCAATGACATAACCTTCCCGATCAGTATGAATGGTGCACCCCGCGTAGATGGCTACTACTTCGCTCAGCAATTCTCATTCAATGGAGTTCCCGATGTTGGATATACAGGCCTTCAGCCTCGCTACGACAGTCGACGCAGACAAGTTATCCACGCTGCCTTTTCCTCTTTTCAAAACGGCACAACAACTAAGCACAGAAACTGTCACCAGGGGGCCGACGGCGGGCCTGGGGTGAGCTGCGCACTCGATATTTACGGCAATTACTCTCATCTGTATAGTATCACCGTGGAGAACATTGGTGGAACTGCCTGGAGGGGAATACTTGTTGATTCGGTGACTGGAAAGTCATACGTAATTGGAGAATGGACACTACCATCCCAGGCGGGGAAAATAGTCAATGGACAGCTTGGCTTTGTAGAGTACTTCATCTGGAATGATGGACAGCCATCTCACAACTGTACATCTCAGCCATTTACGCAAGTCTTTTTCGGAAACCCAACCTCCCGTACACGAGGGGCACGAGGTGGGAGGATTGCGGATATCTGGGAGGATGGTGAATGTGTGGGTAAACTTAATCTACAGGCTACACATATCTCCAAGGGTTATCAGATTCAGGTTGGATTTAAATAGCATTCTATAGTACAATGTTAAGATATATTATACTTACTAGCTCTTTAATATAACTACTTAAATAGAAGCAGATTATTAATATAAATAGACTGTTAGTTAAACTGTTTATTAAATATAGGAATAGCTCTTAAGAGAGGGTTAGATATAATATAAATTAATTTATTTATACAATAATACAGCGGATTAATTTTATATATATATAAGAAACTACTATAGCTCGATGCAACTTTACAGCTCAATCTAATTTCCAACCTTAAGACCAATAGCATGGTTTACAGACCGCGTAATCTGGCCTATTGTTCGCAAATAGTAGACCGCTCTAGCCACGTAGGCAAAGCAGGTTTTCGTGAAATGAAGTTGACTTATCGACCCTTTGCACCATTTGTAGAGCCGCAGGGACAAAGTGGACACCGCTGCTGTTCCTGGGGGTTTCCGAGCATGCAGTCGGCGGTGGGCATTCAAGTTATCTCGACGAGTAAAGGTATCTTTACCACAGAACTCGCACTTCAGATGATATGTCCTTGGCTTGTGTTTGCTACGTATACTTAGCCCAAGCCTCTTCTACAGAATCATACTTACGTCACATAATGACGCGTGGCATGCTCCTTGCGCTTGAAACTCTTGGTGCATGTTTTATGAGAGCATGGGTAGCGCAAGCTCTCCTTCAAAGATATTGCTAGGAGAGCTGAAGCCTTGTCCAGTTCATCTATATAAGTCAACGTGTGATCGACTTTCGACTCACGGTATGTCTACCTTGTGAATTGGCCGTTGGAGTGAATACACCAGAGCTCTGGATAGACTCTGAGTTCCTTCTGTCTGATATGTTGCATGAGTCAGAATGCAGAGCGGAGCGGCCCCAAACGGATTCACCTGGCGCTGGCTCAATCAACTCCCAAGATGAACCGTCAAGCCTTGAGCCCACACTAGGTGGACTAGCCACAGGCATCTTAATAGACTGAAGCGAATGATGCAAAATGTATCCATCGTCAAGAGCCATCGTAGCATCGAAGAGGGGATCGACGTCCGGAACAAAGGGATCAATGAGAAGAGGCTCATTCTTCTCAATAAAGGAAACCTCAAAGTTCATGCCGAATAATTTTGGAGTCTGGGGTATAAAATACGGAGCACCTGTGAAATTCTCGGCGAAGGAAGGCAACTCAGGATACTCGTAGTCGACGGTAGAATTGGAGCGGTCAGGGACTTTACCCCATCTCAAAAAGGTCAGCTATATGCCCCGACGTCTGAGTAGCAATGCTTCACTTATAGAACTCCTCTTTAGTACTGAACCTCAGCTCATAAGATCTCGGAACAGAATGCTCCTCCATTGCAAAGGGCTCTGAAGGAAATGGGTCGTATTGAGTCTGCATAGTATGGCTCGGTATAAAGAGCAGAGAGAATGGTTGAGAATGGATAATTGATAGGGAGTGAAGCCGGGAACTGATCGAGTGGGATCATATGTCTTAAGAATATCGATCCGCGTACCGGGTTCCGGGGAACAATCCAATACATAAGGAAAAGAGACTAATGTCAGGTACAACTGTCATGCCAGTCGGAACAGATGCCGTCGGGTAGAAATCGCCTTATCCCTTCCCACAATATCGTGGGATCTCCGTTTTCCATCACATTCGTTCAGCTGCTGTGGGCATACCCCCACCTGGTAGAGCCCTGAGTGACGTTTGGTAGACCAAGTCAGTATACGGCGGACGGTCCAAGAGTCTCACGGAGAATGTCTTCGGACTTTCTTCAGACGGAGAGTAAGTTCTCCGTGCTGATTTAAGCTCTGGGCCATAAGCCCCAAGGGCCAATAATCCAATCGATTCAAGTTACGAAAGCCTTGCGTGGCCCCGTACTCCCGTCGTTAGGCGAATTGAGTCAGTTCGCTTTAAGGCTTATCCGAATCCCAACGATCTATACAAAAGCCTCAAGAGTAGTGTAGCATCATTGGTTCTTGAAACTTCAAGGATGCAATTGCTAGGGATAGTTGATGGGTCTAAGTAGTAGCTTCGATGCTGAGAGCGTAATAAGGTTCACAGACAGGGCAAGGTTTCAATCGGCGCCGATTATCTCTCCCTGTTTCGGGCCGTCCTGAGCCAGGAACAGTCTATTGCGCGTAAACCTTAATTGAACGCCTAACTAGGTTGAGACAATGGGGGAGAAAGGGCTTAAAGAATGGTTCGGTACATTTAGCCGAAGTATCCTAGTAGTAGCTAGAGTCTGGGGATATCCCTATCCCTAAGACTCTAGGGATTTTCCTAACCTAAAAACCACTAGGTAACCGCTAACGTGGCCAATATGGTAAATCTCGACTAGAGAGCACGGCAATAACAACTTCTAGGTACATAAGAGGAAATAGCCAATCTTTCAGCTGAACATGGTTTCGGACACTCTAATGAATTTTCAATAATACAGTTGGGAGCCTATTCATTGTCGGCCGCCCTGTAAGTGAGGGGACGACTCCCTATTCCTGAAAGGCGTGTGGGCTCAGCAGTAGCCATTTCGGTAAAACTTTCTGAAACATTGATCTAGAGTTAAGAAATATTCACAACAACAGCAAAGATAAGGCAATAGATAAATGCCAGATGCATAAAACGTAGACGCCACGCTCAAGAATTAGCAACTCATCACACATTGGCTCTTCAGTCGTTCATTAATTCATTCGTTTATTTGTATCGCACCGATTTCCTGTTTTGATGTCAAACCATGTATCTCCCGTCTGTCTTTAGATGGGGCACCGCTCTTAGCCTTGTGAGCAGTGTCTTTGCTGCACCTCAGCCTGTAGGGCAGACCTGTCCTGGAGGTGGTGTCCAGATTATTGCATTACAGCCATACGAAATCCGATATAATGGCAAGACCTCTGTAACCACTGTTACCCGCACTTACACCAAGTACACTTGGCCATCTGCTGTCACAGGCAAGCATTATGAGCCCGGACATCCTGATTCTGGAGATTCTGGAGTTCCTGGCTATCCAGACTCCCCTCAGCTGTCTGCGTATCATGCTGACACGGGTCATCCGGCTCAAGAAGGCGACCCAGACTATTCTCCTTGTGATGGTTGCGTGACCATCACAACCACCGTCGCGGTCCCATTCTATACCACTGTCCCCCCCGCTACCAAAGGCGGAGTCTCTACTGTTATTACCGGTGTTCCCCTCCCTTGCACCCGCTGCGTCACTGTCACTACCACTGGATCTGTCCCCTACGTCACCACTGTCCCTCCCGCCTCATCTGGTGGAATGAGCACTGTTATTACCTGTCCCGGGCTAAAGACTGTGACCGAATGGCCTTCTTGTCATGAATGCATCACTGTCACTACCACTGGATCCGTCCCCTACGTCACCACTGTCCCTCCCGCCTCATCTGGTGGAATGAGCACTGTTATTACCTGTCCCGGGCTAAAGACTGTGACCGAATGGCCTTCTTGTCATGAATGCATCACTGTCACTACCACTGGATCCGTCCCCTACGTCACCATTGTTCCACCTGCCTCATCTGGCGGCAAGATTACTCTGATTGCTTGTGCTGGACCAAAGACTGTCACTGAGCAACCCCCTTGTCACGGTTGCGTCACCGTCACTACTGCAGGCTATGTTCCGTACATCACCACAGTTCTTCCAGCCTCTCCCGGTGGCAAGACCACAGTTATTACCTGTGCTGGGCCACGGACAGTCACTGTCACTGCCAAGGTACCAGATACAACAACACTACTTCCTCCACCTGATTGCAGGTACTGTACGGCTACAGTTGTTGTCCCCTCTATTGTGTATAGCACTGTGACCACGACAGGATGGATCTCAGGCACCACAACCGTGCCAGTCCCCCTGGATGCACCAGGTCATGTGCTGCGACCGTTATCATCACTAAAGCCCCGTCCAGTGTCCCATTCACCACATTGACTACAACTGGACAGATGGAAGGCACAACCACTTTGTTCCCCACGGGTTGCACAAAGTCTTGTACAGGGACCGTTGTTGTTACCTGTGGCACCTTTACCGGCCCCTTCTCTACTCTGACTACGACTGGCCCGACTGCTGGAACGACGACCTTGGCTGTCCCCTCTAGCTGCAATTCTTGCACGGCAACTGTTATCGTCACTGCCGGGCCCGTGACTAGCTTTACTGGCCCATTCACCACCTTGACTACTACTGGTCCAATTGCAGGAACAAGTACCTTATCTGGTCCTTCTGGCTGCATCAAGTCTTGTACCGGCACAGTCGTCGTTACCGAGGGCTTCACCGGACCCTTCTCAACGGTAACTACCACTGGACCGACTGCTGGGACCACCACTGAGCTACCACCTTCGGGTTGTACCAAGTCTTGCACTGGAACCGTTGTTGTTACACTTGGACCATCAGGTCAGTCCGTTGGTTCATCCGGTACGATCTCTACAACTGGGCCTGCTGCTGCCACAACTACAGCACACAGGTCCTCGGGTTCCGCATCGTCTTCAACCACTACTATTGCAACCAGCAGCCAAAACTCTGGCTCAGTTACTCCCTCTGGCTCAGCTGCCGCATCTGGCTCAGTTACTCCCTCTGGCTCAGCTGCCACATCTGGCTCAGTTACTCCCTCTGGCTCAGCTGCCACATCTGGCTCAGTTACTCCCTCTGGCTCAGCTGCCACATCTGGCTCAGTTACTCCCTCTGGCTCAGCAGTTTCATCTGGCTCAGTAGTACTATCTGGCTCAGCAGCACTATCTAGTTCGGAATCTGGCTTAGCAGTTTCATCTGGCTTAGTAGCACTATCTGGCTCAGCAGTACTATCTAGTTCAGAATCTGGCTTAGCAGTTTCATCTGGCTCAGCAGTTTCATCTGGCTCAGCAGTTTCATCTGGCTCAGTAGCACCATCTGGCTCAGCAGTACTATCTAGTTCGGAATCTGGCTCAGCAGTTTCATCTGGCTCAGCAGCACCATCTGGCTCTGGTACAGCAGTCAGTTCCGCCACTTCCCCAAGTACATCTAGCAGTCTTATCTCCTTCACCTCAGATGCTTCTTCAGGCGACTCTTCTTTTATTACTGTGGCTTCCTCTGGTTCGACTACTGAAACCATTCGTTCCATCCCTACTATTCCGTCTCTTACAAATATATCTTTACCTAGTACCATGTGCTCATCTCCCACAGATGACTGTACAGAGGATTCATCTTCTACAGAGACGTACTCCAGTTTGAAAACTTCATCTTCTCCAATGAACTCACCCTCTTCAATCCCATCATCTTATTCAATGGCCTCCTCTTCAGAGACCTCATCTCTATCAATATCAATAACTATATCTACCACAGTGGCTTCCAGTTTTGACACGTCCTCTACTGCAGTGGCTTCCAGCTCAGACACTTCCTCTACCGCAGTGGCTTCCAGTTTTGACACGTCCTCTACTGCAGTGGCTTCCAGCTCAGATATTTCCTCTACTGCAGTGGCTTCCAGCTCAGACACTTCCTCTACTGCAGTGGCTTCCAGCTCAGATATTTCCTCTACTGCAGTGGCTTCCAGCTCAGATATTTCCTCTACTGCAGTGGCTTCCAGCTCAGATATTTCCTCTACTGCAGTGGCTTCCAGCTCAGATATTTCCTCTACTGCAGAGTCATCTTCTAGCTCAGCCTCTACTACAGAGTCATCTTCTAGCTTGGACGTTTCCTCTACTGCAGTAGCTTCCTCTAGCTCAGACGTTTCCTCTACTGTTGAGTCGTCTTCTACCTCAGACCCCTCTAGTTCGACTGTTATAACCAGCTCTGCTACTTTATCTTCAAGTACAGTCGTTTCGTCCAGCAGCGAAGCTACAAGCACGAGCACAAATACCATTTAAGTCATGCTACTCAGTTCGGAATAGTAGCAACTCTTCTTAAATATTCTCTTCATAAGGCTAATTACCTCAAGTTATAACCTAATCTTTGTTTTATTCAGACTAAATATAATCTCTCTTATATTAATAGGCGATCCTCCTCTTTTCTTACTATGAAGTCGAGTTTCTACGGTTTTATATTAGAATAGTCTCGTATTATTACCGTCGATCTTGACGATGGCAATCGTCAAGCCTCTAGGGAGGTTCGCGATGAAAACCGGTCCACCCTATAATCTCTCCGGGAACTTGAGCTATGGCTAACCTGTTCACGTATGGTGCTAGTTTAGTTGCCATTGACGCTGGTAATTAACTGGAGCGGGGTGTGCCTCACCCTTATCAACGGTCGATTGGCGCTCGGAATCATGGGACCCTATCGGTCTCATTTCATTGAACCAATCCAGCAGACACTCCAGGCGTCTCATATACCCGCAAAAGAATCATCTAGTCGAGCGTCTTCTTCACCTCGAGATGTTGAGTGATCACGCCGGCCCAATTCTCGTTTTTCGATCGAGGGACAGCAAGTTGGACCCTGGTTGGCAGGATGAAGGTTGGGAATCAATGTGTTGGGCTTGCACCGAGCGCCTTCGTCTTCTTCCCCATGAATGCTTTGACAACAAACCCTTACTACGGCTGGGATACTTGAAGCCTCTTCTAAACTCTGATGCTGCTCGCATGATTACTACATGGGAACATCGCCCTGAATAGCGGCCTGAGCATCGATTGATGCGGGGCTCTGAGGCATGTCGTTTGGAGAAAAGCAGGCGAGCGCGCTTTTTTTCGCGGTGATAAAGGGCGTTGTGTGTGATGTCTATTGGGATCCGGCTGAGCACCTGGACGTTTTAAACGTGTCAGATTTGGTTGGGTTTGAAAGGCTGTTTGAGAAAGAGTTTCGCGATATGGACGATGGCGAACAACTGGAGCTGTTTGATAGAATCGCCCTGTCCATTGAGAACGAAGAATGTGGCAAGAAGATATATCTTTGGAACTACAATTAGTGTCGGTTCCGCAAGAGCCTCTTCTCTTATACTCGGTGTGCGGGCAATCGTGATGGTCGAAACTTTCCCATCGTCCCGTGTCGGCAAGTATCTTTTCGACAAATCTAGATCGTCATTTCCCAGGATTCTTGAGCGCATTGAGAAGCAAGATACCGTCCATCCGAAATACCAACGACACTCGACGTCTGGATCCGATGTACATGGCACGGTGCACCGGATGCGAGACCTGGCAAGAGATTCGGTCTTTCCGCATATAAGGGCTCCATAACGGATGGAGATACAATCTCCACGGGGAAACTGAGTTGCTGGGCCAAGATCGGGACAGGATTTGCTGCATCAGGTGCTTCGTTGGCACCATTGGCCGAGGAAAACTGGCTGAGTATTTGAAGAAATGGATTGTGGGATTGCTTTACGAGAAACTCGGCATCCTTTCATCACTCTTGTGCCAACCATTCAACTCCTACCACTTCACGCCCGTTGGCCACCTTTCAGAAGCTGAAGCTAGGGAGTGGAGAGCACTCCTTGAGCAGACGCCGTGGTTTAACGCAGGTAATAACTCGAACTTTTCACGTGAAGCTCTTGACCTTATCAACACCCGTCGCAGACAATGGAAAGAGCTGTTGGATCGAGCGAAAGATAGTGATGCTGAAAATTCGCTGCCCTGGATTCTTGACGACCTTTACAACAAGTGGATCCGTCATTCAGATACCACTGAAAGCAGATGGAAGTGGTTGATGGGTTGCAAGGAGGAGATTGAAGATAACCCCGAGCTTTTAGTTAATTGGGGTCTTGGCAGAGATGGGGCTGCATTTACGTAGACAAGGATAGTTCTTTCTACAGACCATTCTCGCGTTTGAACTGTGATAAGGTTGTCGGTAGTTAAAAGAGGCTTTAGCCCCCTGTACATAAAGGTAAAGAATACTAATAAATATAAACAGGTAAAATACTTATTACCTTTACTATTACCTAAGATCTTACTTTTAGCTAAAAAGTTAATATCCTAATAACTAACTCTAGAGGTGTATAAATAAGTGCTGCTGCTTCTCTGTAAGGATAATCAGGCTCAAAGCACACAAAGCATACACAAGGTAAGATGCCCGATGCAAGCGAGTCTGTTAACTAAAGACTCGCGTTCGAACACAGAAGTTAACGATATATTAGATACGTATTATATATTAAGTTATAGCTATAATATAGTTGAATATATCTTATTAAGATATTATTATAAACTTATAACTATTTAGATAAATATTTAAAGATAATTTTGCTACTATAAGATCCTGATATAGCTTGCTGTTATTCTAGGTAAAGTAAATGCCTCTGCCTAGCTTGACCTTATAGTCTTCTTATTATGCGTCCTGCTTAGTCTCTGCTTGTTACCTTTATTACTAGAAAGGGGGATTTTCTACTAAAAGAGGAGGTTTTTATTAATCTTTATAGAGAGTATTCTATAACTACCCTTTAAGGGGGCTTATAGCTAACTCTTGCCTTTAGTAACCCTTTAGAAACCTTACTAACGTCTTCGTAAAGTATAGAATTAACTAGAAAGTTCTTTATACGGACTATACTTACGCTGGAATACAGAACTTAACGAGTTGGTTGCGTAAATCAGATCAGGTTATGGTTACAAAGCACTCCGTCTGTTTCTGAAGCTAACTCTATAATAGCCAGATGTATTATTTACTGTTAAGACTTCCAATTCAGCGCTTAAATTAGTAAGGGACTTAGGCTTTATAAGGAAGCCTTGAAAAAGGTTAACGGAAACTGGAATTCTTATGTGCTATGGATTGTCCCTATACACCAGCTACTATACTACTACGGTCGTGGGAAGTCTGAAAGCTTCAAACCTGTGATTTCCTTTTCAGTTGCACTTATCAGGGGATCGATGAGTCTCTTCAAGCGACAATTATGTTTAACGATAATTGCAGGCCGTTCTTTGCTTTCAGCCACTGGGGGGCTAGATCCAACTTCGGGATTGGCCTTACCAAATAACCCGCCGCTTGCAGAGCTCTGAGATGCGGCAGATGAACCAAACAGACCAACAGCAGGCTGAGGAGGGACACCGAACGGAAGAGTTGAGCGATTGTTGGTGGTCTGAGAAACAGCCGCTGACCCAAAAAGACCAGAGGGCTGAGGCGACGAGACAGGTTGTGTAGGTTTCGATTGACCCCCAAAAAGACCTCCAGACACGACGACCGTAGATGAAATCTCAATGCTCCATTTGCCGGAATGACTCGCGACAGGGCCTTGGCTTTGCGGGCCGAAATAGGCTGGTGACTGAACAGTCGCCAAAGATGCGAGAAGAGAATCAAGGGATAGCTTGGGGAATGGTGACGACGGGCCGGGATAGAGTCCCAACTTTTTCCTCGCTTGCAATAAACTCCCCAGCCGCATAGCTTGGCATGCGGCAGTGCATCCTACGCTTCCATCAAGGATCCTGTCTTGGAGCTTGTCTAAGCCATCAAAGAGATGCTCGAAAATTTCGATCCTAGTCTTTTCAATTTGACCTAATCTTCAGTTAGTGTCATTCGTTTGTGTTCACTTGCGACGTACTCGAAACATCTGCCCGGATCGGCAATCCGTATGTTGATGGAACATTGCCGCTGTGTCTTATAGCCAACTTGGTGTAGTTCTCGAAGAGCGACGCATGCTCGAAAACGAAAGATGAGAGGATCAACTGAGCCAATTCTTTGCCTCTGGGCTCTAAGTTCGCGCTGGGCCACCAGGCGAGCCAGTTATGGCTGAAATATGCCACCGTTTCGTGGCATTGTAGATCATCAACGATGGCCGCAATATCGGCTAGTAGATCGAGCTGAATGTTGCGGGGGATCCAACGTGTTTTGCCATGAATGATCCTCAAGACAAGAACAAATGCTTCAGGATTAAAAATGTCTTCGAATTTCCAGTGATAGAGACCCTCTGGCTTGACCGATGCCTCTTTGAATTGGCTTGAGAAGATCACAGCGGCTCGACGAGAGGCAAGGGTCAGGTGTTTCTTGGAACAAAGGAAATGCTTCTCATCGGGAGAGTTCGGGGCCTCAGATTGAGTAGAAGTCTGCTTAACTGGAAGGATGACAAGAGTGTCACCCTCAGGATCGATCTCAATGCGGGTGATTGACATGTTGATTGAATGACTGAACGTGAAGATCTGTTCAAGTGAGCTATTGTGTAAGCTTTTGAACCCCGCGCCCGGAAACCCGTTTCATGTTGCTAATTTTAAGGTCGACCTGCCAACCAGACACAGACAGGCGTCTGTTTCAGATAAGCCAAATCGGGGTCGAGTGATAAGATTGAGAACTTCCAAGAGGCCTCAACCCCAACGTAAGAGTAGAGAATACAAATTAAAACATACAGGCGATATGCCCTTTAGCCTCACATGATATGTAACCTTTAGCTGAAAGGTTAGACGCACTAATAATTGTCTGTGATGGGGTATCAACGAGAACTGGCCCAGGGTTCCATTGAATTGATATTGGTTTCATCATAAGCTACATATTCGTATACTGAACAGTCGTCGTACGTGTCTGCAGTATCCCATCCTCGCTATCATTATCCCCCGTCGGGTTATTCCCCAAAGACTCATCAGACCGTCCACTGTAGATGTTTACGTCCGTCTTACCCATACCCTCAGGCCGCAGGCTAACTCTGTTGAAGTGAGTATCATGCTCCAGCTCCACGAGGGTATCAAACTTGCGGCGCGGCCCATTTGAACCACCAAAGGTATGGAGGCCAAAGTTGGCACTTCCACTTTGCTCTTCACTGCCTTTTCGTGTGCTCTTGTCGCCGAGAACTCGAGGGGCGACGTTCTTGAGAAAGACACGAAGTGTTGGCAGGGAGCCGCACATGATGAGAAGGTTGGCTTCAATGATGCTGTCTGTGTCAGATGGGTTATACAAGAGAGAGTAGATGACTTACACCCAGAGACAGCCTTCTGCCAATGACCAGCTTTGATCGGGATTTGACAAGCTCGGCAAAAGAAGAACCAGTCGGACGATGGACGTGATGAGGGTGATGGAGCCGATAGCAAAGAGACCGACGAGACCAAGCTTCTGTCTAGTAGACATTTGTAAACCGATGACCGTTGGAATAGGTAACACCAGTAACATCACATCAGTGATGCAACCAAAGGCAGCCTGGGTGATGTATATGGGGGACGATTGATGCAAGTAGCTCCAACCGACATCCTCACATCCCATCCCGCAGCGATGGGCTTGCACGCAAACAGAACGCTGAACCAAATGCCGATGAGACTTGCACTGCAGAGGAAGCCGGTAAAGTAAACCGAGTATTGATACCAAAGAGACGGTGAGAGGCGATAGTAGAAGAAGCAGAGCGTCAGCTTCGAGAGAATTGTCGTCGGGATGTACGTCAGTGTCGTACACATGACGAGTAGGTTAGCCTCGGTGTTGCTGTCGATTGGCATCTCCCATGCATGGACGCCGAGTAGTTTGCGACTGTATGCATTGAGAAGACATGATTGAGCGGCAATAGAGAGGACCTAAATGGTTAGTAAACGTCATTGAAGAGGCTGGTTCTCATACCCAAGCAAAAAGAATTAAATCTGCAGCCAATTAGTGACATCCTAAACAAGGACACGGAAAACTTACAGTCGTCAATCAAGAACTTGCGCAAAATGACTGCATTCGTATACATCCGCTGCCCCAAAAACGCCGTCGCTATCGCAAACTCCATTCCGAAAATCCAATACGCATTCCTCACCATCGACGCATCAGTCAGAGGGTTCTCAAAGTCGACTCTGTACCCCGACGGAGGCGGCACCGCAACCTCGACACCATTGACGACAGGAAACGACATTGTAACAGTTGATCGAGAGTTGAATCCCCGCGTAGTACAAACTCAGAACGACATGACCGGATGAAGTGGAAATAATGAGACGCAGAACCGTTAGGTGTCAACTTGGGCATCAAGTCGTGTAAATCTTTGAAGTCACATCGTCTACTGATATACAGCTGAACGTGATTTGACGATCACTACGCAAAGGGGCAGAATTTGCGTGAGGGAAAAGAGACGACAGAGACTTGACTGGGGTTGAACCTTAATTATTGGGGAAACGTCAGGCGAAATGAGAGGGAAGAAATAAAACGTCAAACTTGACGGGCCGTCCGGGTAGAGAGGATTAGTTATGCCGGCCTTCCATAACAAGCCTAGACTTGTGGAAACAACACAGGTTTTAGCTGGTCTGTTCTCACGGTAATTCCGCGCTGTAACGGGCTGTGAACAAGGGCCATGACTCGAGATCCAGGGATCGTCATGAATCCCCGCCTTTTACAGTTGACTACGAGCCGTCAGCCCCAACTGCCGATGTAACGCTCGGATAATATCCCCTGAGGGTTGCAGAATGACTGTGCCGCTGATTGAGGGAACAATGGCCTCCTGAAGTACTCGAGTTCACCGAGACTTTGGGTCGTTAATCCACTATCGGTGCAGACTTCGAGGCTTTGAGCTAGCTTTTAGCCATGCCATCGATTGAGCTTAAGCTTGATTCAGCACTAACTTCTCGTCAATCGAGAGCCAGATGGGAATTGAACAGTCAAGTTGTTTCATAGTTCATGAGAATTAGCGATCAGATAACCTGCACAACAAACTCTGTCTCACACATGGCTCTTCATACTGTCTGGTAGATGCTTGCGTCTTACCTCGCCTGCTACCTTGCCTGCCCGCATCCTCACCTATGGATAACCCATGTTAATCCCGGGGTCATGGCCGAAAACGATCAAGATCATCTATGCAGGATCAACCAACATGCATAATCGAGTAATGCCATGAATCCCTTACCAAATCCAACCTCCAGCCCATCTGACGAACCAATCGCATTCCCATCGCCCCCAGCATTCGACTCCATCTGCGTGATTTTCCCCCAAAGAACCAGGGTCCACGAACCTGCCAGTTCCTCAGCCGCTTCTGCACAAGACGATCTTGCCCATCAACAAAAAGTACCCAAGTTCCCGCAGAGACTTGTCCTCTCAGATCTTCTCTCCCCCTCAAAGTGACATCCCGTTTCATCGCAATCATGAAGACGAGTGCCTCGGTCTTGGCTTGGGCATCAGCCCTCCTCGCTGCTTCACCCGCCGTCGCAATGGAGACTTGCGTAAGCCTATTTTTGTCGTATTCAGGAGAAAAAGCAATGTCACTGACCTTTCGCGTTTCAGTGTGCCTCACTTGAATCAAAGGGTCTGAAGCACGTTTACTACCCCGATAGTAACGGCTACAAGACCCGCACTGAGTCGTACTTTTCCGTGTCGTCGCAGCTGGAACCTTATTGCATCGTTCAGCCCGAGAGTGCCAAGGATGTATCTACGATTATCAAGACCTTGACAGCCGATACAAAGTGTAATTTCGCGATTCGAAGCGGTGGACATACCGTTTGGGCAGCGAATAACAGTGAATTGGATGCTCGCTTGATTGAGTTTGTCTAATTGCGTGCAGTTAACGATGGTGTCACTATTGACATGGGTGAGTTGTCTTTGCCATTGGTTCAGCATGAAACACTTAACACGCATAGGATTGATGAACAAGACTACGTATGTCAAGAATACGAAGGTTGCTCAGATTCAGGCTGGTTCCATTTGGCGAGATGTCTACGGTGCTCTTGAACCATATGGTGCTACTGCTGCAGGCGGTCGCACGTCGACTGTCGGTGTCGCTGGCTTTTTGACTGGCGGTGGCAATACCTTTTATACTGCCCGTCGGGGTTTTGGCTGTGACCAGGTTGTCAACTTTGAGGTTGTCCTCGGCGATGGGTATGTCCGCGCACGCTATAACAACGTCTACTAATTTTTCTTTAGACGCATCGTCAATGCCAACAAGGACAACAACGCCGATCTATGGAAGGCCCTCAAGGGCGGCTCAGCCAACTTTGGCATCGTCACCCGCTTCGACGTGCAGGCCTTCGACGCTCCTCTCCTCTGGGGTGGCCTGGTCACCTACTCGGCCGAAGAAACCACCGACGCGCACGTCCAAGCCTACAAGGACTGGACAGATAATATCGTCAACTACCAGGATGGATCAGTCATTCCGTTCTGGAGTTATACTCCTCAGAATAAGAAAATTGGCATCACTGTCTCGTATGAGGATACCACTGGTGCTGTCGCTCCAAAGGCCTTGGACGAGTTCTGGAAGATTCCTTATGAGACGTCCAACTTGCGCAAGGATACTCATCGCAACATGACGATCGAGCTTGAGCTGGTTGCAGGATACCGGTAGGCGACAGTCGTCCTTCTGTTTACCGTCAATACTGACATCGTTAGCAACGTCTGGTTCGCCATCACCTTCAAGAACAAGCTCGGCTTGTACAAGAAGGCTCTGGAGATGCACAAACAGTTCGTCAGCGACTGGTTGGCTCAGTCCCCCGACGGTGACTTTATCTGCCACGCCATCTTCCAGGCCATCCCCACTATCTTCTCCAAGCACTCCCTCGAGCGAGGCGGCAACGTCGTCGGGCTTGACCGAGAGAAGGACAACGCCGTCATGTTCCAGGTCCAGCTGATGATCAACGGCGTCGAGCAGGAAAAGATTGCTCGTGAGCGTATGGTTCGCTTCCGCAAGACGATGAAGCAGTACAGTATCGACCAGGGTGCTGCCGTCGATTGGGAGTATCTCAACTACGCCGACTTCACGCAGGATCCCCTGTCTACTTATGGCCCTAAGAATGTTGAGTATATTCGCAAGGTTGCGAAGAAGTACGATCCCAAGGGAGTGTTCCAAAACAGGCTACCTGGTGGATTCAAGATCTCCAAGGTTGCCTGAAGCACAGTCGTAGTCTTAGATAGGAATCTGAATTGAACATTACGCGTCATTCGTTTTAGTTCCTTGTTAGCTGTATAATTATTGTGGCGTCGGCTCTCCTAACAGGGGTCCAAGCACCAATCGTCATAGCACAGTACAGGGTAATTGCTCACCACGCTGAGTTAAGCACAAGAGTTATGTAATTTAAATGTAGTAAGACTTATTATTTATTTAAAAGCTTTATTTTCTTACTCTTTTATTATGCTTTATAAAGCAGTATTAATGTGTTATAACATGCCTTTGCTGAAGTCGTTTTTGCCATGAGATCTTTAGCAACACGCTGAATTCTATCACATTTGGATAGCTAGCAAGACTCTACTCATTGAATACTTCATGATACAGGTTCCTTAGGTAAAGATCTTTTGTAGGACACTGACTCTCCCAACCCCTACAACTTGGCAGAAGGCCTAGAGCCCATAGCAAGGAAGTCCCTAACAAGCTCGGCATATTGCTTGGGGAATTGGAAAAGATGGCCGTGAGCCGAGTCGGGGTAAATGTGCAGGAAAGCATAAGGAATTTCCTGCTGCATTATGAAGCTGTTGATGGTAGGTAACATAATATCCTTATGGCCATTGGTGATCAAAACAGGCGCTTTAATGTCCTTGAGTCTGGTGAAGTTGTCCTTGTTGCCAGCCCAATTGGCAATGGCCGTCAATTGTGCGTGCATACCGGGCTCACCAAGCGCAGGAGTGACGGTTTCGCCCTTGACGCGGCGGTCAGGTCTGCGCTTGATCCATTCTTCGCCAAGGGCCTTGCTCGTTTCTGTGTGTGCAAACATGAGGCTGATCAGATCGTCCTTGCCAGGCTCCCTCGGGTCGGCAGTCAGGGCGAAAACCTGGGGGTCCGGCGCCGTGACGCCCGGCCCTGCACCAGGCATTGTGCCCGACAGAATAGTCTTCTCCACCATCTCTGGGTATGTCCACGAAATGTACTGGGCAAGAAAGCCGCCGAGAGAGAAGCCAAACCAGACAGCCTTCTTGACGCCCATGGCCCTGGCAGAGGCTACAGCAGTCTCTGCCATTGCCGCAACGCTATCAGGCACACTGCCTTCACTGTGGCCAATACCTTCGTTCTCAAATAGAATAACCTCGCGATACTGAGCCATGTAGTTGAATAGCAGGGGGTCAAGCTCGTCCATGACGCTTCGCAGATGCGTGAGATAGATAATTGGGTTGCCATCTCGCTTTCCAAAGCGTCGGTATGCTATCTTCTTGCCGTCTATTCTAACATAACGCGTTACAGCGTTTTGAGCCAGGGGCTGGGGAGGATCTACCAAAGAAGACATGCTTGAAACGTTTCTGGAGAAGGGAGACGTAATAAGAGCTATAAGAGTTGATGTGTTTTTCTCTACTGAGTAGTGTTTGAGGATACAGGAAGCAGCGAGATTGAAGTCTTTGTTATTACATAAATATTTATATTTATAAACTGACTACCAGGTGAAGGTAATTTAGCAAATTATAAAAATTCTCTGCTTGTCAATGTTTACTAATCTTGGCTGTACATGCATAGCGGGGAGGCAGGACTTATGCGAATGCGAGGAGGCAGGACTTATGCGAATGCGAGGAGGGTTCTAACACAAAAAGCCTCCGAGGCTCGCGCACAGGCTGGCTTAGCTAGGCTAGGGCTGGCAGATCACCAGACTTGTCTGCACAACAATACGATCCCGCAAGCTGTGACATTTAGTCGTCTAGCATTGGCCACCAAGTCCATCACGGAAGTTCCGGATGATCGGTAGCTCACGACGATGGCGGTCATCCCCCCCGCAAAAAAACCCTCCGGCGGTTCAGCTCGATGATCGATCTAACGTGGAGGTCTACTAGACTTGGTTGGGTAGGGTATGAAAACCGGCCCCATCACAAATAATGCCGTGTTAATAACTTGAACAAGCTGAAGAGGTCGGTCCTGATTTGGTCTATGACATCATGACATGACAATGTGTTAGATAGTGGCAGTGAGCTTTGACCCTGGCCTGCGTTGGCCACAAAAGGTCCCGGAACCAGGAAGCTACTGAAGACTCCGATGTTATGGAAGACGGGTACATCTTGGCCTTGCGCCACTGACGCTGCAATATAGAAGGAGAAACTAAACCCTCACTTCCACGAGTGAAATGCCTAGCATTTGTTACCTGCGTACTCTCCCTCTACTACGTACATATATGTGCTTCTATCACTACTGCTCTCTTCAAGATCTACTTCTGCAAATATACTACCGATTCCATGGAGAACCGTCGAAAAGTTGTATGTTCTTTACCGCAAGAGTTCCCCGGAAGCACCATTTATACTAATTGGAGTCACGACCATAGTACAATACACTCTCTAAGGAGTTTCCTAACCAGGTTTCCGAAAGGGGCGATGAAAGATACAAGGCAGCCAAAGACTCCTTTTGGTCCACAATCCAAGGCGACACATACCCTACTTGCTTCTTCAGGCCGCGTAACGCAGATGAGGTCTCCCAAGCTGTTGTAACAGCAAGAAATGCTGGTTGCACCTTTGCAATTAAGAGCGGTGGGCATTCATCCTTTGGCGCATCAACTGTTGCAGACGGTCTCGTTATCGATCTTGGTGACATGACGGATGTGACCTTGAGCGAAGACAAGAAGACGGCCAAAATTGAGCCTGGAGGGTCCTGGCATCAAGTATACCAGGACCTACAGAGACACGGCGTGAGTGTGGCAGGTGGACGGCAGTTTGGTGTTGGTGTAGGCGGCCTAACCCTGGGCGGTAAGTATCTACCCATGCACATTCTAGGATACTGCAGAGCCCTGACGAACTTTTTAGGTGGCATTTCCTTCTTCAGTAGCATGTACGGATGGACATGCGATAATGTCCTGAGAGTACGAAGTTGTTCTAGCCGATGGAAGTATTGTAATGGCGAACCCTACTTCCCACAAGGACCTTTATTGGGCTTTGCGAGGCGGTTGCAGCAACTTCGGTATTGTCACCAAGTTCAAGTTCATGGTCTTCGAGCAGCGAGAGTTATGGACGTGCATCATGAACTTCGACAGCTCTCACAGCCGTGCCCTCCACAGTGCCTACGCCGACTGGGGCCAGGATCTCGCCCCGACTGACTGCAAAACCAGCTCTATTTTACTCTGGGATGCCCATCAGAACTCTCCACCCACCTGCATGGTAGGAATACTCAATACAGAACCGCTCGTATTGGGAACGCATCCAAAGGTCTTTGACCAAATGTACGAAGCTGGGCCAGCCTCGATCATGGAGGCCAACATGTTCCACGGCGATATAGCTGAGTCGCAGATAGTTCCTGGAGGCATTACTCGTACCTGCTTCTGGACAACCTCATGGATGATACACCCAGACATGTACCAGGAGGTGTTTGAGATCTGGAAGCATGAGACAAAAGCCATAGCTCCGTTAATGGCCCAACAGCAGCTGCAGCTCCAGACTCTGACTCTCTCGCAGCTGCAGCATATGAAGAGAAATGGGGGAAATCCAATCGGACTGGCTGATGAACAACGAGCCTTGTCATTAATGTGTCTACTTGCCAGATGGGAGAACCCAGAAGATGACGACGCAGTCTATAGTACGCTTCAGCTCATTGAAGATAGGGTCAATAACGCCTCCAAGCGAAGGGGAGTATACCACCACTTCAAATACGCCAACTACGCCAGCCAGTTTCAGGATCCTTTCGAGGGCTACGGAGAGGCTAATAGACAGAGGTTATTGGCGATTTCAAAAGAATACGACCCAGAGGGAGTCTTCCAGAACTTGGCCAACACCGGCCACAAACTCACCAAGCCCTTTGGCAGATATATCCCAATGGGCGGACATTTCCGTAGTCACCTGTAGGGTCATCTCATTTACTCGAGATACTTGGGTTCTTGAGGATAAGCAGTATAGCATTACTTGCTTCCATGTAGGCCAGCCCGGACGAAAGTGGTCTCAGCTGTCTGAGCAGGAGCGCAAGGATACAGTGATGAAGCAGTTCAACGACGCTTTTGGTACAGTTGTCGACAAAGTCCCTGAGCCTATTAATATCATTGAGAAGGACTGGCTCAAGGACTCTTGGTTTCTTGGTGGACCTAGCCCAGTTATGAAGCCTGGACTGTTGACTGGTGCCGGAAAGTCTATTCGTGATCCCTTCAAGAACATTGACTTTATCGGAACGGAGATCTCTATTGTCTGGAAGGGGTACATGGAAGGGGCTATTAGATCTGGTATTCGTGGTGCTCATGAGGTTACTGAAGCACTTGGCTGATTGGCTTATCTGTGAGCGTCGATGAGAATCGTTGGACGAAAGACGATGTATCTAGATAACAGCCAGAACTATTGCGTGGGCTCTCCTGTGGATAAAACCTCCCTTTACCTGTTCAATTCGCCTTTTCCAAGCTAGGCCATCGTAAAAACATTTGTTAGCGTTTTGTCTTCTGGCTATTTTCTCCGTCTTATTTACGAATTAGTGTTGTCTGTTAGAGGTTTCAAGCTGAACATCGGGACGAAAGCCCCCAAGTTAGGCTGATGCTCTGATTGAAATTTTAATACTTTAGCTAAAATAGAGTAAGAGATAATCCTATAAAGGAGTTCCAATATTATTTCCAATCTCAGCCGTCAGCTTATTTCCATGACTGTGTATTATATCTCCCCTTACACCTTGCCCATTCTTAGCAAGAACGAAATCAACAGCTGGGGAATCGCCTTGCGGAAGTACTGAGACAGTGATAGGAACTTGGAGAGAGGTCAGCTGATTTAATACAAGCCCAGCAGTGTTTCAGTGCTTACTGTAGTGCTGGTTGAGGTTCAAGACCGTCATCCAGCTGTCTCTGTCCCGGACCGTAACAGGGGGTAAATCTTCATACGGACAGTCGATAGAGTAATCGGCTTCTTCACCGGATTGGTTAATAATATTAAGGATGTATAGGTTTGACATCTTTGGGCTTAGGCGTAGTGAAGATATATAGGTACTGTAATACTATAACTTTGAGATAAAAGTTTAAAAGAATATGGAAAGTGATGGTGGGGAGTCTGGATGATTTATATCCCAACCTTAGGATAGAGCTATTGAATTTAATTACCATGTCACAATATTGTCTCAAAACAGTGATGCAGCCGGTTCTGATCTGGTATCGTGTAGCGCTAAAACTGACCGTAAGCATTCAGCCAGCCACTATTAAAAAGAGTAGTGCTATTCGTAGTAATAATAATCTCTATTTGTAATAACAAGGCTATATAACTGTAATTTCCTCTCTAACGTTTAAGGGAAATTTAACCTTTTTCTTTCTTTATATATATTTTATTATATAAATTATAAAGTTATAATAAGTAAAAAATAAGGCTAAAAAGTAAAAAGTTAGTCTATTTAATTAATTAAAAAATACACTGCTTTTCCTTTAGTATTAAGGCTATAGTAGCTATAATACCCCTACTGCTTAATTAATTAATAGTTCTTTATAATACTATATTACTACTAAAGCCTAAACTTTATAATAATTATAATTAAGATTATAGCAAGGGATTATCTTATAAGAAGCTTTAGGCACTTAACTTTGTAGTTAGTTAATTAGTTAATTAGTTAGTTAGTTAGTTAGTGTTAAGACCTAATTTTATATAAAGGTCTTATTATATAACTAAGGAATATATTATGATCCAGATAACTAATCAGGGCAAAATATATACTAAAATAATGAGAAAAATCAGGGCTTTCGATTGGTGTGCTTACCTAAGCAAAATGTGGAGAATTAAGCAAGTTCTATATATTAAAGTTTTTCTATAAACTTTAAATATTTCCTACTAAGGGAATATTAGTCAGAAAGTTACGTAAACTGGGTTACGTAATAATTATATAATAAGGATTATGTATATAAGATTTTACCCCTTAGTTAGATAATTTATAATACACCATAAGAAACCTTACTTTTTTATTTAAGCTTTATAAGCCTACTAAAGGCTAGCGCCTTCTAAATTAGGTAAAAAGTATATCTTATTTTTCTCCGAATTTCGGCAGTTTTTATAATAGTTATTTTATTACTATTAGGTCTACCCCTCTTTAGGAATTTTAATGCCTACTCTTTAGAATATCTATATAAACCCCAGGACTTCCTACTTTAGGAACTCCCTTTTAGTTAAAGACTTATCAACTTCCTAATTATATAATATATATTATTAAATTCGGAAAAATTCGCTCTATTCAACAGACCCACTTTTATCTTATAAGTCCTACCCTATGCCTCATTATTCGGCAGTTACAACCTTTTATCCACCTAATTCCTCCTCAACCTCCTCATCAGTCACTATAGTACATCCTACTACTTATAGTAAATTTATAGGCTATTTTATTCAAGCCTTAACAATATTTAAAAAAATAACTAAATATAATATTTCTTCTTAAAAGGAAGTAATAATTATATAACCTAGGCTTTAAAACTTTAAGCTTTTTTAGCTAAGGAAAAACTATTTAATACTATTTTACTAAATAATATTCCTGCTAATAAAAGTAAAAAGCTTTAGCTAATATAAGATTATATTTAAAAGATAGCCCTTTATTATAAATAAAATACTATATTACTATTAAAAAGGCTTAGGACTTTTTAAAAAAATCTATATAATTCTTTTAAATTTACTTCTAAATTCTTAATTATAAAAGAGTTTTTTAACTTTTATTTAAGTAAGTTTACCTTTATAAAAAACTATTTAAATAAGGTAAAAAAAGTAATAAATAAATTAAAGTCTAAAGGTATTATTATACCTAGAAAAGTAGTTATAACCTGGATTTTAAATAATTTAAATAATAATTACTTTTTTTATATAACTAATATTTCTTAGGCTTTAAAAAAGACTTTAATTTTTGTATTATAGAAAATCTTATTTCTAGCCTTATAGATAAGTTTAAAAGGCTATATAGTAAAGATTTTAAAGTATATTTATTTAATAAAAATACTTATAAAAGTAAAAAACTCTAGAAAAAGAAAAGAATAGGTAATAAATACTTTTATTATAAAATTATAAGATATTTAAATAAAAACTGCTATTTTCTATACCTTAATAACGCTCCTAAGAATTTTAAAGTTAAAAATAATAATAAGGTTATAAAAACCTATAGAAATTCTAAAAAGAATAATCCTAAACTTGAAAGGAAAATAAAAGAAAAAAATATAAAAAAACTTATTATAGCTAAGGTAACTAAAAAAAAAAAAAAAAAAAAAAAAAAAAAAAAAGAAAATCTCTATTTAAAATAGATTTAAATTTTAAATATACTTTTAAATATAGCTCCCTAGAGGTATATAACTCTATTTTATTTCTAAAAAAGTAAAATACTTATAAAAATAAAATAAAAACTTTAATAAACTTTTTATTTAAAGATTTAAAAAAAATTTATTAAAATATAAAGTAAAAAGTCCTATTTATAACTATAAAGAAAGTATTACTAATTTTATCTAGGGTATAGGTACTTCTAGGTATATAGTATTTAATAAAAATTTCCTTATTAATTATAAGTTAATAAATACTAAAGTTAACTAGGGAAAAGCTACTTTTATAGTAATAAAAGAAAAAGAAAATTAATATATAATAATTATAAGCTTTTAAAATAATAGATTATAATTAGTCTAGGTTTTAGTATTTATCTTAAAATACTAAAACCTACCTTAAAAATTAATCCTTATTCCCTTTTAAATACTATTATATATATATATATCCCCTATTTATACTAATAGTATACTAATATTTTAAGCATAATAGTTACATGCCCTATTACATAGTTAATTAGCCTTTTTTACTAATTATACTAATAGTTTTAACTTTAGGCTCTTAAACCTATATAAAACTTAATATATTTTTCCTCTGTAAAACCCTGTAATTACCCCTTTTTTTTACAGATTTTATAGTACACTATTCCCTTATCTTTACTGCTATAGCAGATTAAGCTTTAATAATACCCTCTTAGCTTACTACTTAATAGCCTTAAATTACTTATTATATAAGCAACTATAAATAGCTATAATAAATTCTATTTCCTTAAGCTTAGAATCTATCCTTTTAAATAACTTCTTTTAAGCTTATTAAGTACTTTAATTTTATACCTAAAGAAGCCTTTATTAATTAACTTATACTAAGGCTATATAAGCTTAAGGATCTTATAATTAAAAAATACTTACTAAATATTAGTAATATTATATATATAGAACTAGTTACTTATAATTTTTAAGGCCTTATTATATAGCTTATTATAGTTATTTTTATAAAGGGCTTAGTTAATTATTTTATTTTTAATTATATTAAGGCCTTTTTTTATTAAATAAAGATAGCCAGAACTAGGCCTTTATAAGCTTCTTTTAATAAAAGGCATTATAATAATATAGCTATAAGGTTATTAGTAGCTGTAATTAAAAGGGAAGTTAGGTTAGATAATTTACTATTAGAGCGTATTAAATAATTAAAGCGTAGCTATAGGGATTAGCAGTATAGTTTTTTAAAGTAAGTTATAAGAGGAAGATTTAGGCTAGCTAAAGAGTAAGTAAGGCTTCTAAGCTAGCCTATCTATAATAAGGTTTAGACTATAAATAAGGCTACTAACTTAATAATATTAACTAAATAAAGCTTTACTCCCTAAGAGGTAATTAATATTTAAATTATACTAGACTTTAAAAATACTTAAATATACCTTTTAAGGCTAACTTATAAACTTAAAATATATATATATATATATATATATATATAACTTAGTATTAAATAGTAGTAATTATAAAAAGATTTTTAGTACCTAACTATTTATAATTAGTATTATAACTATTACTAATACCTTTAAAGCTTACTTAAGTATTATTATTACCTTTACTATTATTTACTTATTTCTTAATAACCTTAATTACTACTATTTATATAAGTACTATTAAGAGTATTATTAAAAGTATATATTATACTAAAATTAGTACTTACTTAATTACTATAAAAGCCTTTAGTTAAAAGCCTTAGTATTATATATATATATATACTTTAAATTCTTAATCCCTGCTTTTATATAGTTATATATATTAAAAAAAGAATTATATTTAATATTAAAATTTAAACTTATAACCTTAAGCTTTTTTAGTATTTACTTAAAAAAGTATACTTTACCTTATATAAACTTTAGTATATATAAACTATAATTATTTTTATTAATATATTTCTTTATAAAGTTAACTTAATTTTATAATAGCCTTACTTTATATTAATTTAGCTATTTCTTTGTATAAAGTTTTAATCTAAAAGTACTAAAAGTAATAAAAAGGCCTTTTAATTATATTTACTTAGGTTTACTACTTAATTATAAATATTTCCTAGGAAATTTAAGTAAAATTAAATCTATTAGCTATTTAATATTTATAAGCATAACTCTCTAAGTAGTATAATAAAATAAAACCAAGACTAAGGGGTATAAATTAACTTATTTAGGTAATATAATATTTAGTATAAGGTAGCTACCCTTTATTATAATAGTTAGGTTTAACTATATTAAACTAAGCTATGCTTAGGTCTATTGTTAATAGATTACATAGGGCATAAATAAAGCGTTATTGAAGTATTATATTTCTTAATAATAAATTAATATATATAAGGCTTAATTAATATAAAGAAGTTATATTAATAGCTAGTAAGCTAATTTTTATTTAATACTAAATAAATATCCCTATATACTAGTTAAGTAATATATTAGTATATTAAGGTTTAAGAACTAAAATATTAAAACTTTAGTCCTAGACTGTAATAGTAAGTCTTTAGTTTATATATAATTAGTATTTTAATTATAAACTAAAATAGGAATTATTAGTTTATAATAATTAGTAAGAAATTTTATAGGTAATATATAATATAACTGCTAGGGTTATAATACTTAGTATAAATATAGTATATTTAAAATAAAAGCTATTAATATATAATAGTTAAGGTTTTAAATAAGGAAACTAGTTTATACTAAGTTTATACTTATAAATTATATCAAGTATTTATACTAAGTATATTAGTTTAAGTTATATCTCTTAATAGTTTATAATATAAATAAGGCTTATTAAGGTAAAGAAGTATTATTAATAGCTAATAAGCTAAGTTGTATTTAATACTAAATAAATATATATATATATACTTATAGTAATTACTAAATAAGTAAGGTAATTATAAAGTAATTCCTGGAGTTACTAGTGTTTTTAGTTAGTTATAAGTAACTAGTTTTTAATATTTACTTATAGTTTCTTTTAGTATATAGTAACTGTTTTTAATTAGCGGAAAAAAGCAGGGTATATATAATGTAAGCGCCTTCCCTTCCTTGGGTTATAATATTACTTAAGTATATATATATATTTCTTAGTATTAAATAAAGCTTAGCTAGCTAGCTATTAATATATTTATTTAAATAGCCTTTCTTTACCTTAATAAGCCTTACCTATACTATTAGCTATTAAGAAATATAACTTAGAACTAATATACTTAGTATAATGCCCTATATAATATATAAATATAAACCTAGTATAGACTAGTTTTCTTATTTAAAACCCTAACTATTATAATTTATAACTACTTAAAGATTTACCTAAGTATAAGTATTTATTTTAATATTTAATCTAATAGTTTTATTTATAATAAAGCTAATATGTCTTAGCAAGCAATCTAGGGTAAGTTCGATTAACTTACAACTTACAGTAAGCGCGTAGTAACCAGTTTATCCCTGCAGCCCGGAGCTGGGTCTCTGAGTCAAAGCCATCTAATATCAGGTCAAGCTAACCTCAGATACGTGTCGAGAGGGATGTGTGTGTATTGCCAGTGGCTAATATACGAGGTAGATGCCACAGGTATCATTATCAATAAGCGCAGCCAATTTACAATGATCCATTAGAAGTGGACTAAATCCTGCGAAAGGAATTAGTCCTAAGGCTTAACCTTTAAGCGGCGTTTCCATGCTTGCATTCGTTCTCCCTATCTGCTTCATTTTGCCGCCATTAGAGGATATCTTCGCAGCCCTTTGTGGCCAACCCCTTGCAGCATCCTTGACACACGAAAACCCCTTGGCTTGGGCATATCGATTATGGTACTGATAGTCACTATATTCTGCTTTAACTGCATTACGACGACAGCCTCATGAGGTACCCGTGCCTCGTCAAGAGACGCAATACTACCCTTTCCCCAACTTTGTGCTCTCCTTAATAAGCCTATTCACGCTCTTGGAAAGTTAACATGTTTAGTAATGAAGTTTGTACATAATTGTCTGAAGGATTAACAAACTTGAAGAGTTAAAATCCGGAGGTTTCAATCTAAGCCTGTAGCTCGTGTAGAACATTTGGCTTTACAGGCTGAGCATCTGACTCCACTAAGACACTATCTGGACCTGCATCTGCTTCTGCTTCTGCTATTAAATGAGATGATTCTAGACCGTGTTTTTCAGGAGATTTATCTTCCTCATCAGCACCAGTCGAATTTCTATCGCTCCGTGCCCGTCCTTTTCGGCTGATGAACCACCATACCAAACCCAATAACAGAGCGATACCAGCAACTCCTCCGACTACTCCGCCAGCTATAGCTGCCACAGGCGTCTTTTTACTAGAAGCGAACGGATGGGACGTAGAGGAAGGGGGAGATTTATTGAAATACGCTCTGCATCCGTGTCACAGCAATCGTCGCGTGTGTAATTCGAGTAGTTGCAACAGAATTTATCTGACCCGCATTGGTTAACTTACACTAATAATGCTTTGGGTTCTATCAAACTGGTCAGTAGCTATTGACTAAATCAAGCATTGACTAACTCAGATCACAGACGAATTGGCATTTGCTCATATTATCGCTTGAGCAAGCACCCTGGTACCGGAAGTGTCCCGTCCATTTGCACAAGCTATTCTCCAAGCATCGATCACCTGGAAGGCAGTAAGTTGAGAAAGTTGTGTTACTGGAGCCACATGGCTTATACTTGTAATCCGCCCACTCCCCGTCTGCATTGTCACACCTCAAGCCTAATGTCCAGCTGAATAGGGATAGCAATAAAAGCAAGCTATTTAGCTTCATCGTAAGGGATCGCTGATAGAACGTATGTAGTAAGACGCTGGAGTGTGCCTAAGGGCGTCTAACAATATGGATGGAAGACGGAGATCAAAGTTCAATGAGGAGGACGACTTAATTAACTTTGTGACCTGGCCTGGTCTTTAACCCTCCAGGCAAAGAATGACATCAATATGGTCTTGGATCCAAGGTCGAGAACAACAAACTTATCAACAATGCCAGGTGATGTCAATTGTCCCTCTTGGCATTGAATCTGTTCATTACATCCAATCTACGATTCGTCGGCTGAATTGAGCAAAAGTCCCTTGCCAGGGTTAATTGTACGAATTAAGTAATCGCCGCATCGATTCCGCCCCTAAATAATATTCTGTCTTGTTTTCTTGGTGGGCGCGTCTCCGAGTGATGCCAATTGGCTCTATTATCGGACTGATAATCTTTCACCAATACGATCTGTTACATCCTGCGGTCGAGCAACTTTAATCGTATGGACTCACTGAGAGGCCTATAGGGGCTATGGGTACCACCGTACCGCAGCCAATGCAATTTCAGTCTGCTGTATCCTCTCCCAGCTAGTCCTCTTCAGTACGCCATTTGCATTGCCATTACAGCCGAGATAACGAACTAAGTATCAGTAGTCTTTGTGGAGTTCTTGACTCTATGTGGAGCTTCGATCATGCATGGGGGAAAAGGAGGAGGGGCGTGAAGTCCCATTTCACGATGCAGCTAATTCATTAGGTTATGCAGGACGTAAGGCTGAAGCGGAGCTCACTATATAGGAGGAGACTATGGAATTATGCTCTATCTACAGTGATGGACTAGCTGTCTTCGGGGACTCTTCTGATCTTGTAGAAATGTCTCTCTAATTGATCATCAAGTTTCTCGTCCAGCAAATCTCGTCTGTCGAGGTGAATGTGCGTATTGACAAGGACCACATAGGGGCTAGGGCCGAGGTCATGCTGAAGTGCAAGGTGAACCCCAGAAGCTAAATCATCCATGCACCAATATACACCGGCCAGCCTATGTTCATCTGACAGCGCCGAAGCTGTAGAGCGGAGCCTGTATCTTAAGGAGCGTTTCTAACGTTAAGTTAAAGAGCTAGAATAGGTAGCCGAGATAGCCTCTTTATTTTTTTAGTAAATATATTTAAATACTCTTAATATATTAAATATAATTAATTTAAAATAGACTGAAAGGCTATTTTAAGTAGTCATATTGAATAGTTAATATATTACTTAGATTAAATTAATAATAGTATTATTTTAACTTAATAGACTTTACTGCTAGTACTTATATCACGCGCCTTATACAAACCTATAGAGCGAGTCATTGTTATAAACGCCAGGTTGCAGTAGGGTGAATCAACCCATGCTCGTATACAATCGACCTTCCATGGGACTTTGCAAGACTGTGAATAATAATGGTCTTTTTAAAGAGTGGCCAAATCCACCTGCAGCCTATCCAGGCCAGCTGACCAGACAATGTCAACCCACGCCATTGATTGAAGCTTGTTGACCAGACCGTTCCATCTTAGGCCCTGTACTCTCATAAAGTGTTGAAGCTGAACTACTAGTCCATGTCTGTCTTGCCCGACTTCCGTCATGGCGCCAATGACTAGTATAAATAGCTCAATGTCTTTTAGACCCGTCCAATCAAGCCAATGTTCCTTATACATCCTTGATAGTCTCCCTCTGAGGTGGGGAATGATCACATTCAAAGTCCTGTTACCTGCCAGAAACGTGACGGGGCCTGAAAGATATACAAGTACGGCCAGTCGAAACATCTCGTAGGTTAGAAGACAAGGCGCCAAGGAGTGCTGGTGTGTGTTTGAACTGCTATATCGCGGCATAATTAGTGTTGTATATACTGCAGCTTGAAGTTCTTGAAGCAGAGCAGAATCCTCACTCAGTTCAAGTTCAGACTTTCCCACAGCAAGAGTGGATAGTTTAAGTAGCAGCTGCAGAAGTACTTTGGTGTCTTTGTGGCTCCTTTGTCCAACATCCATGGCCTCGCTCTCAAGGTCGGCTTGGTATAGTGTGAGATGAGGTGGTTGGTCTAACATCATAGAACCGGTCAAGTCCATCCTGTAGAGGTCAATCATATTACACGGAACCTTCAAGATGACACTTACCAAATAGTTGTTACTTGTAGAGATTGGGAACTGAGGGTATTTATGCCACCTCGATACTCAATCATCTTTTGGAGACCCGACATATGCGTCTTCCACCGTGTCAAGTTGTTGGTAAACATCTATTGACTGTCAGCATACGAAATGAAGACTAATAACCTGAACTGACATCGTAGCACGCCAGGTTAACCACTACACCAATAATGGCTTCGTGAGCCATGAGCTGAGCGCCTTCAAGTTGATTTCGCAAGATTTCAATCGACGCATTGTAATGTGTCAAACTGCTGGCACTCTCTTGAGATGCCTGTCCTCAAGTGCGCTCGGGATCTATCTCAAGACGAGCGAGGACCAAATGCATAGCGCTGTCATCGGCAAATGCGAGAGCGAAACAAAGCTCACGCATGAGCTTACAGACTGGGGCCTCCTGGTCTACAGCTACTGCATATTGTTAGAGCTTGTGTATATACCCGAGAGAATCGTGTAACTAACAGAAATGCAGCATGCTGCTCGTTCGGGCGGACATGGAATACCTGCCAGGCTTTTGGGAGGGGCAAATAGATGGTACTAGATTGAGCGAATGTCGATACCCGAGGCCACATGACGATGTTTGTGGAGTTCCAGTGCCAGCGCTAGAAGTGTTTGAGCTTGCTGATGAGTTTTTACATAAGATTCCCGGGTGCCGTGACGCAGATTTAACAGACTGCGAGGTTATTTCTCTCTTGTCATCTTGACGGCCGCGCCTCCGAGTGATACCAATTGGCTTCATCACATGGCTGTTGATTCTCCTCTGAGTTTTCCGGTCTTTTATATCCTGCGGTCGAGCAATGTTGACAAACATCAACTCTACCGCTGGTGGATAGTTGCTCACTCGGGACGTCGACATTGCAGATATGGGATGGAAGTAGAAAGGTGAGATGTACGGAGTAGGGATTATTCTTGGCGAGGCCCTGGCTTTAAAGCAGCTGTTTCATTCTGTGGTGGTCCGTGAGTACAGTCCCTGTTGTAAGACTTGGGATGTCAGCACTAAAGCTCAAAACAGATCGACGTCCGCACGCAGAGAGCGATTGGAGGCATGATCGACAGATTTCGTATCTCAGATAGGAATAAAGTAGATGATTTGAATACGGTAAACCTCATCAGTATACAGCAGTTGGTGTCAACTGTAGATGCATTGCTCTTCATACCATCTCAGTTGGTGATTCCACCACTAACAGATATATACTGTCCTGTAATCCATCTCGCCTTCTCAGAAACCAACAAAAGTACAGCATCAGCGATATCTTTTGCAGTACCAGCCCTATTAGCCGCCCGTGTCATCTCGACAGAGGGCCGTTGGAATTCATCGGCTATGACTACAGGGATTGCATCTGTCAATACAGGTCTAGGGGCTACTGCATTGACCGTGATGCCTTTACTGCGTCCCCACTGGTCGTTCTGTTAGACATGGCACGCCGATCTCGGACAATAGACTCACCTCCTTGGCCCAGGACCAAGTAAGACTGTCGAGGGCAGCCTTGGAAGCACCGTATACTGGGATATAATTGTCACCAAGTTTGGACGCGATAGAACTGATGTTGACAATACGACCGCCAGGGGCAATCAGAGGTACAACTGCTTGGGCAACAAAGATTGGACCCTTGATGTTGACGTCGAGTACTTCAGTCAACTGTGAAGGAGTGACTGCCAGAGTCTCGCCAAAGTGTGGTACTCCTGCGTTGTTAACTACAGATGATAATTTAGCTTTTGATCATGACTCGTGGTGATTATACATACTAAGTATATCGATATGATCGGTATTGAACCCCTTCAACGTCTCGCTGACCAGATATTGAGCACCCTCGGGGGTCTCGATCGAGGTCTGGATAACGATTGCTTTACCGCCATCTACTCTTATACCTTTTGCGACGGTATGGGCTCTCTCGGTGACAGAATCGTTCACGTAGTGGATGGTGACGGCTGCTCCGTATTGTGCCAGTGTCGTGGCTAAAGCTGCACCGATGCCGTTTTCTCTACCAGAGCCAGTAACTATGGCAATCTTTCCATCAAGAGAGAGGCTTTCTATCTCCATGTTGAGTGTAGGAGAGGTTATGTTAAGCTGAGTGATGGTCAAGAACCCAATTGTCGTCGACAATGCTTCTATTTGTACTCACACCGATGCATTTTTAGAACAAAGTATGTCTCAATATCTCTCAATGTGATATTAGCCGAGCCATCACCTGTTTCTGATCTAGGGAAAAGGTGTTAAGACCTATTCCCTAGTAAGACTAAGTATTTCTTCCCTGTCTGCAAAAATAGTCAATGCAATTCATCGAGCTGTGGATCGGAGTACCTCCTTGTTCTAAAGGCGATGCATACGACTAAACCTACATAGGAAAAAGGTATCCTTGTCACACGGCTGATCCACCACATGCTTCCCAAAATAATCCACCTTGGATACCTAGCAAATCCATCATCCCTTGCCAAACTCTGGTCAAGTCGCTCATTCATCGAGGAAAGGGAGTATCCCTTCTCTAATCCACCAAGTCCGCTGCGCCTCATATGGATCCAAAACGAGGTTATATGCTTCTTCATCGGCTTCAAAGTCATCTGCTTCTCTCTCTGTCAGATGTTTAGAGCGTCGCTTTTCATTGGCGAGCGACCTCTTTCGAAGTTTGTAAACCCGACTCAGGGCGCCCTCCCGTTCCCGGCCAAGAAGTCCATGACCCCAGTTTGACATGACATGGACAGTGGCAATGGTAGGTATATTCCACCAAGCATTTGCATCAGCCGAGTTCCGTGAGGCTACAGAGCTTCTGTATCTAACGAGCTTCTCTTTGAGTGACTCTAAAACCATCTTGAAGTATCCGTTTCTAACTAGGCCTTGATGATTGTTGAGAAGCTCCCCGTATGGTCCGATGGATGCTACTACCAGGGGACTCCAGGACTTGGTGGGGGGAATAGTTGTGGAAGTACGTCGACTTCGCTGACAGGCTGGTAGCTCCAAAGGCACTGAGTGTCATATTCATGTCGTCGCTTCGGCATGTCGTCAAAATCTTTCACCGGGCAGAATGAAGCAATATGTGCGTCTGTCCATTCCACTAAGAGTAATTCTTCGATGTGCTTAAAGAGTCTCAATACAGACGATAGGTCAGAGAACTTGTAATTCCCCTCGCTGAATCTAGGATGTGCAAGGTAAAGGGATCCTGTCGATTCTTCCAATGCGACTCTTTTGACCTTTTGCATGTCTTCGGGGTGGAATTGACCGATATCCCACGCACAGCCACTGACTGCGCGATGCTTGGTGTTCCAGTCATCTCCATGGGAAAGAAACAAGACGTCGTGATCATAGTTGAACCATGTTCGAGGGCCGTGAGACCGTGTGCGAAAGGCAAGCTGATAGCCTCTCTGGATCAAGACGTCTCGAGATTCACGGCAGGTATGCAACAGCGCAGGAATTGGAGCAGTGCTATACATGGAAACCTCCCTGCAAAGCTGCCATGCATATTCGGGATTCTCGCTCAGCCAATCCAGACTGATTCGAGGGGCGAACTTTGTCACTTCCCAGGGCTGATACGCTGACTTGGTGCTCGAGAAACCATAACGCTCAAGTGTATGTTGTGCGGGGCGAGAGGGAATTTGAGATCGCCAGTTGAATGAGAAGTGGATTAGAGACTCATCTAATCGAATGGCGTTTGGCGTTGTGCGTAGATGCTCTGCGAATTCATCGTAGTCTTGTTCATCGAACCGCTGGACGTGGACAAAGCGGGGTGGTGTAGCAAGACTGTAGATCTCTTGGCGGAGCTCTAGGGGAGCAAAGGAAAGTGGTGGAATTCAGTGAGAGCCATGGCAAGGTACCTCGGTGTTTATCTCTGTGGATTGTAATGAAGTGGTGAAGCTTTACCGCTTCGAAGACCCAACTGCGTAAGCAGGCTGACATTGTCCGCGGGAACAATATTAGTCCGTGGCTTCCAATTGGCCAAGATGGATGATCAGAAACAACAAGTAATCAGATCATTTATGTTTCTGCCTATTCTGTCTAGTACGGGAAGCTTCCCTCTGGAAGTTTCTCCAAGACTCCAGATTTCTTCTGCAACTCATCCTGTTCATGCAAATACGGCAAGAGGATATCCGCCCAGTGATGTTTGCCCTTGTAGTTCGAAGGAACTTCATCCCAGTTCTCAATTGCTTCGGCCAGACGCCCAGGGACACGGGGCTCTTTTGCGATTGTAGTGATTGGCTCAAAGTAGATGAGAACCGTGAAGAGAAGAGTTTTGGATCGAGGAAGTCGTCGGAGTGATTGTCTCTCAGAACGGAAGTAGAGGTCGTCAATGGTGAGGCACTTGGAATTTGCCTTTTCCCAGACTGAGGAAGACTTGTTAGGGTGTTTCGAAAAGATGTCAGGCGTACTTACAGGCTACTTCGTTACTGTCTTGATCCGGTCTTTAAATGCGGGGATGTATTAGGGACGATGATTATTGACTATCTCATTACTACTTATGATGTTTTACCAGTCTTGGCCGTCTTGATAACGCCTTCTTTGTGGAGTGCCTCAATAATATCGAGAATTACAAAGTCGCAGCCTTTTGCTGCCATTATGTTGACTCCTACGGGAACAAGCTCGTTCTGGAGTGTTGAGTTGGAGAATTGGCCCAGGTCGAACATGCCGAGTGAGACTGCGTAGTCTGGGAGACCTGCGACAGAAGCGAGTCTTCCGGCGTAGACTGTCTGACTGCCTGAGTTGGAGTTGGACTTTTCTGCTTCCAAGGATTCCTCACAAGCTTCCTCGGATCCAAGGGTTGAGTTGCAGTTGACAGTAGTGTTGAGCTGGGTGATAAGAGTCTGTTGGTTGGAACTGGCTTGGAGAAGCTCTCGGATATACGGATTTGAGCCACTGATCTGTTAGCGGTGAAGAGCATTGACAGGGATAACATACTCTTGGGAAACATCAGGCTTGTATGAAGGATAGCTGGCCGACAGATAGACGTAGACAGCATTCGAGCAACTGCTGTTATCAGATGTCAAAAACTCGTTCGCAACCCATTCCTCGACTCCCTTCTTGGAAGCCAAGTCATCTTCATGCGTCAACTTGGTCATTGTCTTATTAGCGTTCATCCATCCTTCGCGAATCTCAGGCACCATATGAGGGAATGCGCCGTCGTGAAGACTCTTGTACTCTTCAACATATTCTTGACCAAATTCGTTCCATTGTTCATAGGTTGTCAGATTCAAGTAGACATTGCCCACGATGCTGGAGAGGGCGACGTCGCTGAATGCCTTTGGCGTAGAGTTTGTCCAGGCCGAGTCAATTGAGAAGACACTTCCATCGGTCGACAGGAGACTTGAGAGGCTGTTTAAAAACTCCCCGACCGCATTTGCCGCTTTAGGGGAGTCTCTTTCTAGGTTAAGGAGAAAACGTTCACTACCGCTGTCAAGAAGGACTTCAGACGGCAATCCAGAATACTCCTTGATCGTGCCAGCGTAAAGAGATCGTGTGAACTTGGATAAAATGACAGGGTCTCTCGCAATGATGCCCGAGGTGTCCATAGCGGATGAAAGAGGAAGAGCTCCAGTAAGATTGACAGCATCCTGTGTAGGACGATTGCCGTGGACAGCATTCTGTAGCGCAGGGCCACGGATACTACCACCTGTATCACTTCCCATGCTAGCATCAAGCCAGTCATACGAAGCGACAGCTTCAGCTGACCCACCAGAGCTATCACCAGGCGAGTTGTAACCGTCGATTCGAGGGTTGAAGGGGAGAAGGTAGTCGATGTGCTCTGTGACGTAACCGCCAGCAAAAGCAAACTCGGACATTTTGTTCTTTCCGACGACTACAGCGCCGGCATCAATGAGTTTCTGCACGCAGAGGGCTGTCTTGGTCTTGACATTGCTCATTTCGTATAATGCTCTATTGCCGCCACTAGTCTTGACCCCTTTGATATCGTAAAGGTCTTTGACACCGAGACGGAGACCGGCAAGAGGTTTTGCTTTCGTGGGGGTGAAGTAGAGACGTGATGGGACGGCGATCGTGAGACCTCCAGCGGAGAGGGCGCCGGCGCGAAGGGGATGGTGGGTTCCGGAGGGGTCTTGGTACGTGGACTACTACTGTCAGCGATGTTGAATGCATAAGCGGGGAACATACTTGGATGAAGGCTTGGTTGGTGTCAACATAGAGACGGTATGCTTGAAAGACATTGCCCGTGTAGCGATGCACAAAGTATGGACCTGCTGGCACGGACTCTTGGCCAGTGTATACCGCTGAAACGTTGTACTTGGAGGAGTTGAAGACCAGTTCTGTATCAGACTTGACGTACAAAACTGCAACCGTCAGCTGCGTTAGGTGGGAGCATTGCGTAACATACCCTGAGCAAACTCTTTTACCCAGACATCATCCTTCTCATACTCCCCCAACACAGAGGCAACACGCTCAGCATTTGCCGTCTGGTTCAACTTCACTACCGTCAACGGCGTAAACTCCTCAGCATCAGCCGAAACATCCCACGAATCCAATTTCCACGCTGCAGTCGGAGGAACAAAGTACTCATTCTCACCAAGCTGTATCTGCCTCGAAACAGAAGCGGCAGACACACCCGCAAGGAAGAAAATACCCACCACCAGGGTAGAAAACGACATTGTAATAACTGCTGTCCGTTAATCTCACCGGCGAGCGGGAAACTCGTTATATAGGGTGCTCGCCAAGACTGCACATCTTGGCTTACAGGCTTCCCATGCTCACTGCGGCCAATCGCGGGTTAGCTCCCAAACTGTCAGGGCCTCGGGGCTAAAGCTGACGATCTTGGGTGACGTGTAGCGTGGTCCTGCCCCCACAAACCGTGCCTTGAAACCAGTTGACATTATCCCGTTTCGGCTATTCAAACTGCGAGCTTGCTGAGATCAGCCCTATAAGCTGCGGCTGATGTCTGGGGAGGCACCTTGAATTGCTTGTATAAGAAGGCTAATGCGAGCTGTCTGTAAGCATATCACAACATTCTTGTGAGTCAGTAATTGTATTCTACATTAACTTGAATTGCCTTTTTCACTCTAATACAGTTGTAGATCCTCCTATTCTACGGACATTTACAATTGGCCGAGTCTAAAAGCTTATCCACGTTAAAAGTCTCGGCAGAGTCTGACCCGAGTTTCGGATGAATCACAAACGTCGGCAGTTTCACTTGGCAGCAGATAAGAGTAAAAGGTTAAATTCATCGGCCGATTTTAAACTTGTTAAGTTAGAGTTCTGATTTTACCGTTAGAGCTCCCGTTAGAGTTTAATAAGCGTGACATTCTTGTTGATCGTTATATCTGGCCGTTGTTAAGCGCCTCTGTAATTCCGACATCCCGTTTGAACGCCTCGAGCCAATCTTTGTTCTCCGCGATGGTCTGGTTGAATGGGTCGTCGCTAAATTGTCAGAAATGTCTAGCGGTTTGAGGTTAATTGGGTGACGTACTCGTTGTAGCTGATCCATCGTGCGTAATGCTGAATCTCTTCGTCTGAAGGAACGCGACTCGCTGGATTATGCGGCGACATTATCGCAGACACCCAACGTCGTAATTCCTGCGTAAACCATCGCCAGTAATTATGATCATTCAGGAACGCTGTGCTTGTTTTGAGAACGAGACCTCGAGCGGCGAGGAGATGGGGATCTGGGCGAAGTGGCGTGTTCCAAGCTTCGGGGTTTTCCGTCGTCGTCGAATGTCTCTGTCGAAATGCTGCTAGCCAATAATCGTCATCTGCTGCTGTATGATTGAGGTTGGAATCTGAGCCGTGGATTATAACGCGCGCTTGTCGGCGGAGGTCATCGTCAGGCGGTTCAATGCCAATGACGCGTTGCAGGTCGAGATAAGCTCCGAGTTCCTGTTCAAGACGCGTGTAGTCCTGGATCATGGCGTTCAAGTTCATTCCCTCTGATAACCCGATTAACTCAATTCCTGTGCGTTGTCGAAACGGGAGCAGCCAATCGCCGGGTAGATGGATGATTTTGATGAGCCAATTCGCGATGAAATCAGATGGCGTTGCCGAAACCTCCTCTAATCGACCGACAATTCTGCAGCATTCTTCTCGCAATTCATCATCCCTGATACTCAACCCCAAGAGCTGCTTCGCCTGTACAAACTCTTGCAACTGCATCTCAAAAGGGCATCCCTCAAAAATATTGTTCTTTCCGCTAATTTCCAGCGAAGAAAGTCGACTCTCGGCGTTTGATCTCATCGGTCCGAATTGAGCTTGTTGTGAGATTCCAACGTTGGAAAACACCAGGTCTCGAAGCCACGATGGGCAGACCAGGTCAACATGAGATAACGGTTCCGACGCAAATAAGATTCGGCACGCTTCGAGCTGCATTTCGTCTCCGGTCGGCATTCGCGCATGTTTGTAAAAGTGATTCTGCATGAAATACGCAAGCTCTAATTTGAGCAACTCATAAGCTGTTCGCGGCGTTTCAACGAGTGCACGGCTCCCCTCGAATGGAAACGGACTATTTCGTTCAGTTTCGATAAAGTCTAGAAGGTCAGAACATCCACCAATACGTTGACGATAAACTCACAAGGAGGAATCGAGTTCTCGACCAGTTCAAGAATATGCGGTTCAAATCCCCAATCACCCTTCCAATCAGCCATAGTCTTGCCCGTCTTGAAATGGTCTGCTAGATGATGCACACGATCAATCCACGTTTCCATCACAAGATTACAGAAACCGCATCGGGAGTGAATTGCAGGCGGAGGAGCCTTCCACTGTCTCATAGGCCACTCTGCAAATTTAGCATTGTGAACCAGTTTCAGGTGCTGATTTAGATGGTCCTTGCGATTAAACGTGCGTTCCTGAACAGGTCGATTCTTGCACGCCGAGTAATTGTGCGTCTCAATGTGTGCATCATCAGGATCGACGTGACCGCAGAAAACGCAGCGAGTCTCGGGACTATCGGCTTTTTGGCCACGGGGTCCTTCTGGACTGCAGACCCAGCGCTCAAGCGGAAGATGAAGAGAATTCTCGTGTCGTGACCAATCGTGCTTTGCTCGGAATGTCTCGGTACAGAATGTGCATTGGAATGCTTTTCTGGGAGCTGCCAGTGATCTTCGCTCTTCTTTGTATGCGCGTCTTCTGCGACGAGAACTTCCCCGACTGAATAGCTCATTGAGGCCGAGAGATGAGCGACTCGTGTGAGAATTAACTGAGCTGATTGAGCTAGACCTCGATGTGCCGACACTTCTAACTGATGGCGTTCGAGATAGTCTCGTATATGGACTCGATGAACCTGCCCTGTTAGCTTCACTCACTCACGCTTCGCCAAACTTACCTGATTGCGGTCGCACAGATGCTACAGCTCTTGCAATCGCAGTAACAGCAGCAGGTTCATCCTCAGGCGGCGAATCAACCCATCGCTGCAAAGGATCCATATCAGACGTATTCCTCACAGCCGGCGTCCCAGGTCTAGGCGGTATATCCATAGCAGGCGTATCCCCATGTCTCGGCGAAGAAGCACTCGACGGAATCTTGCCTCGCCGTCTCGCATTAGCCAGCCAATTAGATATCTGCGTCTTTGTAAGGCCCGTCTCCTCCTGCAGCATCCGCCGCTCGGGTTCACGCGGATATGGATGGTTCTGATGCGTCGCGAGCCAATTCTTCAATATCCGCACCGACTCCCTCGTGAATCTCCCGCCGACCTTTGCAGGTGGTGCTGGTGTCGCTGGCTGTGTATATCCATGTAGTGACAGGGGAGTGAAGGGATTTTGCGGCGCAGGATGAGTTGGAGCAAGATTGGGGAGTCCATTTGATAGGTCTGGGGAGGGGCTGAGTCGGACATGTAGGGGGTTAAGTCATCGCTGATGAAGCCGTCCAATAGATCGACGTCTGTGAAGAGATTGGGGTTGTTGAAATTCATGCTGAGGAGGGCAGTAGGGGTCAATGCATGCACGTCACTGTAAAGGTGAAGAAGAGAGGTCTGATCCCTTCAGTAAAGGTTATCAAGTGGCGGCATTGGCTGGTGGATTCTGATTGGCTGACAAAAGAGAAACCTTGTCATCACGCCCTATTGATGGGGCGTCATGTGAGCGGGGAACTAGCTAAGAGTAAGCTAATGGGTTCTGGATATAATTTATCTGTGAATTGTATGTCTATGAATGCCTATTTGCTTGGTGGAATGTTTCGTGCAGCTCAGATAACATGACGCGGATTGGTCTCTGGTTGATGTAGATGTCGTCAAATTGTTTGAGGACGTCAGGGTAAGGCCTCAGGTAGTCTCTAGCCTGCCAGAGGTATTTCTCTGCCTTGGACAGATTGCCGGTATTCTGAAGCATTCGGGTGATGTACTCCTCGTGCTTCCTTCGCTCATGTTCGGTGAGATTTTCCTGAAAATGTCAGTGCGCCCCTATCTATGATCAACAAACGCACCTTGATGTCAAACATGAGATTCATGGTTGGTTCAATGATGACCGCTTTAAAGTCGATTTCGGGGTGTTCTTTTTGGAGGTCTTTTGTTTGCGCTTCAAAGTCAGAGATTGACTGCTCCCGCGTCTTTTCGTAGAGTTGTTTTGAGCTCATCTTGATGATTTCTTGTGTTTGTTTGATGTGTTGGAGTAAAACTGAGATTTCGTGACGATTGACGTGGACCCCGACACGTCAACCCTGCAGGAGTGTCGATCACCCCAGAAATTGCATAACGTCATGAATTGTCTGGCGGGAGGTGTCATGATTCAAGTAAGTGGAACAATTGAACATAGCCGTCATTGAGAATAGCTCATTAGGCTGCTACATGTTGACAATTGGGCATAACGCACGCATCTCTCCTGTTGACTATTTACTCAAAGCCCCTAATAACAACCCCTGCAGCTCTTGAAGACTCTGTCGACTCGTCTTCTGACTCGCCATGACATAAAAGACATTGCCCAAAACTCGGCTATGAGCATTCCAAGTCCCAGTCCCCTCTCGCAAATGAGTCTGAAGCTTCTTGGCAGCCAAACTCTTATACCCAACACCATCATCATCCCTCAAACTAATCGCCAAAACACTCCCAAGAGCCCAGACACCCAAAACCTGCTGATTATGCGAGACATTGTTGACAAACTCTCTCGACCAAACAGACCAAGCCTGAGTATCCTCCTCCCAATCCTTCTCAGCCCACTCCCATTCTCCCCTCTTCTCCATATCCTGCATCTCCCGCACCGACTCAACAGCAACTTGACATCCAACAGCATGCGCCGTATAACTATGTCCATGCAGCAAAGCATCGCTCTTGTCATCACTGACAAATGCATCGAAAATACTCTCTGATGCCATGGTCGTACAAAGCGGCACAAGCCCGCCCGTAAGTAGTTTAGCGTTGACTGAGATGTCGGCGTCGGTGCCGAGGAATGACGCCGCTGTGAACCGACCAAGGCGGTATAGCCCGGTAAAAACCTCGTCGAAAATTACGGGGAGTCCAGACCATGCGAGTGGGTCTTGAGGGCTGGAGCCATTGCCCAAGAGGTGAGGGGATCGACGGACGACGTCCACTAGAGCTCTTTGGAAGAGGGGATCACTGAATTGTTAGAGGAGGAGTGAAGAGGGAGATGAGACTTACACAAAGATCATGCCGCCTGCGCCGAGAATTATCGGTTCCATCATGAGAGCGCCAAACTTGCGTCCAGATGCTTGGAGTTTTGAGAGGACGCTCTCGATGTACCGTTCATACTTTCGGTAGTGCTCGGTAGTAAGCCGAGATTCGAGATCAAAAACCTCCGAGATCGATTCAAGATCCGAATCCTGTCCCAGCTGATCCCTCAGACCATCAGGGACCTGCACAACCCATTTGCCTCTGACGCACTGAATGATAGGATAGTCAAACCAATACCCCTTACCCTCATACCACTCAATCTTTTCATTATAAACACACGGCTCCGCACAATCCATCGCACCAATCGTATCCCCATGATAACTCCCCCTGAGTCCCAGAATATGAACATCGTCATTCGGTCCCCAGCCGTACCTCAGCCTCGCCGCCCTCAGCGCCATCTTGACAGCGACTTCACAACCCGTGCTCCCATTATCAGAGTAGAAAACACGTGAAAATCGCGGATTGTCGGCGCCTTTGAGGAGCATCTCCGCAAGCGCTAATGCAGGCTCGTGGATTGCCTCGGCAAACATTACGTGGCCGTACCGACCGGCTGCGTAGGCTGCTGCGAGGGTGAGGCGTGAGTTGGCATGGCCGAGACCTTGGGACCACCATGATGCCGAGCCGTCAAAGGCGGGTTGGAGGAGATTTGGGGTGGAGGTTGAGGGGTTGAGGACTTGGAAATAGTCGCCGTGGGCTGAGTCGATAGCGGAGATTGTATCGGCGGTGACGAGCTTTTGTTGAGTGAAGGGGTACCAGATTGATTTGCTTGCTTTGGAGGTCATTGATTCAAGACGGGAGATTCGGTCTTTGCCTCGTTTGTCGAGAGCTTCGAGGATGTGGTCGACATTACGGGAGGCGTAGTACTCTTTCATCTGTTCAATGTCTTGTTGTTCGTTTTCGAGTCGGGTTGGCGGTTCAGGGGCTGTGTCGACAGAGATTCCGCCCAGCTTTGCGAAGTAGTCGCGGAGGTACTGGTAGTTTTCGTACTTCATATCCTGGAACAGAAGAATTGACTCAATATCATGGCCGCGCATTCGTAAAGACTCGTAAGCAGAAATGGTCTGTGAGATACCACCGAGCTTTGAGTCTCCCACGAGAATGACTGGTGCACGCAACGGAGCGTAGAGATCAGCCTGGGTTGTACCAGATGGACCAGGTGAATGAACACCTCCAGCAGTCTCTAGAAACAGCCATCCTGGTCCCTCAGATGCGTATCGTGACGTGGTGTCGTAGATTTTGGTCAGAACGTCTTGATCAGATGGAATTGGCTACTTTGTAAGCTTGATTCATAAATCAATTGGTTCCATACCTTGCCAGATGCCTTTGCAGCGATATGAGGACTGCACGGAATGTCGTATTGAAAGAGCGTCTCATGGTTCGTTGACGGAGCATATCGTTGAATGTGACTACCTCGTTAGACAATTTCTCCCAAAATCACCCAACTTCTACTCCAATTAGCTCAATTCCCTCAGCATCCCTCAAACTTACACCATCCATCAGCCTCATCCGCAGCCCCCGTAGAAACCGGCTTCAGAAACCACGTCCTGTCACCCCGCTTACTCGTAGCATTACACAAGATCGTGCTGAAAATCGTCTTTCCCACATCGGTATTCGCACCGTAGACCTGATGCGTTCGCAGGGATCGCCAGAGAAGAGCTGGCACGGGCGCCATTTTTTGAGTTGGGTGGGATGGACGAAAGGGTTGAGGTGGAATGCCGCGGTTTATAATGGACGGTCTAGATCGGCACGGTTAACAACTCCGGGCGGGGCGGGGGCTCAACATGTACTAAACCCAACAAATTTCGCGTGCTTTACCGATTGAAGTGACTTGTGAGTGAGTTTTTGACTTTGTACTCCGTAAAGATGTCGAAATTGGAGGACCGGTTGAAAGCGCGATTGTTAGATCGTGAGAAACGGTCTCAATTGCGACGATTGACGACGTTTCCGGCTGACAATGTCGATTTCTCCTCAAATGCATACCTGTCTCTCTCGTCGGTACCAGAAATTCGAAGCGCATATCACTCCCTTCTTGAGAATCATGCAGCGCCGCCTCCGTTGCTAGGCTCCGGAGGTTCACGGCTGCTCGATGGCAATTCAACCCTCGCGGAGAATCTGGAGCGAGACATTGCGGCATTTCACAATGCTGATGCTGGATTATTGTTCAATTCGGGGTTCGATGCGAATGTCGGCCTTGTGAGCTGTTTACCGCAGCCGGGGGATGTTGTGGTGTATGATGAGCTTATTCACGCGAGCGCTCATGATGGGATGAGATTGAGTCGCGCGGGACAGAGGGTATCGTTTAAGCATAATTGTGTGTATAAGGAGGGCGGTCTTGATGATGTTTTGAGTGGAATTGGAGGTGATAAATCTGTTTTTGTTCTTGTTGAGGGTGTTTACAGCATGGATGGCGACGTTGCTCCTCTCAAAGAGATTGTGGAATGCGTTAAAAGGCGACTCCCAAGCAATGGCTACATCATCGTCGACGAAGCGCATTCTACCGGCATTTTTGGCCATCAAGGACGCGGTCTCATTTCCGAATTGGGTTTGGAGAAGGAAATATTCGCACGATTGCACACTTTTGGCAAAGCAATGAGTTCTTTTGGAGGTAAGCAATGCCAAAACCGCTCACCAAACAAAGCTAACCATGCAGCTATCGTTTTGTGCTCACCCACGACGCGAGAGTACCTCATAAACTACGCACGAACTCTCATCTACACGACTGCAATGCCATTCTCCTGTCTCGCGAGCATCGGCATCTCGTATCAGTATCTACAGAGTGGAAGGGCTGATAAGAGGTTGAAACATCTTTGGAGTCTGGTGAGCTACACGCACAAACTACTGGCGGAAGCATGCTCCCTCAGCGAATCAATTCGCGCGGATGCAGCGCCAAAGTCACCAATTATACCTGTTTTCACCTCACAGCCACGCAGTCTAGCTCAGTTCTGTCAGGAAAGGGGGTTCACAGTCCGCCCAATCGTAGCACCGACGGTACCAAAGGGCAGTGAGAGGGTGAGGATCTGCGTGCATGCAGGGAATACCATTGGACAAGTGGAGGGGTTGGTTGAGACGATCAAGCTTTGGGTAAAGGCTCAGGAGGGAGGGTCTGCTAAGCTATAGACAAGACGTGTTTGTAGAGATAGACGGGAATGCTACTAGCAATTTGAGGCGCCTTCATTCTTAGTAAACGCTTGGTAAGCTAGGAATAGTTCCTGGTTCGTCATCGACGAGTAATACAATGACTAGTGAGGCATTTCGGCAAACCTTATGTCAGTCTATACTATCTTAGGTCCAAGACTAGTGTATCGTGAGACGTCTATATAAAGTCGACTTGGCCCCCTTGTCACTAGATTCTGTAGTTATGGGTACTCACCATAGTAACAGTGACATGAGGAGTCGCAGCTTCATCACCATCATCACTCATCGGCATAAATTAACGAACACATCAGCATTTATGTCCGCTTAGACGAAATGATAACTTCAAGCGATAATCGAAAGGCCCCTTAGCCTCAAGCACCGTCTATATCTACAGCTCTCCGTGTCCATCCCGAAATACTTCATTGTACCACGGCTTCTCCACCTCAGCCTTTTCCGTCTTTGCGCGACAAACGTACCCGAACTCACGCTCGACGATACTGACCTCGCCCGAGTCAATGACGAACGTCTTCGGTTTCTTCTGAGTGATATTTGATCGCGACTCCCAGTACACCAACCGTTCTCCATTGACGGCAATCTCCAGTAATGGCTCTGCTTCGACCACCTTGAGTTGGGACTTGATGAGTTGGCGGAGGTATGGGAAGAACCAGATGCGGTCCCACCAGAGATATCGACGATTCTTGGCTCCATCTTTGTGAGCATTGTGATGGACGACGACGGGAATGGCTGTGGAGTAGAAATCGGCGTACACGGGCATATCTCCCCATTCCGCTGGATCATGAAGGACGTGCATGTTCAGAGGGTTTGAAGAAGATTGGATATCATCTGGTACACCATCTAACCTCGGCTCAATCCCAAGAGACACTGACTTTTCAGCAATACCAGTCTCGTTACTCAGCGCAATAATCTCGCCATCTTGTTCCTCAAAAACAGTCGGAATGAACAGGTTCTGCGTATAGTCCAGACCGACATGATACTCGAAATCGCTATGCATAACATCGAAGCTCTTGTCTTTTTGAGAGACAGTATTCTTACGAAGCCAGCGACGCCAGATTTCTTGTTCCGCAAAGATCTCACCGAATATCCCTTGATCGCTGTACAAGTCTTTACCATTCACCAAACCTCTCTGCATTCGCTCATGCACGCGACGAAAGTATTTTCTCATATCGCCAACAGGACCGATCATGCTTCCGCTATTGAGATATTTCGGTCGTACGTCGTGAAACACTTCCGGGTCTCTGTCGGTTTTTGGTCCGTAGAGGTCTTTTCGGGCTGGGCTTTCGGGGAGCTCATCGCAGTGGAGGACGGAGCCTGACGATGGAGGAGGGAAGCATTTCTTCTGGGCGGAAATGATGATTGTCTGTTCCATTGGGGGTTTTCCGCGGCCGTTCCATTGTGACGCCAGTCGTTGGTTGGCTTGGCGATTTGCTTCGTGGTAACGCTTGAGGAGGATCTCTGGCGGAAGCTGGAACCAAACATCGTACGAATCTGTCAACACAACGATATCATTCTCCTCAAGTCTATTCTCGTCCGGAGTGTCCGCGTTCGAAACGCTGTCGAGATACTCTAGAGTACCCGTAATCTTGGCCAGATGAGACCCTCCCTTCCAGCCCTTGGACTTATCATACGTCTTATCCCAATTCACAATAACCGGGGCCGGATACCCCAATGCCAACGCACTCGTGATGACTTTGCATAAATCATGGTCTGGGTTATTGGCAGGGAGGACTATGCCAAGCCGTCGATCCTTTGAAGGAAGCTTGGAAATGTCCGCCTGAGGGTACGTTTCATAGGCTTGGCCAGTCGTTGCCAAGATTCCGCGGCCCTGGGTACGTTAGCATTGGCGTTGGGGGCTGTTTTCTCGACCTACCTTGAGAGAGGTGAGTGCTATTAGGCCGGGGAAAATGAGGAGAGCGGCAGTGAGGATTGTTATTGTCTTCAGGGGAAGACGGAAAAGGCGTTTTGCAAAGAGTTGTAAGCTGTAGGCATCTTTCTCGGGGGTGACTACATCTTCGAGACTGCTGCTTGAGTTGACCCGTTTGTAGCCTTGGGGCCATATTCGGGGGAACATTTGGCGGAGAGTGTTCATTTTGGACATTGAACAAGATAAAGAATATTGAGTGGCATTCAGGGGAGTTCCCTCATATATAAACTCATCACATCCATCTCTAATCCTGCATTGCCACAGCAGGAACAAATCTCGGCATATCTTGGCACCTGATATGATGGCGGTTAATGCTTGGCGTCAGCATCCTCCAACGCACCACAGCAAACAATGGCAATAACCAGGAAATTATAAAATCTTCACCGTCCAATTACGTGCGCCTGGTGCCATGATCCTTCCTTGGCTATGCCGAACGTCCCGAACTCGCTGCTCAATGGTGGAGGTTACCCCATGCGCCCACGTAGCTAGTGTCTTGGTGTACATTAAACAGCAACATAGGATCTCGCTTGGAGCAAATAAGGCGGGTAAACGAACTTTTGTGTCTATAATGTCTTATTTGGTGCCTGTTATAGTGCTATTTACTTAGTGCTACACTCCTAAGACTAGATATTAAGAGGAAGTATATAAGATAGATTATTATACTTTAAACTTATAGTTAGCTATAAGTCCTTTAAAAATAAAATATATTATAAATCTTTCTCTTTTACTAATAAAACTTATTATATATCTTGTTTTTAATATAATATTTAATATATAATAACCTTAGTAATAAGGCAGAATAATTTAAAGTAAGCATAGTGTGTTTATTTTAGTAATTTAAGCTCTTACCTATAGGCCAGAAGTATTATACTTATTAAGAAGTATATTTATAATCATTCCCAGGACAATAACAAGAAATATAAATAAGGCATAATTAATTCAAGCTATTATTACATCCTTAGCTAGCTAAAGCCACTCTTAGAAGGCAAGGCTTAAATTAGTCTAATTAGTTACTAATTAAAATACATTATACTATTTCTTTAAGTATAATAAAGGAATGTTACTTATTTTAACTTAGGCTTCCTACACTTTGAAATCTAGTTATTATAGTGTTATTAGGCAGCTGCTTCGAAATTAATACCTCGCTTTAGAAGCATTGCACAGCCTCAGTCCTACATATTCGCTGTTGCATATCTTTGATCTATCAACACTCCTTCAACTTTGCATAATGGCGTCAGAAAGTTCAAATCCGGAGTCTTTACTACTCAATTCAGGGTTGACGCCATTATACAAGCCCCTTGCAGTCAGAGAGATCCGACTCCTCGTGATCCAGCCAGGCGTGTTTCGTGAGCGACTCAGGTGCGTCTTGAAGACAGTTTCGCTCGATGACGAGCTCCCATACTTTGAAGCGCTATCATACTGCTGGAATGATCTTCGAGATACCGTTATAGTCGATGATCACACCATCTCCGTTCCGTCAGATCTGGCTTGGTTTCTTCGCCGATTAAGACGCAAGGCAACTCCACGTACAGTCTGGGCAGATTCTATCTGCATCAACCAAAGCGACAACAAGGAGAAAGGACATCAAGTCAGCATTATGCGTGAGATATATCGACGTACAGCCGAAGCTCAGGTCTATCTCTGCGAGAGCCCAGGCTCGAGTCGGCAACAGGAAGAAGACGAGACCCTAGATGACGAGTATCGACCGTGCCACTGGTATGGCGACGAAAGAGACGACCATCTCTCTTTGTTGCTTGCAAAATATGGTCACCAGCCGTTGAGCTACATTATGATGGATATAGTAGCAGTTGGGTTGTTGGCATGCATCAATGACCACTTCTGCGCCCTGGAAAAAGTTATAACTGCCATCGTTGGACTCTTTCGACATTCAATACAACTTTTGTCATACATGATGGGGCAGTCGTGGTTCTCTAGGATCTGGACATTCCAAGAAGCGGTGCTTCCCAACGCTGTATCCGTGCATTTTGGAGCTTGCGTCTTTCCGCTGGATATGATGCTACGTGCAACCCAAAATATGTTGTATCTCGCAGGAACAAAAGGTCCTCCATGCTGCTCGTCGATTTGGAAGCAACTACCACCTCTGGGTGCACCGGCCACCGGCCACATTGAGGGACATTTGTGGGATCTAAACTACCATCGCGAATCGGCACAAAAGAATAACCAAAGTAACGTCACCAAGGGTAGTGATTTGGTGCTTTTATTGGACGCCACCAGGAACAGACGATGTCAAGAACCTCGCGACCGCATATATGGACTGCTAGGGCTGGTAGACAATTGGCGTTTCACCGAGTCAATCGTGCCCGATTATTCGATCAGTCTTGAAGAGTTGTACATAACAGCGACGTGGAAAGCAATGATAGAAACACAGTCGACGCTATTACTTGCGTACAACAAGCCAGGGAAGGGATTGAACTTGCCATCTTGGGTACATGATTGGTCACGAACGTTATCAGTGGCCGAGAAGGGGTCGATCCCACTGACACGGCCTTCGATTAGTTATCCGGGGAGCAAAGCCTTTGAGCTTTTGTCAAGAAACAGACTGCGCCCAAACATGGTATTCCTTGGTAGTATTCAAAGGGCCCTTGATCTCTCCGACTCTGGTCTTGAGAAAATCACAAACGCTCCCCTAGCCTGCGATGCTATTGTTGAAGCAATACGTGCCTGCCGGGGAATGGTTGGCTTGCCTACCGACTACGAGTCAACAGAAGAACCTGCTAGGTCTAGAGACAAGTTATTTAGAGACAAAATTTTGACAGACTGCTACTTTCAAGAGACAGTAGGGTATCGGAAGTGGAAGAAGAATGAATCCTTCAATCTGAGCGAGCAGCCAACCGACACATTTCATGGAGGTCACGCTCAATCCTTCTTCACCCTAGCCGACGGTCGTTTCAGCCTGGCCAATTTCGAATGCTCTACACAAGACGCGGTATTCGCAACAGTTGGTGGTCTTTCTGTATATCTAGTCCTTCGACCGTACAAATCGATCCAGACGTGGCCCGACGTGGAAGAATGGGAATTGAGAGGGCCCTACGAGCTCCGCGACTTCAATCAAGATGTCAAGAAAGGGCCTCTTCAAGGGAGATGTATACTCAATTACTTTAGTGTAGCCCTTAGTCTGCAATGGCCGATGGTATCCAAGGGTCTTCTCACCTGTTTACTGCACTAACGTCCTCCTAGGCATACTGGACGCTACTTACAATAGTGCGATCGGCGATATAGTTGAAAGCGCCCTTGAAGAATTTTCGCGCGTGTATTCAGGAACTGCTACACTTTGTGCATGAACTACTTGTACATGGTGAGAGAACCTGTTTCCTGTTGGCATTTCCACTCAGATTTAGAGCTGGGTTCCTTCTTCTGGCTCTAATGAAGTTGAAACGAGATGAAAGAGCACTATGGGTTGATCAGTGCAGTCATAAGAAGCAGTAAATTAGAGTCTTCGAGTGCCATAATCCTTTCTTAGCTAAGTCAAGTGTCCTGGCACGCCGCCTTTGTAGTAGAGGTGTTCTTTGCACCCATTCCATATAGCGACACTGTGGCTGTGATTAAACGACTCTCGCATTTCGTCTCCCGGTGTCATTGGGTTGGTACGCCTCGTGGTCGATTCCGTGCGTCCCCCATTTTCGCCACCAGCGATTTCCATAGGACAATCCTTTGCTGCGACTCCAATGGTTATTTGGTGTTTTTCGCACCTTTTTCCGCCCGTGAGTGCCTGTTCTATAATTAGATATTGTGAAACACGGGAAAAGATACGTACATCTTCCGTTGTTTCTCCTTGTTCGAGTGGTGAATTGGTTGCACTCCGCACAGTACTTGCGATGGCCCATCCAACCCCGCAATCTCATAAACAAAGGACATGAAATGCACGCGCAGTGCTTTTTGCAGTATGAAACATTGCACAGTGGGTGATCGGATGGGTAGTTTCGACATCGGTAGCAGACTTTGCAGTGGCTGTATTCATGGCGTCCGAAGCGATGGCTTAACGGGGAGTAGACGACTTTTCGATTTCTGGCGCCATCGCAATCTGGCCGGCGGGGAATGTCGTTGTGATAAGGATCATGGCATTCTGAGGGTACATCTGGTGTAGGACCGAGTTGATCGACCCATGTGAGATTAGGTTTGCTGGGGATAAGTGGTGCGACGAGATTTCGCATGTCAGGGCCGGTTAGTGAGAGGCAGACTAGGTCATTTCTGGTGCAGAAGCTTAGGATGTCGAGTTTGAGCTCTGGAGGGAACTTGTGAAAGAGGGTGAAGGGTTCTGGAGATGCTGACATGATGTCAGATGTGGCGCGTGAGATGCAGAGAGTCAAAGTTGTTGGTATTGAGTATCTAGATGTGACGAAATGAAGAGAAGCGGAGATATTTATGAGTCTCTCTTTGTGCTACATACTCCAATCTCGATTGTTGCAAGGCATCTTAGGCAGCCTTTCACAGACTCCGCAAGAGAGTCACGTGTCGCCCGTCAGCCTTGAAATGTGGGGATTCTGCCTGATTTGCCGTCGTTCATTTGCTGACGATTCCCTTGTTCTAATGCAGAGCTTCCTCCAAACTGCACAAGTATTAATACGAGGTGGGATCCTATCTTGAGATAAACTTAGCTTCTTGGTTGAGTGAGTGACGCTCAAGGCACCAGGCTGGCTCAGGAATTGATGGACTTGTTCAATCAGACGAAAGATTTACTCTATGCCCCGTTGTAAAGTACAAGCAATTGTCTGTCACTCTTTGATTTGACTTACGGATTAAATATACCAAAAGAAGCAAAACATCAGTGTATTATTCAGTGCTCCAAGTCTGACTACTCTTTCGAGAAAACATGTCGACATCAAACTCCAAGATAAAAACAGACCAACCCTGAACAAACCAATTCACAATACCAGTGTGCCATAAAGACCCTGCTCGCCTCTAGTAGAACCCATAGAATGGGACAATCTCATCCTCGAACATATCTTCCTCATCATCCTCATACTTAGGCTCTTCCGCATTCTTGATCATCAAGTTCAACACATCAAAACCTTCCATTCGGGTCCACGGGTGGCCAGGTCGCTCCATGGTTGGTCCACCTTTCATCTCCTGCAACATGTCGTTCGCAAGGAATCGGAACTTGGACAGCATCTTGTCGAAAGACATTTCACTCTGTGTCCAGTCCAGGGGTCCAACCTTGCCGTCAAGCGGGTTAGGCTCAAGCTTGGCCGCGAGAGAGACATCCTCAGCAGTGAAGAGTTTGTTGAGGGCAGTGTTTCGGACACTGAGGATCTGAGCAGCTACATCTCGTGTCCACTGCTGCAAGAGCTGCTTCGCCATGTGTCGAAAGGTTTTGAGATCGTCGATGAGTTCTCGCTCCTTGTCAAACCAAGCCTCGGGCCAGTTGCGTTCGTCCTTGAACAAAGTGCAATGAGGTTCAATGAACTTGGCCAAGTTGATCTCATAATGAGAGAACCAACGGCGGAAGACATGTTTTTCTCGTCGGACGCATTCATAAAATCGTTGGATGTCACAAGCCATGATGCGAGTGTTGCGTTCCTGCTCGGAGGTCATGGTTGCTTCGGTTCGTGGGGTCAAGTTTGTCTTGCCTAAGGTGGGAGCCATGCTACTAGTCTGTTCAGAAGACATGTTGTTTGTGAGAGTAGTAGTGTGTGTTGTAAAGACGTCGTCGTAGGCTAGAGGTGTCCAGTCGTCTTTGATGGAGGTGTAGTATTTGGTAGGTAGAGTAGATACCAGATGAATATCTTGATACTTGACGACTGAAGGATAAGAGGTTCAAAGATTGTTCACTCTGCTCAAGTGATGCGATGTCGGAAGCTAAATGGTCGATCAACTGACGTGTGTCCACGACCTTGGGTATGCTGGTGTGACTGAGGTCGAGAATAAGATGCAGCGTTGAGAGTAGACTCAAGAGCGTAGAGTGAGGAGTGAAGAGTAAAAGTGAAGGAGGTCTGGTGCGCGAACAAAGTTGAGTGAAATGTATAGAGTGTAGAGTGTCTGGGAGATGTTTGAAGGAAAGAAACAAGGCCAGCTGAACAAGGGAGACGCGCTCTATTTATAATAAAACTGTCCCCTTTAAGATTCAAGTTGACTTCCTGTTCACAGTGGCAAGTCATTAGTCTGTTCACAGTGGCACTTCATTGGTGAATTTGAGGAGGTGGCTCAGAGTCATGAGACAGAAGCTTGCAGTGTTCAACAGTCCAAGGCGCAGGTTTGTTCTGCTGATACCTTTACGCAGTTCGTCCAGAAACCCTATTTGCTATGTGATAGTAGAGCTACCTTTTACTTCACGTTTCACTCTATTTTATACGTGGCCACTTGATTTGAGGGTCAGAGATAAACTTTGAGCTCTAAATTACCAACCTTTCGATCAACATCGTAACGAAATAGACTTTACTATTAAAAGGAGACAACGAATGAACTCCCGCTTGTGTCAAAGCCTATAATAAATACACTCTTAAACGCGCCAGAAGGTTTTCCAACATGAAGCAGGCCCTCCACTTTCGTGCACCGACGTCCAACACTTTTCGTCCCATATCACAGATTACCTGCCTCACACCTTTGCTGCAGACGAACTCGCGGTGATGAGACTAGTCAAAGTTTACGCTCCTTGAGTAGTAGAGCAGTTACGAGCGTGATTCCGGAGAAGACGATGGAGAGCCCTGATTCGTTAGTCAAGTTTCACAAGGGGATATCCACTTACCGTGTCCATACTCGATTCCTCTGATATAACCTCCAATCAGTACCTGTCTTACAGACTCGGAAGCTTCTTCGATGTACGAGACACTCTCCGCAGTTTTTCGAATGACCTACAAATTTAGCAGACTTCACAAACTCAGTGAAATGACTCACCTCGTCGATAAAGTGTTGAGACTTTCCGAGACCACCAAGGTTCTGCTGGATGTCGTGTCTTAGAAGTCCCTGAATGGCTGCACTGGTACCAGCCATACCAACTACTGAACCCAAAGTCACAGCGAGGAAGATTCCAGATGAAGCTGCTGCCTTGTCTTTGGGATCGATGGAAGCTTGGAGTGCGATAAAGGCAGCACTTTGGGCAATGCCCATTCCAAGACCCCTGAATGATTAGCATAGCATTTCTAAAGACGGGAGCACGTACCCTGGGAAGACGTAGAGAGACTCCAACCAATTGGTCTGTCCGTGCCAGCGAAGTAGCATCAGAGTATAACTCGTTATCGAAGAGACAGCTGAGAAGATGATGAGGGCCTTGTATCGACCAGTTCTCTTGATGATCAAGCCAGTCGCTATGCCTCCAACTGTATTTCCAATGACTGCAGGGAACAAATGAGCACCTGCGACTGTGCTCGACACACGCTGAGTGACCTGGAAGTAAATGGGGACGGTATACATCATCTGATAGGTCAGCCTTGGCCGCTTACAGTACTGGGACACTCACTCCAAGCTGTGCAGCTGCTTGTCCAAACGCGACCAGATACGTCTTGGTGACATCGCCGCTTCTGAGTAAACGAAGAGGGAAGATTGGTTCCTTCGCCCAGCGTGACTCAACGAGTACAAAGGCAGCTGATAGAAGCACACCAGCTGCAGCTAGAATTGGCACGAGAGGATGACTCCAAGGTATCTTCTGGCCTCCAATTTCGAGAGGAACCATGAAAGCGAGAACAGAACCTCCCAACAATAAAGCGCCGAGTGCGTCGATCCTCTTGATACGCTCTAGTGTCGCACCCTCAGTTTGAGCCGTAGAGGGGAGGAGAATAGCGGCGATGATCATGGATACAGCAAAGATTGGCGATTGTCCAAGGAATGACCTACTCCGTCAGTATAAGCTGTTGAATCAGCGATAGACTCACCATCTCCAGCCGATTGTATCAGCGAGAAACCCTCCGAGCGGACCACCAATGCTACGACCGACGGTGGCGATGACATTCATGTAGCTTTGCCAAGAAGCAACTTCTCGAAGAGGTGCGAGTTCTGATGGTCAGCTTGGATTGTAGGATCAGGATGAGTCGTACCGGTTATGATGACTGATGCCATTGTAGTCATTCCTGCGCCTCCGGAGCCAGAGATTACGCGACCTAGGATGACCTGCCACATTGACTGGCCAGCGCCTCTGAGGTTTATTAGAAAGGCTATGTGGACTGGCATAGACTTACACGAGGGCACTGAAATTGTTAGCCAGATTCAAGTGACCAAAGTGTCGGGTCGGGCTGTACTCACCATCCAACAGCAAACAGTCCATAGCAGAAGATCAATATCGTCTTTCGTCCAAAGATATCGCTCAATTTCCCGTACTGCTCAATTAGTCCGACTCGCCTCCAGAATCAGTTCACGCACAATCGTCTGCGATGCCGCACTGGCCAACATGAAGCTGATAAACAGCCAACTCGAATCCTGAAGCTTGCCAAACTCGGATGCAATCACCGGGTGAGTAGCCAGGACCAAAGAGCCATCGACATTGGACGTAAAGATGCCTGAAAAGTTAGCTTGTACCTCCAATGAATGGAAGACGCACCAATCAGCAACGCGATGACTACTCTCGCGATAAACGCATGGCTGTACGCTTTCGGCTCATCGGGACTGTTTCTCTCGACATCCGACACCTCGGGAGGTATCTCTGGTATCAAGGGAGTCGTCTCTGCCGCGTTATTTCTGGTCATTTCTACGCGCTTGACTTGAGAAAATTATAGTGAAAGATTTACTTTTGATTTCACTAATTGTCCGATATCGTTGTTATCGTAGACGTGATTTCGGAGCAAAGCACATCATCGCTGATCCACTCCGCGGAATTGGATGCACTAGCTGGGTGAGGCATATAGACACGGGAAATGGGCAGAAACATATATAAGCCATAACCCATACTCTCTCGCCATTGTACATGAAATATTTATCTACCTGAAATGAAGCAGTCGATGAGACAACCCCACCGGTTCACGCCGCATCTCCGCATCGACCGCACAGACAAGAACTCGCCTCTTTTGGGAATGATCTCATGAACCCTGCCAGCAGATCTATCGTCTGTTCCTATTTGTCACGTTGTCTGACACTAGCTATTCCATGTATCAAGATCAACAGCTAGCCTCACTATCCCCAATTTGCGTATCATGAACTTTGGGTCTCTCACTTGAGATGGGCCAATCCTGACTCATCAATCAAGACTAAAATGTGGATCCGCCCTTTCTGGACATGTCCGAGACTTCGCCGTAAACTCATCGTAATCCCATGACCTCCAAATTCCATCAACACCAACATGGCAGACCCAACAGGTGATCTCTTCATCGACTTTGCAGACTTTCAAAATGCCGCTGAGCCTGAAACTATCTCCCCTGGTATTCTGCAGACATCAACGGCTCCCCCAAAGATTGGTAATCGCTTTTCCTCAGAGTCTGTCAAGATTCTGAGGAATTGGTTCGCCGCGCATGAAAGGCATCCGTATCCTACCATCCAAGATGTCCAGGATCTTCAAGAGCAGACGAGTCTGAATAGGCAGCAGGTTACGAATTGGTTTGCGAATGCGAGGAGGCGAGCAAAGGTTCATTTGTCGCGGCCGACATCGCCAATGTTTCGGAATGATGATTCGGGAAATTCTTCGGGGCATCACACGCCGATTGATACGCCGCGACGACGTGCTACTCCTGCGCCGTTTGAGCACATGAATCCGCTGCAGCGATGGGCTAATTCGCCGCCGGAGCACGAGGCTGCGACTGTCGATGATATCTCACGAGCTGTTGCTGCTTTCTCAACGCGACAGGGAAGATCACGAAGTCACGGGTCGTCAATCAGCAGTAGAGGGACGTCAGTGTCGAGTCATGACTCTGGGTCGTACAGTTCTGCTCATTCAAAGCAGTCATCGACGTCATTTGACATTTTCAAACGGCACAGTCGAAGGAGGCGCACAAAGATGAGAAAAGAAGTGAGGACGAATCTCCTCCAAGCGCAAAATACGTATCAGTGTACTTTCTGCACAGAAACGTTCAAGACAAAATACGATTGGCAGCGTCATGAAAAGTCTCTTCATTTATCGCTTGAGAACTGGGTTTGTTCGCCAAATGGACCGACAGCGATACATCCAGAAGAGGGGCTTCTTTGTGTCTTTTGTGGCGTCAAGAACCCTGACAAAACGCATCTCGATGGACATAATCAAAGTGCCTGTATAGAGCGGCCGATTGAAGAACGGACATATCATCGGAAAGACCATTTACAGCAGCATTTGAGACTAGTCCATATGTCCAAGTTTCTCAAGTGGCCGATGGATGACTGGAAAGTCATGACGCAAGAGGTTAAATCGAGATGTGGATTCTGTGGCATCACTCTTACGACCTGGGCTAGTAGGGTTGATCATTTGGCGGACCATTTCAAAGCTGGGAGTACCATGGAGCACTGGAAGGGTGATTGGGGATTCGAGGGGAAGGTCATTGAGAGGATTGACAACGCCATGCCTCCTTGTAAGTGCACAGACAGATGAAGATGCGCTTTCTAACTTTCTAGACCTCATCCACTATGAACGAAACTCTCCTCTTCCATTCGCAGCTACAAGAGGTCCAGCAGATACACCCACAAGTGCATACGAACTCATCAAACTCGAACTAGAGTACTACATGCGGAACCGACATCAATTTATAATGCCACCAGATCCCGAGCTGCACTTTGAAGCATGTTCCGTGATCCTCGGCGCAGAAATATCCTCCCCTAACCAAGCGTCGTTATCCCCGTCGTGGCTATGGGACTTGTTCATGTCAGCTACTGAGATCGCCAACCAAGCCAAACTTCGACCGACGAAGCAATTAGCAGAGGGGCGACTGAGTCAGCTGAAGATCAACGGAAAGGGAAATATCTTTGAGAATTGCGAGCTGGAGGCGGCGCTGCAGCAGTACATGACTGCTCATACGTCCATGGGGCATTTCCCAACGGATTCTGAACTGCAGCAGGAAGCGTGTAATGTTTTGAATCGGACAGAGACGGCATCGTCGCATCCGTCGAGGAGATTTCTGGACTTTTTGATGAGGCTTGTTTGGAGTTCGACGGTTTGGCTGGAACCATTCCGCCAGAGGGCTGAGACTCTTGTGGCGTTGGCGAATGAGTCTGTTGATGACTCTTACTTTCTATGGGGTCAGACAGATACAGCTGTGCCGTTGGATGCTTCGATGGAGCTAGATATGTTGCAGCCTTGGGTTGAGAATCGATCTCTGTCTCCTGAGGGAGTACCGGAAATACCAGCGATTTCGATGCACAGCACGCCAGAGTCAAGGGCACTAATACGAGATAAAGTACGAACACAAACACCATTCTTTATCAACGACAACAACAGTTATCGTCGACTAAAACGAGAACTCTCGCGGTTTGTCATGACGACAATGTCTCCCAACAACCCCAACCGGCATATCCCCAGCGACGACGAACTAAAGTATCAAGCACGATGGATATTATACGATGAGTACGTTTCCCAATATGCAAAGTTCATTGACTAACAGAACAGCGACGATCCTTGGAACCAAACCCCCGTTGATAACGCAGAGTGGCTGCAGGAGTTTAAACGAGACGTTGGACTTCCTACTTAGATACAGGACAAGCACCCATGTCTCGAGCAACAGGCTCGCTCTCAATAGAAATGTCAAAGTCGAAAATATCCATCGGTATGCCGAGAGTTGTGCACGCGTTGGGAATGTCGACTATTCCTGCGATGGCGCCGCGGATGGGTGCGCAGGAGAGCAAAAGGTAGATTTGTTCTCCAGAGTAGCCTATATTGTCAGTAGACATCTTGCAGTAATGAAGGTGACTTACCGAATTGTTTGAGGTATTCGATTGCGCGGAGACATGATTGTCTGTAAGCTATGGTTGCATCCATGAAATGCTGCTTTCCATTCTCATCAACGGAGAAGCCTTCAAAGATTAGGTAGCGTGAGGGACTAAAGGTAGGTCCCATGTCGCCTGGTCTATAAACTGGACTTTTGAGGCCTCGGGACTTCATGCCGCCTTTGATGAGATCAAACTTGATCGTAATGATGCCAGCCTAAACAGTCAGAACAATACTCAGTCGAATAGTCAGGACTTACCATTTCAATAGCACCGCAGAAACTAATCTCGCCATCGCCCTGACTGAAATGAAGATCTCCAACAGAAAACTTTGCTCCCTCAACATGAACAGGAAGATACGTCGTAGATCCACGGGAAATGTTATTAATGTCACAATTTCCTCCATGCTCAGGCCGTCCAGGTATAGTCCTCGCTCCCTCCCTCGCAATCTTTGCCAAAACATCACCCGTAGCTTTTCCACCGTGTGCATTAATCTCATTCGGTGGTTGAGCTACAATCTTGGTAGAATCAGCCATTGACGAAACGAGCTCTGCCTCTCGACGGTTCCACTCTGCGAGGATCTCGGCAGACGGGGCACAGCCTAGGATTCCGGGGTGGATCAGTCCGGGGAAGCGCACGCCGGGGATATGACGGCTTGAACAGTACACGCCGTCAAAGTCCCAGATTGCTTTTGCGGCGGTGGGATAGTGTTCGTCGAGAAAACCTCCGCCGTTTTCTTTGGCAAAGATCCCTGTGAAGCCCCAGGGTGAATGGTCAAAGGGTTGGACGTCGGTTATGTTGACGACGAGGAGGTCTCCGGGTTGACTGCCTTTGATATCGAATGGGCCGGTAAGATAGTGGATTTTAGTTAGGTCAACATCGCGCACATCGTCTGCGCTGTCATTGTTGCCGATTTGACCGCCTGTCCAGTCGAGACATTCTATCTTGACGGTCTCGCCAGGTTCAACGGTTGCAATACTCGGGACTACAAATTAGCGGTAGTTAATTGGGTCAATTGAGGGCATACCATCTGGATGCCATCTGTTGTGGAGATGGGGTTGCTCAGAGGCGGGTTTGTCAAAGGACACGGATTGAGCTGTACGGATCTTGCCAGGCATTGTATTGATGAGATTTAAACTTTGAGGATTGTTTTCAATTGTCTCAATTGTATCTTCTTATAATAGTGATAGTAGTGTTGATAGATAAGACTATCTCGCCGCACGCCTCCGCATTCATCTCCGCACGAGATAAGAATGATAAGCTCGTCTTGTGACATTCCTGATAAAGCAGGTGGCTGCATTGTCACCCAAGGGCGAAACCCCGCGATTAGCATGACGTTGGTACAGTCTGGACACTGTACGCTGTAGCCCATCGAGATTGGTATATGAGATGGGGGTGTCCTCGGCAGATGAGGGTCTCAACAGATGAGGAGACCACAGACAATCATGGACGTCAAGACTTTTTCGCTCGGAGACTTTGAGCTTCAGAATGGCAAGGTTTTGCCGAATGCGGTGATTGCGTACAAGACTTTTGGAGAGGCTGGACTTCCGGCTGTTCTTTATCCGAGTTGGTTCTCGGGTGCGATATCCGATAATGAGTGGCTTGTTGGCAAGGACAAGACTCTTGATCCGGAGAGATACTTTATTATTATAACGGCTCTTTTTGGGAATGGGCAGTCGACGAGTCCGTCAAACTCGGATATCAGTCCGTTTCCTGATGTTTCGTTCTACGACAACGTCAAGGCCCAGCATCAATTAATGGATCACCTTGGGGTCAAGCATCTGCGGGCTGTGTTGGGCTGGTCGATGGGTGCAGCGCAGGCATTCCAATGGGCTACGCAGTATCCCGACTTTATGGACATTTGCGTTCCCTTCTGCGGATCAGCCAAGACGTCTCTCCACAACCAGGTATTCCTCGAAGGCGTGAAGTCAGCGCTCCTCGCAGCAAAGGGCTGCACGTCTGCAGGAAGTATCCAAGGACGCGTCGAAACCACAGACAGGAAATGGACCGATAAAGAGAAGGAAGTTGGTCTGAAAGCCTTTGGAAGGGGATACGCAGGCTGGGGTTTCTCGCAGGCGTTTTATCGACATGAATTGTTCAAGAAGCATTACGGCGCAGCGGATCTCGAAGAGTTTATGAAGAACTTCTGGGAGAAGTGGGCACTAAGTAAAGACCCTGAGAATTTGCTCGTGATGCTTCACACGTGGCAGGCGGGAGATGTAAGTCAGCAGGAGCCGTATAATGGGGATTTTGAGGAGGCGATGAAGGGGGTCAAGGCGAGGATCTTGGTTCTTCCTAGCAAGACGGATCTCTACTTTCCGTGAGTTATTTCCTGGATTTGTGGATGGTGATGATTGCTGACTGTTTAGGCCCGAGGATTCAGAGTACGAGGTTGAGTGTATGGGGGATAACGCAAGTCTGGATGTTTATCCATCGATTTGGGGACATTGGGCTGGGGGACCGCCTGGGAACATGGAGGATGTGAAATGGTTGGATGAGAGGCTGAGAAAGGTCTTTGATGAGGCTCCCCATAGAGATGTCAGTTGAGCGTGTAGTCAATTGCTATTTTATTGTGTCATTCAGTCAGCTTCATTCAATTGCACTACAAATACAATCCAGACTGAGTTTCCTTTCAAAGTTTCTCCATCACTGCGTGCATACTACGTAGATGAAGCTGGCCATAAGAACAGTAGTATCAAGCAACCATCCTGTGCGTGGCATCAATTCCTTGAGTTGAAGGGAGACCTCACAAGATCTCACTGGAGGGTTGCAATCAACCCTTCTTTGACATCTCGGGGCCCGACATCAACAAGCCTCCGACTCGGCATCCCTCAAGATAACACCCCAATTGACCAATAAACACAATCCCGAAATCGCTTATATCTACATGTCAAACTAAGGCGCACCCTGATAGCCCTCGACACTGTACGGCATGTTATCAATGAATCGTCAATTACTCGTCTATCTCCCGTGCTACCCCAGCTTGTCAGATTAAGGCGTTGACTAGCTTGTCAATCTAGGGCGGATGTCACGACAAGGCGGTTCTCCACTCATCCACCAGCACTGATTGCCGAGACTTTGGGACAAACTACTTTTGGTCATATGAACATCTTATACCGATCTCGTGATCTGTTGGAACTCTTTGTTGGGTTGTTATTGTGTAAGAGATAGCTAAATTGCGGTGAACTACGCGTAAGAGTGGTAAACACTCTTACGCGATAGTTCTAGAAGGAATCGAGATATCGCGGGGTATGTGGATTCACCACAAACTTAGCGGATTCAACACGGACCCAACTCCGGGCGTACCGTTAGTTCGGATCTCCACGATACCATTATCAATACTATCTCTTAGATTGGCAGCTATCAAGCCATCAGACTAGAACCGGCCAGGGTATTATCGGCTGCTTGTCATTGTTCACAAAGGGCGAAGGCCGGAAAGTCTTCCGGCCACGATAGTAATTCCGGCCTCAATGTATATAGACGCCATGTCTTCCATACTCATTGTCCATCATCAAGTCAAATCATCACAAAATGTCTACTGCAAACACCCTCTTCCCATACCTCCGCAAGGACCCCTCTGAGCTACCAGAGGGCGAGGATCCTTTCACCATCACAACTCGCACAGGATATCTTCCCTTCTCACTTCCTTTGAAGAAACTCCCTTCTCAATTCGATCCTGTTTCAAACCTTCTTAATGACATTCCTATCCTCAAGGAAGATGGTACTCCAGGACTGTTGGCGACTTTTGCTCTTGGGCCTCTGATTGACAGTGGAGCTCTCCCTGATTTGACCTCTGAGATTGATAATCTCGTTGTTCCTGGGACGGACAAGAGAGATATGGCTGCTATTACTGCTGCCTTTAGAGATTATAGCTTTATTGCTTCTTCGTATCTCCTTGAACCTTGCTGGGAGACTTATAGCAAGAGTGATGATGGTGGCTATGGACTTGGACGTCAGACACTTCCCAAGTGCATTGCTGGACCTCTTGTCAAGTGTGCAGAGATGTAAGTCTACCACTCACTCCAATTGACCTCGCTGACTTGGATCCAGTCTCGACATCCCCGCTTTCATGTCCTATGCCGCTTCTTATGCCCTCTACAACTACTGGCTCGTCCATCCCGAGCAAGGGCACGATGACTACGACAACATCCGTCTCGTTCGCGCTTTCGAAAAGGGTCTCGACCCCAAGTCATCCGAGGCCGGTTTCATCCTCACTCACATCCACATGGTCGCTCAAACCGGCGGCCTAATTGAAGGCGCTGTTGATCTGCTGGCCGCTGTTGAGAAAGACAACAGCACTGCCAAGATTGCAGAGGCAAAGGCTAGCTTAGAACTGATCCTCAATGCCATGCAGATCATCGAGACAAACATGGAGGGCATGTGGAGTCAATCCCTGCCCAAAGACTACATGACCTACCGAACCTTTATCTACGGCATCACCAAGCAGTCCATGTTCCCCGATGGTGTTGTTTACGAGGGTCAATACGACGACAAGCCTCAATTCTTCCGGGGAGAGTCTGGTGCCAACGATGCCATCATTCCTCTGCTGGATCACATCTGCGAGATCCCCATGCCCAAGAACCCATTGACCGATATTCTCGTCGAGTTCAGAGAATATCGACCCAAGCCTCACCGCGCATTCCTCAAGTATGTCCGCGAAACAGCATCCGAAGTTGGTGTCCGCGATTTCCTCACCAAATCTGGCGATCACGGTCTTGCAGTTCTGTATCTTCGCGTCCTCGATCACATTCGAAGCTTCCGATGGCGACACTGGATGTTTACCCGCGAGTACATCATCAAGCATACTCTTCATCCTACAGCTACGGGTGGAAGTCCCATCATTACTTGGCTTCCTAACCAGCTCACTGCTGTTATGGATCTAATGGAGGAGGTTGCTAAGGGATCTGGTCTCTGGGCTGTTTTGGAGGAGGGGTTTGGAGTGGTGGAGGATCTTTGACTCATGAGGATTATATCCTGGTCAAGAAGATTATGGATAATGTTGTTACCAAGAAGGCTCAGTTGAAGAAGGAGGTTGACAAGTATTGCCAGGATCGGGGTGTTTGATAGCATACCTAGTGATAATTAATATTTTCTTAATTTTATGCTGATCCCCTGGGAATTACTGTCAAATCATCGCCTCAGCAGGTGGGTGTTTTTGTGGCGAACGACTTACTGATTCCATGATCTCTTGAAAAGCCAGGTGACTCCGTATAAAGAGGTATCATCAGTTATTCGTAGCTTGGGCGACTGAGTCCAGATGACGCCAAGACTCGGCATCAAGGATCTTTCGCCGAGACTTATCTTATCGTGCCATTGACCAATCGAACGATTACATTTGCGCACCAATCACAATTCGTCGCAATTTACAGTCCAGATCAAGTGACGTAAACGTCTGACGCTCAGGAAAATTTGATCATCACGACGATCCAATTCCGGCAACTCCGACAACTGAGTCATAATATTGTACTATTCATAATATACTATCGCTAAATATCCATCTCGCTTAAGCAATTGGTTCACAAGTAAAGACACCTCGGACTTCGCCGTGACGGAACTTGAGGATCTGGAAATGTTAGCGAGGTTCAATTGCAGAATGACTGAGGGTAACTTACAATATCGTCAATGGAAGCATATGTCCCACCAACGAGAACAATCATGCCGATAATGAAAATGAGTCCATTGGCAATGGAAAGAAGAAGGTTCTCCTTTGAGTGCCAAGGTCCCTTTCGGATGAGCATGAACCACATAATAGAGGGGAAGTAGAATGTGAAGCCCGAAATGAACAGGGACGAAGAAATGGACAAGAGATCATTGAAGAAGGGAATGGCCTCGGCAATGATGAAAGCCACAACAGTGATGACAGTGACAAGGGCCAACCAGGTGATCCAGCCCATCTTGGTGTTGATGTAGCGGATGATTGAGTTCTTGAACATACGTCCGTGGATATAACGAGCGACAACTGTGGTGTTGATAGATCCAGAGATGAAGATGACGGGAAGAGCGACACCAAAGGCGATCTTGGAGATGGTAGGACCAGCAGACAGAAGAGCAGGCGACTTGACCTCTGAACCGACAAAGGCATAAATGAGAGCGCCAGTGAGGGTATAGATACCAATCTCAATCAGACCAAGAGCCCAGATTGACTTGACATAGTCACGAGGAGTATGCATCTCGTCCATGAAGCTGAACTGGCAGACAGCAAAGGAGTAGGCGAAAACAATGTTGGTGATGGCGATGAAAGCATCGGTGAAGCTAAGGTTGTCCTTGGGCCAAGCAGACCAGTCGACAGAAGACATGCCGCCTACCGAGTCACCGGCTTGGATACCAGTTGCGATGATTGTGATGGCGACAGCGATAGCAATGGAGACAAAGTCGATGTAACCAAGGATAGCAACCTCTGCGAATGAGGGAGGAATGGTGACGATGAGGAGGATAATGGCAGAGACGACACCAAAGACGACAGAGCATGCTCCATTGTTGGTGAGGTTGAGGAAGGCGATTGTTCCAGTGAGACAGTGAGATCCAACGAGGAAGATGAGCTGAAGAGCAAACATGACACCGACCAGCTATTCAAGTCAGTACATCAATTGGTAATTGAGTATGAGCATCTGTAAGTACTAACCTCGTAACCAAACTTGCCAAACATGAGTCTACCAGCATCGGCATAGTGAGAAACCTCAGGAAAAGCAAGCTTGACCTGTCCAACGACGTGCGATGTGTAGATGGCGACGAAACCAAGACCGACGGTGAGAATAACACCAGCGACCATGCCGAGGGTGGCAAAGGCAGAGGGGAGGGATAGACAGCCGAGAGCAATGGCCTCGACGATCAAGACAACTGTCAATCGCTTCCAGCCGAGACGGTGGAAGTGTGCGTTGCCCTCGGCGGCCTTTTGCTTCTCCATGTCGTTGATCTCGGCGACTTCGCCGGTTCGTGTGTCAAACATGTCTGGGATTGATTCTCGACGGCTCTTTTTGAGTCTGTTGGAGCCGTTTGGGCTGTGTTGATCTGGTCCATGGTGTGTATGTGTATGTATATGTATGAGTGTAAGTATGTATAAGTGTATGTTGTAAGTGATGTAAGTATAAGTGTATGTGTATGTAGTTGTTGTCTACTCAGGTGAGTATAGAGTACGAGGAGAGGAGAGGACAGACAAAGAGGGAACACGTCTATTATAAAGACAGATAAGCAGAGACCGAGAATGAGGCCGATCTTTGTAGTATACCAGTGGGTCGAGATAGTCCCACCATTCTTCGGAGGCGACCTACGAATCTGAACCATAAACCCACGAACCCTGTTTCTCTTACACCTCGAATTCCCTCACCAGAACCTAATACCCCAGACCCCAGACTCCCTCTCGTCTCTCTGTGAGCAAAAGCTCTCACGGTGCCGAAACTCCGTGTCATGAGGCTCGAGCTCGTGTGCGCCTACAGTGGATCACCAAAACCTTTCGATTACCTAAAGTGGATCGCAACAGAGCCTCTTGCTTGGCTGCAGCCATGTTTGCATTAGTCAATAAAACTCTCCGTCCCTCTACGTATTACCAATTTTTACAATCGTCCAGGTTTCGTCCCCAGAGATTTACTCCGCAAAGGGGAGAGATTAGGTTGAGGAGAGGATGGGTTTTGTTACGTACGAGTAATTGTTGAGAATGCGGAGACGCTGAAGCAAGCAATTCATCAACACGTACGTTCGGGAGTCGTGGCGGGAATAGACGCGGGCGTGTGATCGATCGGCATTTCTCTGCCAAGTCGGATCCGTGGCTGTTTATCGCACGAGTGTCATACAGATCGCGTCCGAAAAATTTGCAAAAATGGCTTGGCTTGGCTGCCTGGAGAGAGCGGGAAAAATCTGCCGCCCGTCGAAATGTTCTCGAAGGTGTACTAGTCAGGGGTGGCGACTGGAGGTTATGGGGAATGATAAAGGCGTGCAGGGGGCGCCAAGCATTGACCATTGAGTCTTTTTTCTTTCGTGGCCTCGAGATAGCGCTTGTTGATGTGATTTGAAGGAGCTTAATGCATGGTACGATATTGGGTGGGATATTCTGACTTGAGCGTGAGGGTTCGGGGGACTGAGGTATTTGGTGATCGAGTTTGGTGATCGAGGCGCGGTTAAGTCACTTGACCTTGGGGGGTGATCTAGCCGCTAATACAATGAACACGCGCTGTAGTGCCTGATTAAAATAGGCGACTATAGTGACATCACGCTGTCAGCCATTCACTCTGTCTCTCAAAGGTTGCAAATGCCTTCATCTCCCACGAAACGCTGGCTTCGGTATTCGGGGTTCTACAGTGATCAATGCATTCGCATCGCCTATCTAACAGGCCTATCTTGATAAACTCCAACGCCAGATTAAAATCCGTCATTGAAACAGAACCCATTGGTCATGTCGGAGCGCATTGGTCGACAAAGTATTTCTCTCGTAATGCTGTGGAGTTGCTGGCCCACTGAAACCAGCGATCTGTGATGTGATTGCTATTCCTAATGGAATCCCCGAGTCAAGGCATCCGTAAACGGCCGACCCCGAGTGCGTGCACGGATGAAGAGTATCGTGAGAGAGAGAGTTTGAGACTTGGAGTTGGAGTTTATTTGTACGTGAGAGATTGGGGATGGAGAGGCAGACAGGCTAGAGAGGTTAGAGAAGGTACAGTATTCCGTAGGGGCCGGTAGTTGACGGGTGAAATTGGACTAAAAAGTTAGTTTATGCAGGATCAACTAGAATAGTAATGAGAATGCCGATCATCTGACTGTGACGTACTATGTGTGTAGGGTAGCTTAGCCTGTTTATTCGCTGTCATGAGTCTCGACATCTGTGTTATTGTCGAGGGGCAGTTCTGACGAATCTTGCTATGGTAGTACTTGTAGTGTCAATAATTCATCTTTTATTAATGTGCTCAATTGTCGAGCCGGCCTCAAACACGTACCAGCCGCTGACACAGGAATAGACGTGACGTTGACATCTCGTTATGCTGACTCCAGCAGACTGACCATCTTACCCTACATTTCGCAGGCTTCGGTTCAGCATTGCAACCTTATCAACATCTCTGCCCGCTTATTAGCAGCATTCTCAAGTCCGGAGTTAAATCCCATCTAACAGCTTCATCATTATTCCCGCTGATGTAAGATTGAACGGCCGTTATCGGCAGTGGCGGCTCCAATGCGGCTCATCTACGCAACGGTCGGGGATTTCCCCAAGAGATTTTGGTAACGGTCTGTCTGGCTGTGTCCCATTGTGTGATCTTGGTGTCATCTGATTGGTTGCGTCGCATTCACGTTAATTGCGACGCGAATCCTCAACTGCAACGCGACGCGTTACATGCATCCACCATGCTTACAAGATTCAACTACGCTCACTCATCCGCACATGGCAATCTTACCCCAGACAAATCCAACGGTCTGCATCTGATCTTGGCGATACGCAGATTGTGGACACGGCACAATCCAAGCTTTCAGCTACACAGTGGATCTCGGGAAACGGATCATGACAAACAATTACTATTAATAAATCTCACTCTACCGGATAATGCTCGCCTGGATATCTTTTCATCTCTCGTCAAACTGGAGCATCCCGAAAACGCCAAACTAGCCCAAAGCAACACTAACGAAAGTTTCCTAGACATCGGGTGTTCCCATCACCACTTGAACCGGGACGGTCAGGTCCATCTTGACATCGCCCTCCAACACGACCTTGACGGTGTATGCTCGTGAAACAATGCAGGAGTGAAATGTTGGCACAAACATTTTATCAGCTGTAGGCAGTTGGAAGGGGATTTCGATTGTGGCTGTGTGAAAGACGGGTGAATCTTTGGTGCTTGTCATGTCGACATTCTGAGTCCATTGCACCTTGGGAGAGGTTTTCGGGAGAGACACTGAGAATGGATAGCCAAAGTTTGCGATTGACGATCCCTGTGTTGGCAAGTTCATCATCGGTTGATCGCGGAACCAAGTATGCGATTGGATTTTTAGAGAAGCAAATGTAAATTGCGGGGGAATCACATCAGCGGCAGAAGGCTCAAACGTCAAGCTGATGGGAACTGAAGATCCGGTAGCTTCGTAACCCTCTTTGGTGAGATGGATTGCAGCTGGTTGAGCCGCCACTGCAGAGATCCGACCCTGTGAAGCGGAAAAGATGTTCTTCTTGACCTTCTTGGACCTCTCAATCTTGTATAAATCGTCTCGCTCGGTGATGTTCATAGGAGGCTCTTCGAAGGATGTCGGCATGACGTTGATGGTATGGGAGTTGCCGAGAGTAATGTTGAAACCTTGCTTAGCTCGTGTGAGGACATAGGCTTTGATGCTATATGTCACTCGTGCCATGTCAGGCGCCATGTCGTCTTTTTCCCAGCCGCCGAGCGTGGGAGGCAGTGCCATGTGTCGTTCCCAGACGTCTTCGGAGTTGGTCTTGTGGGTGCATGCTTTGGAGGAGAGATGAGCTGGGATGTTGAAGATGAAGGGGAATGTATAAGTGACACCAGCTTCAAGGACGTTGTTAGGATACTCGTCGATTGGCATCTCTAGGCGGAGGAATCGATGGGATGTCATGTGCGTCATGTCAGGACCATCTCTTCGCGTCTCGCTAAGTCCATCGAGAGAAATGTCAACTCGATCGTAGCGGGTGTTTCTAGCAGGTGTGATGTTGACGACGCCAGAGACTTCAGAGTTGGTGGTGTACACCTTTGAGTTGAAGTGGCCGTTGATGAGGATCTGAACTTCTGGCTTCTTTGTCATTTTTCCTTTCAGCGTTGATGCCAGTGCATATGCTGAGCCCCAAGGATGAATGCTTCCGTTTCGATGAATGCCGAGGTGTTCATACTCTGGAGGAGTGTTGGGTAGTTTTGTGACTTGAACGTCAACAAACGACGGAGACTTGGTTGCCATTGTAGCTGTAGAGTTCAGAGTCGAAAGCAAATTAAAGTGAAGCTCGGTGATGAGAATTATTGACCAAAATCCAACTCAGCTGACCCCCAGGATTTATATATCTGTGTCTGCTCCTCTGCGCCCTGTTGTGATTGACCCATTGACTGATCCATCCATCCATACCTTGCCTAGCTTGTTGACATGTTGTAGGGCGCATGTAAAAAAAAGGTGCCATCCGATCCAACCCCGGCCTGGAAATAGATCATGGCGTAGTCATTTTCTAGCGGAATTTAAGCCGCGTAGAGCTAAGCTTATTTTTCGTCATTTTGAGGACGTGCTTACACCCGTTTATCCGATTGATAAGTTTGTAGAGATGCTGATCTTGAGCTTCAGAATTGGGGATTTGGAGATGGACCCACTGGAGATGTTCTGTAGATGACCACTGGGGATTTACAGCGGGGTCTTGTACGTAAAAATCGAGTGATGAGAAGTTTTTCTCTCACAGCTTCATCGACTGTCTCTGTCTCTGTTGTCTCTACTGTTAACTTCCGCTGTTCTGCCATTCATAGTTTGCACTTGTTTCTCATCTTACATTTGTCAGACTCATCATCATCTATCCCCCGTCTTACGGCTGAATCCGACGTCGGCAGAAATAGCATGCCTTGATAATTCGAGTCACAGCCAGCGAAAAAAGCCACAGATTTACGCGAGACCAGACTATTTCCTCGGGTGACCCTCCGAGACCATGACGGTAAATTTCGACGGCATTCTCCATTATTAATCCACCACCTGGTCATGTCGACCGCGCCCTGTGAAGAGTCACTGGCGAGACACGGTGTAACGCCCTTCGTGTCAACGTCTATGGCAACGGATATGGCGCAATACGAGAGTGTTGGTTTAAAAGCAACAATTAAATAGCGGTATCGATTCAATAGCAACAATTAATGGCGACATCAGTTCCATAGCAACAATTAATAATGCACGTTATGCACAGCCTCGATGGATTTAACCTTGTCCGATGAGCTTGGCCTTTCCTATTGCATTTAAACCCAAACGCCCTAGCCGGCTGGAAAGCAACTGGACTAGCTAGTTATTTGGCAAGGGTGATGAACCCGATAATTACTCAGACTTCTGAGACACCAGATTCCATCATCACAGCTAAAGGAAAGAATTCCGCTCTTCTGATGACCCCCGATCATCTTCACAGCTTCGTTGGCTCCTCCAAAGGGGTGACTCGAAGCCGTAGAATCTGGTATTCATTACTTGGGTGTTCTCAAACCAAGACTATCCGATGCACAAATTCCTTACTCTTGACAGAATACATAATCTGGCCGTCGCAAATACCAACTCTTTCATACACATGAGTCACATCAGGCGTGTCTCCAAACCCTACACTTCTCGAATGCCGTCTCAAGACAAGAGAAGTTTCCGAGAACGGCCAGTATCCATCCAGACCAACAACAGGCATGCAGTAGAGCGTCTCCGATGGCGGGATGTACAAACCCCCAAGACTCTTGTCCGTAAAGTCATAGTCTGGCAGAAACGAAAAGCGACAGTCCTTATCCTTCAGACTGACAAGCTCTTCAGTACTGCTATTGCGTATGTATTCATCTCGCAAGGTATACTCGCTGGTTCTAAAACTCGGATCGTCAGGGTATACCATCGCAACCTCTTCGATGTGGACGGCGCGAAGAACAATATGGCCCTTGGCAACTTCGCCGGCTCTGTCGATGCTGCCAAGTTCAACTTGCGCATTGTCAACCTTAACTAGATAGTCTGAGCCAAAATAGCTGTTTTGCCAGTGCACTGTAAAATCACAGCACATCCACGACCAAGTTGGCGGCCCTCTTGCCACGACAGGTTTTCTGAATCTGCATCGTCGGACAGGACCGCTTGGAGGACCGTCTACTGCTCTCCACAGCAGGGCTTCGGGCAGCATGCTCTTCCAAATTCCTGCCAGGTACACGTCGTTCTTCATTTCAGCGCTGCCCATTGTTTGGAAAGCTTTGGCCATTCCAGATAGTGCGGGCAGACGATCTTTCTCGAATGTGAGTCCAAGCTTAGAGTATCGGTGGACGAGATGTGCCCAATTCCTCATGCCGTGCTTATAGAAGAGATCTCCTTTGACTGCACCCGGATAGTCAGCAGTCTTGGGGACCTGGGTGAAGAAATACTTGGTGGCAAAGATGTTCTTTGTCGTCTCGCCACATTCGCACTGCGCGTGCTGGTTGCACACCCATGTGAGCTCTGTGCTGTTGAAGAGGATTGCACGTGGTGAGAGATGGAGCTCTTGGAAGACCCAACCTCTCTGATACAGTGGTTCTTTCACAGTGGGTAGCTGACGATACTCGTAAGAAGGGAAGCCGGGGAACAAGTCGAAATAGAAGGTCAGATCATGGCCAATCAGGCGCTGTTGCTGGATGCACATGGTTCTCTCTTGACCACGATCGTCCTTCACGGGAATCTTCTCCACCACCAAGAACGGTTCGGGATTGTAGCGATTGGAGTAAAGGCCGCCATTGCCGTCTTTTGCATGACCGGCAAACAATCCGATAAAGGCATTTGCGTATATGTCCGCCATGTGGGTAGACTCCTCTAGCCAATCTTGAGGATCATCTTGCCTGATGCACAGACTGTCAATCCAAATATACTGGATTCCGAGTCTTCTGCAGACATCTGCAGCATCTTGGAAGGTTAATGCAAGATCACCAAGTGCGATGCCGTCATGAGTAAAATTGCTATAGGTACTCTTGAGTAGCTTGATGCTAGCTGAGCTCAGGGTTCCCCAACAGTGACTCAGCGTTGCGTACTTTTCTTTGAGGATGTTGGTTCGAAGGATGAGTCTGTCGTTGCTTATCTCGAGAAGACGCTTTGGTGTTTTCAATTCTGTGGAATTCCAGCAATCATGCGCGTTTTCACATTCGTGTAATCGCTCCGTAATCCACATGAAGCATTCATCAGACTTTGAAGAAACCGGGATGTCAATAGGTGACTTCTTTGACTCGGCGCTTGGAGTGCCTTCGACTGTCACCCGGTAGACGTTCATATCAATGTCAGGGAAGTGTTTCCCATCAAAAGAATCATCTGGAACATCTTGCGAGAATATTCCAAGGCCTTGCTGATTGCTCTGGCAGATATAGTCCTTCTTATTTCCCTTTGCCTCGAAGAATTGGAGGAGGGCAGCGCAATGCCAGCAACCCGCGTCTGCGCCAACTATATAAGCCTCGACTGGTCTAGTGATTGCACGAAGGAACTTGTGCGAGCGGTTCTCGTCTTGAGAAGTGTCAAAATAAGAGCCACAGTATTTGCAGGTCTCGCTCATGTTGGCGTTTGTGAGGGTCGAATAGCTGTTGGCAAAGTCTCTATTCTCACGCGAGCTTGCATAAAGTCAGCCTTGCTGACTCTGCGGGCCGGCCGCCTGCAAGTCCAAAACCCCAGCCAGATTTGACATTTTGGTGGCCAATTGAAGTTAAATGGTCTACGAATAGTTCCAGGGAAGATGAAGTTGCGACAACGATCCTCTAGACTTTTTGTTTTTTTTTACCAACCTGTGTTTCGTGGCTTCGAGGTTTAAAGAATAAACTACCAAATGCAATGATGTATTTCTCCTTGTCGGAAAGAAGCGGGAATGCTTTACCAACTGATGCATTTATGCTGGTCTTTACGTGCAGTGACAAAATGCTTATCTTATCTTATCTCTTATCTCTCCAAAAATTCCAAATTTGCCCCGCGATGAACACCACAGAAATTATCGCCAATCTAAATCCCCAAACACTGGATAACCATCATCATGTCTTCAGACGCAGCGGCTCACAAGCCTATCCACAGCCTTGTACTTGATACAGGCCCTCTCATTAAGAACGACCCCCCGCGAATACTCTGCGCGCGAAAGCTGAACAACTCTACACCCTCCCCTGCATTATTTCCGAAATTCGAGATGCCGCCACACGAGCACGAGTAGAGACGACTCTTCTACCCTTCATCACCCTGCGATCGCCCAACCCCGAGAGCGTAAAGGTCATCCGAGACTTTGCGAGAAGAACAGGAGATTTGGCTGTGCTGAGCAAGCCTGATATTGACGTCTTGGCGCTGGGGTATGAGTTGGAGTGTGAGCGAAATGGAGGAGACTGGAGATTGAGAAAGACGCCTGGTCAGAAGGGTTTGAATGGGAAGCCAAACAAGCCTGCTGAGGGTGAGAAGATTGAGACTGAGACCGAGAAGGTCGAGGAGACTTTGGAGAAGGCTGTTGACAATCTGACCATCGAGAACCCTGTTGAGCAGGCCACGGTCGGAGAGTACAGTCAGTCTACTGAGGCAAAGGACACTGTCGCTGAGACTGTCGCTGAGCCAGAGTCTAAGGATGAGTCAAGCACAGAGGTCACCGAGACCGCAACAAATACGACTGAAGACGCTGCGACCATAGAGATTGCGCAGGCTGGCGAAAAGGCCGACGAAACAATCGAAGCCGTTCAAGAAGCATCCGACGGCGACGCCTCTGACGACGAAGGCGGTTGGATCACACCCTCAAACCTCAAGAAGCACCAAGCAGCAGACACCGGAGCGACACCCTCAGCGCCCGTCCAAAAGACCCTCCAAGCCGCCGTCCTCACATCCGATTACGCCATGCAAAACGTCGCCCTCCGAATGAACCTCAACCTCGTCGCCCCATCCCTCGCACGAATCACACATCTCAAGAACTGGGTTCTACGCTGCCACGGCTGCTTCAAGATCACAAAGGAGATGAACAAGCAATTCTGTCCCTCGTGCGGCCAACCTACCCTCAACAGAGTGAGCTGCTCGACCGACGAGCACGGCAACTTCAAGATTCATCTCAAGAAGAACTTTCAGTGGAACAATCGTGGCAATGTCTACAGTGTTCCCAAGCCTGTTCACGGATCTGCAAATGGCCGTCTCCCAAAGAACGCGGGCGGCAAGAATGGCTGGGGAAATAATCTCATTCTGGCGGAGGATCAGAAGGAGTTTACACGCGCGGGAGAGGAGCAGAGACGTCAGAGGAAGAAGGACATCATGGATCAGGATTATCTGCCCGATTTATTAACGGGGCATCGTGCAGGAGGCGGTCAAAAGATTCGCGTGGGAGCGGGACGAAATGTAAACTCGAAGAAGAAGCACTAGTAGTTGTATTGATGAGACCTTTAGTCTAACGCCCAAACTGAACCGTAACGCCCGTCATGTGTGATTTATTCGTCCTCTGCAGAAATCAGTCAGTAATTTACCAAGAGTGGACGAGAGAGGGAGGACGTACTCTGCTGAGTCAAGAGAAGCTCAAATCGTCGCTTGAGAGTAACGCGCTGGCGCGACCACTTGTCATCGGGGGAGAAGCGCGCGGGGTGGGCGGACTTGGTGACTTGTCCTTGGGCGACCTTCTTGAGGGTGTACAGGCGGTTGCCTTGGGCGTCGAGGGTGTACATGAGATGCATGTTGGCGGTTGTTGTGGTTGATTGTGAGGTTTTGGTGATGCTGAAGCTTTGCCGTACAGCACTCCAAAGATTGAGCAAAGATTTTTTGACGGTGCTGGCATCACGTGCAAGGCTTATCGTTATCGGTCACTGAGAAATGTGAGTTTGGGGACAAAATGTGAGTTTGGGGGACAAAATTGTGACACAAGCGTGCACTGTCAACACAGTTTACTTTTCACACAAAGTTTTGTCACCCTTGTACACCTGGCACAGGCTTAATTTAGCGTGCATGCACTAATTTTAGGTTCTAAGCATCATTACAGGGCATCACTCAGTGGTTGGCTGTCGCAAAAGTTGTCGCAAAATGATCAATTCAAAATTCATGTTCAAAAGCATCTCAAAGAGCGAAACTATCAACGACAAAACACATGATGCTCGGAAATGACAGGATCATCCATGCTCCCTCCAATTACAATAACAGTCAAGTGAGGGTCCAATTACAAATGACATCCAAGTCAATGCAATCACTTGGTAGGACTGATAGGCTCTCCAACACGAGCGCTCTTAGTTCCAGCCCATCCTTCACGTTCGTAAAAGCGAAAGACAAGATCGTAGTCCTCAAAATCGTGAACAATACGATCAATGCGTCTGTATCCTCGGACAGGATCAACAAGACGCTTAGCAGCCCAATTGTTGGAATCATCATCGCCCATGCAGTATGGGTTTTGGGCAGCACCCTTTGCCTCAAAAAGAGTGACGCTGAAACGACCGGGCTTGAAGATGTCGACAACATGCTCAATGATCTCAGTCGTGGTACGTCCACTCTGACCACCAGGGACGTTGGTCTCGAATGAAGCAAAGGAACACTGAGGCTCCGGAGTGACGTGAACCGTAAAGTAATGCTCACCCTTGCCAGCCTCAGGGGGACGACGCCATTAGCCGAGAAGCCGCAGGGACTGAACAGGTATGCGTCGACCCGCGCATCGGGATACTTGCTGGTTGGGTAGACGCTGGAGAGGCCGCAACTCTCCGAGACGACAGTCCCCAATGCGTGACCTTCAGTGGTCAGAGCCTCGATGGAGTCGAGCATGGTGTCGTCGTCGTTCGCAAAGACGTCAACCTCGTCAACAGTCTCGGCAAGCCCTCCGAGGCTGTTGATGGCTTCCTTGCGTGCATCCTTGGCCTCTGCAGCCATCTTGTCGCTGGCGACCGCACTCGCGTGCGACAGATAGAACTGCTTGGCGTTTTCAGGATCGAGATCCGTCATGAGGATTTCGAGCGTCTCGTCGTGGTAACTGCTCGGGAGTCCATTGAAGGACGTCCCGACGGGGATCTTGGTGCCTTCGACCTCACCGGGGGTGCGAGGGGGCGTGAGGGCTTGCTGGTTGGGTGAGGTGAGGTACAGATACCAGTGATCGCCGTTCATCTTGCCTACCATATAGGCACTACCTCCGTCGAACATGTCGTCGAGATACTTGACCTCTTGCTTCCAGCTGCGGTGGGGACCCTGCTGCTTCTCGGGGAAGAGAAAGTTCTTGCGACTGTAGAATACTCGGTATGGAGTCGCGGCTGCTTGGATGTCGTCGGCCGAGTTGGCATTGTGGAATGGGAATCCGTGTTTGGCAGCAATGTGAAGCATTCGCTGGAGACCAAGAAGAAGGGTAGTGGTTCCGCAAGTCTTGAGGATGATCTTGTGAGGAAAGACAAACATGCTCGACTCGGAGAGGAGATAGGCATCCATCATTTCACTCTCGAGAACAGACAGGACCTTGCAATTGACCATATCAAGCATGGGAACCCAGGTATCAGCCGGAACTGCCTTGAGACCATTGACAGGAGCAGTAGGAGGCAGAGTCGTCGGGCTAGGAGCGAACCAAACCTCGAGAAGCTTCTCGGGACCTTCAAAGGCGTTGGTCGAGTCGAGGTCGGCGGCTACATCATGGTTGATTGTGAGATGAGGAGTAGCCGAGGCGGGCGAAAAGGTGCAGTTGTACGGGACGGAGGTCATGGCGGCGGTTGATCAGAGTTCTTTGCCCGGTGGCAGAGTCCGCGGAGCACTAGCTGCCGCTCAAACAGACTATGCGGCGTCTGTTTGAGAGAGTAGGCCCACAGGTACGGGGACTTGTTCAGATGCTGGCGGAGCCAGCAGCAATCGATCGATCGGGGGTAACGTCTCGGGGACGTTAGGGGGTCGCGAGCGGATGAAGTGGTAGAGCTCTTTTGACGGAATTGTGGCAGAGAGGGTTACTTGGGAGATGTGAATCGGTGGATGGTGGTTGAAGGGGTGCTATCGGGGCCTGAAGTGGTCAGTCAGTCTCTGATGCTGTGATGCCTGATACCGTGATCAACATACTTGGAAGGTCGAGAGAAGAGGAAGCGCAGGAGATCCGTCGGCCGCATAGAAGCCCAGTAAAGGAACCAAGAAAGGTCAGTGACGGTATCGAGAAGAACCGTCGATTGTTTGAGAGATTAGACGCGTTTATTCGACATTGAAGTCGTAACCAAGTTTGCGGTCGCGTGAGCAGTGCGAGGCGAGGCGATCAAGAGGGATAAAAACAGAGAGGAGGAGATGAATACAGGACAACAAAACAGATGGAATGCCAGAGAACAGCAAGTGACTGATACTTGTTTGTTTATGCTACTGTCGGTGAGAGAATTAATTTTGGGCCTCTTTGACAGAAGTGGGAGGGGTTGGGGTTTATTTTTCTGCCCGCGAGCAACAGAACAAAATTTCTCTCTTTGCATCCCGATCCAGCGTGCTAAGGTCTCAATAAGGCGGTGCTAACTCCCCCAGCCAAGCCCAACCCAAACAGCTGTAAGGTACAGTTTAGTGGGAGCTACGTAGTGCGACTCGTCAAATCCTGCCCAATAGAGGTCATTCTACATGGCTGCGACCACGGGGAAGTAGAGCGAGTCCCCGGCTTCTGGGCCCGAGAACTGCAGGTTTTTCTTTTACGAAAAAATTAGACACCAGCGCTGAGCTTTTTTGGGAGGCGAGCCTATGATTTTTACTGGGTTGAAGGGTGGGGCAGGGCTTGGGAGATCCTTGTTATGGCCACACGAGTTTCGTCATTGTAACTTTCTTGGAAGAGGGAGATGCTGTGAGGGTGCAGTGAGCCAATTATGGATGAGTTCGTAAATGCATGTGCCTGGGTGAGTCAATGCCGATGAAGCTTGTGAGACACACAAACAGAGAACAGATGCAGACATTATAACCATTCAAGACATGCAGATGGACACAGAGATTTGTGTCGCGTACTTTGTTGTTCCCTCCGGGGGCTCCTAGCGGAGGGCTCTTCCTCGCTGCGCTCGCGTGAGATGCTCACTCAACGGGAATGACAGCCAACTGCCTGATCGAGTGGATCAATTAGCCACGTTTGTCATGACCTTTTCTGTAATATCTCCAAAAACATGAAACAGCGAACAATCCCGGTACTTATCAACCAAGCTCCCTCCCTCCCCCTCCTCACCGTCCCTCCCCGAAATATCCTTCCCATTCACCGTCGTACCAGACGGATATGTCGGTCGTCTACCTTCCTCAACCAGAGTAATAAACTGCGCATCCATAGGAACACTCCCCAGGAACGGCACCCTAAACTCCTCCGCCATGCTCTTCCCTCCCCCAGACCCGAATATGTCAGTGCACTCCGGAGCAGTGCGGACACACGTAGCCGCTCATGTTTTCCACGACGCCCAATACCCGGATGTTGGTCTTGGTGCAGAAGTTGAGCTCTTTTCGCACGTCCGCTGTCGCTACGGCTTGGGGTGTCGTGACCACCACTGCGCCCGCGACTTGGCCGGGCAGTGCGTCCTTTGGAGCGTTTCGGCGAGGGATATATGTTCGTCGCTTGTTCCGGGTGGTGTGTCGATGAGGAGAAAGTCGGTCTCGTCCCAGAGTACGTCTTTGAGGAATTGTCGGATCATCGCTGTCTTCTTTGGTCCTCTCCATACAACCGCGTCGCCTCGCCTCGGGAGGAGGAAGCCTAGACTCATCGCGTGTAGAGACCCGAGGCCTTTGGATGAGTCTCCTTCATGTACTAGCACGGGCGCCCATCCTCCTGGTACTTGTGTGACTTTTGACTCTTCGATTGAGAGCATGCGGGGGATTGAAGGCCCGGTTAAATCGACGTCGAGAATGCCAACAGAGTGGCCGGCTGAAGCGAGCGACAGTGCTAATTGTGTTGTGACTGATGATTTGCCTACTCCTCCTTTGCCTGAGAGGACCTGTTTGGTGAGTAACAGAAGCGAGCGGCGTAGGGTAACATACCAGGATGATGTGTTTGACCTTTGTGAGGCCCATCGCGGAGGGTGGTTGAATGTGAATGAATGTATGTCGGATAATACGTAGAGAATGTGTCGCAGAGAAGTAATCGGTGGTAAATGAGCTGCACGCGAGGTGAATAAACGTTTGTTGTAAATCTTCACGTTGATCACCTCTGATTTGAAAGCTATTTACTAAGCCGATCAAAACATTGGCCGAACCGGCGATGAGGGGCATTCACCCCGCTATCGATAAGAAGAGCTCCGTCATCGGTCAAGGTCAAAAATTCTAAAAGATCATCGCTGACATCACAGATCTCGATGACACTATGCATCAACGCATATCTTATGCAGCAAGTTATGAACGCACAAAATATATTATCTTATCGCTAGGGTATCTTATCTCCAGTATCATGAAGCCACTTTTCCGACCATGACACCAAACTATGCCCATCCCATTCCTCCTTTTCCGTTAATGTCCACCGCCATTATCCCGTATCTATAGCAAAACTCCCAAGCAAACCCAAACACATAAACCCAAGAAATAATGCCTGCTAGTTTAGGCGACAACAACAACAACGCATAAAGTCAAAGCGCATCTCCCTTGTCTTGGCGTGCTTTGACGCTCAAAATTCTTATCTCGTCCCCTGTCGGCCGTTGGATGCCTCAGCTTTGCAAGGTGCGAAACGGTTTGTCTCAGTTACCCTTGCGGAAAGCTGGTGATGCTGATGGTGGTACTTGTGCGGGAGAGTCCATCAGAAATTGAACACTGTTACGCTTGCACATGACAATAGGCTTGCTCTTTGCGCAGTATCCCAAGAGTTCAGCGTGCTCAGGTAAGGTTTCGGGTACAGCATCTGTGTATCGAATGATGGGACCACCATCGAATGTAAGCCCGATAACCTGAGCTTTGTATTCAATGTCTTCTTCTTCATCGGGGTTGACCGAAATTGTGTTACTGTTTGTGTTAGAAACATTCTGAGTAACGGCACGGAGTACTCACGCTTGACTCATTGGAGGCCCAAATTCAAAATCCTTCTTCTGGCGACGGCTTCGAATTCGCTTCTTTGTGCAATCGTGGAATAGATGAAGAAATCCAGCAATCACAAGAACGGGTGTACCTAATGCAAGTGCCCATGGTCTGAACGGTCAGCGACTGAGTGTAACATGAGACGAGTGTACATGATAGACGACTTACGGATGCTGTCTTCCACGAAGGGTATGAGCCAATGCAAGAATGATGCCAATCATGGCAATCAATGAACCAACTTGGATCATGGTCCAGGTAGACCAGTAGAGTGAGATGAGGTCTTCACCGTCACAAAACTGAAGCGCTAGAATGGAGTACGCTTCCATGACGACAATGACGGTTGAGACAGAAACACATCCAAGACACATGGCGACCGACTGCCGTATTCGCTTCGTTCGTGCTTTGGGATTATGAGCTAGCTTCTCCATAGCTGTTTGGCCACTATTCTTGTTAGATCAATCATTCAATCGAAGGTCACCAAACTCACCGGATATATGTCCATGAAGCAACAAACAAGACCAACAAGTTGGACACAAACATGGTCCAGTAGATGATCTTGAACTGCCATCGCACCATGTGTGAAGCAAAGTGAGCATACTTCACACACAGCTCGGGGTCAGGATCTTGTCGTCGAAATAATGAATCCATCTTGTTTGTAGAGATGAAATGATAAAATCTTATGAAAACCGGAGGAACGAGACATCCTTATACTTGTGCACAGCCCTGAATCACTCCAAGCCATGCCTCTGTGATATGGAGTACAGACCCGCTATCTCTGAATCTCCTCAGACGTGACGCGCAATTCCCTTCTTGGTGTTCCTTGCCAAGCTATCCCAAGAACGGCGATCCCTTGTTGAGCCTCTGTCAGTGAGATCCCGTCTTGGCCTGAATAGGGGAAGTTGGGAAACATTCGGGCTTAGACACGAGGCCGGTTGGTGTCTCTGATTGGCCCGTTTGCATCCGTATCTGTGTCGCAGATGAGATCGGGCACCTATCTACAAGGTCCTCCCTGCTGAGCTTAGCTTGCGACATTCTTTTTTGCTTGTTTGTGATATGGCGCTGGCTTGTTTGCCAAGGACAGGCGATATTACAACGGGTCATTGAGGCTGTGAGTACGCTTATTGAGTGGATCCCTCGTCCCGTGCCAAGCCGGGGCTTGTCTCCCGTCATGACTCTGGAGCCGTATTCTTGAGGGGAGGCCTTCGGAAGATGTCTGTGTCCAAGTCTTGGGTTTTAGATCCCTGCCATATAACAGCCTGATGTCAACCCAACCGTTCGGTTGAGCCTTGTAATTAAACTATTCATCACCCTTGCGTATGTATTGCTTTTTGCAAATTTTCACATGTGAAGGAGGAATTGTCTGTGAAACATTGTGCAATCTTTGTCATGTCCTGTGTCACACACATTTCCTTGATTTACCCATCTGGCCAAGTAAGCCTTTCCCGCCCGCAAGTGTGGACCACGGCACTTGACCGCCACAGGGGAATCTGAATTCAGCTATCTAGATCTACTAGCCTTTAAATGGCATTCCGTGAGTGGTTGACTGAATGATCGGCACTTTGATCTACACTCCAGGTCTCTAGAGCCTCCTCATTCTGTTTGCATCTTGGCACTCGATTCTGTTCACCCCATTCTCTTTACATCTTGGCATCTTCTGTCTCATCTTACAATCGCAGTTATCGCCAAGCGTTCAACGGATTCCAGGCTACCTACATGTACAACGTGCCGCGTAATCGGACTCCGAAATGGAAACATGAGGCTTCCTGCAGTTTCATGTCCTCGTGGATAATAAGCGTAAAACCAACCTTATCAACTGTGTAACTAACGGTTGGTGATACGGTATGTGAATTTGGACTTGGCGTGCTTATCAGGATCGTCGTCGCTGTGACGAGTCAGCAGTGTCGATCTTTTTAGTGACCGTGGCTGAGTAGGAGAGCTGCTTGACTCATTGACGCGTATGAGACATTGATAAAGGGAATGATTAAGCTTATCTGAGTTAACGACGCACGTCATTGTCTTAAAAGCTCCGATACACGATGTCTTGTTACAGATCTACACTGTGGAAGCTAGGACGATTTACGTGGAGGTTAGCATGATTTGCGTGGAGGCTACAGCCTAATCCACGGAGCAGTTACAAGCCGCAGTGATGCTGACGTATGATTGCACAAACTCGGCGCAGCTGTAAAGTCGCGTATCTGTAACGGTAAGCAGGATCTCGACGTGATACAGCGCGTGAGCCAGCGTCACCGTAGTCCGTATGGATCTGGATGTTTCCAATTGATCATTGGTCAACCTTGTTCTAAGCTTAAATCAGGGAAACATCGAGGAAGGAGCACTCGCCAAGGGCGTACCCGCGGGTACTCAACTGAACCATGATCTTCACTGTTTGATGGATGAAGCAATTTGAGGGTCCAGCGTGGCTTGGCTGTGGGTATAGAATTGGAATACCCCAGTGATCTGCCAACAAGGTTGGGGAATGAGATTCACAACGATTGAGCCAAGGAATAACAAAAGGCCTTTACTAAGAGACATATTGAGTCGCTGTCAATGCTGATTGATCGGATTACTGTCCGAATGTCGGATAAGAGTTCGGAAATACGATTGGGTGCCGAATGGCCACGACAAGATATCTCGATAGGTAGATGTACGGGCTACGCCTCTGACGGCACTCAATCGTTAGTGACATCAACAACGACCCTGCCGAGCGCCATTGCCGGAAGCTTCACTTGGAATTGAGTTTGAATTGCCGTTAGCACTTCGGAGGCTTCACTATCCGGAAGTCTGTCTAGGGATTGCCGTTCCATCCCGCTCTGACGGCCAAGAATGACGCTTGTAAAACCCCATTGATCTTCATACAATTGGTAGAGAAGGTGCCTCGGGAAATAGTAAAATTGGACCCGTAGAGCTCGTATATCTCCCACTCACGCTGACTGTCGCAATGGGGATGATCTACAGCTCTGTCTGCCTAGAAGAAACCCAGAATTTAGCAGCTAGATTGCGCGGTGAGGATAGTAGATATGCGGACATTTCAAGTCCGGTAGATCAGTTCCGATAATGGCAAACAGCTTCAAAACTGTTGAGACGTTGAATGATGTCAACGTGGAGGCTGAGTTTTGTGGCTGAAGCTTATCTCTAGGTTCCAGCACGAACCAGAAGTTGAGACTGATCGCTGCACATCGAGACAAAGTAACCATCGCTATAATTAGGGTAATATCGACAGTAGGATTATCTACTGATTTCTGCTTAAATCCCTGAACTACGACGAGGTTAAGTGCCGACGTTATCAACGGAAACTACCTTTTGCACCTTGTTGCACGTGAGAAAATCAATAGCTCTCAAGGCTCCAGCAAACTGTATTTTCTGCTCTTATCGGCCGTGTCCCTCCGGGGGCTCCTAGCGGAGGGCTCTTCCTCGCTACGCTCGTACATTGCAAAGGATTACTGCGCCTGGGCATTTTGCCTTGAGATAAATCGCCAAACTGTTACTGGTATCTCAATTAACTAAATCAGTTCATTTATCCTTTCGTCGGTCCCCAAAATCAAGTTTCATAAGTCCCAAACAGCAGAGTTTAACAGTAAGATTGGCAACTACCTTGTCATCTCGAGCCTGGGATCCTCAAGACCACGAGATATCTTCCTTTCCTGGGCCTGTAGGAGTTCAGATATCCCAGCCAGCTTCACTTGTCCTTGCCCTTTTCAAGGCTCGATCGCTGCGGCGCGGAAACATGATCCGAGCCGCGAGGACTTGACTAAAACCATTAGAAAACACTCTTCTGCGGTGCGCGTAGGCAATTCCTTGCATGGAGCGCTCATGCAGTCCTTGAATTTAGTTCTATCTTCATCAGTGCTATCAATAAGCCATTGTCGCCAGGGAGGCCAGATAAAAGTCATAAGCGGACAACAACGCCAGCGTATGTATTTCGTACAGCGTCACATGCTCAAATTAGGTCTGAGAACAAAGTCCCTTATCATTGGCTTCATATCTGCCGTCAATTCTAGAAACAATCCCGATTATTCAAGGATGACGTGTAAGCTAGAACAATTCGAGGCTGGTCGCCGGTAGTTCGAGCTTCCGACGGCAATCAATTCTCCCGTTCAAAATTCGGATGAACTCAGCTTCCGGGCGTTCTCTGATTGGTCTGATTTTGATGCGACAGGCATTGAAACTTTGGCGGCCGACTCGCCGTCGTAGCGAGTTTGACCCAGTGAGACGGGGCTGTGTTGAAACGCAATTGAAGCATGTGATGAGACGAGAGTTTTGGTATTTATATAGGGAAAGACTCTCAAGAAGATGTGGCAGAATAATTGCAAATCAAAATGGAACCTATTTCAAAGACTCAGAGAACTATTCACGATGACTCCAAGTCAATGGGTAGACGCTTTGTCGACCTCGCCAAGGTATGGACCCAATCAACAGCCACGATCCTCGCTAACAGTCTAGTTTCTATCATCATTGAAAAGCGATTTAGATCTCGCAAATGTCACAGCGCCGCCATTCTTTCTAGCACCCTCTTCAGTCGTCGAGAATCCCGGAAGTTGGGCAAAGAAGCCCTTACTCTTCACAGCACCAACGAAAGAACTCGATCCAGCGAAACGAAGTCTTTCAGTCCTGCAATTGTTCCTGGCAGGCCTTCGGAGCCAATTGTATGTTGCAGGTGCTCCAAATGTCAGCATCAAGAAACCTCTTAATGCTTTCCTTGGCGAACTCTTCCTTGCTTCTTGGAGTGAGGGAGACAGTGACACCAAGTTGGTAGTTGAGCAGGTTAGCCATCATCCGCCGATCACTGCGATGCATATTTCTGCAGATGGAATACGAGCGGATGGTTATGGGCGAGTTGAGATGACGTTTAATGGAAACATTAATATTCGACAAATGGGACATGCTATAATACACCTCGACAAGTTTGATGAGGATTACCTGGTTCCTCTAACAGACGTCACTGTACGGGGCTTTCTCTCGGCATGTCTTTACCCAGAGATCATCGGCACATATACAATTGTCTCCAGCTCTGGATATGTCTCGGAGATTGACTTTTCCGGTGCTGGTATTTTCCGAGGCAAGAGAAATTGCTTCGAGGCGAGGGTCTATCACAAAGATGAGCCCAAGAAGCATTGCTACAAGCTATCGGGAGTCTGGAGCGAGGGATGGAAGATTACGGACGGCAAAGGAAAGTTGTTGGAGAGATATACTGTTGACCCAGGGACATCTGCAGACATGCATATCGATCCAGTGGAAGAACAAGACCCCGAGAGTCAAGAAGGGCATGGGGAGAAGTCATCTCAGCTCTAGAGCAAGGGAATTATCGGGATGCATCGCATGCGAAGCACGAGGTTGAGGAGGCCCAGCGTCAGAAGAGAAGAGATGAGAAGGCGCAAGGAAAATCATGGGAGCCGTTATTGTTCCGGAGTTTACCGAGTGATGAACATCAGGTCTTTCATCAGTTGGCTCAAGGGACGAAATGGAAGCTTCATGATCAGGAGACGAAGGGAGTTTGGAGAATTAATGATGAGGCTTTGCAGAAGATGCGAAAGGAGGATGGGCAGATTATGATTTGATGAATATTTACAGTTTAGATAATTACAGGGCGTAAATAGATATCCTTACATACTTGGCTTAATACAGAACTAAACGTGTGGCATCCAGCCTATGGAACAGGTATTGAACAAGTGACTTGAAGGCTTAATCCATCAAATCAACGACCGAATGAAACAAGAACCTCGGCCTCTTCCATGAGAATGAATCCCTCGTAATATTTAGTCGCATCCTCAATGACAATCAAACATGGTTATATGAGACTCGTTTTCACTATCATCTATAAAGCACCTGTTATAGCCCTCTGACTTAGAACCTCAACATTTCTTGTCAAATTCTCCGCCATCTTGGACTGCTCACCGTCAGTGATGCGCACAATATCCTCCGCCGCACTGTCACACCAGTCCCTGAACTCCTCCTTTCCGCGCTCAAAATCATTGTCATTCATAGCCGCCAACGCCTCCATCTTGTTGATCCCCGGCCTGATGTACTTGTTAGACACAAGGACGTACATACTAGCCACGTCTGCAGTAGCCGAGAAGCGTCCCTGAAGTTCGAATGCGTTTCGGAGTAAATTCTGCTTGCTTCTCTCCCGAATCTTGTCAACACTGTCTCCCTTGTCCAACGCACGTTGAATTGGGTTTAAGAAACTCTGCAGGTTTTCGTTTACAGTCGTTGTGATGACGGTTTGCACTCGGCTGAAGAATAATGCCATCTCCTCGACTTCCTTCTTTAGTTCTGTTAGGCGGCGCATAGACTCCTCGAGAATCTTCATGATCTGCTCCTGTTTCTTGTTAGTATGCGCGTTGAGAGAGATGACAAGACGTACTAGTTCAATCTTCTCGGAGCATAGACGCTGAAGCTCTGCATGGGTCTTTGCGAGATCGTGCTTAGCTTTCGTGAGGCTGTGATGACTGATCGAGAGCTTTTCGGTCTGTTTGTCAAGTTCCTCCCAGAGCTTCGACTCGTCCCCTCTGGCTTCGTCCAATTGGGCCTGCGCCATTCGTCTCTGCATCTCGCGGTGCTCTGTTGCTTTGGCTATATAGGCTTGTCTTTCATTCGTGATACTCTCAGAGTGTTCCTTACGGTGCCTGTTCTCAGCTGCGACCTCGCTGTCGCTGGAGCCAAAGAGATACCCCCATCCTTTGGAGAATACGCCCTTTTCTCCTGCGAAGAGTTAACATATGATTGACGGCAGTTGAAGATGAGCTCTTACCACGACTTGGTGCTGGTCGATCTGGGACGAACTCCCGCGCATGCATCATATCGGACCATGCAGATGGTTCCTCAATAGGTGGCCGATCAAGAAGCGCATTCAACCTTCGCTGGGCTTCCTCAACCTGCCTCCGGGCCATTTGAAGCAACTTCTGTTGCTCTTGGATGGCTTGCTTGGCATCTTCTTCCTCTCTTTCCCTGGCTTGTCTCTCTGCGTCTGCCATGACAGCATCGACCGTGTTTTGAGTTCGTTTCTCTTCAGTCATCGCTGGTAATTGTCAGTAATTGAAGATCATTAGATATCATTTTGGACGTACACCCCGCATCTTGCGAGTTCTTAAGAAGATGCATGATCACTCTCTCCCAATACTCAAACTTTTTGGTGATAGCCTCAGCATCAGCTTTGAAGTTCTCAGCGTTAGTTTCCAGTCGCTTCATAGCTCCCGGAAGGTTATCCTCAGCGTCTTCCAGATCGCTGAGTAGATCTATGATGTAGGCGATGGTGCCCTCAGGTGCAATCATGCTGCGAGCGACACTTTGGAGGTTGTTCATGCGTTTCTGCGCGTCAAGGAAAGCAAGTCTACCGATATCCGCACAGTGCTGTAGATTTGTCCGGAAATACTCTGATCTTCACTTCTGTCAGCCATTAATCTCAATGCGGAAAGGGTACTTACGGGAGCAGACCAATGACTTTCCCAGTCTCATCCGTAATCTCCTTGTCCCTCACCTTGATGTTGGCAGCCTCACGCACAGCCGCCGTTTTGAGACAAAGAGCCATGATGGAGATGGCATTCGGGGCATGCGTGAGGGGCTTTGCCCATTCATTGCTCATGAGCAGGTCGCTTGCCTTGATGGTCTGAACGACGTCTCGACATGACATTTGAAGAGCAAGAGCATAGTTGGCTCGCAGCTGGGCTTGATGGTCATAGTCGGACTGACCAACACCAAAGGCAGAAGGCTGACGAAAGTCCTCCGGATGAGACGGATAGTCTGAGCCGCTGGCTGTCCTTCGGCCTTGATCAAAAGTCATGATTTGTGAATGAAGAGAGAATGGTTTCAGTGAATCGATTGCTCTACGGTTTGATGGTGTTCATGATCTCAAGAGACGACGGTCCCTTTTATCGCGAGATGATCTGGATATGCGGCTCTTGGATGGTGATCTGCCTCATTCGCGGTTCGCATACGCTCGGGCCTCCATGATATCAGCCTGGCGCCGAGTCTAAACCAAGACATCAGCCCATCCATGCAAGCCGTGAGGGATATCACATACTGCACACTTCAGAAATGCTTGTCAAGGTCACCAGTACCTCGAGGTTGAATCAGTGCCACAATAGATAACAAGTATACTGCAACTTTAAATGGCTTCCCGGGAGAAACGTGTCCTGTCTAAAGGCTCACTAACTTTCTGTTCTGTAACCTTGTTCCCTTAGTGCATGCGAGCTGGCAGATGCAGCTGAACCAAGAACAAGAATATCACAGTGCCCGTGCCGTGACGGACTGTACAGATGATGCCATTCAGAGGTGTTTGCTTGAGCGTTCGCTTCAAACTGACAGAGCAAGGGAGGTTTAGTATTAGTTGATTGGTTACAAAACGCCTGTGCAGTAGTTCACCCAACATGGCTGACGTTGCTGCACGGGCGTTATGTCTAGCCAATCAGCTACACGCACGTCAAGCCTAACCATTACCCCTCTGTGAAGCCATTCACTGCCATGATGTTGTCTGCCTTGCATCGAGACTTAATTCAAACGCCAAATTCAGCCCCGTTATGCAAGGCAGTCAATACACTCGTATACCCGTATCAATATAGCCAATAAACACTTCGATCACCTACGGAAATCACGCGCCTTCGTGCCACAACTGAAGCCTGCACGTTGACGCGGTCTTGAACCTAGAACGATGTAGCTGGTGGTGGCCTAGAAGTAGCCAATTACTGGAATGAATACGCACGTAGCTGAAATCGAACCTTATCAAATACTGAGTCGCTGAAACCGGCATATGAATATCTGCTCTAATAATCCATTATATCAGGCCAGACTCATTGTCCGAGTCAAACATTTTGCAGGCTTTCTCAGTCCACTTCCCTCATATGCATGCCCATTAGCACCTCAATTTGCCCAGTATCAACCCTTCTTCAACAATGGATAGCCTCTCCAATAACGTATCCAATATCCAGGACTCACTTCAATCTGCCAAGGAGCGACTCAGTTCTCTTGATGTCACTTCGAAGAACACTGTCGCTGCAGAGGTCGCCGCTGTTCGCTCGTCTCTTCAGAGTAGTCTCAGCAAAGCTCAGCATGCTAAGTTGCAGATGAGCTCATTCCTATTATTAGTTGAAGATGTCGAAGATCCAACCACCATCAACATGGCCCCTCAGATTTCTTGGTTGGCTCGATCTCTTGATGGCATTACTTCTTCTATCACTCAAGCTGAGGCATCAGCAGATAGCGCGCTACAGTCTACAATGGACTTCACTTATCACGTGATGGATGTCGGGCGAGATGTCGAGGCCCAGGATGATCTGCTCGATGAATGCCAGTCGCGAGCAAAAGGACTCGCTAGCCAGGCAGAGAGCTCTCTGACCTTGAGTGAAGAAATTCTGGCGCAGACACAAAAGAATACTAGCGCCAAAGAAGAAGAAATTCGTATCAAGACTCGTCAGGCGAATGAGAAGAGGACTAGGAAAGCAGAGCTTGATTCTGAGATATCGCAAAAGAACGGGCAGATTGCAGAGACACACAGACGACGTGAGAGCAAGAAGGAATCGGCAGGCGTAGGACTGGTATGCACTCGCATTTGGACGTCTAAGAGCTTTGACTAATTAGAAGATAGATGCTGACCGGTATTGGCCTCTTAGCTGCACCTTTCACCGCAGGGGCATCATTGGGACTAGCAGCAGCCGGGGCCGGATTTGCTGGGTGAGCAACATACACAGATTATGGGACAAAAAGCTAACACATCATAGTTATAAGGGTGTTCGTGTATCGGATCTAAAGGACGAGATTGTCGCCCTTCAATCCAGGGTGTCCGCTTTGAATAGAGAGATAACCCAAGATCAGCAAGTAATCTCGAACCTCGAGATTGAGCAGCGCAGCTTGCAAGACCTAGTCTCGCAGTACCAGCGCGATATCTCATCACGTCGATCAACGCACCAGCTCTACCAGAAACAAATCGCAGAAGCTAACCGGGTAGAGAACGACATCACAGCGCTCAAGGGGGTTGCAGAAGCCACCATCTCCAACATCAACGACGTTAATTCCGAATTACAGGATGTTAAAGAGTGCTTGGATGAATGTAGCTCTCTCTTGCAGGCCAAGTCTGTTGACTTGTCGACCTCGGCGACCTCTGTTGATTGGATCATTGGTACGGTCGGTAGGTGCACTAGAAGGTTTCGTGCAAAGGAGTTTGAGAGACAGATAGCGCTGATGCAGCAGGTTGCTGAGGTACTTGATAAGGTTGAACAGGAAGGTCAACTACTATTGTCAAGCCAGGATGTTGCTTTCCTGGATACGAAGCCTTGGGGTGATGTGAAAGGACTAATCGTGGAGGAAAATGAGACAATTCCTGAATTGGTTTATGCCAAGTAGTCTTGGTAATATAGCGTCAGATAGAAAATATGTTTCAAAAATTCTAGTTCCCGTCTTGTAAACTATAATACATGAGATTGCCAGGCGTAGATAGCTGAACAAGACACAAAGTAATTATAAAGAAATAAGATACTAATAAATAGTAAACTTTAAATATTATACTTAGGAAGACATCTTTATAGGACCACTTGATATTTACCAAGCTACAATCCCCCTTCTTAGTTAACCCAATTTGCACAAGGTTCTCTATTTATACCTTTTACACCGACGCCCTCAATCGGCATAATATTAGGCTTAAAACTGATGACCCAGCTTGACCTCCATATTCGGGTGACGCTCGCTTAACGCCTTGAGTGCGAAGAGGCTTTTCCGGCTGGGATCGCGCTCTTTCAGATAGGTTCCTGGCTCGACACCGTTATCCCAGCCCCATCGGGTATGGCACACATCGCCGGTCATGAGCACCGGACCTGCTGGGGTGCGGGCGACAAGAGCAATGTGTCCTGTGGTGTGGCCAGGGCTGTGAATAGCGAATAATGTGCCGTCACCGAAGATGTCGATTACTCCCTCAAACTTTCCGTCCGCGTCCCTAGGTATGTTGAACTCTTGCAGCGGCGGCCGCCCAGCCAGAAGGCGATCGTTGGTACCTTGGACGGCCACATTCATGAACAACCCGGAATCTGCCTCGCGGGGTCCAATATAAATGGGGACATCCTTCGGAATGTCTGGCAGTCCTGAGACGTGATCAAGATGAAGATGCGTCATGAAAACCCCCTTAGAGCTGTGCCCTCAGCGTCGATGATTTCCTTTGTACTTTGCTGAGCCTTCATATCACTTATACCAGCATATTTCCTCAAGACCCAACCAACTCCTACTTCTTTAGGGTCAGACACAAAACGTCGTGATACGCCTGTGTCGACCAGAAAGAAGCCCTGAGAAGGGTGCTGTATAACGTGGGCAAAAATCTTGATTGGCTCACGGCGTTCTTTGAGGCCTGCTTGCACGGCCTTGGGGTCATTCAGATTGAGTAATCCGGACAAGTCGGCCTCCCAGTCGGCAGCGATCGTCTTGATCTCGATTGGTCCTAGTTGGTCCATCAGGCGCTCCATGACTCCCGAATTCACTGGAGTGCCGAGCTTTGCCGGGGTAGTCGGGTGGTTTGTAGCTTTGAAGGTGAATAGAGTCATGATGCCTACAAGTCGTCTTTGCTGTCCTGCCTTTGCTTAGCTTGATACTTTCGCACTCTAAGTGAGTAACTTACTTCAAGAAACTCTTGCCGATTTATTTGTTTTCAGTGTGGTTGTCTACCGAAGGCATTAAGAATAGCGTATGAATGGAGTAAGTATGTATAGAGTCTTGATTTTCTCAGAACTGTAGGTAAATGATTGAGCCATGGGGTTTCCATAGAATATTTATACTTCATAGCATCAAACTTGCTTTGCTTCTGGGAGCAGTATGTACGAGCTAACTTCCGGATATCCGTACTAGTAACATCAATGCTGGATTCAGGCAGTAAGGTGGCTATGTAATTGTAGTGTTTTATTATTGGTAGATTAAACCAAAAAGGGTCGTAAGAGCGAGCCTTAACTTTACTACGTACGCTCTGGAACCCCCAAAGAACATGAGTATGTTGAGGTCCTTCTCGTCAATTTTACTAGAAGCCCCACATGTTACAAAGACAGTTAAGGCTCGCTCTTACGACCCCTTAAGGTTTAGCCTGGCATTTTACACTATTCTAATAATCGTTAGCTTTATTGAGCGAACTCAAAGACCTCACTCGATGACACGCTTTAAGCTTACCATCCTTTCCTAACACACGAATCTCCAGGACTTCACAGCTAGGGGAATAATCACAAGACCCCTCTCATCATGGTGAACGCGGGCAGGCGGACCAAGAGCTGTTCCATGTGCCGCGAGCGCCGCGTCAAGGTACGGGGAACCCTTTGTAGCTTATACTACTACGGTCTTTCTAGCTAATACAGTGTCCTTCTAGTGTGATTTGCAAAAACCATCCTGCCAGCGTTGTACGCAGGCGGGGCGTCCATGTCCAGGCTATCCCGAATCTTGGGATGTTATGCTTCGAATGCAGAACAAATATGCCGAGAATAAAGTGCAGACGCGCGTTCAGAAAGCAAAAGCAGAGAGAATGGAGCAGGCAAGAAGAGAAGCCACCATAATTCCACGAGGAGTCCACATAACTGCCGAGGTCCACAGCTGGAACCGTTTTTACAATGACTATGCGATCCACTCGGGCATCACGCTCTTCAATGCTCTCCCCAGGTTTTACACGAGCAGCTCGTCAACGTGTTTCCAGGAAGCGCTCCACGCCGTAGCCTTGGTCAGCTCGGCTCGCCAGCTTCAGCAATCTGGCTTGATGGTGCTGGCAAGGCGGCACTATGGCGAAGCGATTACGGCGCTCAATATCGCCCTGGACGATACTCTCCTGACTGCTGACGATTCGGTTCTCGTAGCTCTGTTATTGCTTTCACTGTTCGAGGTAAGCTATGCTTGGCTGGTCTTGTCCTCATAATTACCTTGAGGAGGGCTCGATTGCCGTCAACAAGGTGGCATTTGCACTAACTACATGTAGATGATCGTCCCGGAGTGTTTCCGGAAGGATGCGGACTTCCAATGCCATATCCATTTCCGCGGGGCGCTGCTCCTACTTCGATGGCGGGCTGAGCGGGAACGGAACTCCGAACTAGATAAAAGCTGTTTCATGTTCCTCAGTCATATCTGTGTACGTGTCAATCCTTAGACCACTTGCGGCCAACTTTCCACTGACATTAATATCTAGCTGATGAGCATGTTTCTTAATAATGAGCCGTTCGATGTGAAGTGGCTAGCCCTAGAAAGATTCGCGGTTCCGTGGATAAAAGGCCCTCTTCTAGAGCCCATTCTTGGTCGGGTGGTCGATTTTAAGAGGCGTGCATGCGCTCAAGCCACAACAGGTCACCACTCATCTCGAATCGAGGTGATACAGCTCATCAAAGATGGGATTGCCATTTGCGAAGATCTCGATGCCACGGCCACCAGCGTCAAGTCCTCCTCAAATCCAGATCTGCCTTCACATCAACAGCCCATGGCCTTTAATAACATGTTCGAGGTCTCCACCAAAACGACAGAGGCTATCGCAAGGAGTCTATATCAAACCGTGAGATACCGCGTCGTTGAACTCGTCTCTAGCCTCGTGGCTTTTGTTGAGCAAGGTAGCGGAACTCGCTACGAACTTGATTATCAGTTTAACCCGTCTATGAGGTATATGGTCCTCGAGCAGGTTTGTGGGGAGATTTGCGCCGTTCTAGACCTCGAATGTGAGTATAATATAGAGGCAGACCGGACAGGAATTGCTTACCGAGCATATGGCCTATTCTGGCCTCTACTTGTCTTACTATTCTCTTTGTCGGTGGGTAACGAAAAGAGAGCATGGGCTCAAGAAAAACTGCAATTTATTGGCAAGATAAGTGGACTTGGTATAGCAACATGGGCGGCTAGAAGTATTAATGTAGCTAATTAAACTAAACCTATTAAAGATGATGTCGATAGTAAGATATAAACATAAGTAATATTTGATTCCTTAAATTATATAAAATTCTACTAAAGAACTTAACATTACTCAACGTATTAATAATTATTCTTTTTAATACATAATATATAGAAATTGGCTAAGGTCTTAGTCTTCAACATGGAATACGGCGCACTGAGGCCAGCTACACTGAGACACGATTTCGCTAGGCTTGTTGATATTTAAGTACTCTTCTCATATCTTTGCGACGACTACAATTACCACCGCTTTTACAATATCGATTAGATCTAAGTCCGCCAATACTCCGCAAAGTCCGCACTAATCAAGTTGTAGTCACTTGATGCGGTTCAGCAACCCTTGCGTACTACGGAGACTTGACTGTGATGGGTCTCGTATGGGCGGCCGCAATATCCGCCTCGCATGCGAGTGTCGCGGCCCTGGAATATTTCAGCCTTTATATCATTGCCTGGGCAGTCTTCTCTAAGTGCGAATTGAGGGACTTGGCCTCAAGTGAATCGCGGCCGCACCGACCGCACAGGGAGTTGATTCGTTGAACTCTGTTTCAGTGTTGTGAGTTTTGACCACGCACCGGACTTATCGGGGAATGCAGAAGAGGGCAAGCTATGTGAGGAGTTTGTGCCACCTGAAGATCACTTCGGATTGCTAATCAACCTACGCTACCTGAAGCAATCCCATAGCCACCGTCAGGAGAGCCACAAAAGCAAAAGTAGGAATATAGGCATTCTGTAGATCCGTCTTGTTAATAAAGACCAGCCAAAAAACCACAAATATTCCACCTAAAATAATACAGAAACACAGCCACGCCAGGAACCTCCGCTGAGAAAACCCCATCTTGGCATGCAGGCCCCAGCCAGGTTCTGATATTCTCTTTGAGAAAGGGGGAGGGTTTCTCTTCTTGGGAAGCATTTCGATAAGGGTTGTTTCTCCTCTACCCTTTTTTGGATCACGGAGCCCAAACACCATCTGCAATCCAGCTGCTCTCATATGAAAGTCGTGAGGCAAAGGAACGGAATGGTTGTAGAATGGAGTAGCAGGGGGAGGAAGCTCTTTCTGAATGGGATTGACTTGGTCTTTGTTATCCCAGATCACAAGGAACTAACAAGTCAGTACACATAAAGGAGGACATCTATGAACCTTACCTGAACAAAGTCAATCGCGGTACAACGCTTCCACGAGAAGAGTCGACGAGCCCAACCCTCTGTGCTACCAATGGCCTTGTTGACTTGATGAAACAGTTGTTCATCGTCTGGCGTCTCGGCATTCTGAATGGGGGAAAGGTATATCTCTGTCGGCTCTGTAAAGTTCCTCTCGATACACCAGTAAATTTCTTTCGTATTTACGGTTGTTCGCACGGCGGAGGAAATTATGGCGCTTACCAGAGCATTGGTACCGAGAGAGGGCTGAGATGGCTGTCCGAGATTGATGGGTTGCGTAGAAGAACTTGGCTTAGAAGCCTGCTGTGCCTTGAGACCTTGTCGTGTAAGAGGGAGAAGGGGAACGTTGTTGGTGGTCACAGGGAAGCAGGTTGCTTTGTAGCGATCAAACTCATCATCGGAAAGAGCTAGAGCGAGCTCTGCTCCATGCCACTGGGGAGTGTTAACTATGAGACAACTTAGTAACTATGTAGAGATTACCTTCCAAGTTGCTATGTGGCCGCCGGTATCTAGACTGGGCAGTGGTTGACAGAACGGGGCCCAATCTATTGGTCGACCAGTCCATTCCTCAATTTTGAGTCTTACGGTATCGAAGCGCGAGTGTGTCAACCTATCTGCTGGAACGAATTGAACCATTCTTACTCCGTCATTGTAGCTTATATTCGGAAAGTTGTTCTGAAACGCATTAGCTATGGATCACTGACTGAAGACAAACACACATCTGCTAGCTTCTCACAGACGTCAGCTATAGTAGGTCTCAACGCTGACTTGGCTAGCATGTCACTGATTACGGATTGCAACATCCCGGCCCGATGGTCCTTGTGCGCCATCCGATCAATAAACTCGAGAACCTGGGGTTTGACCTGTTCGCCATCGTCGAAGCGAGTATCGTTAAACACGTCAGAAGAGACATTGTCCTCTGTAGTTGTAATGTAGTCACGAAATGCTTCTACACCGGAGGACCCTCCACCGACAAGATAGGCAAGAATTTCTGTAAACACACACCCCAGTTTCCAGATGTCGTTGGCCATCAAATCTAAGGCAGAAGGGATCTTGACTCTCGTGCTTGTTTCTGCCCCCGTCATGGGAGACGCGTTCCGAACTTCTGGAGAGTCATACAGCCAGGCCGATTGACGAGCTCGACTGCCTTGTTCCCATGTTCTGGCTCTAGATAGGTCGACAGATAACCCAAAATCCGTGAGCTTGAGGAAAAGTCCTGAACCGGAAGGCTCTTCATATATCAGGATATTCGATGGTTTGATGTCGCGATGTGCCATATAGGCAGAGTCGTGAAGGTAGGCAACTGCACTTGAAATTCCAGGAATCTGGCCCCATAGGGAATCGAGGTTTCGGTTCCGAAGAGGAACAGGCACGTGTGAATCACGGAAGAGACGTTTCAAGTTTGAAAGAGCAAGTGGAAACAGAAAGTTAAAGTACTGGGTTCCACCCATCTCGGATCTGAAGACAGAGAGTGTCTCAACCAGGTGAGGATGGTTCAAGCTCTTGAGACTCTTCAAGGACTCGTATTCGGCCCAGAATTGCTCAGGACTCGTCGATTCATGTAGGCGTTTGACAGCGCACTATACTGTTAGACACAGCGGTCTCGAACAATGACAGACATACCTTTCGGACAACGTCCTTTGAATCGGAAAGATGCCCGTCTAATGACAGGCGAGTCTTCACCCCGAATACCCTGGAGGTCTCGCCGCTTGCGACCGGAATTGCGTACAAGCCTTGTAAGGTTCTTCCTACGTCGTCCGTTGTGACGTTTTCGACTACAACCAAGACTTGATCCGGCGTCGCAGCCTTAGCCTTGGGCTCCAGCGGAAGAACCACCTGTGTCGTTACGTCGAATAACGGGATTTGACTTGTATCAGGAGCACCATGCTTCTCAGTTGCAGGTTGAGATGAAGACTGGCCGGGGGTATTTTCCTTTTGCGAGGCCTGACCAACTTCTGTATGATTGTAAGCTCTTGGTTACAGTCTACAGGACAAGCTTACTGGGTTTGCTTTGCCAGAAACCGGCGCCTTCATAGTGGCCTTGACCGCATTGTTTTCTTTGACAATGCGCTTGTATTCACTCCCCTCGGCAACTGCCTCTCTCTCCTCGAGATACAGTTCTCGGGGAGCGAGTATCAAAAACACATCATTTTTGAACTACGAAGCGATTAGTTGGCGTGGTGGCAAGGTTGTAAGAATGACATACGGATACTTCATAGTTTCCATGGTAAATGTCATCGAGAATCTTGCGCAACCTGACAATATCTACCTGATATGCAGGTAACGTGAACCTAACCCAGTTCTTACGATTCATTGATAAGCTTGTTTAAAGTCGTTGATGTCTAGATGAATCAAGGTGGCGGGGCAGTATTACATTGGAACTTGTAACCCCGCAGGTAAGACTGCCTGCCGTATCCCTGCGTGCGGCTGAGACCTACTGCAGATGGCGATCCATGATGAGGGATTATAAATGACCCGGCATCCGATAGGCGATGGATGGTGAGGGTTGGATGCTTGCTGACATCCGAAAAGCTAATCCCAGACTTGGGCTTTGACGCGACGCTAATGGATGTATATTTGACTGAAAGACGTCGATTATCAATGGGCACAACAAAAGCCAAAAGCAGTCTGGCCTTGAATACATAACAGGTTGAGTGCCATACGGAAGAATTGGTTACACCGTAACTACCAACAGTAAACAGCCAATGGCGACAGGGTATAAAGTCTACCTAGAAGGAGGATGTGAGCCAGATGTGTCATTTGCAGTTGAGACTTTCGGCTCAGCTTCAATCAGCACAGAGAACTTAGTAGGGATAACAGAAACTTGGATTGAATACTAGAGTCCGTAAAGAGATAAAGTAACGGAACGTGAGAATTTACGCGATAACAGAATCAGATTCAATAGACAATTGCAATTTACTAACTCATATCCAGCACAATCTGACGAAGCCTTGACCTTCAGACTCTCAAACAAGCTTGAGGTTTCCAACAGAATAACCGCACATCTGATCAGGAGACTTGCTACGAACTCCCCAGGTCCAGTCCCTTCAATCTTAGACCAGTCAATCTTAAGCCAGGGCTTCTCACCAAAGTCCATAGCGTTAGGCTCCCAATTAAGAAGGGGATTGGTTCCAGAGTCTTTCTCAACTTGAAGAGCCTGCTTCCAGGGCTGAGCCTTGGCTGGCTGGGGGCAGACGAGATCGCATTCCCCGACAGAGCTTTCGCGGGTCATGGGTTCGTCTTCGTACCGTTTCTTGTCAGCGTCGGTAGGGCGACCGCGAGAATGTGAACGAGTTCTCTCCATTGTTGAGTCTGTGGGCTGTTAGTAAGAGGTATTGAAGGGTAGATGAGCTACTACCTGCAGAATTGATAGTGTAGTGTGATTGAGTGTTGAAGTTGGGTGAACAATCAGTTTGAACATCGACCAACTTGTTCTTTTATCATTGAAGCAGAGCCTCAGATCTGAGTAACCAATCAAAGTCGGACAGGATATCACAGACTTGGGAAATCTGATCCGCAACTGATTGGATACTCAAAAAGGAGTACACCCATTTGTGCTGATGTTGTCCAACCACATTGGAGTCCCACGCCGAGATAACCAACGGATTTGTGTCTGCAGTAGTCTCTGCATGGAACTGATCATGAGATCTTTTCCTGCCAATGGCGAGGTTCTACCCCGCTTCAGTTGAGGCTCTGTGAGGATGATCGGTTAGAATCTGCCAATCAACTGGACAAGATCACAGCCTGATTCGTGACTTGAAGACTTCGCTCCCGAGATTTCTGTCCGTGCGGTTCCAGGTTTCAGATGCATGTCAGCATTCCATTCGACACGGAGATTGAGGCATATCTAGGAGGTGCAGATAAGGACAGCTTCACTTGATGGTAATGACGGCTGAGATCAGTCAATATAAATGAATTCGCCATCAATTCAAACAAATGCTCGTAGAGACTTCCCAAAGAGTGATTTTGCACGTTCGATACCTATCCAATTACATACACCCTGAGCTCAATGCTCTCTCGTATCTCCTCCGCGACAGCAGGGTCCTCATCAAAGAACGAAGTATGCGGCGTATCTACCATTATCAGTACATCCCTCAACGAGGCTCGGCACTTACACATGGCAACATCCTCAGTCCTCGCCAAAGAATCCATCGTCTTGATCAGCCAAACCTCCTCATCAGATTGGTCACTAACGTAATACCATTTCTGATCTGGTGAGTAAGAGAAAAGGATATTCTCACTCACAACGTGGGGGTAGACCAAATCGCTGCGATGACCATCCTTTTCATCACATGTGCGGTAATCACAGAGTGTGAGGGGGTACTGACGGACGGGCTTGAGGGGTTTCCAGACACTGGGTTGTTGGAGGGATTGTACTTGGATGGAGACTTACTTTATTATTCTGAAGCGCTGAGAGAGAATTGATGGGGCTTGGGAGCCAAAGTCATGTTTGATCTTGGCGATTGTTCCTTCATAGGTTTGGTCTGTAGACGAGGTTAGTTTGTCAAGCATAGAGGTATTTGGATCATACCGTTGTGAGCGACCTTGCTGGGTCTGCCGATGTACCCTTTCTCATCTTCAGGTGCAGAGCCTCGCGGTTGACTCTGACGGACCTACATTTATTAGTACTGTCCAGAAAAAGCCATGGAGACATACGATGTGATCAAATACACAAACTTTGACATGACTCCCTAGAACATCCTTCATAAACTTGGCCACAGCAGGATATCCCTCTTCTTGAAATGAGGGACCGACATTTGGGAACTGATGCTTCCATTCAACTAACTGAAAGCCGTTTTTGTCGAGAGTGAAGTCGGATTCACGACCTCTGATGTCAGAGATTTGGACCCGCGCGCTTGTGTTGATAACATTTGTGTTGGCTATCTTGGTCTGCGTGAAAGGGATGTTGGAGTAGAATGGCTTCTCGGTTGACCACTTTGGGTCTGAGGCGTCGAAGAATTGGAGGTTCGCCGATTTGGATGGCAGGGAGTCTAAATCGACAGGCTTGTCGTGCGCGTTTAGTGTAAAGTTTGAAGCTGCTTCAGCCATGGTAACTTGGCCTCAATTACACCATAAATCACTCTGAGAAATAAACAGCTCTCATGAATTTATCGTCAAGAACTCGCTTCACAAAGCCAGAGTCAAGAGCCTCACGAGTTATCCCCGCACATGCAAGTAAGCAGGCAGCCTGCTTGAGCCATCCACTACAGCCCTGCAAGTCCCAACTGGTGTCTCATATCATTTTATTCACGCATCTCTACCTAATGAGAGCCCTTCCCAGAACACCACCATGAAATGAGGCCCGACAGCCATTGACTCGCACTGTCTTCCTCACACAGTAAGATCCTCGACCCAACAATCACTGAAGCAGCGGCGGAGCTTTTCTCGGGCCGAAAGTACCCTCCCATGCGTTCATGAACTTGAGAATCTTGGCTTCCTGGTTCTTGGCCGCGAGGACAGCGAGGCCGAAAGGGCGACCGTTGAAGTCTAGGTATCCGAGGGGAACATTTCCGACGGGGTATCCTGAGATTGTCAGTGTCGCTCATGAATTCTAGAGTAAACATACCGCTTCCACTGGCATACGCCTTGATAGCAGTGTCGCTTGATCCGACAATCACGTCAACACCGTATTCCTTGAAGATGCGATCCAATCCATCGTCGCGCGCAACCTTTCGGAGGTGAGCTAGGTTCTTCTCGTAGTCTTCAAGCGAGATATTCGATTCTTCTGCGTCGATTAAGAGTCCCTGGTCATCATAACCTGAAAGATTAGCCGGGTCATGCATCGAGATGACAACATACCAGGAGGCATTTCGAGATCGGGATGGGCTTTGTTGAACTCGATGAGATCTTTGAGGGAATGGATCTTTGAGTTTTCAGCCGACTCGAGATATTTGTCGAGGTCGTGCTTAAAGTCGGCCACTATTTCGTCAGTGCCAAGTGTCAATTGACGGACATTGACTCACTCATGATGACACCCTCACTGTCCTTCCCATCAAGCATGAAACACTCAGATGGGGGCGGCAGAGGAACGTCGCCGACATACTTCTTGGCCAGCTCCTCCATCTTGTCATACGCAGCTTGGATCTCGGCGTGCTACAAAGTCAGCAAGGTCATGAAAGCAGCGATTTACTCACCATCTGCTTTGTCGCACTCTCAACAGGCTTTAGGTAATCAGCCCCTGGCCACCATTTCTTGAAGTCGATCGTCGCAATCGACAGCTCATCCCAAGATCCCCCCAGAGTCGCAAACTCATCAGTCCCCGAGATGACATCCAGCAAAGCGGCAAGGTCGCATGGTGTCTTGGCCATAGGTCCTGCTGAGTCCATAATATGACTGATGGGGATGATTCCAGACTGGGAAACTCGCCCGATTGACGGTTTGATCGTGTAGAGAGCAGCACGGGATGCGGGTGATACGAGGGATCCGTCTGTTTCAGTGCCGATGGAGAGGGGAGCGTAACCTGCGGAGACGGCGACTGCTGAGCCTGTTGAAGAGCCGGAGGGGTTCTGAACTGTCAATATTGGTTGCGGCGAGTCACGGAGTACTCACGCTGTGACCGTTGTTGCTGTCCTCGGGATCGATGCCGCCGCGAACGTAGGCAGATTGACATTGGCCGCCTTTACCGGACCAACCACTCGGGAGATCGTTGCTTCTGGAAGGAGTGAGTCGCGCTTCATTCGAATAGCTTCAGACGTACCGATAATATGCCCATTCCTGAAAGGTTAGCGCGGTTAGCGACAGGGGACTGGGAGACTCACACTGAGATTCGCTTTACCGATGATGATGAGACCAGCTTGGATGAGTTTGTCGACGAGATCGGCATTTGAAGTCGGGGTCATGCCATTCAAAGCCCAAGAACCGCAGGTCGTCTCCATTCCCAGTTCAGGAACCGTCGCTATATTGTCCTGGAATGTGAGTTTTGCGCAACACATCGATAACAAAGTCATACCTTGATCACGATCGGGATCCCATGCAAACGGCCCCGAACCTTGCCATCCTTTCGCTCCTTATCAAGCGCCTCCGCTCTCTGCCGCAGCTGATCTTTCGGCACCATACTCAACATCGCATGAAGGTACTTGTCATGCTTCTGAATCATCTCGAGGCTCTTCTCCACCAGATCAACACTTGTGAAGTGCCCATTCGTCAATCCAGAGGCGAGGTTTTTGGCGTCAACAGTGAGGGAGATCGGGCAGAGTGCGACTCTGCGAAAGAAAGGGCGCCATTTGGCGGAGATTTGCCCAACTGAACATGATGTAGAGTGTAAAAGAGAAGAGGGAAATGAAGGCGATAAAATGGGACTGATGTAAAGCCATGCCTCGCATTCTCGCGGTGGTGAGGAGAAGCCTTATGAAGGAGAATGCGGCAGGCTGATGCAATTAACCGATTCCACGTGATGCTGGTGCAACATTCGCAGTGTCAGGCAGTGAATTGACCAAAACACTTATTGTTCAAATGGGCCTTTGGACATCAACTTATCCAGATCTGTTGGGCCTTGCAGACTCATAAAAATATCCAAATCTTCGATCGAAACGTCTTGGGAGTCATTGTTCGAGTTCAGTAATCGCTCTTGGACTGGTCTGTCACGAAAATCTGACAGATATCGATCTAAGCAGAATGTCTCGGGTGAACAAGGCTCTGAGGGAGACTCTTCTCCGAATGAGCTGAATGAGCCAGCTTGCGCTTTTTTTGATGACATAATGTTCTAAGCGGTCAGTATGTTCTCATCCTCTCAGCGACTCTCATACCCACGTACTCGTTTGTGATCTTGTACATGAGTCTACGAACAGATTCATACGTCAATACAGCACCAATCTCACCTGACCAGACCCCAACTTTAATATAATTCACAAAAAGGCTCGTTCACAGACTCGAGGTCCGCCGATTTCCCAATCCAGTAACGTAGCCTTACATTTCACTCATCAACATGTTTGGCTCTCATCTCATCTTGCTTTTCTCTCACGACACTTCATCAGGCTGACCCATGCAACAACTGATATTATCCATCTACTGAATCGTGTCACCGATTTCCCAAAAGGGAAGACATCAGCAGCTGAAGACGATGACGAGGGTAAGCATCGCCTGTTTCACTTTTGGAGACTTTGACGCCCGATGAACTTCTTGTCAATTACTAATTACCCCAAACTAATGCAGTCGTGGTTAATCCCTCCTCATCACCAGGCATGATCATAAGTTCAGCCCCGATAACTTTGAACCCAACAGACGTATACAGCTTGATCCCCATTGGACTCCCAAAAACCGTAGCGACAAATCCCTCGCGCTCTGCCTTTTCCATTCCGTATTTACAAAGCGCAGCTCCGCAACCTCTTCTGCGATAATCGCGATGCGTCGCGAGATTAACAAGATGGAGTTGCTTGCTACCAAATTGACTGAAATGCATGTCATAGACTTCTTCTACGCGCGATGCAAAGTATCGCATGTGAGGCAGGTTTGCATCACGACGTTGGAGGTCGCCCAAAACACCAGGTTTGACTGGGTTGTTAGCTAGGATGTGAAAATTGAGGCTGACATACCTGGTTTGACACCACTAAGACCAGAGACATCCCAGATTCCCAAGGCGACAATCCTTTGCCCAGCCTCTATGACAAGAATGTCATAGCTTTCAGGCTGTTTCAAAAACCCCTCATACTCGAGTCTGGTCCACTTCCACTGATCTTCAGGGTATTCATGGCGATATGGGAATCGGTAGTCACGTTCTGGATCATCAGGAAAAGCTTCAATAGCAAGTTTTGTGATGCCGTCCAGGTCATCAATCGTAGCCTGTCGCATACGCAGTTCCTGGTCGATTGTTCGCTCCATGGTTATTGTAATTCCCACTGTGGCTGGTTGATTCGTCTTTTAATGGTGGTTGTCATCAAATGTTTCTGTCTCAAAAGAGTAATCGGTAGGTGAGACTGCAGATCTTTGCTCTTTATGGTAGTCGGTAGAAACAGCGTCTGACAAGTCACGCCAGCTCGGGATCCATGCCTGATGTGGAAGTCGGTAGAGGCCCTGAATATTTAGTTCCCGACCCCACAACTTTATTGCGTGGACCTTTTGTACCGATTACTGAATTAAGCAAAATGATTGAGAACGGTAGGTTCTTTTGTCTGTGTCTGTGTTTGACTCTGCTGACTGTGATAGTGGACTGGTTTGAAGTGATTGACAATCTGGAGGAGGATTTGTTTGATGGTGAAGACTGGCTGTCGGACCTTTTACGCGATGAGCCCAAGGATGGCGTCAACGTTGACGTGGAACCTGTTGAAGGTGTTCCGGCCACCGGACCCGCCGTGGCTGAAGAGTTGACTTTGGATCCGTCACTGTTGACCATCCCGACTTACACGAACTATCCCCGCAGTTACACTCAAATCTTTGAGCCCCATGATCTTCCGATGGATCATGTGTTTCCGAACTTGACTCTGCAACAAAGTGTCTCTACAGAAGATGAGATACGATTCACACCGAGCACCAACTCGATCTTGACTCCGTCTGGGTCAAGTGCGCATTCTCAAAGTCCTCCAAGGACAGCAAAGACTCAGAAACGCAAACCACGATCAGACCGTAAACCAGATCGATCAGATGTTTTGACTACAGATCTTGTGAGATACCTGAATCAGTGTTGTTCCCGCTAACCTTTCAGGCTCCCAAAACAGAGTACAAACATGATCAAGGCGGCAACCTGCAGGGTGTATTCACTGTGTCCGGACTGAATACTAGGGTTAAAGGTCCATTCACTGAAGAAGCTCGAAAGGCCACTGCGAATGCAAGAAAGAGAGGTGTTTGTGAAAAGTGTCGCGGCATGAAAGTTCGAGTAAGTTGTAAGACATTTGAGTGATCAAGCTAACTGTTCAGTGTATAATGCCAGAGAATCCATATGAACCATGTGTCAGATGCTCAAGGCTGACAATTCTGAAACGTCCATGCATCAGAGTCAATCTTCATGAGCTTCCGTTGCACCGGCTGGGTATGTTCCTCTATCGGTGACTGACCAAGCTGACCTTTTAGGTTCTACACGCGACAACAAGCTGTACGAGTGGCTGTCTATCAAAGACGTCATGAACGCAAAGCTAAACATCGACCTCGATCGACATACCATCAAGCTGACCCAAGGATTCGACTGCGAAGTTGAAGTCACTGTATCAAAGTTTCAGCCTCTACCTGGTGACAAGACTTCATATCCGTGGAGAGACTCTGCAGGGAACCAACGAATGCTCGAGTTACCGCACTACTACATTGCCGACATGGACAGTCATCAGAGGGTCATTGATGAATACAACCAAAAGTCGTACAAAGTGTACATTCAGAGACTGCTCAAAGGAAAGAGTCCGTTGATGATCTGGACACTCCAAGAGGCGATCAGGTTTTCGGAACAACACAACAGCTCTCTTGTCAAAGATAGTTTGCGTCTTTGGGCAGGAAGCCGACTGACTGAGCTCCCGTGGATGATCTGCGGCGAGCATACCCTCGGTCAAATTCCGGTGCAAGATCTCGAATGTCCCCGTAGCGGTACGATACCGATTCCTCCGATCATGGACACACAGATGGACCATCTTGTCATCAAAAACATCATGACTCCACTCCGTCAACGGATCCTCACAGGTCTGCAAACAAAAATTATGGAGAACAAACGCGAGAATTGGTACGAGATTTATCTCACGACGTTCGTGCTCCTCAGCAACATGGAGCGCCAATTTGCACAAGTTCTGTACATCATCGACTGGTATGGAATGGAGAGTCGTTTCGGCACAAGAGGAAACTCTTCCGTCAGCGAGTCATTCATCCACTCGTGTAAAACACTGCTGGCATTCTTCCACTATGCTGGTGGAAGCCATAAGCCACTTGCTCTGGACTGGAAGGGTTCAAAGGCACCTCTTGGGATTATGACGCAGCAGCAGGCTGAGTATTTGGATAAGACACAGAAACAGATTGATCGTGAGGGTGAGAATTTGAGTGGGTTGAAGACGGAGTCTATTTACAAGAGGGATATGTATTGGTGTCATCAGTTGTTGTTGGGAGATTGCAAGGTCGATGAGCAGAATGATCGAGAGATTGACGAACTGAAGGAGGAGGACTACATCTTTCACTGAGGGGGCTCAATTCTGTAACTTCTAGTACACATATAGGAGCCAATAATGACCTAAATGAGGGTATAAATAAAGGACACAGTTGTGACTACCTGATGAATGCATTAACTGATCTCATTTTGTAAAGACTTGCCTTGTTATTTTATTACAAAATGGGCATGTGTACAATAGATTAACTAGCTTTCTCTGTATAAAATACTTTAAGATATTTAAGTAAGCTAAAAAAGACTAATAAAGAGAAAAGTATTTATAACCTTATAGGCCGTAGTTATCCCATAGAACTAAATTAACAATAATTACTTTTTCTTTTTATATATTTTATTAATTATTAGCTTTATTTTAATTAAAAGTTTATTTATATTTTATTATATTTTAATATTTATATCTTATTATTAGTTTATACATATTATTTAATAAACTTTAATATTATACTATAAACTAAATAAACTATTACTAGACCTATCTATTTAAGTAATATAATACTAGTAAAGCTAAAAGTTTATATAGTTTTAAGTATAGCCTAGGTAGGTTTTATAAATATTAGGGTTAATAAGCCTTACATCGTCTTAATAAATACTATAACAGTATAGGTTATACACACCTGTAATAAAGTCCAAAGCCAAACTATCTTGTCCAGATACTCATCGCGCCTAGCTTGGCTAAGTCTATTAATAAAATCAGGCAAGAGGCGCCCTGCTCTATTTCCGGCCTGTATGATTGTATACTTGCTTGAAAGCATCTTTATTTCTATCTCAGAGCCTTGTTAGGCATGAATATGTAAGCACACGGTTTCAGCTGCCAAGAGCCGGTCAGCATGGATTTTGGTTGGCCCTGTTGTTTTCCCTTCAGGCAAAAGCATTACTAAACGCCCTTTTAACCAATCAAATCAATATACTCAATTACACATAGCCACGTGAGGCTTATTTCAATCACTGCAGCGGTTCCTGAAAACTTCAACTCGTCGTTATCACTAAACCTGCCCACAACTCTAACTAGCTCACGTCCTCAGCCGAGAGGCTCTATATCCAATGGCTTCCCCACATGAGAAACCTCTCCGCATTTTGAGCTTAGATGGAGGGGGTATGAAGGGCTACACGAGCCTGATTATCCTCCAGCGAATTTTCCGACAGCTCCAGGATGAGGCGGGGATCGCATCGCCACCCAAGCCGTGCGATGTTTTTGACCTTATTGTCGGAACATCTACTGGTGGCTTGATTGCGATCATGCTCGGTCGTCTCCGAATGACCATTGATGAAGCAATTGCGCAATACGAAACTGTCGGTCGCAAGGTATTTGGCCCAAAGCCATCTTTTGGTAAAGTTGGAAGGCTTTTGAGAGGTTTTACTGGAAAGCCGTTCTATGACATTGAAATTCTCCAGGAATGTGTCAAAGATGCACTTCAGAAAACTGGCATAGCCTCAGATGAGGGTTTCATTACGAACATCGATCCGTCGTCTTGCAAGGTGTATGTAAATACTATCCCCAAGCTCCAGTATTGTTATCAACTAACTTCAATGAAGAATGGTATGCGTTACCTCAAAGGTTACTTCAAAAGGACTAGCCCTCAGGAGCTACAAAAGCCGGGTTCCAACCAATTACGACTACAATTGCACCATTTGGGAGGCAGCGAGTGCCACAGCTGCGGCGCCAATCTTCTTTGATCCCGTTAAATTTCGGACTGGTGAAAAACTCATAGATGGCGGCCTCCAAAGAAACAACCCTGTGGAAGAGGCGTTGAGTGAGGCTTCAAAAGAACCGAGTTTTCAAGGAAGGGAAGTTGTCTGTCTGGTCAGCATCGGAACAGGGCTTCACTCCATAAAGGAATTTCCCTCTGACATCACACGAGTTCTCAAGAGCGCTCTCAGAATGGCAACGGACTCACAAGAAATTGCCGATCGCTTCTCGAGGAGTCCTGGAGGCCTTGAACTCGCGAAAAGGGACCGTTATTTCCGATTTAATGTTCCACAAGGCATGGAGGACTTGAAACTTGATGAATTTGAAGAAACAAACAGGATGAAAGAGCTAACGCTTTACTACTTAAGTAATGAAGACATTGGGAGGGCGGTGAAGAAGTGTGCAAGAGCACTCCTAAATCCTCAGACACAGGGTTAGTATCATATACAAGCGATGTATGTTAATACTTATAATGGCTCAGTTAATATTCAAGCCCACGACTTGCACGCAACACCCGTCGGAGGGCGGTCTTCTGCCCTGAAGTCACCTCTATCTACCAACCTGAGCGAAATCGAATACAGTATGTCACCATGTATCAAGGCTCTGACTAAATACTAAACGAACTATCCTAGAATGCTTGAAATCGCTGTACTTCCAAGGCCTGGACGACTGGCACTATTCTGTAAAACCTGCTTCTCCCAACACTTGTGGATGGCTTTTTGAACACGAGATATTCAACAGTTGGATAAAGCGCAGTAATATAGAAACACACCAGGGCCTTATTTGCATTCGTGGTAGACCTGGATCTGGAAAGTCCACTCTCATGCGAGAAGCCTATGAACGAGCCCGATTTCAGCTCCAAGGAGTTGCCCATGTTGCCGGGTTTTTCTTCGACCCAGAAGAAGACGATGATCCGGGGAACCCCAAGAACCCCGGCGCTATGTACCGCTCCCTGCTATACCAACTCCTACCACGCCGCAAGGAAGACTTTTACCGATTTGTGGAGATTTACAAAGAGAAACAGCTTGTTCAATCAAGCGAGTCCATAACCTGGCACGAAGATGAGCTCCAAGCCCATCTGCGAGCCTTGTTCACAGAATCATCCTCTCATCGGACGATAATCTTCATTGACGCCATCGATGAGTGCACCACTCAAAAGTCAAGAGAAATAGGCGATTTCTTCCGACAGTTGACAAAGCTGGCATATAGTGTAGGAGCAGCACTGGATATATGCATTTCTAGCAGGCATTTCAACGCCATTACCCTAAGTGGCAGCCCCATCATAGTTGTTGAGTTGAATAACAGATCAGATATCAAGCAGTATGTCAATGACAACTTGGTCCCTATAAACGACGAGGAGGGTAGTTCTCGAGCTTTCGAGAAACTCAAAACTATGATTGTAGACAAGGCATCGGGTATTTTTCTTTGGGCCAAGCTTGTGACTCAGCTTATACTGAAAGATCGAGATGAAGGGAAACCCAATAGTGGCTGGAAAACCCGGCTTTCCAATGGACCTGAAGAGTTTCAAGACATCTTTAGAGTTCTCTTAGGGGAGACGAAAGAAGATCAGCGTGACATGACCTTGAAAGTCTTTCAATGGGTTATACTTGGCGGCGACCTTCGCCTTCACGACTGGCGTTCTATCTTCTTATTCCTTGAGTATGGCTTACCCCTACGTCCTTTCATGAGAGAGTATGTCATGACGAACTCGGCGGTCGAACGGCGGATTAGACACTTCACCATGGGCTTGGTCGAGGTTACGATGCCTGAAGAGTCGTCACCGTTGGATGATGCCAACTCTATCGAGGGCAGTGCCGGCTCTCTAAACCAAAACGTCGGGGACACTAGAACTGTGACCTTCATACACCGATCTGTTCGAGACTTCTTTCTCCGCCAAGGGGGTTTTCTTATCTTAAACCCGGATCTAGGGCTTGGCGCTATCGGGAAAGGTTACATTGCCATTATGCACACTTGTCTCGACTATATTCTATTACCAGAACTCGACGACTTTGTAAACGCTAGGCAAGAAAACGAATCCGATGATGCCAGTGATGAATTTTCCGAGTCTGAATGTGCTACTAGCTCTGTGGCTTCAAGTTTCAGCTCGGCACGCTCATTGCGTTTTTCCAAGTCACTGCAAGCCTCAGCCTCCTCAACAGACTTTCAGTCTAGAGAAAGTGTTGGAGATAAACGTCCCTTCAACAATCTCTTACAATTGCGGCCAGTAGCACCCAATTCTAGCCAAATCACTGAAGTCTGCGGGTATGATCATGAAACAGAAACGTATACAGCACAACGGACAACGTCAGTGGAAATGCAAGAGTACCGGCTAGCGCGTCTGGACTTGCTACCCACCAGAGCCCCAGAATATTCACCATCTCGCAAATCGAATATTGACTTCCCAGCGAAAGGTGTGAAGTCTTGCTGTCTTTCTGTCGACCCTTCATTTCTTCAGTATATTTTAGCAACATTTTCTATACACGCGCGGTCTGCCGAGAAAGACGATGCTAGTGCCGCCCCTATAGTCAGCAGACTACTTGATGCGGGGTTGTGGAAGCGTTGGATATCTCTCAACGAAGAAATTCCCAGAGGAACCCAGCTAATTGACTGGGCAGTGTCACAAGACCTGATGTCATGGGCTACATACTTATCTACTGTTGAAAAAGGCCTTGATGCCGCAGTGGAAAACTACGGCAAAGTTTTAGCGCCCTCCCTAACGCGAGTCGGCCTGGCTCTTGATTATTGCTTGGATCGAGGACACCAGTTTCTTCAAAGGCATAATCCCGGCGAGTTTTCCGATGCTCATCCAGAATCACAACGGCATCAGCTGGCCTCCAATTCCAATCGGTCAGACGTCTTGAAACTTCAGCTTTTCAATCTCCGTGAACCAATTTGGCATTCTGGGTATTTTATCCCTCGGCAGTCTTTGTTTCACCTTCTATCGTTGCCAACAATTCGTCAGCTACTCGACGAAATGGCATTGCCCTTCAATCTTGGGATAGAAATATTTGCTTCTTTTACTATCGTCTTCTCTATCTTGATTCAACTAGACCGATCAGATTTTATTATCGACTTTGTCCGACAAGGTATCGATGACACTCGTCTTCCTCTTATGGATCATAGCAATGAACGGAGAATGCTAGATGAGTATTATAAGAACTGTCGTGACAACCCCGGAACAGAGCCAACTCCATCCGCTCATGGGGACAAGCCTTCTGTTCGCTCCGGTTTGAGTCCTTATGACTGGGAAAAGTTCATGAATGTACAATGGAACTTTCTTGCACCCTTCTTTAGACGGCCCCAGCCTAGCGTTCTCCATTATAAGTTTACGGAACCGTTAGAACGCCTTCCAGTTACTAAGTATGAACTTGTCTCATCAGACATTTCGAGAATTTGCCTGCACCCACTAACGTACAATTCCAATGATTTTCCAGTAAGTGTGCCAAAATGGTTGATGTTCCGACTGACAATTAGTAGTTACATAACCGAGATGGGTGGTTCGCTAAAAAGAAGAAGAGAAGCCGGAAATCATTTCTTCGCGAAATCTACGCCTGGAAGCGACTTGAAAGCCAATCTTGTGGCCATAGCCATCCGAAGCTGATACCTCTGCTCTTCACAATTGATTTCCCGGGGAGATGTCTCTCATATTTCCATGGCCATCAGGAGACCTGAATGACTTCTGGAAGGCATATCCAGACGCCAGAAGCCTTCCATGGGAGTGGGTGTTGTTGCAATGCGAAAGAATGTCTAATTTTCTGGCGATGATCCACAAGGACGAGCGGGCCAGAAAGGGGCCAAAGAAACCATTCTTGAGATATGGATATGTCAAAACGGAGAATCTGTTTTGGTACAATAACTCTCGTAGAGAAGGCGAGAGTGATGAACTTTTCTTATGCAACTTTTCTATTCTCAAGAGGTCGAGTAAGCAGCCCTCACGTTTCACAGCCCCTGAGCTTCTGCCCAAATCGAATTCTCTTGTAGTAGACAGTGCTGCAGACATATGGGGACTTGCTTGGATCTGGGTTCAGCTTGCGACGTGGTTTCTGGGAGGTGTTCATGAGCTAAACCTACATTGGAACAAAACCAACTACAACGACTGGATACATGAACTACAACAACATGAAAGCTGCACGCCGCATATTTATCGATTCTTGTGCTTCATTGAGGAGAGAATGCTTGTGGAGGACCCTATAGAACGAATAACAGCCCTGGAAGTTTCAAGGAGGGCAAGCGCACTTCATGCATTGACTATTAAAGAACGAGTACTTTGAATATAGATATTGAATAACAAGATATTAACAATATACATATGAATATATCTGATACATATAATAGGTATAAAATAACTTTCAAGTTATCTAAAAACGGTTAATATTTAATTTAAGCAAGAGTCAGACATTGTAGACTGCCCTCGAAATCGCCTAGAGGCCGTGCCTTCCGTCGCCAACTGGACACGCGGGAATCCACGTGGTAATTAAGCTTAAACAGAAATTTCCAATGAAACAGAGGGTGATTATCCGAAAAGGGAATATCTACTGCTACTGGGGGAATTTCCGTGTTAGGGGTGTTTGCGATATGCTGAAAGGAGCCGAAAGTAACAAGCTATCTCAGTTAGCGGACTGGTCAGATGGCTAGGCGGGAGGCCAACACAGCTCTATGTCACATAGAGAGCACCTAAACCTATAGATCTCGGCTTGCTGAAGACAGTTGATCCTTTCAAGCTCGCAAGCAATAATGTTTGGACCGTTGATCCGTGAGCAAGCCCAATCCCATCGTTTTCGATCTCACAGGGAGATCCAGCATGTGGATACCCGGAAGTTTATGAGGCTTGAATAAAATATGGGTGAAAGACTCAATTGACAATAGCTATTCTGAATATTCAATCTGTGTGAAAAGCTCATCACCAATGTCATCGAGGAATCAATAGACAACCAGTATCTGCAACCCTTCCTTCAAACGACTACAGCATCTCCTTCTCCGGAACCTCTGCGTGGTGAGAGGACTGATCTCGGTAGATGATACTCTCGAGGCCAATCTCACGGTTAATCTCGGCCATTCGCTCGTTATCAGCAAGAGCAGTTCCTTCGGATCCAAAGATGATGTCCTAGAACAGTCAGCAGCTGTGTTGCCAAAGCTGGAGGGATACGTACCATCTCTTCGAGTGACAGTCGCTTGGTCTCTGGAACAACAAACCAGATGAAAGCTGCACCAATCCACGTGAGCAACCCAAACAAGATATAGGTTCCGTATGTGATGTCTTCCAGCATATCTGGTGTGACTTGTCCAACACTGATCAACGTTAGCTAGCACAAAGAATACCGCGTTACGTCACATACATAAAGTTGTTCATCCAGTTACTTGAGGCACCAAGCGAAGTACCATAAGGTCGCGTGCTGAGAGGCCAGACCTCGGCGACGATGATCCAGGCACAAGGACCCCAAGAGTCTAGTATCATTAGCATGAGCCCGCAAACGAGAGCTGAGCGAAGACTCACATCCAAAGTGGACGACAAACAGCCAGACCATGCAGATAGCAGCCCAACCAGCGGCCTTGTGAGTCTCAAACTGGTCGATGTTCTTGGCAAGAATGACGGCGATGATGAGATGGCAAGCACCCATGCCAATAGCGCCGACAGTCAAGACAGGCTTACGGCCGAGTCGATCAATCCACAAGACTGCGGGAACAGTAGCGATAAACATGACGATACCTACGACACCAGTGGCCAAGAGACTGGTGGTGTTGCTGCTGAGACCAAGTTGTCCAAAGATCTGAGGAGCGTAGTACAGGACCTTGATTTGTTAGATAATTGGATTCACGTTCACCCGAGAATGACTTACAGCGTTGATGCCAGTCCACTGCTGGAAGAACATGGTCACAGTAGCGACAATAACACGCTTGAACATGGCCTTGGACTTGAATAGAGCACCGATGGCAACGAACTGGAGCTTAAAGGTGTTCATGGCTGTTTCCTCTTGGAGATGGGGGAACCTCTCAGCCAAACTTCGCTTCTCGAAGAGTGATTGGGCCTTGATCTCGAGAAACTCCAGCTCGATCAGTTCGTGGTCGCTGGGTAGATCTCGAAGGTTGGCCAGGACTTCTCGGGCCTCGTCCTCTCTGCCGTGGTGGATCAGCCATCGAGGCGAGAAGGGCATCCACGCCATGCCGATAAGCAGGATGAGAGCCGGGGCCAGCTGGAGGCAGATGGGGATGAGCCAGGCAGCGTCCTTTTGGGTCTCTCCAGTTCCACCGATGAAATGGCAACCGCTGTTGATTGTGAGTATAGAGATGGTCTGGACGAGTGCGAGACCTACTAGTCGATCCAGAAACTAATCATGATACCGAAAGTGATGGCAAGCTGTTGCAGAGCGACCAAGGCGCCTCGAACCTCACTGTGACACTGTAAGCCTCCATATATCAGTAGCGGGTCGTCACATACGGTGGAGCGCATTCGGAGTTGTAAAGCGGAACAATTGTGGACAAACTACCGACTCCCATGCCACTACAGACGTTAGCTTAGATCGAAGTACTGGGAGTTACACACGTACGTGATGAATCGTCCGGCGAGGATGACTTGGTATCCAGCTTGAATGGCAGTAGACTGAATGACAACGCCAAGGATAAAGACACAAGTCGCGATCAAGATGCCATATTTACGGGAGCACAATTCGGCGATAGCACCAGACATGAGGGTTCCGAGCCATGCACCAAGCTCAAGAATAGACGTGAGCCAACCTTTCTTGGTCTTGTTCTCGACATAATCGCCCATGTCTACACATGTCAGCAGTGATGAGATACAGGATGAGGATCCTTACGCCTCTCAAAAGAACTCATTGTCAGAATGCCTGAAAACATTCCCTGATTGTAGCCGTAGAGAATACCTCCGATGCAGGCAAACGCGGCAATCCGGGCGACTTTCCAGTTCTTGACAAAGGCTCGCGCGCCACTGTTGCCCATAAGCGCCTGGCGCCTCTGGAGGGCGGCATCGTAAGTGCCGACTGTAGTCGTTGCGACACCCATGTTGACTCTGTTGCGTTCGGTCTTGGCTGTGGGTTGGAAAGGGTAGAGTCGCAGTGGACTCGATGCAACTGCTTGGAGTGCCAGAGGGAAATCACTGCAGCGACGTGCTGTTGCATTTGTATCTATATGTGAAATCTCACCCGGCAGTTTGAGGCTGCAGGATAAATCCTTGTATCATCCATGAGTCTGTATTACCAGTACATGACAAGCAACGAATCAATTTCGGCTAATTCAAGAGGCATACACGATGTAACGGGCCGAATAGAAGAGACAAAATTATCCAATATCCGACTGGCATTTGTGATTTGCTTTGCTTCTTTATGCATTATTGTCACTTTGAGTGAAACATTGCCAACCTCGCTTTTCCCCATGGGGACAGTTTTGCTTTCAGCCTGAAGGCGCTTCGCAACCTTGTCAACTCAGGCTAAAGGCGGGAAATGGGTTGATGGAACGTAAGACTGCGAAATATGCGCGCCTGTAGCAGTGCAGGGCCGTAAGGCAAGAATCCGAAAGGAGAAATAACACGAGTCGATCTGCGGGGAAAGCTGGGGAAGATTGGGAATTAGAATTCACATAATAGCCGATTCTGATCCTTCGGTCGCTTCCGTTGTTGGCGGTCAAATGGATTTGGGGTAGCATGACATTGAGGACAGTAAGACGGAGGTATATTGAATGAGATCTAAACTACTGCGCCCCGGAGCAAACTATTTAAAGGACAATTTCTGCCAAGACATCTAGATAACAGCCGAGAGGAGGCGTCTAGGGGCGCTCTTCCATGACCAGGGGGTCTCGGGCTCGGGCTCATCAAGGAGGACAATGCCAGTCTGGAGATCCATATCAATGTCCTTGACATACAACTTCCAGTCGCGAGAGTAGATCTTGTAACCGAGGTACAGGACGAGAATGATGGGACCGGCGAGGAAACCCATGAAGAAAGCCTCAGCATCGGGAGGAGAGCCATCGGGAGCCTGGTTTGTTAGTATAAGATTATCACATCACGTTGGCTAGGTGAACTTACATAGAGGCAAGAGTAGAAAGTGGCAATGAGAGCAATGACGTTGAGGAAGACGCCGAGGTAGCTGCCCCAGACACCGAAGGGAGTCTTGTAAGGGACGAGGTCCAGGCTGATTCCCTGGGCCTTGAAACCAGCTCGCATACGGGCGTGGGCAAGGCAGATGGTGCCCCAAACGAAGAGGAAAGCAAGACCGGACAAAGCCAGAAGCCAGTCAAAGACGGTACCTCCATTCTTGGCCTCTCCGACATAGGCCAGGAGACCGAAAGCAAGCTGAATAAGGACACACCAGAGGGGACGTCCCTTGGAATCAATGTAGTTAAGGAACTTGGGAGCGTGACCACGGGAAGCCATAGCCTGCATGGTACGGGTTGAACCAAAGGTACACGAGTTGGCGACGGACAAGACGGAGATGGTGATGACGGCGTTGAAGATGGAGGGCAGAACCTTGATGCCTGCATCCTGAATGGCGAGGACAAAAGGCGAGGCCTTTGTGTTGGCGCCAGAGGCACCGAGGAGACGAGGATCATCAGATCGGAGAATAATTCCGACAATGAAGAGGTTGATGACGTAGAAGAGAGCAATACGCCAAAAGACCTGCTTGGAGGCAGTGGGGACAGACTTGCGGGGGTTAGCAGTCTCAGCGGCGGCGAGACCAACCATTTCAGTACCACCGAAGGCAAAGGCTAGAGTTGTTAGTCATTGTAGAAGCGAAGCAGTGCTCAAGACTTACCGGCAATGGTAAAGACAGCGCAGAAGCCCTTGAAGTTGGTGAAAGCACCGGGGTTATCCCAGTACTTGGTGCCGAGGTAGCCCTGATCACCGACGCCACCACAGTTGATGATGATACCGAGGATGATGAATCCCAAGCAAGCGCAGATCTTGATGGCGGACAGGACGAATTCGACTGCGATGCGTTAGTGGTGACACAAGAAAGACGGTGTTGATGAAAGCTTACCCTCTCCGTAACCACGGACACCAAAGATCTGAACGATGGTGAGAGCGACAAGGAAGACAGTGACCCAAACAGCCTAGCGAAGAAAGTTAGCTTATTGAACCTGTCAAAACGTCAAGGTGCATATGCCAAGACGACCGGGCATCGCCAAGGCCGCCAAGGTAGATCATTAAGAAATAAATCTACGAACCATGTGGATGTCAGTGCGCCAGAACTCAATGGTCTTGGACGCAGCAATCAACTCGAAAGGAAGAACTGTAAGCCAGGACAGAGCATATTCCCAACCACAAGCAAAGCCCCAGGAGGGATCGACGAAGCGGACAATGTAGGTGTAAAAGGCACCGTTGACGGGGTACAGAACAGCCATTTCTGCGAGGGCGAGGTTGGTGCAGAGCAACATGACACCGATGATGAGATCTAGATTACGTGTTGGTTATTGCGCGACATCGAGCGGGGCGAGAAGAGAAACTTACAGCCTGCGATAATTAATTAGCAATTGCTCCGTCAATGAAAATGTCGTTTATAGGGATTTACTCACCAATTACCAGCGACGCGGGACCTCCCTTGTGAAGAGCACTACCAGAACCGACGAAAAGACCAGCGCCGATGGCACCTCCAATGGCAATCATCTGCATGTGTCGACCGCGGAGATCACGCTTGAGCTGGCCCTCGCCCGAGGTCGTGCCCTGCTCCTCGTCGTGAGGCACCGTGACCGTAGTCTCGTCCTTGGTCTCATAATTCACCTCATCCTTGTGCGGTGACGACGACATGTTGGGCGAATGTTCTTACTGTGTGAGTACAGTAAAACAGTGGTGGAAAGAGAGAAAGTGTAGAAGATGTCTGTCTGTCTCAAAACAAACCGAGAGCGTGAAGCAGAACCTGGGCTCTCAAGTGTCTTTATGTGCCAAGACCAACAGGGACGCTAGGCAGCTTTGAACAAGCTTAAGATAAGCTTCAGCTGCGACGCTAAAGAGTGGATGGGCTGGGCGGGGTTCTTTCTCGATATCTTCTCCTCCCCCGAGAAGGGGGAGAGGGGCCTGGGGGCTAGGGGGCTAGGAGGGTATTGGTCTAGAACCCTTGTCTCTGCAATTAAAACGAGACATTCCAATGCGACGTCCATGCTTTGCTGTGCTGTGCTGTGCTGTACCGGTAGTCTACAGTAGGTTCAGGCACCCTGGGGCTGCCACACTCAATTGTCGCCCGTGTTTCCTTGACATCTCTGGGCGCATCTTGGCTGCCGACTTGGCAATCTCTTGTCACTCTTGGCGATGAATATTCAATTTGGAGTTGCAACACATTCAGATCACGTTGCATTCGTTTTAGATATCGTGATGCTTCATGCGGCGTGGACCAATCTACTGGTAAACCTGCCCTGTCAGCGACCAGCAGTCCTTCTAGCATTTTACAATCTGACCACCATACCAACACGGAAGACAAAAATACATACAACCAAACCCGACCTTCTTATCAAGGACATGGTCCCAGGGCTCGCCACGGCCTTTTGTTGGGTCCAGCGCCACGCCCGTTCCAGATAGCGCTGGAGCTCTACAGATAGGCAGAGCCGACTGGTTCACTTCTATTGGGCTGGCGTCCCCGAACAGTGGTCACTTGCAGGGGGGACAGTCTTTTCTCCAACGAACTTTAAACGAGTAGAGCTTCAGCTCCTCTTTACCCCAGAGTCTCTCCAAACATGAACTTGACAGGCTCGACAGGCTGGTCATGCGATGGGGGCCTTGGTGCGTGCAAAGGAGCATTAGCCTTTTCAGGTCTAGAGCAAAGTGCTGACCCGTGTACCATATCTGCCGCTGAAGCTCCTGTTACGTCGCAAAAACGGTCATAGCTAGCGCGCTATGGTGCCATTTTGCCTTCTCTCGTGCGGGCGGTTGTTCTAGAACAGTTCCTCGAATCACCACTGCAACCTTGGACAGCAAATCACGACCCGTCTACGTTATCACTATCACCGATAGCTCCAAATCTTGGGCCCCGCAACAACCACGAACGGGTCCCCGACCTACCGCTTTAGGAAGGTATCTGCATACCCGCAGATAAGCTGGTGCCGGGCTTCCGGATGCCAATGAATCTCGCTGACTTATCCTACACGGACAGCAAGCAGCACGCAAAAACTTGGGGTTTTCCTCGCCAGGGGCCGAATAAAGTATTGAAGTCTATTGAAGACACGAATCCCCCTCTCTGAGACTTTCTCCGAGTATAAGCGGCGCCAAATGACCCCATGACCCATGTGACCATTTCCAGCTTTGGTGGTTAACCCCATGTTGCTTAGTGTCACAGCCTTGACCACCCAATTTATCGTTCAGGATCATAACGACGACGATGAGAGGCGCGGCCTTCCCGTGATGAATCCACCTAGATTGCCGTTGGTATCCATCAGCGATTGCGAACCTAGATATGAACGATGGATCGTGTGATGATAGTGATTTATATCTTTTTTGGCCCCGTTCTGAAGATAGCAGAGTTGATTACAGTCATCGAAACCAAATCCCGCAAGCTCGCAAGCTCGCAAGCTTTGTCGTAAGATGTCTGAGTCGTCAACTGGCCAGGTGTCGAAATAGAGTATGCCTTCAATTGTACTAGATCACTACTCATGCAAGCCAGTGGCGCCAGAACACCACGGATCTCACAGCAACCAACTGCTGTTTGTGGCAAGTCAATCTGTCGAGCTTGAACTTGGAGTAGGTAACCCTTGTAGCTCTTCCCCCAACCGAGGGTGGCGTTTTGGGGATTGCGAGCTTCTAGCTCTTCTGAGAACCCCCAAATGATTGGTTCCACCACGATCTGCAATCTTCCAAGGCTTATACCCAGACTTGCTCCGGCCAGTCAGAGACGAAACAGTGCACATAGTCTTGTATAGCAGCCAGGTAGTGAACATGACAGGCGACGGGTTCCTCGGGCTAGTTCCTAAACAGTCTTACCTCGGATCTGACCTTCCCCTTTGTACATCGACATGGGTGACAAAAGTTCCTCGCATGCTGGTGCCCGGCTGCACGGCTTATTTTCACAGACTCTACTCTGTACGGCATGGAGGACGATCATACCCTACATTACTACTGTGAAACCAGCAGTTTTCTAGAATCCCTCAATCCTTCCATCATTATTAAGGTTTACCCTCATGCATACACGGTTTGCTGTCACGATCGATGTGTCATGAAATAGTTGCCGTCTACCCGTCGTGGAATAAATGAGATCTGAGTGATTAACTGAATAGGTACACTATCTACTTAGTTATGTCTCTCTGCCTCAACGGTTTAGCGCCATTTTATATGAGAGTTTAGGAAAGAGAAGGTGATTAGAGAAATTGTCCGGGGTCTGAAGCCATCCAAAGTCACGCAATAGGAAGACAGACACCCCTGCCAAGCAAACATAGGGCACAGCATAGGCCCCAACACGAGGGAACACGTGCTAACAACAAGCTGCATGTGACGATTACAGTTGCGAGAAGTAAGTAGCGTCACAATCATTTCATTGATACGAGTAAACACACGCCTTGGCCCATATTCTACCTCAACTAACTAGCACTCTCGTTCGATACCCTCAGGACAAATTACCAGTACTAGAACCCTTCTTGATTTCCTCCCTCCAAGCACTCCTCTCCACCTCCGAAACACCAGGTCCCTTATAAACACTGCCATAAAGTCCAGTAGCCCAACTCTTCCCATCAGCAGCTGCCTGACTCTCTGTAGTCTGGGACTTTAGATACTTCTTGGACGTAAAATGCCTCCTGTACCATTTTCCGTATGTAAGAAGGTAGTAGAGTCGGAAACACAAGAATGCAAACTTGTCGTTCTCCAGGTCTTCAGGGTAGTTGGCGCCGAGATCCACTGCAGCCGCAATTCCGGACATGACGGCGACTTCGTGAGCGTTGACGAGAGTCCAAGACGCTGCGAAACGAGTGTGATTCTTGGCGTTGAGGAACATCATCCACGGAATGACAAACAGGTAGTGAGTGTAGCCGTGACAGAGCTGATGCCACCAGTCCTTTCGGATGATCTTATCCTCGGCAATCTCATTATCAGTCCAGAGCTTGCTGTCCCGATCCTTGTTGAGGTAAATCGTCTGGAAGACATGTTGTTCAAAGGGAACCTTTTCAGGGAATTGACTCTGGTAATTTGTGCAGTCAAAGCACATTTCCAGCTTGGACTTATCCTCGGGATACATCTTGATGTAGTACATGGGTCGATACTCTGTCTTTGCAAACGCCAGACGATCCGATTGGTCAGTGCCATTGATGTTCGCAACAGCCAAATCATCGCGATAAAAGTTCTCGTAATGCTTCTTCATGTAATCGGAATCGTTGTGAGTGATGGTAATATCGTCGCTGAATTTTGCCGAGCCCAAGACCTTCTTTTCTTTCCAGGTGGCTGTCTTGCCGAGGACTTTCTTTGCCGTGTCGGCGAGACAGCAGAGCACAATTTCGTCATATTTCTCCTCGCCCACGGGAGCATCGGGATCTCCGCCGTTGGGGTTATGATGGTCGGGCATTGGAGTCCTCGGCTTAAGCTTCACAACAACGCCATTCTTGTTTCGCTGAACAATCTCTGTCAATTCTGTTGAGAGCCGGACGGTGACTCCGCGAGAAACAAGATCCTTTCTCCAAGTTTCGTAGAACTCTGAGAATTTGGGGAACACAATCATGGGGGTTTGTTGCTGATGACTGTGTTTCTGTCGGAGGGATACCACATTCCATAAGTCGGTGAAGTACACAACCTCTCAAACATAATTGCAGGAACTTCAGGCGTGGCATTGCCAGTACCGAGGAACAACGCCGTCATAGGCAGAGCAATAGTGTTGGTGAACTCCTCAGAGAACAAGAAGAGCTTGAAGACGAGCTTTAGCGGGAGCAAGGCGAAGAAAATCTCGAACCAACGCATGAACTTGAGAACAGTCGTCAGGCGACGAACTTCCTTCTCGTGGCGGACCAGAAGCTGAGTTGGAAATACGTTGTTCCAGAAGGTCTCGTCTTTGCCAAAGGAAACATGGAGGTTGCAAGGGTCTGCATGATAGCCCTGCCTTGAGAACATAGTGACGGTATGATGGAAGATGTAAGATCCTCCTTGGACGCCTTGATTGCACCAGGAAGCTCCATGCCGTTCCTTGTCAATGGGAATGGAGAATGCTTGACCGCCGCAATAGTCAACTGCGTCAATCAAGGTCACGTCGAATTTATCTGGATGCTCTGATAAATGGTAAGCTGTTGACATGCTATTTTTATCAGTATCTTTCAGAACTCTGAGTTAGCTTTGACTTACCCAGCTGCACCGGCACCTACAACCAGCACCTTCTTCCGCCCATCTCTACCTTTATCTCCGTTCTGAGCCATTAGTCCTGCGCCGTCGTGCTCAATATCAGTATTGAACGGTTCCTGAGACATAGATGGTAAGATCAATCATTAACAAAATTATCTCAAGTCTTTGACAGACCAGGAGTTTCTTGCAAGGAGAAATTGATATTAATGCATGATACAATTCGAGTCATGACGGGCTTGACTTTGGTGCTGACGTCAATGACTCAGGTGGGCCATTAGCAGCCTCGTGCGGAAGCCTTGCTTGGCTGGTTGCACCGATTTGAGCTTAGAGTAAGGTTAGTATAGATCTTGTCTCCACGCTGATCTCTGGAGACACAGATTCTTCGATCTGGTGGGGAAGATCGACCTCGGTGACTAATGAAATCTGATGCGTTTGCTGTTCGTGTCGCGTGCGCGTCGCGTTGACCAGAACGCGCTGTAGGCTGTACGAATATGTGTATGTTCCTCATAGGATGTTAATTGCTTTATTATCAAAATAAAAAAAGTCTCCCGAGGCTCTTGACTTACTACTCATGTTGGACATGTCACGCATGCCATTGCAGCAAGCTCGTAATGCTTGTATAGTAACCCAGGAAACCGAATTGCATGCCGTCCCGCATTCCACCAAAGCGCGATTGAAGTGCATCATACCTTGAACTATTTTTAATACATGGTATGGTAAGGGTCTTTTATGTGCTAAAGTCTAGAGTAAAGGTTCTATATAGCTAGAATAATAACTACTCTGCGGATCAAGCTGTAATAATAGTTGTGAATTCTATTTTTAAAGCTTTTCTGTCTTGGCTTGGTTATTATTATCTTGCCATGGTTTTAAAGGATATAAAACGTGTGTCTAGATTCTAGTAGAGTTACTGTTCTGGTTCCGTTCAATTGCGTGCCTTCTTTTCAACATCGTATCACGGTACGCAAGGACTAACATGCCGGTTTCAAGCCTAAATTAAACATAAATACGCCAATTTGCTCACAACATTATGCTTTATCCAATCGAGCGGTACCTAATAATTCCATTCAATGCTTCTTGAATGTGGACATCCATCTGATACTGATAATATCGTTACCTACCCTTGAGTCAGGGCCTTGACCGAGAAACTTGTGAGTCATCACATATACATCTTACAAACGGATCTAAACCGGAAACAATTCACCGATTACCAGATTAGGTTTCGTACCGTTCGCCCCGTGATAGCCTAAATCGCTACCTTTGGTCCAACGCGAGACAAACAAAGGATACAGCCGGGTTTAGATGATGACTACATGGCTGAGGAGAAGCTCCGGACCAATCAGAAGCTTCAGGGCATCACCTCACCAGTACAAAATGACATCAACGATACTGATTACAGGCCAATGATGGCTTGATTAGAGTTGAACTTGTGTGACATGAGATTGCAGATCCCTTAAACAGATAGCGATGGCGATATTTTCATACTGTTTATCTTCGCATTCCATTACCACTGTCAGCAGCTGAAACGCGACGTTACGCAAATACAACCCTTGATCACGGAAACCTACAGCATGCCCTCCTCAGAAGAAATGTCCAAAGTAGACGGCGACACTCTCCCCTCATCGCAGGTCGAAAACGCACAGGGCTACACCTCGCGCAACCCCCTCCTCCATAACCTCGACGGCCTAACCCTCTACGAGAAGAAATGCGTCCTCATCAACCGCGAGATCGACGCCCAGGGAATGGGCAAATACCAGTGGTACATCTGGGGTCTCTGCGGCTTCGGATACCTCCTCGATCTGCTCTGGGCCCAGGCTTTTGGTCTCGTGCTTGGACCTCTGAAGCAGGAGCTGGGCTTTGGGAATGACGAGTCGGGGAATATCTCTACGAGCTTTAATGCTGGGCTTACGGCGGGGGCGTTTGTTTGGGGCTTTTTGGCGGATATTATTGGTATGATGCTCTTGGATCGTTCGCCGTAGCAGGTCCTCTACCTGGAATTCCTTTCCTTTTGCTGAGATGTTGTCTGACACTTGGTAGGACGTCGCTGGGCATTCAACTTGACGTGTCTCATTTCGTCGATATTCGGACTCTGTCTTGGTGCATCTAATAATTACACGACTTTTCTCGTGTTGACAGCGTTTGTCGGCTTTGGTGTTGGAGGAAATATTCCCATCGACACGACAATTACTCTCGAGTTCATTCCCCAGGTATGTCAACCAGGCTCGCCGCAGACACTTGACTAATCTTGGAAGAACAAACGATTTCTCTTGGCCTGTTTGTCCGTCTTCCAACCAATTGGAGTCGTCCTCTGCAGTGCCATCGCCTTTGGCTTCATCCCAGTCTACGCATGTTCTCCCAACTTCTCCGAGCCTAATCCTCTAGTATCATGTAACAATGCCGAGACGGGAGAAAGGTGCTGTTCCCGCGGTGACAACATGGGATGGCGATATCTTCTCTTCACAATTGGCGGCATCACTCTCGCCGTCTTTATCCTTCGCTTCTTCGTGTTCAACTTCCGCGAGACTCCAAAATATCTCATCTATCGCGGTCGCGACAGCCAGGCAATTGAGACGCTTCAGCATATGGCCCAGGTGAACAAGAAGCAGTGTGGACTCACTCTTGAACTATTTGAGTCACTTCAGGCAGACGATAGCTCTCTTGGAAGTGGTAATAGTGCAACTCCTGCTTTGGGAGCTGGAACAAAGCAGCTCAACATGGCATGGTCTCAAAAGGCTAAGCTTGAGCTGTCGAGATACAAGATGCTGTTTTCTAGTCCCAAGATGACTCGTCTTACAGTTCTTGTATGGTTGACATATATCATGGATTACTGGGGATTCACTGTTGCTGGTAAGATGAGTATGATCTTGTTGTAGCGTTTCTAACACATCTAGGCTTTTACTTGCCAAGCATCCTCGCTCTCAAGAATGGTGCCGCATCCGTAAGTCTCAAATCGACTTACGCTGCCTACATCTATACGTATGCACCCGGCATCGTTGGAGTACTCCTCGGCGCAACACTCTACCGCATCCCAGCTATTGGCCGTAAGTGGACGATGGTGCTATCAGCTGCACTAATGGGTATCTCCATCATCCTCTTCTCAACAGTCGACACGCGTGCCAAGAACGAAGGTCTCTTCACTATGGAATACTTCTTCCAGTCCATGTTCAATGCTGTGCTTTACGGCTGGACTCCTGAAGCTTTCCCTGCGCCAATCCGCGGGACAGCCTGTGGTATTGCAGGATTTTGGGGTCGATTGTTTGGTATTGTGAGTCCGTTGATTGCACAGCATCTGTATGGGCGTACGGGAGAAAATGGACAGGGAGATGTCAACAGTGTGCTGTATCTTGCTGGAGGTGTTATGCTGGGTTGTGTTATCACAACAGCTCTGTTGCCTAACGACATGATGGAGAGCAAGGATGAGAGGTCGTAAGGACTTGGATCTCTGGTATTGCTTCCATTCTGCTGAGCTTGAATCATCTTTATAGCAAATAGCAAATGGTCTTTGCCTTCATAGAATTATCCCGTCAATCAAAGGCACTCTCCATGAGAGTACTGGCTAGGGTACAGATTCAGCTAACCAGGGTTCTGGCCAATTTGAAAACGCTCAAAGTTCTGTTATTCTATTGCATTTATTACTTGATTGTGTTTAATTCCAGTTTCCCTTTTAATCCTCGCTCTGGTAGAACTGAGGGAGCTTAAACAGCTTCTTAGCGTTATCTTTTCCAATCTTTCTCTTATCGACATCATTAATAGCCAGACCATCATACCACGTGCAAGCATCCGAGAAGTTCTCGAAAGGATAGTCAATAGAGAACAGAATGCGATCAGCTCCAACCTCTCCAAGACAGAACTGAAGTGTTGATGTAGAGAAGTGTCCACTGGTAGTGATCCACAAGTTGCGGGCAAAGTATTCTCGGATAGTCAACTTGCAAGACAGACCGAGAGGCTTCTTGATATCCTCGAACCAATGGTTGATTCGCCACATGTCGAAAGGAATATGCTCGCCGAGATGGCCGAGAACGATCTGGAGCTTGGGATGTCTATCAAAGACACCGTTGGTGACCATACCCAGGGCGTGGAGGCTGACACCTTGGGCGAAGCTCAGAGGAGGACCGATGAGCCAGCTGCGCTTGGCCCAGAGCTTCTCGTGGATGGAGCCTGTGGGGTTGCGGGGGTGGAGATAGAAGGGGACATCCAAGTCTGTAACTGTTGACCAGAAGACATCCCACTCAGGGCCGTCGTAAAAGACCATGTCGTCTCCATCAGCACCAGCTCGTTGGGTGTCGTTGACAAGGGCACCCTTGAAGCCATACTTGGTGACAACTCTTCGGAGCTCCTCAGCAGCTTCTTTGGGGTCGTGCATAGAGAGAGTACTGGAGTTGTTAGTCAGGCTCTCGAATATGTGGCATATGACTTACGCAAAAGCACCGAGACGATCAGGGTGAGCCTTGATGGCATCGGCGATATAATCGTTGACCTCAACAGCCAGAGCCTGGGCCTCCTTGGGATCCCAGACATCTTGCACACCAGGTGCAGTGTATGAAAGAATTGTGTAGCCAACACCATGCTCGTTCATGTACTTGATGCGCTGGTCTGTGATATCGTTGATCTCGGCAGCGTGCTTATCAGGGTCGATGGCAAAGAGACCAGCCCACCATCGTGTTCGCTCCTTGTGACGGGGAGAGCGAAAGCTTCCTCAAGAGCAACCTTGCCGAGCATGATGAATGTGATTTGTGTGAAAGGGAGGAAGATGATGTGAGAGTGTGAATTGATGATGAGTATATTTTGTTATCTGGAGTTGAACATGGTCATATATATTCAACTCGATAACTAAAGACTTAATAGAATACGGCCATAGGGACCGCATTACCCCATTCCGGATAATGCACCCGCCTACGTTCAGTAAATTCCGTTGATTCCGTTTGGACGAGCGGATAATGCACCGTCAATGCTAAACCTTAAGAGGAACGGCATTTGCCCGCGGTCCGATCAGTCTGCGGGGTACGATCGTCACTCACTGATTACAGTGGGAGCGCTCACTAAGGAAGATCCGAAGTCCACTATCGGAAGTCGGAAGCAGGGTCACGGAGCGAGACATTACTGAGATAAACTGCTACGCACAAGCTTTGAAGACAACGCATTTCAGAATCACCACAAGATCATCCAACGCAACGTCAAAATGGAACAGTCGTATTCTGTGCAGAGTCCCTCGGATCAGTCGGTTCAACCGCACGTTATCCAGTTCCTCCAGGCCTTTTACGCCGTTTCCGACACTCCCGGGGAGACCGACAAGTATGTAGACATGTTTGCAACGGACGCGACGTTTGTCCTCGCATCAAAGAAGGCTTCAGGTCACGCTGGTAAGTCTCCTGTCAGGAATACAGGCATCAATTGACCGTGTAGAAATTACTACGTTGAGACAAGGCATGTGGGAGGCTGTTGCGTCGCGAAAGCACACTCTCAACAAGGTGTACCCGTTTGGCGCGGGTTCAGACGAGGTCATGCTCCATGGTTCAGTGGCTTTGCAGCTGAAGAATGGCGGCTCGGCAGAGATCGAGTGGGCTGGGAGGGCCGAGTTGGAGAAGACGGCTGTGGACGGGAAGTATCGGCTCAAGTTTTACCAGGTGTATTTGGTGAGGACCTCACTGCAGATGGGAGATGTGATGCTAACGATTGATAGGATACTGGAGCTGCCGCTGCATACAAGAAATAGACTCATAGATTTAACATATTCCTCAATCATGATGGACAGTTAGTGCGAGTATTTGAGTGATGTGATGCCCTGGTAAGCTGCTGAAGCAGGAATGTCGTATCAGAATCTGGATGTTGCAATGGGAAGCATCAAATCAGGACGTCTTCATCTCCTCAAATTAATCAAGTATATATCTGATCTGAAGAGCACTGTCCCTGGTACTTGTGCAGAGTAGAGTACCTCGGCGAGTTCGGCGGCAAGAGGAGCTTAATGTTGCGTGAGTATTCCCCGATCCTGGAGCCAGTCTGTCTTGGGGACGGATGAAGGAATGTGAATCTTGGTCCATATGAAATAAGTCGCTATTACTATCTCATAACTTGACCTGACCATTTTCTCGATATTGTACCGATTCAAGTAAAACGAGCCCGAGTTGAGCCTCCTGTTCAACGTCGGAGAAGACTAACATCTTGCTTGGCCTATTAAATTGTTCGATCACACTATCATAGTCTACGAGGTTAGCAAGATCGACAGTGCCTTGGATTCAATGTTATTTATATAGTGTCTAGTGATGCGAGAGAGCGTCAAAGAAATGAAGAGGTTGGGTAATGGCTCAAGAGGTCAGGGTGTTCCTTGGCAACCTGCACATAATCCTACGGAACAGATAGGCAAACTAATGAACGGGTACCTGACATCAGACAGCCAGTCAGATTCTGGACTAGCCTGCTGCTGTCAGTGCTAGACTTGAGATAGACTTGCAGATCACAGCCGTTACGAACCCCTGGATCTTGCCGGATACAGGAAGAGTCCAGACGCTTGGAGGCAAGGCTTTCCAGTGGCCCGGGACATCCACTAGCATGGTCCAAGGCTCGACCAGAGGTTCTTGACAGGTTCATAGACCGGGGTATCGGCGAGAACTAGCTATAGCCTCGATCTTCCTGCAGTAGAGGTGGAGACAGGAGGTGTAAGGAAATGAAGGCAACAGGCTAATATACCAATTTAACATTTTGAAAACCGACTATGACAAAGCTAAGATATAAAATGACTCCGACTCCTCTTTTCCCATTTATGCACCGATAATGACACCGTTAGGTAGTTCAAGACCCAGAGGCAGACCGTTGAGGAAGCCACCAGCGTACTTCTCTCCTTGTGCCTTTGCCAACTTCTCCTCAATATCCTTGTACATATCATATGTGTTCATCTCCTCGATGGTGAGGACCTCCTTCTCGTTCTCAACCTTGTATGTAGAGATGTCCTTGTTCACAGAGAAGCCTGAAACAGTTAGTATGAATCATGTTTATGGAGTATCGAGTGACTTACCAATTCGCTCGTTGATGTTGTAGGCAGCCTTGGCAGCAGCAGCTTGGACACGGGTAGCTCGGGGTAGGCGGACCTTGTCGTAGACAGACAAAGCCTGCTTGACATCACCGTTAAAGTATCGCTTGCTGAATAAGATACCGAGAGCAGCAGCATCCTCAATAGCCATGCATGCACCCTGAGACTGATGAGGCATCATGGGGTGACCAGCATCTCCGAGAAGGCAGACGTTCTCCTTGGCGATGTAGGGGTAAGGCTGGTGAACCCACAGACGCCAGGGCTGAATCTCCTTTCCGATGGCAAGATGTCCAAAGACTTGGCGGTCGAGCTCGGGATAAGGCTTGAGGAGATCCTCGGTGGGGAGATCCTCAGATCCCCAGGCCTGTGTAGTGTAGTCACCCTGCTCGCGGGGGAAGAAGCAGTAGTATGAGAGGAGCTTGCCACCGTTGCAAGGAGAGAGGACGATCTTGTCCCACTTTCCTTCTTGACCGCCCCAGTACTCAAGAGCACTGTTTTGTGAGTAGTCGACGAGACCGGCCTTTACGGCCTCTTCGGTTGTGACGTTGCAGTGGAGGCAGCTCTGGTCAGAGGGCTTCTTCTCAGGGTTGATGCCGAGGATCCTTCGAACAGCAGAGCCAATACCATCAGCACCAATGATAAGATCATGCTTGGCAGTGACACCATTCTCAAAGGTGATAGTGCCTGTGGGGAAGTCGATAGCGGAGCACTTGTGGTTGACCAGTAGCTTGGCAGGGGTGCCCTCACCCTCGCCCATAGCGGTATCCTTGAGCATAGCGTGCATGTATTGTCTGTGAAACATGTTGTACACGAAACCCCATCGCTTCTCGTAGTCATCGAGATCGTAGACACTGACAGGCTCGCCGGTCTTCCAGTCGCGGTTGATGAGCTTCTTGAGAACGACGGGGTCACCCTTGGCGACGTCGACGTCCCACTCGTGCAGCCAGCGAGTTCCGTTGGCGGCGCAGGACACTGAGGCGCCGACTTCACCGGCAAAGTCTGAGCGCTCGTAGATGGTGACGTCGTGGCCTGCGCGGCGGAGAGCGATGGCTACTGACATGCCGCCGATGCCACCGCCGATGACACCAACGTTGAGGCGCTTCCAGTTGGGCATGGTGGGGGCGTTGTCCTTGATCATTGTGAAGGCGTGAAGATGTGATATGAGGTGATGTGAGATGAGGTGAGATGGAGAGTCGAGATGAGTGATTGTAGGATGAGATGAGATGTTATTGTATTGAATGAGTTGTTGATGATGAATTGAATCGATTTGAAGTCGAGCAACCATCACTATTTAGCTTCCTCTCGTCCAAACGTTATCTACCCCGGATCGCCAACCATTCAGAGTTCATACCCGCCCTGCAACCACTATCAACAACTTCAACCGCCTGCGGCTGTAATTTTCGGAAGTTCCGTATTCACGATAGGTTATCTAGAGATAGCGGAAGTCCCCAGCACGGAAGTGGTGCGATATCCGCTAGCGTCGGGTAATGCACTGCACCCGTTTTGCTGATAACTTCCGCGTACAGTATTTGCGGGAAACTCAGTGCGGATCTGCGGATCGTGGATGGATATTTTCTGGGGTAGTCATTTGATCAATTGTACCGATGATTAGCGGACGTTGGATGTGATGTGTCTGTGTCGGTATTATCACGACGGCTATCACAAACGACGATGTTGAAGATGGTGATTGTTCATACAGTTTCATCAATTCGTACAGTTCTACATTAACGAGCTAACTCATGATAAAAATGGATACGTATCCCATAGCGACACATTCAACGTCTCCCAGTCCAAACTAAAGTCACCGCCATCAGGCTGCTGAAACACCCAATCCTGCATCGTATCATCCATCATCTGACCAGTCTGAGCATCTGTGAAAGGAAACATTGTATCCAGCATCTGCTGGGCAGATTGTGATCCTGCCGTCTCAGGCGGTGCATCCAGACTAAATAGCTTAGAGACATAGCGACTTCTTCCGCTAGATGCTTCGTTTGCTCGTCGCTTGTCAATTGCCCCAGATAAAGTTGTCAAAATGTCGAGATAATGCGCTGCTTGTGGACTTTGCGTTGCTAAATGTCTGAGCACGTCTTTGGCGCCTTCAAATGCGCTACTGATGTCTGATTCCACAGGGTATTTGGCGAATATCTCTAGGCCGAGTACTAGTCCTGATGCGAAGACGAGAGCTCTGTAGATGATCAGCAAGGAGATCTTTGGAGATGGCTAGTAAACTTACTTCATAATGCACATGTTTCCCTGCAATAGCCCAGCGTTGAGAGCTTCGGAACATGTTTGCGAAAGATACATGGCTGCATCGAGACATGCAGCGGCCAACTGAGTATGCGCTCCCTTCCCAAGACCCTTGGATGTAAGTGCCGAAACCAAGAACGGTCTTGAAACAAGCATGACGGCCAAATAATAGAGACACGACACATAAACCTTGGCAATGGCTCCGTGCTGTTGCGTTACTGTTCCTGGACTGGGATCTGCCGAAGGTATCTTGACGGAAGCAGGGAGTTCTCGTTTCCAGCGTTCAATGTCTTGCAAGAATTGCTCGACTATCGCAGTACTGACCTTCTTCTGGTCATATAATGTATCTGTAATATCGTTGATGATGGTGGAAACTCTGTTGGACGCCATCAAATGCTCGGTAATGCTATCGCCCTTTTGCGCGACGTCATCCAATTTACTACTGCTATTCGATCGGATCTGGGCAGAGGCGGATGGTCGGCCGAGAAGCGAATTAACAAGCTTATCAAGGATACACACGCTCATCCATACCCGCAGCCTAACCAATTAGCCACATCCGATCACTATAAAGGTCCAAACTTACTTTGCCTGATCCTCCGGTCCTGGTTTTGCAGCATAAGACTCTCGACTATGTAGACCCAGAGCGAGAGCGGCTTTCGCAGCGACTCCGAGATACATAAACGCTGCGTTTCTCCTGCACTCGCCGAGCATGAAGAAGGCCATGAGGAGGAATGTGCGGACCATGTCTAGGTCTGGATCTTCGAGGAAACCGACGAATGCTTGGCTGCGAGCGCGACGGAAATATGCTTGGCCTATTGTTCGGGCGGCGGAGAGGGACTCGCATTGAGCGCCGATTGCGATTACGAGGTCGATTGAGGCTTGTTTGAGAGGTGAGAGATTGGGAGAGGGAGAGTAGCCTGTGTCGTCGTCTAGATTGAGGAGAGTCTCGAGTTCCGACGCGTCAAAGACGTGGATTAACGCTTCGGTCTGCTTTCATCAGCTTACACTTGAGAATTGTTGGTGTAGACGTACCACTACGTAATAAGACCTCAAATATTGCTGTTTCTGCTCGGGACTTAATCTCATCGCGCTCGTCTCATCGTGTGTTGTAGCTGTAGGCGACTCAATCTCAAGCATCGTGTCGCTCTTCTCATTGTGAGAAAATGCCGATGGCCCAATTTGTTGGGATACCAAATTTCGCACAATCTGCAGAAACGAGATTGACGCTGCGCCTCCAATATAAACTAACAAATAAGCATTTCATCGACAAATGTGACAGACTTTCATACCTCTTTCGCCCCTCGAGTTCAGCAGCATCCGTGGTGGATTCGACGCTTCAGTCTGACTGTCCTTCTCATCGTCCTGCTGCGAATGCGACGGCGACAATGGTCTATACCCCTCATCCGTCTCCATCGGCTGACTGCTCTGATGCGAACTTGCGCTCATCTGCTCCGTAGTAACTGATCCCGCCGCCGCAGCCTTTGCAGCCTCAGCGCGAGCTCTTGTTCTCGACCCCCTCGGAGCATAGGTGATGAAGCATTGCGACTCGAGGCCGCGACGAACACATTGCGTACAGGGCGCAGAGCCACTGCATCTCTTTTTGGTCTCGCGACACAAGTTGCAGGCTTCTGCAGCTCTTTGGCGTTGGTGCGCTGGGACTATTGGGCGAGGCATTGTGATTCTGTGGTGGTTTGGGGATGTTTGTGACGGTGACTGGGGGCGTTCCGTAGAGATAAGGGCGATGAGAGGGCGTCCCACCGGCTTCCGATGGGGTTCCGCAAGTGATAAGCTTCAACCCCGTAGACTCGGTTTAGGCTCCTGATAGTGCTGTTTGCGGGGTACAAGTGCCGTGTTTTCACTGGTTGGGGCACGCGCTAACTGAAGAGCTTGACCTTGATGACAAGGGCGCAGAGATACCGAGAAGCCCGATCGAGTGGAGCCATGATGGAGAGGACCCTGGAGTCTCTAGCCGTGGCTGTTACTTGGTAGTCCATGCTATTCAGCCTTATCGATGTCAAGCAAATATGAGTCTGCTCCACGTGCTGCCTCCATTTTACATTTGACGGTTTATTCAGTTGGGCCCATTGTGAAGAATTGACGTCATCTGAAGTTTCTACATACCCTGGAGTCTCGTAAGCAGTGCTTAGATTATTGGCCGTCCTATGACAGATTTAACAATAGAACACAGGAGCGTCGCATTGAAGGCAAAGAGTGATTTAAATATCCACTGCTAAACCAGCTTCAAACTTGAACTAAAGTATGCCAAGTGCCTACGTGGCTCCGAACTAAATCTTATCACTCCTCTCCTCACTTGTGTACAGAAGCCGCAGCCTCTTTAATCAGCTCCCATAACTTGGCAAACAGCTCCTTGATGAACTTGATCAGGTCGAAGCCAGGAGACCATACCAATTCAAAAACAAAATAGTCACCAAACACAATACCCGCAACCTTGACCTTGAGGGGAGGGCCATTACCTACCAAGCCTTGGATAGACCCCTCAAACTCGACCAGCTGGATGTCAAACATCTTGCCAGCATGGTCGACAGCCCACTTAGCCATGTCTAATCCGATATCCACAGCCTTCTCTCCAATTTCAACCGCATGCCGTGCCAGGTTCAGCTCACTCGTGTTGTCTCGGGCAAACTGCAGACCCTTTTCGGCCACGTCAAACGCCAGAAACTCAGTACACGCAGCCAGAGCGTTCACTGCGTCCTGCGCCGTGTTGATAGCCCCTTGTGCAACACTCTCGCCGGCGTCAAGAGCACCCTTTGCAGCTTCGAAAACATGAAGCTCTTCGCTTGCTGTTTTGGCAACAGACACTGCCTCTGACGCAGCCTCGATAGCAAGATTATGCGTTTCTCGAACGCCATCCAGCGCCAGCTTGGCGGCGTCGAGAGCCACGCCTTTGACGTCTCTGGCTCGGTCAAGTGCGAAAACGGCAGTGCCGATTGTGGCTTCGGCAGTGACATAGCCAGTGCTCTGCACCACCCACTCAGCGGCGTGTAAGATGCCCTTGACGACTTCTAAGCTCCCATCCACGGCTACGAGTGCTATCTCGAGGGACGCCCTTTCTGCGTAGAGACCTCCGCAGTTGTACCATGATGTGTCATCAATCTCTCGGTTGACGCGATCAATGGACCACCTAACATCGTTGACACTACCCTGAGCTCGTTCTACGTCATGTCGGGCATTCTCGATGTCCCGGACCGCATTTCCAAACTCCCGGTCGAAATCGTTCCTTGCTCTCTGCAGGTCGTCCTGAGCCTCCCGAATGCTTCTGTCACTGTCTTCTTGAGCGTGGTTGAGATCAGACTGTGCAGATCCGATGGCAGCATTTGCGTCGTTCCGCGCCTCCTCCAAAGCCCTCTCTACTTCCGCAATGAGTTGCTTCCACGAGGCCTCAGCGCGATCAACACTGTCCTTCAAGCCCTGAACAGTTTGATGCGTCGATTGCTTGACCCGTTCAAACTCCCCATTGACACGGTCACGCTTTTCGTTCCATATGGCGCGAGCTCTCTCAAGCTCTGCAATCGCCGCATCGCATTTTGCCTTGAAAGCTGCTTCTTGTCTATCCAGCTCGGCCTTGACTGAATCAAAGCCTTCCTTTGCGGCTTTCCGAGCAACGTCAATCTGCTGCTGAATTTGCTGAGATATGTACTCAATGATGTGTTGTTCCATTACTCCTTTGACCTCAAAGTCTGCCTTTTCGAGACTCTTCAGATCTTTCACGTTGAATTTTCCTGTTAGCTTGGCCTGGAGCTTCAACATGAATAAATCGGAGAGACGTAGATCCACCCAGAAATCGAAAGTCGTTGATGGCAAAAAGCTCGCCTCCAGGTGAAGAGCAGCAGAGGCTCCCAGGATAGTCACAGCACCATCAATGAGAACAGTCTGCTTATCAGAAGAAAGTACGATGTCCACAATGGGATCCGGTCCTGTAGCACCAGTGACCTGGAGCGGCCCAATACTGAAGGCCTCGATCGTGGCCAATAGCTTGATCATGGAACCGACAGTGCACTCGAACTTTGCACGCTTGCCAAATATGGTCATGTCACCCTTCAAGGAGGCGCCAGGAGGGTATTCTGTTAAGCCGATCTTGGTGCCAGTTGAGATGTACAGCTCAACGTCATTAAAGTGAAGAAAGTCGTCTGGCTCAGGAAGTTCCCTTTCAGCAATAAGAGAGGCGAATTTAACAAGATCTACCACGTCAAGATCCTTAACGGCAGCCGCCAGCAACTGCTCCTTGGGATTTTGACTGAGTTTCATGGCCATCTTGGCTTCTTTGGACCCGATGTTGATCTGTCCCGCAAATCCCATCTCTCCTGGCATGCCAGTCGCCAGGAATGTTGAGTAGATGATGCCAAACTCGAGAGCTCCTCCTCGAATTACGACTTCTTTTCCTATACCACATGGGTTTATCCAGTCTGTAATCATCTGAGCGTATGCCGAAGCACCACTGTACCCGGCTTTTAGGCCAAGAGCAAATGCCAAAGGATGTGGCTGTGTGTCGAGGAGAACGTTGAGTTCAGCATTGAGAACTAGCAAGATGTCCGCAGGGTTGGCACCGAGGTGAATTCCAAGGCTCAGAGGCCCGGTGTACACACGGTCCCCAAAGGTGATTGTCCGTGCAGCTGGGAGAATAAGACTCAGCTTGAACTTTCCGCCGGTATAGCAAGCTTGGAGTACAGTTCCTTTGACACTCCCCTTCAGAAGACTCTCCAACTCTGGGATGTTCTCGATCTTGGCGCAGAATTGAACGCCCTTGGCTAGAGGATAGTTGTGTTTGTTGAAAGAAGCGACAGTCATGTCGTGGTTCATGGCAACGAGAGCCAGGTTTGACAACGTCACATCCAAGAAGGTGTCTTTGAGGACAGGGCATAACGAGGCAGTACTCAAGTCGCCAGTTGCTTCTCCATACACAGCCCATTTCAATTGACCGTCTTTATCTTTTTGTGTGAAGACGCCAGCTCTAACATCAATGCCACAGAAAGATACATCGCCTGATATGGCAAAGCGTGTAGAGCGCCCTGCCGATTCCTCTTGTGACTTTTTGCTGCCGATGAAGACGTCGAATTCAGCATTGTGAATGTCGAAACCCTCAAACGACACATCAGAGACGCCACCAGTGATGGAGACACCCGCTTTGGAGATGGTAACACAGCCACCAGCACTGGAATGGCCATTGATGGTGACGCTTCCTGAGAGTACAATTCCCTCACTTGATACCTGGAGGTAGATGGAGTTAAATTTGACGTCGTGGTCGAATACGTCCAGTTCTCCCTCTCCAGTCAACTGCTTGAACAAACCCTCTAGGTCACTGAGAGCCAGGTTACCAACATATGCCTCCAAGCTGTAGTGGTCTTTGGAGTAGGTGCCAGATATAGACACAGTGGTCTCGTGCCAGACCATTTGAGCTTCGACAGAGAGTGAGAAAGTTTTATCACTGGAGGATAAGTTACCAAGCGTGGCGGAGAGCAGGACTTGCTGCAGGTCGAATCCTCGTATACCAAAGACATCTTTCCACTCATCGTCTTGAAGCCTGACCAAGAGAGAATATGTGTCAAACATCTTTCGAAGCCTATATGTAGCTCGAAGGGGCACAATTGATCCCGGAACGGTCATATTGACATCACCAAAGAAGCCGAAGCCCAAGGACCAAGGGTTGACTTCCTTGGTGCAGTCCACCTCAGCAGAAGCCAAGACTTCGACACCGAGCCTAGTCCACTCGAAGATACCGAGAGCCTTGAAAGATATGCGGTCCAAAGAGGCACTGAGGACTAGGTTGACAACATCCCAAGGGTCGTCCCAGTCTCTGTACGCGCCGAGATGGGAGCTGAAATGAAGTGCAGGCTTATCCTGACCGAAGAAGTCTCGAAGAGCATCAGAGACAGGCTGCATAGCTCCTTGGAATACGATATCTGTCTCGAAGTATGCTCCAGAGGGCAAGAATGGATCTCCGAAATCATCAACGTAGCAGAAGCGTAGATTGTCCAAGACAATAGAGTCGAGAACGCCATCTTTGAGGCTGGGGAGGAACTCTCCCAGAGAGAGACGGCCCTTGGCTGGCCTGACAATCTCAGTGTAAGGCTGCGCCTCAGTGAGAGTTCGGTATATCTCAATCTTGGCTGGTATGACGTTGAAAAGCCGGATGTCGCCTGTGAGCACAATGTCGATGGGGTCGGTTGACAGCGGCCCAGGAACAAGGTCCTGCTCCAACACTCCAGCTGATCTATTGCTAGAGTTGAAGGGATCACCCAGCTTCTCTTCAGGAGTGATTTGTGGAGTAACAAGGCCGGTAACAGGATCAATCAAGATTGATTGAGGATGAGCCGGGACCATCGGAACAAACTCCCCATTTGATTCTAGAGTGACAAATTGGGGATTGTAGATGTTGAAGTTGTCATATCTCATGAATGGCGCTTTAGATGCATCTTTTCCAAAGAGAAGATCCGTGGCCGCGTCCTACAGACGAAGCAAATGGTTAGTTACAAGTGTAGAGCAAATTCGATAAGAACTCTTTGGATATACCTTTGCTTTCTTGATGGAACGATCAACATCTAGTCCCGGTGAAGAAGGCCTCTTGAGTGTGCTTGTGTCGACTTTGGACATCTTCGCATATCGAGCATCCTCATCACCATCGTCAAAGGAGTCTGACCGACCACGTTTGGCTGGTGCTGAGGGGGCCATGACAGAGTCCAGTAGTGAATCCATGACGGTGAGTGTGAGTAGAGGTTGTCGATGGATCAGTCCGACTAGTGAAACTAAACAGACTTGAATGACTGTGTTCTGGGCGATGTCGAGTGTTTATCAAAAGTGGCCAATGTTTCGATAATTGCTCCGAATGTCGTATAGGAACCATATCCATCAGAATGCAACCAGCTTTGACTCAAGAGCGTGATATTTCGGAGAGACCTGAAAGCATCGGAGACTCCGAACTATTTGCTTGTTGCATACTTGGTATCTCAGCCGCTCGATAGTGGACGACCTCGTCAAATCAGCAGTGATGGTTAGGTGGAGCTGGCCTGATTACTCGCTAGCGCTGCAGGGAAATATTGGACAGGGATCCCGATTTGGATGACAGTATTGACCTGAAAAGATCACACGCAATCTTGACGTGGTATTCTGCGAGTTTGTACTATTATTAGCCAAGTTATGGATACAGTCTCGGGAAGATTGAGTTTATGTGATTCGTCGCTCGTTGGCAGATAACACGCGGTCGGGCGGCTCGTAGCCAGCCACAGTCTTTCAGCTCAGGCCAATCGTTCAAACTAGTCCTAGCGAGCCGTATCTGGACTAAGATGCTGCTGTTTGGGGATTTAGTTCCGGGAACAGCGCATCATTCCCTGACGAGAGTCACAAGCTCGAATGGTCTGGATCTTCAGGGTGGACATATTTGAGTTGGGACATCGTATAGATCCACCATGTTGATAAATGACCGTGACTGCATCCCTATCTTGCTGCCCATTTTGTTTGCAGTACTATCGGCAATATATATTTTTCTGTTCTCTCTTGTTTCTTTTCCTGCCCACTCCTCAAACCTCTTTGCTTATCCATCATGAACTTCGAAAACGTTGATGACCAGACGAATGACCGAGTTTCAGATGACCCCATTGATCTCGAACCCGAGCCAACGGTTATTGAAAATGCTGGTCTACCCCATGTTGAAAAGTTGTTGGGAAGGTGGGAACAACTGAGGTTCGAGAACCAGTATGTGTACACATTCCAGGTAACCGACACGGTGCAGGATCCGCCGCCAGCAACGAAACCAAAGAAACCAGAGCCGGTGAAAATATTCACAACGGAATATGTGCGCAAGAGCGTACTTGGAGGATTCCATCCTTATGCCCCTTTGCAACCTCGCGGCACAGCGAATTCAGCCCATGATGCATATTACGTGAAAGTTCCAAACAAATTTCTCACGAACAACCTCAACGACCGGTCTGTGACATACTCTCTCGACGAGGCCAAGGTCAATTCGAAGCACAACGAGGATATATATGTTTCTCTGCGGTACCTGCAGGCTCTTGCTGAGAATCAGCTGGCTTGGAACCCGTAAGTAATCACTCGTCAAGGTCCAGGTCAAATTCTAATCCTTCTTCTTCTTTCAGTTTACAGGTTCTTGATTTGGACAAGGAGGACAGACAAGACTTTTACGAACGTGACCAAGAGATTCTAAAGGAACAGGAAAAGTTGTTGGACACCAAGCAGAAGGTGGTTAAAGCGGCAAAAACCAAAATGAAAGAGCTAATACAGGAGGCGACCGAAGCTGATATACCGACAATTGAAACTCCAGTCCAAGTTGCAGCTGTCACTCCAGAATTCGACTTCTGCAAGAGGCAGAACGAGACTCCCATCCCGTTGAACGACGCCAATGAGGTAAGAGACTATGGGGCGGTGGATGATATGGAGGAGGAAGCTCTAGGAAGCTGTTTGGAGGAAATACACAATATGACCATCTGCAAATGGAGGTTCCGCGGAAAAGAAGAAGATGCCACGACTGCTATCGGAAAGCATTTCGAAGGGTGCAAGAAGTTGAAGAACTTCCTAAAGGCTGTCATACCTTTCCGCACCAAATCTGGGAAATTGTACTTTGGCTGCCACAGCCCTTTCCCAGCAGGCATCAAGAATGATGATTTTAAGCGCGGGGATAAGAACCGCAAGGCGCTTCTGGAAATGAAATACTTTCACTACGGGAGGTTGCAGCGGCTCTGGGGCGAGTACTGGAAGAATCCTACAACACATAGCATGCCAAAAGCTGCCAAGAGTCGCGGTTGGAGAGCTCGCTATGACTCTTCTCCTCTTTCGAAACCTCTTATCATCTGGCTTTTGCCTGGTGCCAGGAATCGCTTTTCCAACACTCTCAATAACGGATTGGTGGAAGGGTACAAGAATACTGACCCGGCAAGTCACGGCCGTGAGACCTTTGGCAAAATAATCTCACAAATCAATCAACGTGAGGGAAAAAACACGAGCAAGAAACACACCAAACTCCAACTGGCGCCAGAGAATTGGCAATCACGACGTGACTATTATCTTGTAAGTCTGTCCACTTCCGTGTCTTATCATTCATCAAGCTGATATACGCTTCTTTCCTTGCTTGCTATCTAGCTCTCAGAGGATCCTTTTCGATTGTACCAGACGTATATCCATAAGGACTGTGTTCACGAGTACATGAAGAGTTTCAAGGATGTTGCTGATGCCATCGACACCCAGGAAGCGGAAGCAATAGCCCCACAAACCGCTGTTACGATGAACTTGGAAGACACTGGTGCCGAACGGGTCGCGCCGGCAACAGTCAGAAAACCTAAAGTCTTTGAACCAATTCGACAGCTACCTATTGGGCCTAACGACAAGTATGAAGCCATCAAAGAGTCGTTTCGTCCTTACTGGCCTGAAGATCCCCAAGCTCTTCCAGTTAAGAATGAGGATGATCGTGATGAAGATAAGAGCGAAGCTGAGTACGACAGTGATGAAGAGGAGAACAACCCTGCCGCTCAGGAGCAGCAAGTTGTCATCACCAAGACTCGTGCTCAGGAACTCACTGAAGAAGACACCAAGCCGATCGAAACAAAGTCAAAAGCGACAAAGGACAAAGAGGCTGAAGCGAAGTCAACAGCGACAAAGAAAATAGAGGTTGAGATTAAGAAGGACATGACGCGCAGCATGCACGTCAACCCTATCAACGCACAAAAGGTGATCCAGGCTGCAGGATCGAGAAAGAAACAATCGGATCAGAAAACTGTTATGGGCTTTTCGGCATCTTATGTAAGTTTTAGTCTTATTACCAAGCCAGAGACTTACCGACTGACTCTCGATCTATCTCAGTTTGCGGACAAAGTTCTCGGTTGGTCGTGGCGACTACACACTATAAATGAACGGCAAATGTCCAATGGTCTCTACATCGCTGAAGTAAGTCAACACGTGGCGCGAGTAGGAGGGTTGAAACACCATCAAACTTCCTCTCTGTGTGCCCTTCGCTTCCCAGAAGACCCAGGGACTAACGTTATATGACCACCAGTGGTTGCACCTAAGTGCGTACTCCTGGGGCGGCATCATACCAGGTACCGACGCTTTAGCCCAGAAGTCAAGCCAAACCAAGGAAAACCTCGTCTTTGGCACTTCAGAGGCAAACTCGTGCATGACCAGATACGAGAAGGCCTGGCAGCAACTATTCAAGGACGAGAAGCTTCTCCGGGACAGTTTGGAAGATGACCAAGCTGAAGCAAGCATGGTCAAACCTGAAATAGCAAAGTACGGGAGGCGCGAAGACCAGAGAACTTACCTTCAAGGAGAGCTCGGTGTCGTTTGCAATGTCAAGCATGGGCCCTACCTCTTTGACGAATACGACGCAGAGACCCAGAGATACGCATGGAAGGAAAGGGACCCTATTGAAGAGGATTCAGCACTGGCTCAGCTCGCAGAGGAATTTCCTTTCCTTGCTTACAACATCCGCTACGAGATCCGACTGATAGGACAATCCAAGATCTTGGCCCCTCTGGGCAGGAGTCGTGGTGTTATGGCTGGCACAGAATATGAGCCCCCAGCAATCCTGCACATGAAGGCCATGTTTTACCCATTCAGTCGACGATTTTACCACCGATCTGAGCATCTCCTCGACTCAGCTTTGTACCAGCACATGTTCATGTTGGGTGCCTTGGACAGGTTTAAAGAGGAAAAAGATTTGGAAACACAGCTATCCAAGGCCGAAGAGGCATCCAAGGCCAGGTTCAAAACGAATATGCTGAACGACTACAAATCCTGGAAAAAGCTAAGCAAGACCGACGAGCAAGCAGAGGCTAGGCGAGACTTGGACGCCCTAAGACGAGAGAACACGGAGGAAGCGGCGCGCAAGCTCCCAAAAGCCGAGGCGAGGTTTCAGCAAGCGTTCGCCCAGGTGAGAAAGACAAAGAATTGCATGAGCAAGGCGGGCTACACTGTCAAATGGCCGAAGGGCAACAAGACAGGGGATGATGTTGGGGAGATGAAAGATGAGACATATCTCGGCGAGTACAAAGGTGAGGTGAATGCAGGAATATTGAAGAAAGCCCCCAGATAGCCAAAGAGTCAAAGCATCTTTTGATCTCTCGAGAGCACAACTTGCGACGGATAGTTGTATAACTTGGTTCTCCAGGAAGGGCTCTACTGGTCTGCCGGCAGAATTAATAGATCGAACATTTAGTTTACAATATATTTGTCTTACCTCTTGATGGTATGTCTTCTTTTATTTACTTTTAGCTACTGTAAGGTATACAGAAATATCATTTGCTAATGGGTTATCCTTACGGAGTCGCTTAATCTATCGTACCTAGTGGCGGGTAAGTTGATAGCTTCAAATCAATTAATCAATAATAAAGAAGAGCATTATAAATATAAGAAACTCCAGGAATCTTAAGATGGAGCTGCACTTTGGCCGCCTGCCAGCTGATATAATTTAATACTTACAAGAGTTATCTAAACACTAGAAAATTCCGAATATCGGTAGTTTCCCGCACAAAACAAGACCATTATCGCCTTCAATCACGACATGCAAGATAAGGCCCGGGCATAAGGGCCGAATCCGGCCGTCTTAGCAGGATCCACCTTTTCAGCATCGGCTATGCCGGCATTGAACCGGAGATAGCTTATCCTTATCGATAAGTGGGTCAGTTCTGACTCTTGAGCCTTAACAATTTCATCCCTCATTGATAAACCATCGCCTCCGAAAATACGCCCAACTTGAACATGTCCGCCACCGATGATGGAGAACTTCCCGCCGTGTTCGAATCGGCCTCAGCTTATGACACGCACTCAGACAGGGACACTGACCGGATAAGATCGCCGCGTCGTGGCCTCAAGAGGATATCGGCAGCGTGCCAGAGATGTCGCCGAAGAAAACAAAAAGTACGTGCTACCACATCTTCTCGGGTTCACGACGACATAATGAACTGACTGACCTTTTTTGTGTGAAAGTGTGACGGCAGACACCCCGTATGCGGGGCTTGTGCTGCTGCAAATGTGCCTTGTGTCCCCTCAGATCGTCTCGTTGTCAAGGTCGACAGGGAATGCGAGTGCGACCATCTGAGAGGCCAGGTAGAGCGTCTGAAAGACCGGGTGAATGAGCTGCAGACACAACTCGCCATGCAATCGAGACTGCCCTCGGAGGCTCGGTCTCAGGAGAGTCAGCATCTGCAGATAAGATCTGTCGCCGATCGCCAAGAACCCGATGGCTCGGTTGGGAGTTTGGAGAGGGGATATGTTGGACGCATGCTTCTGCCAACTTTTAGAGGATTGGGACCTAATGGCGCTTCCGAGACGGGGTTTATGACGGGGCCTTGGCAGTTGTGGCATGGGTTGTCAGCCAGTGAGACGCCTCCGACCGCCACGTCAAACACGTTCTCGCTTCACCGAGACGGCCTCAGCCTGATTGAAGTATTCTTCGATCGTCGATGGCCGCAATACCCGGTCCTCCATCGCCCATCGTTCATGGAGCAGCATTACATACCATACTGCAACGGCCAAGTGAGGAGCAGATTGTCAGCGTTTGAAGTACACATGGTTCTCGCGATTGGAGCATCAGAAAAAGCACGCATTAGTTCAGACGCGCCTGTTGCTCACGAGGTCTTCTTCGAGGCAGCTGTGCGTGATCTTGACGCGGTGCTTTCAGCTGATGACCTCGACTGCATACGCTGTCTTTCCCTGCTTTGCCTGTTCGGCAGCAACGAGCCGCAGTCGGTCAATTTGTGGTACACCGTTGGCATGGCGTTGAGGCTTGCAGTAGGTATCGACATGCATCGGGAGGAGAGCATGGCCAATAAGACGCTGCTGGATGCCGAGATGCGAAAACGGTTGTTCTGGAGCTTGTACACCATGGATCGCAGTGTCTCAATCTCTCTCGGCCGGCCATTGGGCATTCAAGACGCTGATATCACGGTACCCCTGCCGTTGGTCCTCACCGATGAGCAAATTGCCGGACCTGCAGATCAAGCCATAGCGAATATCCTGCCCGACGTCAGAGACATGTCTGCATTTCGTCATATTGTCGAACTGCGTCAAATTAACGCGGGGATCTACTCAGCTCTCCACTCAGCGGGCGGCATCAACCTCGAAGGCCGAAACCTCGACGCCATACGCCAACAGCACTACACCCGTCTCAACGCGTGGCTTCTCTCTGCCCCGAGATACCTTGCGCCACTTTCGATGTACCAAACGCCAGAGTGGTTCCAAATCGCCTATCACCAAGCCGTCATCAACCTCCACCGACCATCTCATGCATCGCCAGTGAGCAGCGCAGACGCCATCCGCTTGTGCGCAGATTCATCCATAAGCCTCATTAGCTGCTACAATGCTCTTTACGCGAAGAACAAGATAATCTACACTTTTGTGGCGCTGGACTCGTTGTTTATGGCTGCTGTTACGATGCTGTACTCCATCAGAGCAAGTTCCGTGGTCCGTCTCGAACTCACAAGAGAAGTGGTCGAGGCCAACATTGAAACCTGCGTGAGGCTCCTCTCCAAAATATCACACGGCAAAAAGGTTGGTGAGAGGAGTACCCAGATCATACGGAGACTGGGTAATGCAACGTTGGCAATTTTCGACAACACGTCACATGCCGAAGGCGGGATCGACACAGAGTTCATGTCATGGTTTGGAGTCAAAAGTCAGAATCCACCGCTTCGTCAGGAGTATCCTACGCCAAGCATCGACACAGCCTGGAACGATCTATTCGAGCATGGATACGACCTTAGCAGTTTTCAAAACGTGCACTTGCTGCTATAGGTCAGAGCTGTAGTTGAAACTAATTTTTAAGTTGTTTCTTTAACGGTTATGGATGGGTCGATTGTCAGGGATCCCTGGTTACATTCTGTGATTGAGTTTGCAACTCCGTAGCATCCGGTAACAGCAGAGTCCAAGTTTACGAGAGTATCATCAGTAGAGTTAAGCTTGCATGGAGTCTACCTTTGTGTTAATTTAGTCAGCTGCAACCCTTTTCTGGAGCAGTTGACGTGATCATTAGTTGAGTTTGATCCTGTGAAGCCTCTTTTAAAACTATAACCTTGATACAGCATCGTATCATAGTGATCTTGCTGAGCTTGTTGATGACATGTCATCGTTCACAGTCAAGCAAGTAAAGTCAAGTATATAACCCCTGTATGTATATTCAACCTCAAATTAAGGTCATCGAAGTAAATACAAACATCAACACTGCCTATTGACACATGAAGTAGCTGGCATAGGCTTTCTCCATCAGATTCCTCACACCATATGTGCCCCAATATCCAATAATCCAACAGCTTACTCTATAGAGTAGGTCAAGTCGCCGAGGCGTGTCACTTAGAGAATGTCGACGCAGTTGAGAAGTGCGATGTTGATGAGAGTGCCCTGTAAGAGTCAGTCACTATGAAATCTTGCTCTGCCTGTCCTGTGATACTTACGGTAGGGGCATCAGTCTTGCAGCAGTAGGCGTTGGCATTGCAGTTGCTGCCGAGAATCTGGACAGCGCAGCTGAGGAGACCGTTGCAGCAGACCTGCTTGCTCTGAGCAGAGCAGACGGGCTGGTTGTTGCTGCCGCCGGTGCGAGGCTCGACCTCGTAGTTGCCGGGAGCGGGAGCAGCGATGGCAGCGGCGGCCATGGCGAGGACGGAGGCGATCTTGGTGAACTGCATTTTGAATGGAGTTGAGTTGAAAGAAGTTGGTTTTTGGGAGTGAGTGAAAGTGTTGAGGATGCTGATGGAGATGCTGATGAGTGCTGATGAGGATTTTGAGTCCAAGAGGGAGGATGATGGCCTCTTTATACTCGACGGTTCACACCAAAAGTGCTGAGTTCCCTGATGAAGGGCCCGTCTCCCTGACTGTGCGAGATTACTCCCAAGCCATAATGCTACGTGACGATATTCCGCATCACACATCTCAGCTGAGTCCAGTCCATAGACTTTGAGCAGCGGAACTCGGGGCGATCACTGCACCGGTCTGTGTCTGCTAGTGGGGCTCAACTCATCCTCCCTTGGTCTGTGATCTTCATCATCCACTCGGTACCTGGCCGGGACGAGGGAGAGACCCATGTTTTCCCTGCTCAGATCATGTTTCTTCACTCTTCGTCACGGTTAATTTCTGACAGGGATGGTTGCATTGTTTCAATATAATTTTTGCGTAACAGTACGACTCTAACTGCCGATGTCCGCTAAGTATTTTAGCATTGTAGGGCGAGAGACTAGAGTCCGCTCGTAAATTTTCAGGCCAACGGATGGCCCCGGTATGTTTGGTTAGCGCCCGCACTCTGGGGATTCAGGGCATCAAAGGCCAATTTCAGCTAAGAATAGGACAGAACAGTTGTAGTGTTGGACGAGAAGCAAAATGAGCTCAGGAGAAATACATTGATGAGAAAACAACAAAATTACATCGTGACACTGCCTTGGCTGGCCGGACCTTTGCTCCGTGGCCGAGACGTAGCATCGTCATGGATCCAGGCGCGGTTCCGTGTCTCCCGCGGCTAACTGCAGTGATTTGATCCACGACGTCCAACAGAAATACGCTGCATTACTCTCCAAAGCTGAAATCCTGAAAATGCACAGCATAAGACGTTGAGTGTAGTGGATTGCTCGTGTGAGGCACAAGGGTCTCGCGGTAGCCACGTCGTCAACGACGACTCGAAGCACCCGCATCAAGCGCCCTCATTTGCTCTGCCCTCCCGGTCCTTGGCTGAAAGCCAAAACGGGGCCGCAGCCCAATATGCAGCCACAACGAATGGGGAGAGGGGCATTGTTTAACCCGCTGTAAACTTGGCATAATTACTTCTTTTTTTTTTGGTCGCGCAAACAATGTCCTAGACCGAGACAGCCACGACAACCACGCGTTCCTGACGGAACTGTCTCAGCTGCCTCTACTGGATCATGCAGCGATCGACAAAAGGGCAAGTCTAGCCTGCAGAGTCTCACCAGCCAAAGCGAATGTCTTATTGCCGATAGCCCGGTAGGGAGGGCTGAGACCACGGTTTTAATTGGACCCAATTGCCGGAGGTCTCAGCCCGGTGGCTTGACGCCGATGATCAATGCTTTTCATGGGACGAAAACACAAAAAGGGCAGAATTAGCTGATGAGTATTATGCGGAGAGAAACGCAAGGGCCAGGACGAGGGCACAGAGCGTTACATCTGGCGTCTGACTTTGGCACAGCGCACGCAACTATTTTCTGCCTTTCCTTTTTCCTGCTGAAGATCGCTCCTCGACGCGGTAAAGCGCTCTCGTAACGCTTACAGGGAGAGGAACCCCAAACAGGCACCGTTGGTCCAGAAGAGAAAGTGGATTGTATGCATGTGCCGCAGCAGTACCTCACTCTAGCCCCAAAAATTACAAGACATTTCCATCAAAACGTTCACCACTAAATGTGGCAATACTGACATGTTACTTTTTTCCCCTGCCACGGGTAGTAGTCAAGGACCCGTTGGGATGTCCCAGAGGGGCAATGTTCATAAAGGGCTTGGTTTACGAAGGGGAATCGCTGAGGGAGGTGAAAACAAGAGTGATCTGCGTTTTACATACTCTGATAAGAAGTTCCGTGTTTTTACGGAGTTTGTATCACCACTCTAAATGTCCACCAGCCTCACGATTTGTCAGTCAGGCCTGACTCGGTCTGATAGTCTGCATTCTGATATCCCTACTGCTCGTCAACTGTCAAAGGGACCCAATAGGGTAAAAGCATCTTTTTAGCCACTTGGTCGACTATTTAATTCCTTGGAGATCATTACCTATATTATCGCTAAATGTTTCAGCTCCTCCAAGACCTGCAACATGCAGTATGGCTTTCATCGGCGTACAGAAATCGATATAAATCTTTGCCATAGTACAACTTCGTATTGACCGAAGTGATCGTCGATCACCACGACCTTGAGGCTTTGGCTTGTGCGAGGGAGTATCAGCAAGGCAAATTGGATCGGTGTGATGACACGGTGATACAGCAGTAGTTCTTTCCGAGATGGAAGGCCTTATTTTCAAGCCTCATATTAGATCACCAACCTCAGAGATGCAGAGCCTTGTTTTGTATTAGTCACCTTCCGATTTGTCAAGCTCATGATGGTGATGAAGACCGTATATAAATCATGATTATGCATCGTGGCCTGATACATGGATCTACATGCCAAGACCATGCATTCTTTTTAACGAGCCTTGAATCGTGAAGATTGTCACTGGAGTTAACAAGGATGATGGCTGGCTGAGCTCGTATTGTAGATCTCGTAGTTGCATTGGCCTGATCCTTGATATGACTGGTTAACTTGAAAGGGACCGGAGTTCTTGCCGGTCAAAACAGCATCGCCAGAAAAGAGAAAAGAGACAAGGATTCTTGGTGGGCAAATGGAGTGCATGAAATACAAGGATCATGAACAAGATTAGTTGTCGATGGAGCAGTAGTAGTGGATATATGGGGACATGGAGTTAATACCAGGAACTTGATCGCGGCAACAAGATGGCTTTGAATCTCTTCTAAGCGGACTGAGAAAGAAAAGTCATTAGAATTCTCTAAAGTACCATAAAATAATGTGACTCTACCCTAGGTTACCTGGTATAAAATTAGCCGCCTGCAGATGTTCTTACGGCTCATCCAATTGCCGAGCCTTTTTGCTTCTTCGAAGTGGTCTACAGCAATTATCCGCTGTCCCGACGGGAGCTCCCGTTGCTTTTCGCACTCCACACTCATTTCGCTTTATGGCCGCTTTGTAGACTACCCACCTTGCACAATTCGCGAGATCCCGAAGAGGTGTTAGCTCTGCGAATGATGGCCCTTTGTCCTTCTGTCCAAGCTCACAGAAACTTATCGTGGACACCAATGATGGGTTACAACAGACAGCCAAGGTCAAGGCATTATCTATGAGCCGGGGATATTAAATTACGTTCAATAAACTAACTAACTATACTGGCATCTTATCTAGGTTAAACTTCATCACTCTTAGGTCCCGATCTCTGTAAGCTATAGCAAGCGTGTTGCCACTTAGGACCGATTTCGACGATGCAAATGCTGGAGGAATCCGCATTATCTTCTCCAATCCTCGATATATCCAATCCCGCCCCAAATCTAGAAGAGCCTGATCATCTTGCGTTATCCTGTCTATTTCTTTGTCTTCTTGATCAAGACGGGATGAGGGCAGAGGAAGTCGACCCTTTGAGCAAATCAGGCATCCATCCTCTGAAATCCAGAAAGTGTCAATCATTCCATCAACAGTATAAGACCCAACCTCAGATCCCTTTTCGATATCCCACATCCAGACTGTCGACTCCGACTCATCACCATCTGTACCCTCCGACAATACAAGCCTTCCGCTTGGCGTGAAAGCCATCCATACGGCCTCTTCAACACGGATCTCAATCTCGCGTACCAAGCTCAGAGAAGACGTTTCCCTAACCTCGATATACTCGTCGCCATCTTCCGTGAAGTTCAGCATCGCGAAGACGTGAGATTTAGGATGAAACACCAATAAGGGAGTGTATTCAGCCATTCTTTCCTCAAATGTGGAGAGGTCCATAATAGTCCATAAACCAGGATCAACAAGTTCACGACCACCCCAGCAGAAAGCGAAGAGTCTACTATCTGGTGAGAACTTGAAACTTGAGCAATTAACACGTGTCAGAGAAGACTTTCTCCAAACCCTCTCCGTAGAAATCACGCTCCACAACTCGATTGAAGTGTTACCAACCACGAAGTCGGTATATGAAATGCCAATAGTTCGACCATCGGGAGAAAGTTCGATGTCGCCAACATCTAGATCAGATGCCGTCTCGCACACCATTGTCAACTCCAAGGTTGTGCTGTCCACTATCTCTATCTCCCCTGTAGTCGAAATAAAAGCGATACGTTTACCGCAGGGCGAGAAGATAATCTTCTGCCATTGCTTAGAAGGGAGTATTTGACTAGTCATGGTATTATTCCACAACTGACATACCCCGCTGCTCAAACCTAACGCGGTATACTTTCCATCGTGTGAAAAGCAGATTGACTCTACTGCATCAATGGGAAGAGCTAATCGGTTGCCAGCCAAGTCATATATCTCGCGCGCCTCTTGCCCAAGCCGGGAGATTCGCACTCGACTATTATCCGGAAAAAGTTCCATCGAGTCGATACATTGAACATCGGCCTCTCGAAGTTGGTGTCCTGCTGCATCTGATGGCATGTTCCAGAGTGAAAGGTACGTATGAACCCGTGTAGCTATAATCCTGCTGTCCCAAGATTGTGCAAAATACGTCTCGGGGTAAGGAATTTCAAATAGAATGACCTTTGACAAGGCCTTGGTGTCAAGTAATTCAATTGTGTTATGGCGTCCGATCAAGATGTGATTCGCGTTTTGTGTCATTATCGAGATCCATTGAATGTTTTCGTTTTCTTCGGAGTAAAATTCAATTTCTTCTGTCGCTAAGTTGATGATAGTGACAGTACGACTGCCCATGTCATTGTTGACCGTCTTGAACCTTACTACGTCATCCGGGTCATCGGTAGTCTCGCTGTGAATTTCGTATCCACTCCCATGCCTTCGGATCAAAGGTGTTTGGAGCATTATTGCACTATTTCCATCTGGGGAAATTTTGAGATCCATGACGAAGGTTGTGTCGGCACCTCCGAATACCTTGATGCACTCTCCGCTGTCCACATTCCACATGGTCATACTGACAGAAGTCCCCGCTACTATCAGAAATCTGCCATCGTTTGTAAACTGACAAAGAAGCCTCATAGGGTCAAGATCTTCGGAAGAAGGGGGTTCGTCCGAGCCATAAGGGTCGCAGATGCGCAAGATATGCTTTGCACACCTTTCGCCGACGTTCCATATTCTGAGGTCCCCGCCCTTGGATGTTGAAGCAAAGATGTCGCTATTTTTCGGCGAGAAGTTCAGACTCTCGACGCCTTTTTCATGACCTCCCAGCTGGATTGTCCTGTCATCTAGGAGCTTCTTTACCTCAACCCTTCCGGAACGCGTCCCCAGTCCGATAGACCTCCCATCCGGTTAGAAGGCACCACAGGTATATGCATCGGGATCTGTCTTCTCAAATATGGAACGTTGAGCTCCTGTGACCAAGTCCCACAGCCTGGCTGTTCGATCAAGTGATACTGTGAGGATTAGGTCATTAGCCGGAGAGAAAGCTGCACATGTTATTTTCTCAGTATGTCCACCTAGATCGCAAATTTCTGAAGTCCATTGTCCATCCACCTTTGGTAGTTGTGAAATCCAACAAGGCGTGTGAGCTTCGAAGAGTGAACGTGCTTTGCTATCCCTGAGACTGAAAGTCGTTGCAGAGACATATATCTGTAATGGCGTTTCGTCGATGACGTATATGTTACTTAGTATGAATTGCTTGAAATAGGTGATTGAAGCAGAGAATTCCGGGCATTCCGATTGCTGGATATCATGAACAATTGTAACTGAAATTCTTAGAGGATGACTTACTTGGACTAGAAGCTGTAGTGTGTTGAGCAAAGGGACAGTTGAAGCGGTTTCCTTAATGAGGATCATGGTCTCGAGCCAATGCAAGAAATGATTTTCAAGAAACCTGTGGACATTTCCACCATCGATAAGTCCAACACTCCGTCGATCCCTCTCATCCAACTTTGAAAGATGGTCAACCCAGTATCGACACGCGTATCGTAAATGTTGCTGAACCTTCTCTGTGACTCGGTCTTGTGATACATCTGACTGCAGGATTCCTGGGCAACGTAATTCGCAGATGTCCTCGTGAAGCTCCGATGACAGGATATCGAGACAACGAATGAAAGCTTCTTTGTGCATTTTGCTTTCTTGAACTTGGAAGTTTAGCTTCTTAGATCGCTTCTTGCTCAAGATAAAGTCTCGGAAGGATTGATGAACCAGCTCAAGAGGAGTCGATTCGTTTCGAGGGAGGGAGACAATGGCGTGAAGCTTCTTCAACAGCCGATCTAGGCTCTTGGCTAGGGAGGGAAGAAATTTCTTCAGAGCTGGAATAGTTGTAGGTTTGAACAAGACCACGAGAAAGCCAAGAGTTACACATAAATCATTGTATGTCCTTTGCTTTGTCCTTGGGGACATATTTTCGCGATCCGGAAACGACAAAACCTTGTGATAGATCTCATCAATCTTGTTTTGCGGAGACTCAGCTTCCCAGTCATCTATATCAGAGTAGTTGTCTCCAGACTCATCACTGCCAGGAGGGCTTTCTAAAATCATATCCAGACGCTCTTGTCTGGCCTCTTCATCATCAAAGTCCTCGGCATCTAAAAATCGACATGCGGTTGCTGCATAGATGAAAAGGCCGTCGGCCTTTTTTCTCAGTTCCTTGATCGTGCTTTTAGTTATACAGTCTTCCGGTACGCCATGACTGTTTGCAAGTTGGGCGAGAGTGTAGGTGAGATAGAACATGATGTCATCTTTGGTGTCGTCTCCCCCTTCAAATACTTGGATCTTATCGAGAAGTAGCGAGCGATGAAGACCTTGGGGCAGTTGTTCAAAGCTACCCAGAATGTGTTTCTCACTTCTGCAGGTAATGAGAAAACGAAGCTGAACATGGCGGAGGTCTTTCAGCTGCCCAACTAACATGGTGATCAGACTCACGGCTTCACTTCGAACAAGGCACTCGTCGAGGGCGTCTACGACAATGATAAATCGTAGAGGTACTAGTGACTGCTCATCCAGGGCTGACAAAGGTTTAGCAATCAGAGTCTCCAGCTGATGCTGCGGGGCTTTCGTTCCGATTGCTGAATTCTGTTCGACCGCTTGAGCGACTAGGGTTTTGAAATCCGGAAACACTTCTGCCAGACACCTAGATACAGTCGGGAAAAAGGCCTGAATATGGTTTCTGGACGCATCGCCTTGCTTGAAAAAGAAGCTGGCACCAAGGAATGGTCTTGCAGGTGCGTCAATACCCTTTGTGAAAGGCCTCGCATGCTTCAAGGCATCTGCAACAGTCAAAGCAACGGTCGACTTCCCAGTTCCGGCGAGGCCATGAAGCCAAAATATCATTTCTGCTGTGGGGTCTTCGGCCCATTTATGTATCTCGGTAAGAATGGCCCTATGGGTATCTTCAAGACACGGATTTCCAGCTCCGAGAACGTCGGTGGAATCAAAGATAGCATTTGAAGCGATGGGCAATGAAAGCAACAAGTCCCTCTGTCAGTGGAAAGATCCAACATGTCAATATAGGAATGGTGTGTTGAGATCATGATTACTTACCTCTTTGGTAGACTTCTGCTCGTCTTGAATCTCCTGGCCCCTCGCCTTGATATCGTGGACCAGTTCTAAGGTTTCCGTAGATTCTGCTTCAATATTTCTTAGTGCTTCCCATGTGTCCAATGTTTTCGCAGAAACTCGGTCCTGGATGCTTTGGTCGACAAGCTGCCGGGCAGAATCGATTTCGTTCCACTTTTGTTTCCAGTCCTCAGGCTTGAAAATACCTCCCAGAGTACGGCGCCATTTACTGCGTCCGTATTGCAGCATAAATTGAATTTGATATATATAGACTTTTGCATAAATGCTTACCAATTTGATTTCGATATTGGCTGTGACCTGCCCAGCATTCTCGGTTTGCCTTGAGACATCAGAGCTTGGCCCAGGATTAGGCTGGGGTTTGAAGGTTGAACCTTACCTTCCATCTCCGCATCGGCGAGATAAGATTGTGTCCTGGATGCCTTGGTACCGGACAAGCAAAAACACAATCTTACCGAGTCCGTCTGCTGCAGCTTCGTCTTGTTGAAATATACTTTCCAGAATCTACCGAGGTTTATTCAGTATTGCATATCATCATTGGAGGCCCACAAGCAGCAGTATAATTGCCTAGAACTCACGGGTAAAACGCCCAGGATACAAGCCCATGCCAAAGCCGCATGAGGTTCAGCTGAGACAGCTCCGCTAATCAGTGCTTTGAATTGTGTAATCGTTCGGATGGCCTTTTGGACAGATTCTCGGAGAATGATTCGCTTTCCGCCGATTGAGAAGGAGGTTCGATTTTCTGGCAGTTCTTCGAGCTTCTTCTCAGCCAGCTTCTGGATCTGTTTGAGCCTATGAACGCCCTGAGAACTGCTAGAAATCTCTTCTCTGCCATCTATCTTCAGTGAGAATCTCCATGACAAATTGAATATTTGGGTATATACCATCTCCTCCCTTTTGTAGATAGGCTTCAAACTTGTCGAGAACCTGAGAATGATTGTCGTCGTCTTGGATCATCTTATAAGCCTTAGCCCAGAGACTCTCCATATTGAATAGACGCTCCGTCTCCCCTGCAATGTCAGATTGCTCACTGGATTGCATTTCTTCTCGGAGGGCCACAGAACTCTGAAGTTCTTTAGTTTAGTTACTCTTCATGTGTTTCTATTCAATGACGTCCAGTAATGTATAGAAGTGATTTAAAGAATAAAGATCAAATAACTCAAACAAGTCCATCATTACCTGTGTCAAAACCCCGCAAATGAGGCCACCAATCCGCTGGAAGAGTTAAGCGCCCTTGTGGGTCTAGACCATAACAATATTATGCAATTTATGCGTTGCCTCCATTACAAGGCCCGGAAGCTGTTCATACATTACCTGATCGAAAGCCCCTGGCGCTGGTTGTCGTTCGTGTTATATGACCTAACCGTTGAATATGCAGATTTCCCTTTAGTACAAAATACTCGGACCTTTAGTTACCTCTGTATATTTATACTCTTAATAGCGTATGTTATTGGGCTGCCGTTGACTTTGTGCATTTTACAGTAATCTGGAACAGGCTTAATGGTAACTATATTAATAGACATTCTGGCCAATTAGCTATAAATTCCCTTTTCTTACTAAAGAAATACAGTAAAAATTTAAAAAGTCTATTCACGACCTATTGTTAGTACTGTATATAATATTATATATATTATAAATCCTTAATATAATTTTTTCCCCTTTTTTTTCTTATTAATAAAATATAAAAATAATACTATATAGAGAAAATATAAGAATAAAAGTAAAGAAAAAGCTTTAGTAATAAGAAGTTTACTAATAATTATATTAAAAAGTAAATAAAAAAGCTTTTATTTAATATAAACTATATAGTATAGGTATGCTACCTTTCTAGCGACCTTAGCATTCATTCCGCCGTAATATAGAGCTAGAACATCTCGTAGTTTCGCCGTGAAAATATTCGGCCATCTCCATTTCATGTGCATACTGATCGGCATATTCCATTGTGAGGATTCCCAATGGTTCTATATCTGTCACATCTGTACTGTTGTCTCTGGCCCCACTTGCTGTATGAATTTCCAAGGAACTGTGGTTCGTATCATGGCTCACAGAACTCTCGACTGCAGTAGGCCCCGTAGATTCAAAATTTGGGCTCTGCTGTGTGAAGCGATCTTCGTGCTCAGCAAGAGGTGGAAGAATTGGTGGTATCGCGAATTCCCTGTCCGCGGGTCGTACTCGATCTCTAGGCGGCGAGCGTAAAGACCAAAAGGTTGAAAGACTGCATGCTGTAACGGCCAATCCTTGTTCGACAGTAGACCACATCGCCGAGTCTATAGCATTCCCTGTTGCGACAATGGTTAGCTTGTTAATTGGAAACGAGAGGAAAGGTATAGGGCGTACAAAGAATGTCAGGACTTTTCAGCATTACCAGAGTAGGTAACCGCGCAATCACTGCTATAGAAGAGCTAGGGTAACATTAGTACAATAACCACGATTCAATTGCGTGGAAAACTCACACACAACCCAGAGACACAGCTGGTATAAGAAATAGCTTCTTCTTTGTGTCAAGTTGTAGTTTCCAAATTGTATATGTAGACAGAGTTGCAGTAACCAGGTCCGATATTACAGCCGCTACACTGTACAGTATAGCAGCCATGATCATGAGATCAATCTCAATGCATACTCCAATCTGAGTCTTGTCCCAGAAGGACGAGATAGGGCTGCATTGAAAGACGGTCATGGAGAATAGAAAGATGCCGGAAAAAGTGGCTGCGGCTATTGCGAAGTAGATGATTATTTGGTGACTGCTCACGGCTACCGTAAGCAAGAACCAGCATACTGTAACCCTAGCTGCTACTGTGGCGAGGTAGTAAAACAGGCAACAAAGCCATAAATACTGCAATCAGTTGTCAGAACCAGTCTGTGTACATTAAATAAATTAATCACACACCTACCTTTATAGCATTAATGGCGTCATGTATCTCAATGTCTTGCAGGTGCTGTCCCAGCCCATACTTAACAGCAATGGTGGAGAAACTTGCGCTAAGAGCAAAGAAAGACTATGGACTGTTATAAACCATTAACAAACGAGCATCTAAGATATAACTTACAGTCGCAAGTATGATAAAATAATCATCAGCAGAGAATTTCTTAACGATGAATAACCGTACATAACAGCGTATTAGTAGGAAGGTCAGTGAAATAAAGAAAAAGACGCTATTGATAATAATAAGATTATGCCCTCGATTTTCCATCCTTTTAACAACTACAAGGTAATACAACACAAGGTAGACAGTGAATATTACAACAGTAGGTAGGAATATATATATCTAAGGGTAAGTAGACCCTGACACTGAGGGGCTTTTGCCCTACAGTAGTTATAAATAGTGTCTTCATAAAGGGTCTTTTATCTAAGCTGAGCACAAGCAGTAATGTGGATACTTGTCCAGTAGGGAGTGAAGGAAAAAATATTTTTCAGCTTCAATGGATCGGTTGTCTTACTTAACAATGCAAGAGCAGCTGATCGGACATCCCCGATATTCTATCCTAGCCAATGGCGCCATACAATTATTGTTATTCATAACTTTTAGAGCACAATAGAGTTACGAGACTTGTCCCCAGTCTAGAGTTGGCTTAGGTCAAGGGATAGAGGTCAAAGGGCGTAGCCATTTTGGAAATAGCCGCGAAGCTAATATAACGCTACTGCTTGGGCTTCTGACAGATCATTCGAGACTCTGACCACGATGACGCATCGGCCTTTCAATCTAAGATCACTGAAACTTACCCTAGGTACCAATGTTGAGCTACAATAGACAGCTGACGTAGGAGTCAAGCTTACCTTAGGGGTAATGCCTGGAAGTTTGGTGATCTGGATTATATCGAACCGTCGGGCTTACAGGAAATACACTCGGGCATGGATAGATGCATTCAATTCAAGTGCTTTACCACCTTGTCAAAAGCATCCTCCATAAGTTGGGGATAAGACCTATGTGGACAGAGTTTGGGAACAGACCGAGGCGGCTCCACCGATACGGCCTGAGTCGTACTGTAACATCCTGAGAAGTTGATTTATATCTTCTTTGATATGCTACCGCCAATTTACGATCTTCTTCAATGCTCAGTCGCTCGTCATATAATTTGGCAACTTTGAGTGTCTTCCAAGGCAGACCAAAGCCACTCACTAAAGCGATTTACCATCTCAAGCGGCTGAATGCAGGGTGATGTCACGAAAGGCGTGGCGCATCGCCTTTCTTACCTGCCTTTTAGCTCTAGCATGCCATTGACCCCAAAGCATCTACTATTCCATAAATCATGTGATTTGCGAGTGCTCTTCGATGCTAGAATTTGGGTGCTTGAACCTTGGTTAAACCATGCCCAAAAGGGACATGGCAATCAGACGGCATTCATATCCAACGTTGCTACTCCGTATGCCTCCTCAGCCTACTGTTCATGGCTAAGCTTACGGATTAGCTGACGCTTTAGCTTACGAAACGACACTCTCCGTTCCCGATCCTAGTCCCTCTTATCGTTGCAGCCTTATCTAAACGATAGGGCCCGTGGGGAAACGCGTCGAATGACTCTCTTGGAGATGACACAACCTCAAAACGACCACCTAATACGTTGTGGCTGAGAGCTCAAATCAGCAGAGAGAACTCGGTAACTTGGTGAGAGAAGGATCAAGACGCGCAATGGGGGCTTAGAGTGATGCTAGTGCTTATTGTCTCCCCAGATCAATTCAGTCGGCAAATTCAATCAATATCCCGCAGGTTAGATTTATACCACTCGGTCAATTCCCAGGGTCGGGCTTTTTACTTAAAGCCCGTCTCCGATATTTTCAGATTGGACCATACTAAAAATAAAGAACCGAAGTAAGCTTAAATGTTTATTTTGCTATAAAGGGCTCGTCTTAGAGTTACACTCTCTATATTATACCATTCATCTTCTCCATCATCAATCCAGACCCCGAACATCAAACATCAACATGAGAAAATATCTCCAAATTACGGCATTGATTGTCACGACACTCGCCTCCGCGGCAGCTAGTCTGGTCATGATGCACTTTCCTTGTTATGCCACTGTGTGCCCCGAAGACTATTTCTCATATGAGACACGTCTCCATGTCATTATTTATTACTCCTTTCTATTACTCACTCTTGGTCTTCTTGCCCTTCGTTCATACAGTCCTGCTGTCCGGTCGTTTACAAATATTCGACTGCTGTCTGGTGTTCCTCTGATTGGTAATCGAGTTGTTCTTGGAGATACTTTCATGACCATATGGATACTGATCCTGACTTTCGGGCCGACCATATACTGGCTTCCAACCCACTGGGACTTTTGGGGACGCCGCATCGACGGCCTGAACTGGCTATCCGCCAAGATTCAGCTTACAATTACTGGTGCAACAGGACATCATGCGGATGTCCTTCTTGGTCTTCTGATCATACCTGTGTCGAGAAACAGCCTTGTTGGACAGGCATTCTCTGTACATCACGGGACATTACTTTTCGCGCATCGACTTATCGCTTATCTATTCTCAGTTGCCGTCGCTGTGCACGGCATTACATATATTGTGAGCCTTCAACGTAACATTAATGTTTTTTGATAGTCACTGATGCGATCTAGGTTTATGCTACAGATGGTAGCAGTGAAGGGGACAAGGCCAAAGAAGAGGCTTTGGCAACAGGAAATCCAACAATGACCTTATCAGAGAGCAAGCAAAGAAGCTCTTGGTTTGCACAAACTACATACACTGGAATTGCTGCCTTACTGCCGATCTTGGCTGTCCTCGTCACTTCACTCCCGTATATTCGTCGCCAACACTACAACCTGTTTTACTATACTCACGTCATCTGTGGCATCATAATCTTTGTTGCGTCATGCATCCATGCCAGTACCGACTTTTATCTGCTTCTCCCTGGTTTGTTATTGTGGATAGGGGATTGGGTCAGGAGAGTATTCTTCGGAGAGACCAATGGATTGAGTACAAAGACCGTTGCCACAGTCGAGAATATAGGCAGTAGCTGGATCAGAATCTCGCTTCCTGCGAAGATCCCTCCACAACAGATGACGGAGAAACCCGTACCGATCTGCGAACCCTTACTGTGTTACTATCTCAATGCTCCAGCGGTCAGCAAATTCCAGATCCATGCCTTCACGGCTGCCGTCTCGGCTTCCACTAGTCATGGGCCCAAATTCCTGATACAACGAGCGAGTGGAAAGTCTCAGAAGAGACTTGAAAAAGAATGGACTTGGAAGTTAGGCGCTTTGGTACCTAATACCCAAGACAGCCGAGACCTGGAAATTCGACTTGAGGGACCGTATCGTATCAACGATGCCGACTACATCAATGCATCACACATATTGTGCATCGTTGGCGGGACAGGTGTTACGGGAGCTCTAAGTCTAGCACGTTGGTGGCTGGCCGCAGGCTCTGCGAATGGCCAGTTCACCTTGATTTGGACTGTGCGTATCAGAGAGCCACTCGAGATCAAGGAGTGGACAGATCTCATGGATATGGCAGCTACCAACAGCGGTCTCGAAATTAGGTCGCATATAAGCTCTGAAGTCGGGCGTTTAGACACTGCTTTGATACTGAGGGAAGCTTTTAAAGTGCACAACACCCTGGCTGACGATGGTCACGGAGACGGATGGGTGTACAGCGCAGGGCCTGACGCCCTGGTAAAGGCGACTGAGCGATCATGTGTCGAGGTACGAAAGGATCTGAAGAGGAGCAGGAAGAGTGGCGATCGAAGGGCCTGGGCACTGAAAGACTTTTCCTGGTATATCGAAGCCTAGACTCTACAATCTTCACAAGATATCAGATGCAACTTACCCTACTCAGGACTATAGAGTAGGCCCATCATTCCAGTAGAAACAATAGACGATATACACCCGCTAACCTGCGAGGATCCGTTTGGTGGGTTCATTTCAGTCGAGCGCCGCTATGATCAGCCTGGCAGCCCCGAGCTTGGGTCTGTACCTGGTCGGTTCGAAGTTAGATCCCGTATAAGAGCTAGTGATCGTGACTGCCCCGCCCTTGACAGAAGCTGTTGAACGGGGAACCCTTCCCAGGATATCGTTTATAGATCTTTGTTATAGAACGACTCGCCATCTAAGCGGCCTCGCGGGCTATTCCATCCTCCCGGCGACATTTACAGTCCTTCTAAAGCTCAATCAAGCTCAATCTGGGGTGAAAAGGTAGGAGAAGCCAACTCGTAAGCCCCGGAGTAATCTTCAACAAAGTTGCCAAGTGGAATAAATGCGCATGCACTGCACGAAACGCGTACAGAACAGATTGAGTTAGCTTGAAACCTCGGCAAATTAGGGTGTCGGCGGATCGGGGTTTACTAGTCCCCCTTGAACAACACGACCCCCAGACCAGACCACAGAGCCCGCTCAGTCACCAGTACACGATGTAAATGCTTCTGCAGATACGCTCTGGAATAAAGTTCTAGATGAGTATATAAGATCACTGAGTAGACAGATGCGAGACTACCATAGGCTTTGCTTCTTTGAATAACACATAAAGAAAGATCCCTTATATCAATCTTCCCTGCACCCTGCGGCCTAGCCAAGCTCTGCGATAGCCATGTCTCACTCACAAGCCATTCATCGATTCGTCGAGTTTATCAATTCAGCCGATGCCACTATTGGCAACGAAGTCATCCACGAGTCAGCTGAATTCCACGTCCCTTTCGACAACAAACCATTGAAGGGTGTCAGCGGGTATCTAGAAATGCTGGGTATGATGCGCGCCGCCTTTCCAGATATTCGGTGGAACGTCGAGCAGATCATCACGGAAGGAGATAAAGTGGTGCTGCGCTCCAAAACTGGCGGCACTCAGACCGGTCCTTTCATGGGATTCCCGCCCTCTGGGAAGAGCTTTGAGATAGTTGGAATGAACCTCTTTACGTTTTCGGAGGGGAAGATTATTAGAGAGCAGGGGTTACCTGATCTATTTGGGATCCTTGTACAGATTGGAGCAGTCAAGATTCCTCTGTAGATGATGAGAAGATGTAGTGCAGAATAGACTTGACAACGCTTTGGTGGCCCGGGAAGTTGTAAAGATCATATATCCTGGTTATACGCTTTATTTTCAATGAAGTACCAAAGCTACAAAGTCAACGAGATATGTACTGCATTTTTGTCATAGGCGAAAATCCTCTTTAGTCCATATGACAGGTAACGTATTGCAATCTGTAAGGGCTCATGCATTGCCCTAAATATACGTAAACAGATCGGCAACAAGCAGAGACGACTCCGATTCCTTAGTGGTACTCGGGCAGCTTATTCCGGGATGGACCTAGCGTAGCACAAGCGCCGGCACTTGGTGCTTGTCTGTACAATGTAAGGTTTGGCTATTTTGAGCGCGGCGACTTGAGACTAAAACGTGACGAAAGGGCTGCTTACACGGTAGCGCTCATAGACGGTTTTAAGGAGGCTGATACGGTATAGGACATCATTTCTCAGCACGTTTTCGAGATCCCGAATACTTGTAATTTGATGCTTTTTTTTGATAGCTCCGCTTAGTAAGGTAGAGTGGAAACAACGTTGCGTAATTATCTTTAGCCGGACTGGGGCAGCTTGAAGCTCGGACTCTTGTTAATGTCGATCCTTTTTCGGGCAACGGATACGATCAAGCCCGAAACCCCATTGACGAGGCCTCTGCGTCTCTATCATTATGTATATATATCATCATCTCGTGCCGTTTCAAAATCAGTAGTAAAATCACCAACAACTACACCTCAACAAATCATAACCATGGGATTCAGAGTCATCATCGCCGGTGGCAGCGTCGCTGGCCTCTCTGTCGCTAACATGCTCGAGCAATTCGACATAGACTATGTCCTTCTTGAAGCCTATCCTCAAATAGCCCCTCAAGTCGGTGCCAGCATCGGTATCCTGCCCAACGGCTTCCGCATTCTTGATCAGCTGGGATGTTTCGAGCCTATCCTCGACATTGCTGGGGATTGTCGGTACACTATTGGGGGAATGTACGGGCCCGATGGCCTCCCACTTGCCGCTCCTTCGTCGACCAGTCTATCAGTTCACTTTGAAAAGAGGTAATAAAAAAGCTCAAAAGAGTTCTCGGAGCAAGGCTTTACTAACTGACACAAGGGTCGGCTATCCCTCCATTTTCATCGATCGACAGATGTTGTTGCAGGTCCTGTACAAGAATCTGAAGCACAAAGATCGAGTGTTGACCAAGAAGCGGGTTACTCGCGTGGAATTGGTCGAGGGCGGAGTCCAAGTCTACACCCAAGACGGCTCTGTATACGAGGGCGACATTATCGTGGGAGCAGATGGTATCCACAGCGCAGTAAGAGACGAAATGTGGCGTCTTGGAAAGGAACAGAGTTCAGGATACTTCCCCGAAGACGAAAACTCTCGTACGTTTCACTACATGCCGTCATTATCTCGCTCACATCTTCTATAGGCGTCCCAGTCTCGACGAGATGCATCTTTGGAATCTCGAAAAGACCCTCTGCTCTGGGTTACCGAAGCCAACAGATGGTGGTTGGCGATGGCCACGCGTATCTAATTATAGTAGCACCAGGAGACCGAACCTATTGGTTCCTCTTCGATGGTCTTCCGGAGACAATGCGTGGGAAGGACATTTCCGAATACACCAAGGCCGATGAAGAAGGACTTGTGAAAGAGCACCATGGCGATCATATCACCCGAGACGTCACTTTCGGTGAGCTGTATGACCGGAAGATCATGTCGACGCTGGTTCCACTTGAGGAGTATGTCTTCGATCGCTGGCATTACAAGCGCATCGTTACGATAGGAGATTCGGCTCACAAGGCATGTTACCTCACAAGGAACTTCTTCTATTGCTAATATGATGGATAGATTGATCCGGCATCTGGCCAAGGCGGCAATGGAGCCATGGAGTCCGCAGCACTCCTCGTCAATGCCCTGGTTCGTCAACTGAAACTCAGCCCTGAAGGCCTTTCGGACTCTCAGATAGACACCGCACTATCAGAGGTCCACGCCCTCCGCTACGAGCGGGCTAAAAGTCTAGTCGAGCAAGCACATTCGCTCCAGATGATGATCAGCCAGCGTTTCCCATTCGCTCGCTTCATCTTAAAGCCTCTTGTCTCGCTATTTGGCCCAGACGCTTTTATTGACATTGTTACCCCGATCTGCTGCGAAGCTACGAGGATTCAAGGCATTCCTGTCCCAAAAAGACCCCACTTTGTTCCATTTGAGGACGAATTACCTGCGAAGCCCATAAAGGGCGGTCTAGCTAGGCGAGTCCCGTGGGTTCTAGCAACCGGCACTCTTGGGCTGTCGCTCTTTGCTGCGCTCAAAAACAAGGACTTTGGGTCCGGAACGGGAGTTCTATACGACGTTCTTCAGCAATGGGGTGCTGGAGGCCTTTTGGGAAAGGTAGTTGGGAAGAGCTCGACGGCAGGCCTAATCAATTTGGTCCCTGTTCTCTCAGGCTGGCTCATCGAGGGCTCACGGCGCGGAAACTCACTAAACCCATTATCATGGTTTGTTCTATGATTACAATATCTCTGCACAGTCACTAACATAAAACAGGACAACAGTCTACTCCCTGATATACTCACTCATTGGTCCAAGCTCAGTGCTACCGTTCTTCTGTCTGTCGTCTGTCCTCTTCTCCACCAAGTCCACCATCCACAGACCTGTTGACCCCAAGATGGTCAAGTCCGTCGTTCCAGGTGTTCTCTTAGGCTACGTGGCACCAACGGTGGCAGCCCTGTTGCCGATCAGAGATGCCAAACTCAGGCACTTCGCCGGGGTAGTGTGGCAGGCATACCCTTTGCTTTGTGCAGGCTTCGCTAGAGGACTTGCTGCTATCCGCTCCAAGACAACCAATAATGGACAACAGGAAGCCGACACGAAGATTGAAGACAGGCCACTCAACTATGCTCCCCATCCGAGCTTCAAGCTTACACAAACAAAGATGTAGCGCCCCTTAAGTTCTCACACGGCTTTGCACTTGCTCTCTGTTTGGCTGCTCCCGTCATAGCCAAAGCTATATCATCTGCCGACTGGACGCTGTCGGCCATCTCTCAAGTAGCGCCCTTCAGTCCAAACACAGGTGTCATCAGTGCAGCGTCGGGCCTGGCATACTACCTGTACGCTGTCTGGGAATTGAGATCACTCGGCTTTGTGAGAACAAAGCAGGCTGTGCTGGGTGGCTTGGCTTCCGTTGGTACTCTGGCGCTGGCTGGACCTGGGGCGATGATTGCCGGCATTGATTATTGGCGTGAGCATGTCATCCCCAACCTGAGTCCTGAGTCCTGAAACCAGGCTACTATGAGTTCAGAAGGTTTGACTGAGGGCAAGGGCTGTGAAAGTCTAAAGAAACAGTGGATACAGTGACAAGAGGGTTGCAAAAAAAGTTACACATCATTCACAGCGTGGCAAATTCTGAAAGTTTATTATCCAACTATATAAGTACCCGGAGCCCCCATTTCCATCCCCAGGAATTCCTCTCCTCAACAGCGCCCATCATGGCAAGGTTTCAGGATCTACCCGTCGAGCTCGGAGTGGCGATTATGAAATATGTCGATACCCCACAGGATATTTACGCCATGATTCGTGCTGATCCTTGGTTGTTGCACTGCTTTCTCAACAACAGGAAGCCAGTGATGACACCGCATGCGACCAAGATTATGGAAGTTTGTGGGGGCCATGTCTTAACTGCTTGCTTGCTCGCAGCTCGACTCCGCCATGCTAAGCAGGACCCTGGCTTCAATGACCCTAGATCAGAGCATCGTGAAAAAGTCGTCAGTTGGATTCTGTGGTCTTGCATCAACAGCCACAATACTCATCATCACCTATCCCATCGCGCGTCACTCGCAACCATCAGTACACTTTCGACTCTTGTCATTGATTTTGGATGGCTAACGACAAGCTATATCTCCCAGGCGCGCGGAAAGATACTGCAATGTCTTAGCCGCGCACGACACTGGCCTGAAGTTTCTTCCGAGGAGCACCTAAGGTTTATCAATGTAGCCTGTCGGTTTGAGAGCTATGTTCAGGCCTTCTTCCATGCTGGGCAGCCCCTATTTCCGAGGAACCTGGCCATTCGCGACCTTATCTTTTCTCCGGATATCTGTGGTGCCGAAGGCGAGAATGACGCCAAGCTTACCTTCTACTCAATTGTTTACTACATTTACGACCAACATTGCACCATGATGAAGAACATAATGAGCTCCCTAAAGTTGGAAGAAACATTCCTTGTCACTGGCAGGACTCAAGACCGGCGAAAGTTGCGGCTGGAAAGCTGCAAACAAATTGAGGTGAACAAGTACGTACATTACCTTACAACGCAAGGACTAGGTATGCTCCTGCAGCTTCAGAGTATGGCGCTTCAGGATCAGTTGCACTTTGTGCTATGGACATTTGAGAGCATCCTGGACAGTCCACACCCCAACATTCTCCTGGTTCACGGTATTGAGCTTTACAAGGTTGGAACAGTAGAGAAGCATCGCTGGAACCCACGGGTCCATTGTGAGGAGGTATTCGAAATTACGCCTGACCAATGGCAGTGGGCGGAATCATTCTGGGATATTGATCGGCAGCACCTTCTAATCTAGGCAGGAATGATTTCCCAATATACTTGGAGAAGCAATGAAGGAATATCACCTGCACCTTCCTAGTACTGTGGGAAGACATTTCAAGTCAAAAACATTACTCCTTCTCATAATAAACTCTCCCCAAGCATCATCATCATCGCCGTCGTCATCAGAACTATCATCGCAATAGCAGGACGCGGCATTTTTTTGATCCCATACAAATTACTATATAAAAATTAAACATCATGTCCGATCAGACCATGGCTTTTCAGCCTTGTCAATTGAGTACCTAGGAGTACGACTTTCGCCGTTTGCAGACATACGGCCCAGGACCTGATATCAGCGACGATGGCCCAACGACAGACGCAGTCACAGCCTACCGCACATACAAGATATCCAGTAATCACGTAAATCTACTGGAACGGGTACGGCGACAATTCTACAAACTGCAGGAGACACTACATCCTTGGTCGTCTAATGCCAAGTGTTCGCAAGGTCTGTCTCTGCCCGCGCTCAAGCAAATGAGAATCTTCTGTGAAGATGGCGCCCGGGTATCTCGAAAGTAAGTTCAATATGTTTTGCTATTCGCTTGGTGGTAGATACTTACTACTGAAAGCAATATATATGGTCGAATCAGGTTCCTCAATGACTTCCCATACGCCTATGCAACACTCGAGTCCCGCCGCTTCCACGAGGACTGTGTTGGCGACGCTCAAGAACAACTCGGCCGTTAGCAATGGTGGCTCGACCACTGTGATTGGTGGATTCCCCATCTTGAGGGTATTGTCAGTTCCCCTTGGTCTGAAAACAGACATGTTTGGAACTGGGAAGGAGTCTGATACATTGGTTACTGGAAATTGGCAGAGTCATCGGGGTTACGACAAGAGCTTGCTCTCTTTTACTTAGTACTTTCTTAATACAGGTGGAATTGCGCCTTCAACCTCCTCTCCTCACCCGTGCCTTGTAAATTGAGCCGTAGGTGCCGGGAAATCGGCCTTGGCATGGGTAATTAAAGCACAGCCTGTCACGTCTGAACAGATATTCAGATCGACAGTTGTCGCGCCGAAATCCTTTCCATCGTCGAGAACAGGAGTCCAACAACTTGGTGACTTTCCAGAGGGTTCGCTGTTGATAGTAGCACAAGCCGTCTCCGAGCTTTCAACTATTCTGACCGTGTCAAGTGCAGTATTTGATAGCCAAGCATGCTTCAAGTGTTTTATTGATTGAAATCACATCAAGAAGACATCCTCCCCGTTTCCTTCAAATTTGTACCGTGTAAAATGAACAAAAGTTGCCGCGAAACTGGCCTAGGCATGGGTAATTGAAACACCTCATGTCACTGCCCGCTCCGCTGGGTTTGAAGATGTACTCAAAGCCGCAGTAGTCGCATTCCCATGCATACTCCCAACTGGGGACATCCAGTGACTTCCAGGGTGAATCGCTGTTGCTAGCTGTACAGGGAGGGTTCACCTGGACATTTGCCTCCAGGAGCTTTGTAGGTAGATATCTCATCAAGATGTCGTCCTCCCCGTCCCCCTCAAAAATGGTATAGTCTGGCAATCCAGTCGGTACTGCCGAGCTGGACTCTTGTATCTGCGTGGTGTCCTTGCTAAAGTAAGAATTCTGAATCTGTGGCGAGGGGGACGTATGTAGTGGTACGTTAAATTCAAACTCAAACTCCATGTCTTTTGGTGTCAATGGTAACGAATCAACGCCACTGCCTGTCGAAGCCTTCTCCGTCTCCATATCCTTCGAGTCCTCCTCTGACAATGCTTGAAAACCGCTAAAAAGCTGTTCCATTAACTGTTGAACAGACTTGCCTTTCTCGCTGGAAAGACCCAGACTTCTCAATATCCCTGGAACAACTCGACTGCTTCCCTGTTTACATACCGCAATCATACTTCCGACAATCTCTTCCTTAGAGTTACCGAGATAAGGCCCTTCCCTTGGAAATGTCCCATTAAATAGCGTTTTCCAAATCTCATGCCATTGTCCTTCTGGTGACAGTCTTCTATCTAAGCGGAGCTTGAGAACCTTCTGTGTTCTTGGATTTACGCCCCTCGTATTATCTGCATTGTCCCGTTTGATGTAATGGCGCCGAGATAGATGTTGCTTGACGTCTTGAATGCGGTAGAGCTTACGGCTCAAACATTCGATGTGGCGAACAGGATCGAGGCGGAAATAAGGGCAAGCAAATGCTTTTCTGACTTCAATATCCTCCACGCTGGAATCGTCACTTTCAATCATTGAAGCGCAAGGGCTCCCTTCCTCGTCGCCGATGCACGTATCAGCGGGACCCAGAGGTATCGATTGTTCTCTCGAGAACGGTAGATCCTCTTCAACAGACTGTAGTGGTTCGAAATGGTCGCCTGCTTCGTGGTCAGTGGACAGATATAAATTCAGTAGTGAGCTGTCTCACCTATGCCGTATGTCAACATCAAAGCAGAAGAAGGTCCGATCACCTTTTACTAGATAAACAGTCCGGTGGATCCTTTCCACAATATCTGTAGGTCGTTGATGCATCGAACAACGTGACATCTTCAGTTTTATCAATAGATTCCTGCCTCGATGAAAGATTGTTATTCGAAAGCATATCGAGAGAGCAGTATTGGGGTTGTCTTTCGGCATAAAGGCTATTGACTGTTTCTTTCCCATGGTCCACGGTTTGGGTAAGATGGAGTGCTTCTGCGAAGCTGAGTGTCTGTGAACTTGTGTTGTGCGTTGGGCATTGCGATATGGGCGTTAAGAGACCTGATTCAAATTCCGAGTCAAAGAAAGAGGCCATGGAACGTTGTCCTGTAAAGAGTTCTGAGCTCGCTACCGAGGGTGCAAAAGACCTCTCGATATCTGACCCCTCGCCCCCTCGAGTGGCTGGGTTAGCTGGAGCCATGGACAAGAGTTCTGGCCTGCCATGAACTCCAGCCCAGTCGAGTCGACGATGATTCCTGGGAACAGGAGTGCAGTGAAGGACAACTGGCGTATTGATGCAGGTTCCTTCATAGTTTGGTAAAGCATTCTCACAAGGCCTTTGACTCCATCAGGCTCACCCAGAATATCACGAACAGAAAGCTCAATCAGGCCGATGCTGTACTAAGCATGGGATGCATGATGAAAAAATGGATAAACATAAGTGACGTCCTTCAGTGTTTGGGGTACGCTTACTGACAGTTTGCACCAATGGAGAGGGGTTTCAGCGCCGGAGGGAGTGGCTTTAGCGTTATCACATTGCAGGTCGCTGGAATGTGCAAGTATTTTCAGGATTTAGCAAAACTTATACTGAATTATGCTACATTGCATAAATCTACATAAATCTACCTAAGGATATGTGGAAATCAAGATTGATGCCCTGTAAGTCTAGGGGATACTGCTAGTGTACGTATCGACTGTAAGAAGTTCACACAATTGTGTTTAGGAAATCACCTGCTACAATGGCAAATGGTGCATGGGTACAGCTTGGGCTCGTTGTACAGAGCCTCTTAGAAAAGAATTGTTTCAGAGTAACTTCGTGCGCTCTAGTCCTTGGTAGGCCTTCTTGAAAGCCTCCCCTCGATGAAAGGCAGATTGACCAATCGCACGTCTTGTGGTTTAATATGGACACAAATGTGTTGTTCCGACCCTCCTTCACACATCTGTGTTGAAGCCGCTACTGCAGCTTTCTCGGATATAGCCAATTATAAGCAGTATAATATTCACCCCTCCTCCACCATCACAGCAGACACGTCGCTCTGCATTGACACAGCTGAAAGACTGCTAAAATTGAAGAATAATTAGTGCTGTTCTAGATTTTGTTCCAGGTGCCTTGGCCGCCTTACCAACACAACGGTGTGAGGGGATATTGGTGGTGCACTCGTTAGATCCCAACTAAGACAATTGGCCTGGAATGTTTGACAAACAATTCATTTTTCACTTGTGATAGCTTCAACTCTTCAAGCCTATTATTAAACAGAGTTTCACAACGATAACAATTCCTTGTTTAAAAAATACTGCTTTTGTCATCGATTTGCCTACAGCCTTGTTTTCACAATGAGCACTATTACCATTGCACCAAGTGGGCTTCAGATCCACCAAGAATATGGTGTTAGTTTGATGCTTCAGGATTCCAGTTACTACTCAATTGCGCCGAAGCAGAAAAAGCTGCCCATAAAATTGCAACTTTTAATCCAGCATCTCTGCATTTTGAGTCTTGTTGTCGACTTTTACAAGTCCGAGGGGCTAAGCAGGAATAAAACTCAACAGGTAGCTACCAAGGTTCAAGACGAAGATTTACCCTTGCCCTCTGCAGGCGAAATTAGTGCGGCTACCCGACACTACAACAATGGAGCCAATGGAGCCTCGGATGTCGTCCTCCCATTCCCGGGTAATCGCAGACACCGCCAGTGGTGGATTCTGTACTGCCCAACAGCGGAATCGTATGGGTCTGAAGCGCCGAGCGTCGGGGATAAGCGCGCTGGCTCGCCAGGCTCTGGCAATCATTCTGGTGAAAAGAAACAGCGACCTGAAAAGCAGGAAAATGGCCGGAATTATGGCAAAGGCAACAAAGGAAATGGACAAAGCCCAGGCAAAAAGAAAAGAGGCTTTGGTCCCCATCAGCCTTTTACCAAGAAGCTTGCATGTCTATTCTTCAAGCTTGATCCTCGGAAATACCAATGCTGCGCTGGGTATAAGATAACCGAATGGGATCGTCTCTTGCAACACCTCAAACGGCAGCACCTCCTCGAAGGAGATTATTGTCCCAAGTGCCGGGAAGAATTTGAAGGCGAGTTTGCTGAAGCCGAAAAAAACGAGCATATCCGCCAAGATACTTGTGTTGAGAAGAATGCTCTCGAAACTGGGCTGCTTATTGAAGAAGAATATGAAGACCTTAACGGTCTACCTGGTACTCACGAAGAAAAGTGGTTCAAAGCATGGGAGACGTTATTTGGGGAGCATCCAGCTCCCCAATCGCCATTTTTTGAAACAGTGCAGTGTATGCTGGAAGTACAGCAGGACACTATGGAGAGAGAACTGCCGACTATTTTACGATCATTCCATCGCAATGCATTGGATAGGCCGGAAGGTGACGCCACGGCCGTTACTATTGTCGCTATCATGAGTCTGCTGCGGAATCCCATGCCCACTTCCAACTCTCTCTTACACGAAGAAGACCAAACTGTGCCGGCACCTTCACCACCAGCACAAATGTCTTGGTTCCAAGATATGCCACCCAACCATGACCCAGAGCCTTGGCCCGATACTTTGCAGACATTTGGACCCGACACTGGTCCTATATATGATCAGCCAGGCATTTCAGCCATGGAAGTTGGGCCTTTTGTAGCACAGGACATATCGGGTGAACTCCCTTGGCACCAGGCTTTTGAAGAAGCTCCTGTGTCTTTTGATGAAGATGAGATCTTTCACCAGTTGATGAATTTCCCAGATGATAGACAGTATTTTGAAGAGCTTGACAACAGCGGGCACCTTGTGGAATGAAGATTGTTGGTTGAGCAAGCTGCCACTGTTTGCAGTTTCAGGTTCACATTGCTGAAAGCCTGAGCGTTGAGTATTCCATTCTGTATATAATTAAATAAAAATGGCTGTTTTATGCCTTCTTAGTACGGAGTTTTAAGCTGATGTATCTGGCAAAACATATCCAGTAATGAATCAAATTTGAAGATAATGAGGCCTGAAATTACTGCGTTGTTGGGAAGCGACGTGACTTTAGGCGCCCAATGCTGCCCAAAACAACAATGCATCAGCTGAAAATGAAATACAGAGGTCATTTCACTTATGGGTCCAGAAAAGTGACACCAGAACAGGTAAAATGCATCAGTACCTCGGAATAGGCGTGGGATAATAAGGCTCTGCTAGTACAAGTACAGCGAGTTGGTGGCTGATCTGACGCACTTGTATCTGTTGCCCGGGACCCCAGTAAAATTGCAAGTGACAGTTGAGGCTCTGCGTGGAAAAGGGCTCTGAGAACCGCCGCTGCTTTCATTCGCCGCCGCTAAATCTTTGCGGCTCTGCCACCAACACACCTGTGTCGTTTGGCTATCCGCCATGCGGCTCAAGCGGTGGCCACTGAATGAGGCTCTAATGTATAAGAGTCAATTCAAGCACCATCCATATCGCAATAAGCATCGAGTACCTAGCAAAAATTTCAGTCTCCAAGCACAGTGCATTGGATTTTCTGTTGTCACATACATTTCACACTAATCTACCCCCTCTGTGACCATTGATAGCCGTCATGGGCATTCTTCGCCTTCGCCCGCGACGAGCTGCATTAATGCAAACCCTTCCACTTAGGCCTTTACAGCCTTCCACGCATAATTCAAATGGAGTGAGAACATCTCGGCTTCAGCGCCACCGACACGGCTCTCGAGATTGCGACGTTGGGTACAGAGAAAATAGCCACGACAGCACCAGTGACAGCTCAGGCGACGAATCCTGTTGTGAAGACAAGTCAACGGAGTGGATGAATAGCTCATTGCTTAATGACCCCAGAATCCAAATTGCGAGACAGCATCTACTACCAGTGACTCTTGCACAGCTTGACCAGTTCCTCTCGCAAGCGATATACACCCAGCCATCGCACCACGGACAAACGCAACAAGGGCAGCATATAGATGAATGCGATTGGATGTGTCCAACGGACTTCAATACAAGCTGCGATAACGAGAGCCGCGCAATTGACGATTCATTTGTTATTATACCACGAGTAGGAGGTCACTACCGCTACCAATGTCCCTTTCACGCCTTAAACCCAAAGAAATATCCTGCCTGTGCGATTCATCACGAACTCCGCTCAATTTCGAGTGTGAAAAGACATGTGAAACGGCACCACGCGAAGCCACCTTACTGCCCAAGATGCTCAAAGACTTTTGACAGCGTGTCAAAATGCGACAGGCATATCGTGGAGAAGAGATGCAGAACTGAGTCTCTCAAGATACCAGACGGTATCAATTTTTACCAGAGGAGCAGACTCTCTACGAGAGACAATCCCAAACTATCTGACAAACGACGTTGGGAACGTATATATAAGACGATCTTTCCAGGGACTGAAAGTTATCCTTCGCCATACTTGGACAGCGGAGTTGGGCTGGTTGTATCGATGGCGCGAGACTTTTGGAGAATGCAGGGGACAGAGGTGATATCAGAGTTTTTGGCAGGTCAGAATTGGCTGCCTTTCAGCCAAGGAGATGCTCATACTGTCCTGTATGAGCTGGTGAAGTTTGATCTCATCACGCAACTCATGGAGGAAGCCTGAGGTTTTTCTTTTGGTATTATGGGATATATTGCTAAGTTCTTAGTTGCGGAATGAGAGAATTGTGCAAGGCACCAACATTACTTGCATGCATGAATTTATTTTATTTTTTAAACCAGACATAATTGGTAAGAAGCACTAATCAGGACTTACCATGATTCAAGATGACTCCCTTCCGTGAATTTCCTCATCCGTCATAGAACAGGGCCTGCACTCGACGCTAGCTCCACGCCATGGCATGCCTCGCCACAGTATTTCGGAAAAGAGGCAGCGCCGAACCAATAGGACTGCCAACATAACCAAGACGACATCATCACTGTATCCTAGCGCGAAAATTCATTTCTGGTGAGGACTCCCATAGAGATCTGTTCAGAGGTTCCACTTCCAGCCCATTTCAAATGACATTCATGACAGTGCAGGGCAAACGTCTCATTGGCTTAAATATAGATGAACAAGTGTTGAGATCTCTGCTGTACTTCTCCTTCACTTTTTCCCCTCACCAATTCCAATTGTAATCAATGGCTTTCCTTTCCTCTCCGTTGGGCCTCGGTGTCTCAATACTCGCCATCCTTATCGGGGCTATCATCTTCACCAACAAGAAACCGAAATTCCCAATTATCAACAAATATCCCAAAGACTTCTTCCACCATCAGGCGAATCACGAGTACAAGACCAATGCGAGAAAGTTACTCAAAGACGGCGCTGCCAAGTATGGCGAGAACCCCTTCAACATCCTGATCCCAAATGGTATCAAGACCATTCTGCCACCGTCTTGTGTCAGTTGGGCCAAGAACAACAAGGATCTGGACCACCAGCAACTCATCAGAGACGAGTACTTTGCTAGCTACCCAGGTTTCGACGTCCAGCATGTCTTGCATCACCCGAATAGGATGGTCATCAACATGGTTCAGGGAAAGCTATCCAAAACTGACAAGACTCTCCCTATCATGAATGAACATATCAAGGCGGGTTTGTCTGACATTTGGGGAGAAAACAAATTTTGGAAGACGCTCAACTGGGAAGATGGTACTACTGGAGTTATTTCTCGTGCAGCAGTTTCCATCTTTGTCGGGCCGGAACTCGCTGCTGACCCTGAATGGCAAAAGGTCTCGAGAGCTTATGTTCTGGATTACTTTGGAGCTGTGGGAGAAATGCATATGTGGCCCTCGTGGCTGAGATGGCTGGTTGTCTGGTATCTTCCCGGTGCCTCTGCTTGCCGTGCTGGTTTGAAAAGAGCGCGGGAGATGGTGAACAAGGTTGTTCAGAAGAGAAGGCAAGAGGAGCAGGAGGCTAAGCTCAAAGGAAAAGAGGCTCCTGATTACTATGACGCCCTTGCTTGGACACTTGAATCTCCACTTGGAAATGAGTTTGAACCTGCTGACGTTCAGCTTGCTCTGGCTATGGCCGCCCTGTTTACTACTTCAGAGCTCTTTCGACAGATCCTCATTGAGGTTGCTCGTCGCCCTGAGGTTGTTGGGCATCTGAGACGAGAGATTGAAGATGCTGCACCCGATCACGACTTTACTGCCACGTCGCTCGTCAAGATGCAGTTGCTCGATAGCTTCATGAAGGAGACACAAAGACAAATCCCATCGCTAGGTAAGTTTCTCTCCGAGCAGCATATCACACATACTGACTCGTGTAAGTGATACTGGAGAGATTGGTCATTCGCGACACTCGGCTTCCTGATGGCACTCTTCTCGAAACAGGAACTCACATCGCCATCGATTCTCGAGACATGTACGACCCCGCTAATTTTGAGAATACCGAGGAGTTTGATGCTTGGCGCTTTTATAAGCGTCGACAAGCGGGCGATAACACAAGCTTGTTCGTGCAGTCAAGCCCAGAGCATGCTCAGTTCGGCATGGGCAAACACATATGCCCCGGCAGGTTCTTTGCTGGCAGCGAGTTGAAGCTTTGCCTGGCTCACATCATACTCAAATACGATATTAGATTGAAGGACGAGTGCTTGGGAAAGCCTATGCAGTTTGGCTTCTTGAGTGCCACTGATCCGTTCACTCAGCTGCAAGTTCGAAGAAGATAGTACTGTAAACTTTGTATTTATATGCTTGATAGACTAGAAATTCATTTTATGACTTAGGGCATATTCTCACGGCTGGCAACGGCTGATTTCATGCAAGCTCAAAGAGGAACACTTAGACACCACTTTATAATTTTATTGCATCATGCCTGGGGCTTTGTTCTTCATGGCAGAGAGAACAAAAACATAGCTACACCAAGAAGTCTCTCACTTCTTATTCTTCTTCTTCTTTCTCTTCTCCTTGCATTCTTCGCACTCCTTCCAGATCTCGGTGTCAATTACCTCGATCGGTTTTCTGCATGACCCAACTATGCCTCCTGACGCCGCACACGCAGTTACGTTGTTCCTTGTAATTTTTAAATTCTTGCAGTCTGGGCATAGTGTAAGCTCTCTACATTGCACACACATTGTAATGACCTGTAATTATAGGTTAAGTTGTAGATAGTAAAGTATTGTTGTTTAGAATGAGGGATTTACTTGAGTCGAGGTTTCCGAGTTACAAATCGGCGACGAGGGAATTTATAGTCAAAAGAACCTCAGAGGTTCTGTGACCAGTGGTTCGTTGTTCACAGCTAGAAATAGCTCAGAATCGCAGCATTGTCAGAGCCCCTTGGTAGCTGCCACCATGACTCACTGCAAGAATTCCCCACAGTTCACAGTCTAACCTAGTAGAACATGCACAGGAATTGATGGACCGAAGAATATTAGTTAATCAGGCCTCACAGTTCGCGATGTCACGTATTCGATTTCTACTAATTCGTTGCTATCTCAAATGGCATATTACGATAATGCTGGTTCCTTGCACAGTACCAAAGCCTTCGGAATGCGTTTGTTAAGTCTATCTAGGCTCCAAATATCGCAAGACGTTAACCTATCTCTAATATCCAAAGCTCAAGTTAATCCTTCCCCTATGTATTTCAGTAAGCCACTCTAATTTCTTCTTATTTTTGTTTCTACATTTAGAGCATAGTGTTTTCGTGGTGTCAACTCTTCTTCCCCTGTTGCCACATCTTCCAAAGAAGCCTCGAGACTGGGAACAACAGTGGTCAGAAAACCGCTGGGTAAGAAGAATCCCACAAACCCGACACACGGTTTGATATGTTACCTCTACACACATAACGAAGTTCTTTAATTTGGACCGGTAACAGGATATTAACTTAGTAATTCGTGGTACAGATTAAGAGATATAATGCTGAAACTTAGTAGATATCTAGCTATTACTTGTGTGAAAAAGCTATAAAAGAAAGGTAAATGCTTTCAATTTATAGTCTAAGATGTTGAAGCACAATAGGCTGGCTCGTGATCTTCGATATGAGGCAAACTCGATGTGTCAAGATGGTTACTCGATTCGATCACAGCATATATCATGTACTATTCACCGAACTGTGTCCTCGAAGTACCCTCACTAATCGGCTTGGAGATTTGGTCAAACTGATTTCTTGTTTAATCGTCAAAAGGTAGCGTCTTGAGCAATTCCTATAGACCAACTAGAACAGTTTGGGAGGCTGATGCTTAAAGGGTAGTCACATATTGCCTGCTCTATAACGTTGAAGAGTCGGAGTGAATTGCGCGAGAGGTATCGGATTGCCCGATTTGACAATTCAAGCAGTGAATATTTTAATACGAAAGATACAGTTACAGCAGCAGTTGATCAAATGATACGGGCACTGACTGCCATCTAGTGAATAAGACCGTCGTTCTTGACCTGCTTGAGGTACTTGAAATAGCTCGCAGTGCTCTTACGTCGAAGTTGTTTGCCATACTTGATGAAGACAAAAGCAAGAGAAAACTGCGCCATCGCAACAAAGGCTGCAACAAGGAAAGCGCTCTGATAGCCCATTCCTGTGACCCATGGTGTGACACTGGGAGAGGTCAGTAGACGGAAAGTTGAATGATGGTGAGTCACTTACCCATAGCCCATGGCAAAGCTCATTGTGTTGCGAATTAGAATGATTGTGACAATGGCATCAGAGCCAAGTTCGGTATAGCAGTCGATGCAGTAACTAAGGGGAATCTGACAGCCTGCAGTGATTGCGGCACCTAATATTCCCATGGCGATCAAGAGTCCAGACCAGTGAACTTGATGAGCAGCTCCGACACCCCAGAGTAGTAATCCACCCGGTACGAGTAGGAGCAGAACAGCATAAAGCCAGAGGCGGTATTCAGGCTCTCGGATGCCGTAGTTACGGCGGGTCAGGTATAGGACGAGCTTGTCTCCACCTGGACCAGAAAAGAATGATCTGCTTCCTGTTAGTTTACTTGTGATGTCAGTGAAAGTTCCGCAAGACCTACCCGAGAAAGACTCCAATGACGGTAGCGATGTAGCAAAGACCAACAGAGCTTGGCTTGAACGAATACGGAGGAGCCGAGAGAATGATCGACGCTGTTCCATTGAGGACATTGAAGTAGCAAACAACAGCGCCGTACATGAAGCCACAGAACACAACAATGGGCAGGGAGAAGTACTTGAAGGGCCGAATTAGCATGCCCTTGAGGGGAACGCTGCCTTGAACGTGCTCGCTTCGGAAAATCTTGATTTTGTCGAGGAATGTCTTGGATGAGGGAAGGACGCTGCCGTTGACTACATCGAAATTCGATGCTGTCTGTGACTCTAGTTCTTGATTGCTATTACTGGCAGACTCGGTTGGTTTGTTGATATCAACTACATCGTGAAGATGGAGTGGAGTAGCCTTCCGGTTGCACTTTGTCTCTTCCATGAAGAACAGACAGATGAGGAATGCGATTGCGTTAAAGATGGCACACCAGTGCTGCTCAAGAGTCAGTCGAGGAATTTTTGATCATTGTTTGTTACTTACCATCACCCATTCCCAACCTTGCCCGTCGTTGATGAAGCCAGAGATGACAGGTGCAACAAAGTTTGAGCCTCCGAGGAACAAAGCGTAATAAGCGATATAGGTGCCTCTTTCGTGTGCAAAGTACTGCATGTGTCAGTGAGATTGACCGGAGGAAGACGCGTAGGATGGCTACACACGACATCTGATACGGAAATTTCGCAGAGTGACTCGATCGGAGCACCAAAGGTCCCTTGGAGGACCTTATTGGCGATCCATTGACCGTTAGTTGTTGCATGCGGGGCCCAGATCATGATTCCCTGGTGATCGTGAGTTAAGGCAGAAATGTGCAAGGAATGGTAGGCCTACGGTAGTTCCCAACAAGGACAAAAGGTACATAGGGCGTTTGCCAAAATTCTGTGCCAGAGGCTGCCAAATCAGACATCCCCAGCCAAAGGTCAAGAACATGTATCCAGTTCTAGAGTTCAGATCACCGACAGTGAGGCTAGTGGCAGCTGAGATTGGAACAAGGACGGAGTAAATTGCGGCCGAAGCAATACCAACGGCAAGGCAGTATCTGTAGATCACAGAGGTTAAGTAATCGTTTTCCAAGAATAGGTAGCTTCACATACACGCATAGAGTTGTCATGAGTAAAGTCTTTCTCCACCTGCTCCAATTCAATGGATCATCGGGATCATCAGAAGGTGTTGGTACAAGAACGATATCTCGGTGGGCTTGAGCATGGCGAGTTTCCAAGGTGCCATCAAGGTCAACAAGGAGGACTGTTCCCGGAACAAAGTCCGATACGGGCTGTGGCGAGTTGTCGTCTGAGCCCATGCTGAAGCATACAATTAAAAAAAGAAGATTGGTCAATTCGTTATTGAGGACGAGGTCTATGGGTCTGAAGATCTGTTGCTGGCGAACATACCAGGGATTATATACATGCAATAAAGGGATACCAAGCAGCCAAAACGCGATAACACCTTGTAAACATAGCGCCCTCAACTAGATTACAATCTCCCCATCGCCCAGACCGTCTAGATTGCACCTCAAACGTCAGCTCACGATATCATCTAATCCGGGGGTGGACCCCAGCCTGCGGGGTAACAACCAATAGTAGAGATTTACGAGTTTTAGCTTACCTTTTAGTTTGGCCAAGCTTGAACCGATTCAGGCGTGAGGCCAAGTCTTGACCAATCATTGGCTTTTGCGAGGGGTCCCGCCAATAGATATCATTACCGAATGATAGGTTATCTTGGAAGGGGTTCTAGGCTTCTAGCAACGGTACTTCGCTTGTTGATGAGCATGAATCATAAATACTGTCTTATTGGTGAAAGAATATCGAGTGCGTTGCATAGACCCGGCAATGGTGTCCGGGTTCTTAGCATGGGTATAAAGATGCAATTAGAGCCAAGCTCTATCTAATCATCATCCCTCCTAACTCTGCCTTCACTGTCTTTCCATCACACATCATGGCCTCCGTTGTTGAGTCTCTTCCTCAGGGACTCATCTCTCATTCTCGGCCCCAAAAGTCCGCCGACACTTCTGTGCTGGCCGATTGGGAGATCCAAGCTGAAAAATGCCGTAAAGTGCTCCGAGAATCACTCAACCGAGCTTGGCTTTTGCCACCTGATCAGCTTCCACCTGCTGAGCAGCTCAATGTCTCTACTTTCATCGAGACATGCGGCTTCCTCTCAGCGCGAGAGCTAGAGATCACAGCTACCAGCGCAACAAAACTTGTGGAACAGATGGCCTTGGGCTCTCTGACGGCTGTTGAGACTGTTACTGCCTTTCTCAAGAGAGCTCATATCGCACATCAACTCACCAACTTTGCAACCGAGTTCATGATTGCTGATGCCCTCGAAGCCGCTGCTGAACTTGACGCCTACATCAAGGCAACCGGCAAAGTCAAGGGGCCCTTGCATGGTATCCCAATCTCGACAAAGGAGCATATTGAGCACAAGGGGCGCATTGTTCATTCGGCTTACGTTGCACTTATTGACAATGTTGCTAAAGAAGACGCCCTGATTGTTCAGTGTTGTAAAAAGGCTGGAGCAGTATTTCATGTGCGAACGAATGAACCTCAAAGCGTAATGGTTAGTCTGTATTCCCTCTTTTAATGATCTGTCACTGACGATTAAGCACATTGACTGCTCGAACCCAATCTATGGAGTAACCATAAACCCGCACAACCGAACATTGACTTGCGGCGGCTCGAGCGGAGGAGAAGGCGTTTCGCTGGGACTCCGTTGCGCAGCTTTGGGTATTGGTACCGACCTTGGAGGTTCTGTTAGAGTACCCGCCGCTTTTTGTGGCGCATATGGATTGAGGACTACCGCATTGCGTAACCCGTACAAAGGCGTGTGTCTCCCTGGTGCTGGACAAGAGAGTATCCGATGCGTTATCTCGCCTCTGGCCAATGCTGCAGAAGATCTTGGCCTCTTTCAGAAAGCGGTTCTTGATCAGGAACCCTGGGAGGTTGAGACATCGCTGGTTCCTCAGCCTTGGAAGCAGGCCGATCCGCCCAAGTCTGGCAGCTTCACTATTGGAGTCATGTGGGAAGATGGGTGAGCTCTATCTCTATCTCTTCTCGTGTCTATCAGCTAACAGCCGTCGCAGCCTTGTTCGACCCCATCCCCCAGTCCTTCGCGCACTTCGATATGCTGTTGAGAAGCTCAAAGCTGTAGGCATTACTTTACTCGACTTCGAGCCATATAGGCATGAGGAAGGAATGGATATTGTTTCCAAGCTGTACTTTCCAGACTGTGCTGTCACGCAGAAGGACCTTTTAGAAAAGGGGGAGAGCCTGTTGCGCCGTTGTCAGATTTTATCTTCAATTTTTCTCCACCACGGCCACTTAGTGTACAAGATAATTGGGCTGTTAATGTCAAGAGAGACGCTTTTCGAGAGCAGTAGGTACACAGAGGAATGGAGACTGACTGAGCTGACATCTTTAGATACCACAAGATCATGAAGGATCGAGGTGTCGACTTTATCCTCTGTCCTGCCTATGTCGGGCCTCCTGCAAAGTTGGGCGATGGTCATTATATTCCGTACACAGCCATCTGGAATCTTCTCGATCAGCCAGCCATTACGTTCCCGACTAGGCTAAAGGTTGAGCCAACTGATGCACCGTACGCCGACTTCAGACCCCGATCAGCTGAAGAGGAAAGAGAATACAATAAGTGTAAGTCATATTGCAGATGGCGTTGTTGAAATTATGCTGACACCTGAGAAGATTCTCCCGAAGAATATGCTGAAGCACCTTTGGCGCTGCAAATTGTTGGTAAGCACTTCCGGGACGAAGACACTGTTGCTGCCGTAGAGTTGGTGTCCAAGATTATACAAGGATGAACAGGTTGAAGCTTCCAGGTAAAACTTGGTAACTGTATATATAAGTCTTCCCTATCATGAATAAAATACGCTTCGGAATCTTCTTCAAATCCCTTGAGGGTAAAGTCCAATACTATTGATAGAGGAAGGGACGCTTGTGACCGTAGTACTGTACTTATCAGGCATTGAAGTCCACTAGCTCGGAGACTAACGAGAGACACTGTAGAAGACTAAAAGAGTTAGCGCTACGGTGTGGTTCCTCTTATCGCTTGTTGCACCTTAAAACCCCGAGCTTCCCCGCTTCTGATTTGACCCTGGTACTGTAACTTGTCCGCTTTCATTGCATGCATGCATAACCATACACGTTTCAGGTACCTGCGAGAACATCACCGCCTGTTTATGATGCCAGGCGTTAAACTGCGTGCTAAAACTGGCTGCACTACCTGTCAGTCTAGGGAAATTGAATCTATGCGCTTACTTACCATCAGTAGGTAGGCAACGTCGAGTCAAATGTGACGAAGCAAGGCCATCATGCCGCAACTGCTCTCGCTTTGGGCGCAGCTGTGCCTGGCCCAATGCCACTGATATGGCTGATAAAAGGCATCGCCGACGTCGTGTGTTTCCTGCTCCTTCGTCATCTGCCACCGAGAGCACCTCTTCATGCAAAAGTGATGAGATCTCTCATCATATTGTGCCCTGTTCAGAGAATATGTCGTTCCTTACAACTATCAACCATCCCCTCTTCGAAACGGAAACCGAGTTCGAGCTGCTGCATCACTTTTACAATTTCCACTTCACCTCTATTACTCTCCCAATAAAGGATAAGGCATACTTTTTCCGGTGCCAGTCAGACCTAATGGACATGATGTCACACAGCAGAACTGTCAAATACACTGTACTGGCCAGCTGTGCTTCAAATAAACATGTTCTGATGAACGATGATCGGTATCGCCTCATAGCTTTGCGATACTACACTGGAGCTATGAGAGGGCTGAGCCAGCAACTTGTGGACTTTTGTCCATCAGATTCCTAACGGCATTGGTGTTTATTAACCGTAGTATCGTTCCTATACGTTTACAATGTACGCCTACGATCGATCATTTTCCCTATCACAGTGATACTGGCTAACATATTCTGCGCCCAGTTCTGGGGTCTCGATGCCATGTCGAACCCGAAACCTCACGTTGTCGGGGCTGTGAAACTTCTTAGCTTGAAGAATCAAGACGACAGTTCAGTGAGGCCATTCGCTCAAAGCTATGACAGGATCAATGTTGAAAGTGTGCTGTATCAGGGCTTTTTGTTATCTATCAGAAGGCCATTCAGCCCTGAATATCGACTGGACTCTGAGTTCATCACTCATGCTGAGGATTTGCTTCGCTCATACGACAACGCATATCCATCTTGCTCAAAACCAAGCATCGTGCTTGGAGTACCCACGTCTCTATATCGACTCATACTACGCATGATTGACTCTTACAATGTCCCTCGAGACGGACTTTTAGATCACCTGAAAGGTTTGAAGATGGAGCTTCAGTACTGGGAGCAATTGTTACTGCATGATCAAGACACTCAAAATGATGACCCTGATGATTCACACTTCCACGACTTGATGATAATCGCAACTTCTCTACTTCTGGATCTAATCACAGAAACCCTGGCGTCACGAGACGATGTAAACTGCCTTCTTGTTCCAGTTGAAGATGCTGATGGGAAGCCTTGGAGGTGGCAGCTCAATTTAGCCATGAATATTCTTCAGTGCCCCAAGGAACATAAAAAATGGAGCAGTTGTTACCTAGGAGCGTGGCCATTGTTGATACTCGGGTATGGTGCCAGGTCAATCGAAGATCTTACTTTGGTGAAGGATATCTTGACTAAGATACAACAGCGCATAGGGTACGGTGAGGTTCAGAGAATAATCCAAGAGCTGGACGAGATCACAACATGCAAGGTTCCAGTTGGTCGAATGTACCAAAAACCCCTCGGCCTCTGTTCACCAGATTAGGAGGATGTAGTTCAATATAGGGCGGTGTCCTGGATCTCATCACAACTTGGGCATTTATGATATCTGTTATGGATTTGCGTGTTCTTTTGTAAAATATGTCCTGTATCGTGTATTGATCTATTATGCATAGGGGGCTATGGCATAACCTATATGAAGATATGTAGCAGCGATATGTTCCAACACAAGCAAACTTCTGGTTGCCTTTCGGCCACTATCTATTGAAGCTGAAAGAACTTAGCCAGTGACTAAATTCTAAGCAGCATCGCTTGTGGTATCCTCTACGGATGGCGGAGGGCCACCAGGGCCGCCGGGGCCACCTCCTCCTCCAAAGTTAGGGTTGGTATGTCCACCATCCTCATATCTGAAGACGGCAGGGGTAACCTTCTCAGTGGCAGTGATGTTGATGCCATAGGCCAGCCAGCCGAAGACGCCCTCAGCAACAGTGTCACCAAGAAGGGTCCATTCAACTACCGGGTCGTAGTCCTGGTTGGCAGCCTGAGCCAGAATTCCGTCACGAGCGTTTGTGGTCTGGACCTGCGTGTTGGTGCTGTAAGGAGCAAGAGCTTCAACCTCGTCAATCAGGTCCTGGTCGAAGTAAGTCTGCCCAATATGGCTGCTGTAGATGTCGTTTCCGAGGGTCTTATTCTGGTACAGAGTAGCGTTTGCATGAGCCAGAAGGTGGATATGCGTCGTACGGCCAACATAATGACCTGGGAAGAGGGTCTCAAACTGAGCGACGCCATCTTCATCGGTTGGCTGGATCCCTCGGCCAAAGGTCTTGTTAATGTTGGCCTTGTCGTCAAAGTTTCCGTTTCCCTGATTATTCACGCCACCGTAAACACCAGTCGAGTTACAGTGCCAGATCTCGAGGTACAGCTCTGGAACGGGCTCGCAGGTAGTTACGTCGATGATTTGGTAGTCGAGAATAAGGTCAACGCCCTCCTGGTCCTCTTTCAGATCGCGTCGAACAGACTCGCCACTAACGTCTCGTAATTGTTAGCGCTCGTCAGTTTCAGAGCTGATCAACACTTACAGTATGGGCCGAGAGTGACCTCCGGGGTCAGCACGCATGAGTTTTGGCCTGCGAAGAGGATATCGGCCGAGGTGTTGGGTGTATACCCAAGGTCGGTCTTGTTGTGGTCCGTGTTAAGAACGTCCGCAAGATCGCGCTTCTTGATACCACCTGAGGCAAGTCATATTAGAAAGAGACGAGCTATGTAGTGAGTCACACTTACGCTTTCGGCGATGCTCCTCAATCAAGGCAGAACGACGCTTAATGTTACGGTCGGTGACACCTCTGGCCTTGAGTGTCTCAGCACAATGACGGAGGGACAATCGCTCCACACTGGCTTCGAAGGAGCGACGTTGCTCAAGCTCATCGTCGTGGTCTTCACCTGGATGGGCCACGGCTACGGTAGCCAATGCCAAAGTAATTGAAGCAGAGAAACGCATGATGATGGAACAGAACAAAGACAGTGATGTGAATGGGGTCAACTATTGGCATGATGAGCGAGGTATGTGAGAAATCCAGTTCCCTTTATGCATTTTCAGACCGACTATCCCACTTGACCTTCCAGTTCTCAGGGTTGCTTTGCACCGTTATCCCACCATCATCACAAATCACGTCTTTATCCCGTCCGTCTTGGCAATGTTACGTCGAAAAAGCTCCGTAATGCGAAAATGGCCGTACTTGGCAGGAGGATCCATTTCACATGTCGATCTGCCTGAAGAGGTGTGATTGTTGCAACGTGACGTTAATAAACACTCCTTCCTCATTCGCTGTGACATACGTAACCCACTGGTAGATCATCGGGATGTGGGCAAACATACTCGATAAGGTCCACAGACGGTCCGGGAACCGACTCATTAAAGAAGGTCAAAACGCACAGCTGTATGGAGTATATAGACCCATATATCCGAGTTTCAAGATTCTGCCGGCGGAATCACAGCCGGGCGCCGCGGTTGAATTAGGTATATGGCAATTGAGAATATTACAGACAAGAGTTACTAGAATAGGAATGCTGTGAGAATTAAAATAGGTGCCGAAGTGAGAGAATTAGATTTATGGTATTAAATAGAGGACATATAGTATATGTACTGCGTAAATTTAAGAGCTTAGCTTACTGAAATTAGGCTCTCGCTTAATGGCTTTAATTATTAAGCTTATGTTTGCCATTACATGAAGCCTAATTAAAACAGAGGTTTTATTATTACAGGTTATACTCCAACTTGCCTACTACAGGGACGCCAATTTGATACAGAAGCCACAATAGCATTGCCATCGATGTGTAACAGCAGTCGCGTAATTTACAGCATCTGGGTGGATATTTGTTGTACTGATAGCTGTTTCTGCTTCCATTTTCGCTTGTCTACATGGGTTCTACAGGGATGGTGTGCACCATTCAATTTTGATCCTTTTATCAGACCCTCTCCTCGGGGGCAAAAAAACAACAGACCTTGATAAGGGGTGTTAAAATAAACTCAGCAAAATTTATCCTAAGCTTAGGGTATATTGCCTAAATCTTTTGTCATTTCTGATCGAGGTCCTGGACTTCCTTTTCTCCTCTAGCCTCTCAAGGAGGGGTAACCTATAACTGCATAGAACGGAAACAGGGTTGTCGAATCGGCTTTATCTGTGTCCTCGGGGACTGTCCGTAAGATTACCTAGAATCAACGAAACCCCATCATCAACAACCTCTAGGATATGCTCCGGATTAAATTCGGGTTTCCAACCGATAGCCTTAGCATGGTCAGGCTCATACCAAGAGCTAAATCCACACATCAGTCACTAACCATTTATACTCAACTAGGGAAGTCAGGAAGGAAGCACTTACTTTCCAGCAACCTTCAGCTCCATAGCATCAGGCGTAATACCAAGACCCTTGCTAATAATTTCACGTGCCTCTTCAGTAATTGGCCGAACAATATCGTTGTTGATAAGGCCACGGTTATATGAAGCCGTGGCAACGCCTTTGTATAAGTCCATTCAGCAGACGCGGCCACTAGAGGCAACGTAGAAGCCATTTTTACCATTGTCAACATCTTGTCAATTCAGGACTGCTTTAATGAGAAATATGGCGTAGTTGGTAGTATCACTAACACTACATACTGGCCATTTCTAAAGGAGTGTTAGTATGGTAGTCCAATAGTAAGACTAAAATAAGTCTTACATCAGACGGGTCTGTAATGCTGTAGACGTGTTTGCAAGTTAGAGCAGCATTGACAATATCGACAGTCTGAATTGAGACAGGGTTGCCGAAACCTTTTCCTTTACCACCTCATTATAATTAGCCCAGGACTTCACTTCTATTCAAAGTGAAGCAGTATAGAGCTTACAAACGATGCAAGGGGAGAAGACATAAGTCTTGACTTTAAACTGTAAACCAACCTCGACAACGTGGCAATTGGTATCGAGGGACTAGAAAAACGATTAATTGGTCCAAGATTCCGCAACTGGACTATGTAACAATTCCGTTACTTACAACTTCCATCTCTTTCATCGGGGGTTTTGCATTCTTCTGTAGTTCATACAACTCGGGGTCTGTATCGAGAAGCGGTCGTTTGTTGGGTAGCCCCGAAAGGCTTGAGAACTGTTTAGTTCCTGAGGTATAGATAACGTGTCTAGTCCCGTTTGAGCCTTCAAAGCTGATAGCCCCTTGATGAATGATGTTTGGCTCTGCAGACTGTATGCATCGATTAGGAAGAAGACGAGATTGGTTCTCTTGGATACAACCAGTTCTTGGACCGCATCCTTATCTTCAAGAGAAACCTGGATCGATTCAGCGCCGTAAAGCTTCATCACGGCTCAGCTTGTTCAGGTTTACGAATAAGAGCATAGAGCTTTTCATAACCCGAAATTTGCGCTGACTACCATCAAGCAAGAAGTGTGCTACCGAGATAGCCAGATGCCCCATTAATGACAATATTAGCTTTTGTCATAGTGAGTAAGGTGAAGAGAGTGGTGCCCCTCATAGTTAACAGGGATGACTACCTATACACTGGACATTGAGCTGCTTTTATCCTTTTGTGTACTATTTGCTTTTGGTGCTGAATTGAGATGTAGGTGCTGGAAACAACGTTACCATAATTTTGTAAGCAAAAGCGAATACTAGAATCCTTCGGCCCGACCCAGGAGGGCAGTTATGACACTTCGGCGCAATAGTGACCAAGACCGAAAATCATAAAGTCTGAAGGGATCTTTAGCCGATTGAGGAGGTTGGTAATAACACTTCGGCCTAGCAGTAATCAAAGCCGAAATTTTTAAAAGCCATAGAGCAGAGTCCTTATTAAAGATTAATAATGATATTTTAATTACTAATTATCAATATTGACTAAAGGGTATCTATATTACAAATCCCAGAACAGGCCTATTAAGCCTTACTCCCCGAAAGCCTTTGAAAGAGAGCATGTAGCTCCCAGTGAGGTTGAGTTTCATCCTGAACTGCGTGGTGTGTTGACGGATACGCCTGACAGTTCGCAACTGTCCTCAAGAATACAATACTATTTAGCTGGTGCAGGTTTTGCAAGCTGGTGGTTGGCCGTTACAATTCAATTTATGTTTGCGATAGCGGTTGCACGAATGAATGACTAGTCTAACCCTCCAAACCAGGTAGCTTTGTGCCTGTGACAAAGACCATCGCATGATGATGAGTGATCAGTCATTGACGATGTAAGTTTTAAAACAAGTCTAACTCAGGTCGGAATAACCTCAAAGGTCAAATAGGCACCAGTCTAGGCAGGCGGCCCTTTTTTCCACCAACGCGCTATTTAAATATGGGGTCTGCCAGTACATACAGTTTCTGTAAACAGTTCGCATCAATAGGCTGGGCCTTGAGAAGATCACTATGGTGGACTCTCCTACAATACACTCGAATTTCTCCGTCGTCTCGGGCGAGCTGTGTTTCGGCTCCTTGCACAATATTTGGTTCGGTTCCTCTGCTCCCTCTCAAGGTCTCCCCGCCGCTCCACCGCAACCAAGTGGCACAGTTATAGCTCACAGCATCAACTACAACGTTGCCGCACAAAACGGGACCTGGAATGTATTCAAACTTGTTACTTCTGAGACAAGCCATGCAGTAGCATGGTTTATGGCTCACGAAGATGTCGATCCCAGGCAGGAAGTCGATAAGATTCTCCACATATCTGGCTCACCTTATGAAGCAGATCACGGAAGCACGATGAACGACGATGCCACTTCTCAGGCTGGAGTTTTCGTGATTAATCGTTATGATTGGAGCTACTACGACAGACGGTGCATTGATGAGATTGGTGAAGGTCAGGAAGAGGGCGATGATGATGCACTGGCAAACTCGAACTCTCTTGGCCTTGTTGATCGCTCTGTTGCGCAAGAAATGGTCCAGCGATGGCAGGGCCAACGGCCAAGCCGGCGAGACAGTGCAGAGCAAGGACTCTGGTTGTACATCCCCGATGGAGAATACATGTTCGGCCGCTTTGGATTCAATGATACGCACACCGCAGCAAGATCATTCCTGTTCTTCTCCGCATACACAGAATTCACAAAGGCCGGTTTCTTGGGCATTCCAGGGTCACTACGAGAACACATGTCGCCCCAGGAGAGGTTTGAGCGCCAGCTGCGTGAAGGAGTTGACTTCTCGGGAATGGACAAGGTGCACGACATGGTCTCTAGTCAATACGTTTCCCCGCCGCCAGCAAATAAGCAGCTTGGCCCATACGATCGAAGCGACTATATTCTGAGAGAGCAGGACATTGAAGCTTTGCGAAGCTATCGTGGAGAACAAGACGGCGAAGAACCGACTATTTATGGGTTCATCGATCCATGGAAACAGCCACTATTCGATCTCGTGAACGAGATGGCCCTCAGTTATCTCGAACATTTCGTCCTTCCTCATCTTGGGGGTGAAAATGTTGCAGAAATGGCCAAGACCTTATTCCCTGGTTACGAGAAGGACAGTCGACCTATCAGCCTAGACGTTGACTCGTATCGTCACTTCATTCAGCCGGACCAAAGCCTGATTCCAGACTTTGACATGTTTTACGTGAGCGTTCGTGTCCGAGAGTTCCTCGAGACTCACGGCCAGGATGAGTCCAGAGTCTTCAAAGACGATGCTATTCAAGGAATCTGTCGAGTGCTGGGCTACATACTCACCGAGATATTCGAGTTGGCTAACGATGTGGCCCGTGATTGCGGACATAACAAAATTATGCCATGCCATGTTCGTCAGGCTGTTTTATTTGATGAGGATATTCTTCGTTTGGTGGGTTTGTCGAAGGTGTTGTGGGAGGGAAACTCGAAAGACATTTGATATGAGAAGACGGGGGAGCATATAGAAATGTCGGCGATTGGCTGAATCGTGTCTTACCTAAGGTCATTGCTTATCCAGTAAGACATGGATTGCCGTTACGTGATGCATGTCAGCAATTAGTCTTACCCAACAACCAACAACAACAATCAACTCAACAAGCCTTTTTTGAGTCCTGGATTAGATCTCATTCTATCGAGAACCTTGTTCCAGCGAGAAATCTCTGTCAATTATCGTCATGAAACTTATTGTAGTTGGCGCTACTGGCTATATCGGCGCCGGGATTATTCGTCAAGCCCTCATACGCTTAGACATCACCAGCGTTATCGCTGTTACCCGCCGACCTCTCGAGCAAACCGCCGCGAGACTGCAAAACGTCATTGTCCCGGACTATGGCACATACTCACCTGCGGCAAAGAAGGCTTTCGCGGGTGCAGGTGCATGTATCTGGACAGTAGGCGTGACGCCTCGTCACGCATTTCGAATGGACCCTGAAGAGGTGCGCAAGGTTTGTCAGGATTACACCATGGCCGGCCTTGAAGCCATGCGCTCCTCTGGCCTGTCACGGCCGTTTCGAGTAGCATATCTCAGCGCGGTGGCAGTTCCACGGGATGTCAACCAGAACATGTGGTTTTCTCCCCAGTTTAGACGGATACGGGTAAGATATGCCTCATATAACTACCAGGCTTCATGTTCGAACTGCTTGTTTCAATTACTGACATCCGTGGATTGTAGGGCACAGCAGAGAACCAGGTTGTCACGTTTGCGGAGGCTAGCGAAGGCGCGGTAGAAGCTGTGATAGCTAAACCCGGGCCTGTGCCTGCCCAGGGTGGTTTTCTTGTTACAGCCCTGGCCACTATATCTAGAGGCTTGGGTATCGGAGTTATTGAGGCCGTGGTTTTGGATGATCTGGCTATTGCTCTGATTGACCAGGTTGTTCATGGAATTGAAAAAGACCCGCTATGGCCAGCAGATTTAAATCGCTTGGCGCAACAAGTTAAGGATAAGAAGGGCCCGAACTGAGGGGTTTGACTGATAAGGTAGATCGTATACGAAGTGCCCATAGAATCTCGGCAAGAGCTGCATAACTATTTGTACTTCTTCTGGAGCTCCTCGGCTGCTTGGATTGCTCTTCTTGCCTGATCCGTATACTTCCTCTGGTTTGCTTGTTGCATACTAAATGTTTGCTGAAACTTATCTACCATGAATGGCTTCAAGACCGTCTTCTTCGCGGCGGTGTAGTCATAAATGGCAGTATCGTCGATACATCGTGCTGCCAAGCGGCGGTATTGCTCTGATAGAATCCAAGCTTCCATCTTGAGTGATGTTGACTCATTGGTAGGAGCTTCGATCAGCTTGTACAATACAGTGATGTGGTCTGGGAACTCAAGAGGCTATAGCACGCGGCTGGTCAGTCTGCATGTCCCTGGAGCTAATGAGGTACTCATACAAATTTGTATTCCGTGGTTATGCTTTTGAGAATAAGACCAAGGTTACGTGGTGTCACCAGATCGTCCCATTGAGCCTTGTGGTCCTGTGCTGCATCTTCACTGTGCTGCCGGATGAAATGCACTCGTCCAGTTTCAACATAGCGGTTATACATCACGTTGTTGACATGGCCTATGATACGTCAGAATGTTCAGATCTCCCAAGTGTTATAGAATGTCGTATTACTTACCCTGAAACTATTAGATTTGGTCCTGCGGTAAATCGAAGGGGGATTCACTTACCATGCTATCCTAAGTAACGAGAATTATCAGAAATCATACACTTATCACTGGTAAGGAACTGCTTACCATGTCACCCCAAAGGAGCTGGTGGTTATCGAGACCCCGCCATCTCTTATCGGTAAGGAATCCTTGCTGTCCTGCCAAAAGTTGCAGCCAATTTTGGTCATTTGACACCAATTGTCTCTTGGCTTCTTCAACGCAGCTAGCTGGGTAGCTATCGCTGGTGAACCTTTTTAGCTGGTCTTGTAGGTCAGCGAACCACCGAGAGGGAAACGAGGGAGGATCTTTGTTCGATTGCGCCCGGTCAGATCGTAAACGAAGCTGAGAAATCGGAGCCTTCGATGCAAGGTTGATTGGTCGCTTGAGAAGCCGCAGAGACATGATGCGAGTGCAGGGAACTTGGGTTGAGGGATGGAAATAGTGACAGTAGAAACAGGCTCGGCTGTCCCAGAATAAAAGTTCCGATGGTCGGTGGCCTCGGTATTCGGCGAAGATTCTCCGCGGCCCGGATGATTTAACCCTGCTTAAGCCGAGTCTAGATAAAACCGGCTGACCCGCAAACCGAACATTACCCTAAAGTTAGAGAGGAGATTCAATCGGCAAATATAATCAAGAGAGAAGAAAAATCAGAATTTAAAATAAGATAATAAATTAAACCTATACTCAATTATGTCTTTATTACTAATAGAGAATTTATTTTACTAATATTAATTCTTAGTCTATGTAGTAGAGTTAGTATTTACTTTTTAAACAGAGAAAGCGCTGTTAGTGCCTCCATTTTGGGCGGAATGTGTTGCCGTTTTTGGAGGCATCAGCAGTGCGGGGGAGGGAGCGACAAGAGGGGGGGACATGTACTATATACCTGCGCAGCCCCTGGCGCACAGATGCCCTGCACGTGCCAGAACCGCTGCGGAAAAGACACGCATCCCCATTTTGGTTCCCCCTCCATCAGCGACAGGGCGTCTGATTTCAGCATCCTCTGTGCTCTTCGTGTCTCCTGCTGCTTACATGCTGACCATGTTGAGTCCATTACTTGCCGCCGGGGGTCGACCCTCGCGAGCATGCCATGAACCTCTTGGACCATAAATAGCGACATGGACCACCTTTGGATCCCTCATCGATCTGCTCTCCCTCTTGTTCACTTTCTTCACTGGTCCTCGCGGTCATTCCATTTCTCGCGGCCGTTGTTGATCACCAGTCTGCTTACGTTTGTTGAATGCCAAACAACCCGATGACCACCAGCGCTACTATGGCCAGAAGTGGTCTGCATCAAAGCCATGCATCTTTCCTCGAGCGCTTCAATGCCCGACAAGCACAAACTCGAGCCGCACAGCAGAGACCCAGGCTCACGGTGGAAGAGCATGCTGCTCACCGCGCACAGCTCGGCACCGTGCGTTTCATCAAGCCCAGATACTCTGAGCAGACCGAGATCAACGTCAGCGGCATCTTTAACAAATGGAAGCGGTATGTGATAAAGACCGCATCGCTTCTCTACAACCTTTCGGTGTACTGACTTTGCGCACAGCTACTGCGCTGACATGGAGGTCGGCGAGTGGAAAGCGACGCTCGAGAACCTCGATCGCGGGACGACGCAGGACTTCCTCCTCTACGTTTGCGAGCGATACAAGATCACATCATGGGGCAGCGGACACGAGTACATTCGCCAGTTCCAACAGCTTTACACAACGGTAAATGGCCAGTATATGGATCGGAACGACACCAAGGAAGTGTACAAGGTATGTCGGGAAGTCCTTTCTGCCTGGCTATAGCAGTACACCAGGGCACTGCTTAGGCCCATTCTTGAGCTCTAGTAACAAGCAGCCAGTATTATCGCAGCGTCCTTGTCCCACGATTCGGACACCGCCCGCCAAACATCGATGGCAAGCCGGTACTTAACGTCGATAACCTACGAGTCATCCTGACGTTTAACATCGCATACGATACAACCATCTTCCCAGGCGAACGGCACCGCATCAACCTTGCTGGCTGCTACCAACTTCTTTGCTATACGGGCGCACGGCCGGCCGAGCTAGTAGATGCTGAGCGTCAGAAGCCAAAAGACGGTTCTATCCAAGAACTTTTTGGTCAGAATGCAGTCCAGTCGTCTTCTTCAGCGAGCAGTGAAGAGCAGGAAGTCCCTACGGATGAACAGTCCAAGGTTCTCAATGGCCTTCTCTGCCAAGAGACTGTGGGACGCGGGCGCCCCAAGGCCCTCTGCTACGAGGATATCCAGATGATGATCGTTCGACACCCAGCCACTGGACGGTGCATGCCAGCCATGGCCATCAAGTTCGTTCATCATAAAGGCGCTGACAACAGGCCTAAGCCGTATGTGTCGTGTTATTTGGTCTAGCCGACAAGCCCCCAGGCCGTTCTGCTGACAATTGGTACAGTACGATCTTCTACTTCACCCCCACCAGGAAGCTACTCTTCTGTGCTGTTTCCACAATCCTTGCTCTCGCTCTCCACGACAATGCGTTCGACGCCCCGAGCCTGACAGATGCCGCGGTCATATTCGGATCGCAGCCACCGCGCTTCAAGCACTGTATCCCGCTCCGATGGAAGAAGTCTATGTTAAAGACTCCAATCTTTCGCCGATATCGTGGCACGGAGCTCTCTGCTGATGAGGCTATGCTATACTCCAAGCTCAGAGACGACATAGGTCAACAGAGTCTTGACTCGGGACATGAAAGGAAATGGACACCTAGGTTCGCTAGGAGAGGCGCTGGCAACGCGGCTAACGGTGCGTATTTGTACAACATATGTCCCCTAAATGCCGGCTTTTATCGCCATGCCATCACTGTTCCCTGTACTGACGATATTCTTCACAGGGGACGCACCCGACTCCGTTCGCGATCAGATGATGCGCCAAGATCCCCGATTTATGACCTTTCAAAGCGCGTACCTCAACGAGATTGCGAATTTCGACCTCCAGAACGCGTTCCTAGAAGAAGAGAAGGAGAGCCAGCTGTTCCGCTTGTTCGCACACGTCAGCCTTACGCGTGATCCTCGAGCTACAGCAGACATGGTGCCCGACGAAGTCTGGGCCAACCTGGCACCCGACCCGGAAATCGTCGAGCTCGAAGAACAACGCGCACAATTGAAGCGGGGCAAGTACCGCATCGAAGGCCATGAGAACGAGGAAGAGATCCGACAGCTCACCAATAAAATCCGAACGAAGAGGGCGTACCGCGAAAAGCAGGTCGTCAAAGAATACCGCGAGGATTACTTCTATCACCGTCCCACTTGGGACATTGAGCAACAGGCACGGGGCGAGGAAGAGGAGGAGTACACGGAACCCGTCATCGATGTGCATATACCAGAACGAGACCGGCTAGCAAATATCCTTTGCTATCAGCCGGATGATCTCACAGAGGATCAGGTTCTCGAACAAAGGATCGAAGCTATCCAACTTATGGTGGCTCTGTGCGACAAACGCGAGACGGTTAAGCGTCATCGCGTCGAGCAAAATCTCAGGGCTCAGGCTCAACCGCACATCAAAACTGAACCTAGCGAAGCAGGCCGTGAGCCTGAGCCTAGCCCCAATCAATTTCCTCTCCTCATGCAGCCTGGACAATGCCCGGACTGTATCGGCGATGAGCGGCTCTCCCTTGAGGAGCGTGCTTTTTCATACTGTCGTCCGACCGTCAGGAACGACCATTTTGATGACCAGCACTTGATAGACCGCGAGAGGGCACTGCAACGTGGTGAGAAGATGGTGTGTACACACCCTGCTTGTCGCACCCAAAACGGAGGACAAAATCTCGAATTCCATAATATGGACCATTTTAGGGCCCATGTGCAGGCAGTTCATCGGGTGACGCTACGATCATCGTGCCAAGTGGAGCAAAGGCGATTGCGCAAGCTGAGGCGTCGAAAGATGGTTAGAGGATAAGCATGACAAGTTGGGAGCAATAACTGCAGTCAATCACAGTGAAGAATAGAACGTTATGGTAGCTTAATTCAATCTGTTTGAACTAATATGGCTCGATCGACTACCGCATACAACTCTTGCGCAAGGCCCAAACCTGTTACATCTCAACAGTAGGAGGCTTAAAAGAAGCTCATAAAGCATAAGCAAAGTAATTGTAGACCAAATCATTAAGTAGCCAGCCGATATACTATTGGGCTACTAGTAGCAAGGTATAATAAGAGGTAGGTTTGCTTCTATCTACTAGTAGAGAAGGTAGATTGATTATCTCTATAAGCGAATCAGCCTAGGCCTACTACTAGTAGAGGGAAGCTTATGGCTGCTGGAACCAGCTGTTACAGATATATTAGTAGGGAAAGAACTGTTAGTTCAGTAGGCATAACATACCTGTTAAAGATGGATTAGTAGAGGGAAGCTACTAGAATGGTAGCAATAGTGTACTGGTCGTGCAGGGTCAGTATTTAGACCCTTATATCCTGGTTGAAATGTAGTAGTACGAGTTGACTGGTCAGGCTAGTTAGCCAGGACTGGTATAGAGGATATACTAGTCTTACTTTGCCTGTAGACTAGTCTACAAAAATGGACTATGTTAATATGACTAGTATACCTCGAGCTGTATAAATAGTCTAGGAAGAATAAGATAGAGTACTAATATAGTTATCCTAGTACAAGGGATTCTCTAGTAAGAAAAAATTATTTTACAGGTATAACTCAATACTACTATAACTAAGTTAGTATAAAGAAACTACCTTTTAAAATAGCCAGGCTTAATATATTTTTAAATTAAATAATCTCCTTAGTATTAACTTATAAAGCTATTTTATTATAATTGTCTATTTACTGTACTTATAAAGTTTTTCCTAGATACTAGCTCTTTTCTGAACTCTTGTTACTCCTTTGGCATATAACATCTGCAGCTGTTACGAGTACAGGTAATGGGAAGCTTTCATTCTACCGTGCTCTGTTAGTTACAGTAAGACAATTATACCAATAAGACACTAACCTTTTCCTGCTCAGATAGAGGCAATGCCCTATCAGTAGACTTAAACTCATACTTTCTGCCTTTACGGCGTATACAAATATATACTTCAGCGTTATAAATCTGGTATATATTAAGGCCATTATTCTTAAGTGTGCTCCATTTCTTCTTAAAGTTCTCGTTACTGCGGTCTCTTTTCTTTACGCAAGTATTCTTATTAGCTGCCATTACAATCAAAGTGGAAGGTAATGCTAAAATATCAATTAGATAGCAGACATATGTATATATACGTAGTATATTCTTGCTTCGAATTTTGCAGTTTTAGTAACTCTTTTTCAGTTCCATACATTGAATAATAACTCACTCTTTGCTTTATGTTTTGGTTTAGTTCTGTATACGTCATCTCTACAAGGTGGCCAGTTTTAGCTCCTTGGCCCATTTTGCGCAGAGCATGGGTGCCGTTCTCAACTCCCTGTCGACACAAGTTAAGCCTGGCTAAACCAACGAAGACAGAACTGCCATCCCAGCTTTCAGCCACCCCTGTCACTAACCCCACCCAGACCAAAATTGCATTTGTCTAACCCAAACTCTCTCCTTACCAACTTTAACCCTAAGACATAGCTTCCCACTATTTATTATCAGGTCACTTTAGAGTATATGCTTTCTCCTTCTACCTAGCAGACTTAAATCCTCACTTTTCTATACCAGTACACTTCGTTGACAATATGCATCCCTGCAAAAGGCTTTGTGCACCTATCTACTTTGAACCTGAAATAATAAAGACTTCTGCTATAAGGAAGCTTGATGCACTACAGAAACTCAAGCTAAATCAAGAATGGGTTAATAACTCTACATTTTTAAAAGAGGATGGCTCTTTCTCACATCAGGTTCTGGACAAAAGATCTATTCAAGTTTATACACAGAAAGCTTCTCTACTTATAACTACACTCTTTTCCTCACTAGGATCAAAAGACTCAAAAGAAGAACCGAGACTACAAGAACAAAGGCTACGCAATGCTCGACGTCAACTGCTAGTCTCTCTCCTAGCGCACGCGTGGCTATGGGGAAGGCCCAAAGTTTTAGATAATAAAGGTAATTTGGTCCCTTATGAACAAAGGAGAGTACTTGCCCCCAAGATATTCTGAATTTCTTTATAAAGGTTCGGGCTCATGAGGCAAGTTATACCGATAAAGAAGTACGAGAATTTCTACATGAAGGTATAAAGAAGGTGACTTTATCTGAGGATACATCTAAGTGGAACGCAACAGGGGTTGTTGCATGTCTGAGGTGGGATCAATCCCATAACCTACATAATGGGGGCCCATGGTGCTCTTGTCGGCTTGAGAGGAAACTCCCACCACCTTACCAAGAAGTATCCCTGGTCAATGGCTCGGTTTGGGACGTCAATTTAGACCCTGATGACTGGAAGAAAATGGAGTAAAATACAGCGGCGGAATTCCACCTCTGGAATAGCTAAGGGGCTTTCCGACTGACTCGTTCATTGACTCGTTCGGAAGGTTGTATAGAGGCTGTGCTGAGAAACAAGGAACACACAGATAGCTCGACCTTCACGATATTGGTCATATCATATCATCATTCTATAGTGAGCCGACAGTTGTAGCTTGGTCTATCTTGGATCCCAAGGTGTCAGGGGTGAAGAAAGTCTGCCCTTCGCAAAAGATTTGACAACTTAGAGACAGTATATAGATTTTCAAAACAGGTGTTGTGACCGAGAAAGGAGAAAGTGAAGCTGATCCAATTGAACTTGTTATTTCCTATATTTTCTCTATTAACGCCTATGCTACTCGCGGGGTTTTCGATCTTTTCTGCTCCTGTAGAAGGTGACAACGAGTGCCAAGAGACTTCTCAGGGTCATCTAAGACCTTCTCTGCCTCGTCTTTCGAAAGCACCACCATGTACTCCATAAGAAGCTCTGTTCCTTTATATGTGTTGCCATCCTCGCTCTTGTGGATGTTGATGCGCCCAAAGCTCCCACCCTGAACCATCATCTCGAAGGATACCACCTCCTGAAGCTTGAAGATGCATTCCTTGTTGGATTCCTTGGCCTTCCATTTCCTTGACTTATGTCGAATGAACTCCACTGCCTCCATGAACCCATCTCCGTTTTCTTTCTCAACCTTTACTGATATCACCCGGAGAGTCACTATCTCGGGGAAGGACGGCACATCTTCATAACGCCTTTTCCGCTTCTGTTGGTTCCGCCTTCTACTGCGGTTTGACTCTGTCCATCGGTTCATGCCATTTGTCGTCGATGGCAGACCCTCAGCAACCTCATCTGCAGTGCAGCTAGTAGCACTATTGGTATCGGGGGTTGCTGTATCAGCAGGCGCCTCATCGATGTCAAGAGTGAGATCAATAATATCGATAGACTGTGTCATTGGAGAAGATGGCGTATCGGTGGTTTCACGCACTTCAGGCTCCGGGGACTGTGTAAGACAGCTAACCGGGTTAGTACACGATGCGGGGTAGGTGGCGGCCTTCTGATTAGATTCTGGCCCTTGAGTGAAGCTGATATTGTCTTGAGGCAGCGTCGGGCTTCCAGTGTCACAGTTTGGGGAATACACGTCGCCGCTGAGACCCTCCCCTGAATCGCTAAAGGCGTCCGGTTGACCGTATCTAATGCCTTCAGATTGGGATTCTGTTAGAATCTCAGGAATATTGTCGTCTTGGGATCCAGAATTAACAGGAGAAAGGGATTCCGCAGTGATTCCTTCGCACCGCTCTCGGAGGTTGCTAGAAGTATCCGTTTCGGAAGTATCTCCAAAATGGATATTACCTGCAGGTTCTTCTGTCGGGCTGGAGGCTAGAAAGTCGAAGGAGTCCTCGTTGTTGTTATAGCCAGTGAGATGTTCCTCCGCGTAATGAGACGATCCTGAGATATCGAAGAAGGGTTGTACTCCTGCTTGAGAAGACACAGCCCCATTGTCGTTTGGAACGGCATTGGCACACCAGTCAAGGTTGCCCATATTGTTGTAGGAGAAGGCATCGGCTATCCCAAAGGAAAATCCCTGCATAATGCTTTGGATGTCCAAAGGTAGCCCAAGTCGGGCAAGAGAATATCCCAACGTCATGGACGCAGACATGTCTGGCGCAAAGTTGATGGAGCTACCCGCCATGATAGCTTCGGTGGAAAGCTCACAGAGATTTTTGTTTGCTTCGCGTGGGTGAGATTGTTGCTTAGAACCCATTGGCTGATTAGAGCCAGTGAATTCGTCCACTGAGAGCAAAGGGAAGGAGTCGACAGAAAGCATATGATCCATTGTCGAGGAGAGAGCACAGAGTGAGGGGAAAGAAACAAAGTTGCAAATCCCTTGGACTGGGTGATGATGTCCCTTAAATACTTTGACAACACTGTTGAACCATGTGATGAACCAGTACGAGGCCAGTCATGAGATCTTACGGGCTTGACTTCCTAACGAGCTCTAGGCATGATTCTCTCGCCTTCGAAATGATGACGAAGCCGCTCATGATGGAGGGCCAAAGGGGAATACTCATTGGGCCGTTTGTATATATCCATCCAACAGTTATTGCAGATCAGCTCGGACTTCTGGATACAGTTTCACTTCGCCCTCTTTCACCTGCAAGTTTCTCCACTTCCTCGCATAGGTTTGTACTTTTTATTGCCTCTACTGCGTCTGATAGGTGTGGTATAAAGTTAGCTTTTATCCGCCGAGCATACAACCGGACTACACAATTCCAGCTGCGCCTCAACGTGTGACCATACTCGAACCAGGGTTTCAGCTTTGACAATCGTGTCTCATTATTACTTGTTGTCGGACCAGCGGTCACGGAAGCAGCTTCTAACCCATACTGATACTGACGCGGCTTCTGGATCAAGAGACAGTGAGGCACATTACCCACGAAACTTCGCGATATACAGACATAAGAAACTAGCAAATGTATCTCTATAAGAATTTATGAGAAGTTGACTATTGGGAGCTTTATGCCTTAATTCTTTGAATATGAGTCGGTTAAGTTCATTGACTTATTGCTGGTAGATACTGTTTGATGAGCAACGGAACGGCAGAATGGAGAAAGTAGACTTGGTAAATAACTTATATGATACATAATTTCCGCTACTTAACTATAGCTATTACACTGTACGTGCTTGTTTGGTTTCACTAGCCAGTTCTGAATCTTCTTGTAGCCGTTTGTTATCAATATGAACTAGCCCTGCCTGGAAACTTGGGTTGCAGCTCGAGCCGCCTCCTCTGTCAGTTCCTGAATCTTCTTGTGGCCCCTTATTAACAGGCGGGATATTGCTGTCTTCCCCTCTAGCGTGGCTTGCTTCGCTAATCGTATTGAGTGCTCCTTTAGCCTCTAGAGCTTCGTGTGGTTGCTTATTGTTAGGCTGGATATTATCGCCTTCCCCTGGCATGTAGCTTGTTTGGCGGCTTGTATTCAGGATAGTTGGCGAGAGATATGTTTCCTATTCCTTAAGCTTTCGTGCAAGAACCATTTTTCTTTCTCTTTGTGCAATCTGAGAATAGCTTAATTGCTGAATACCAAATTTTCTCCAAGGTTTCGCTCCTAGATTGAAGAGGCGGTTGATTGTGTCCTATGCGCTAATTTCATCTTGTATTCCCAGTATAGCATATATAACTGGTGTTGCAGATGATCCATCTAAAATATCAGGATCTATATGGCCGTCTCCAGCATAAATACGTATGTACTCATGTAGCCCTCTCCAGGCGGCACTATGTAAGCCGTTAGTAGAGAATGGTTGCAGTGGATTTGCTTTCTTGTCTAAGAGTAAATCGGATGTTTCTAGATGTCCTGAACGGTTGGCGAGGAATAAAGCAAGACTTAATTCCCTTTCTTTGTCTGTGGAGTTAAACTGAATCAAGAAGCGAACGACCTCGGTCAATCCTCTATATGCAGCTAAACACAGCGAGGAGAGCGTTGCTATGTAACTAGATTCCTCCATATAATTCTGGTAAAGAGAGGTGCGAAGAGGATTATAAGCTGTAGGGGAAATGCTTCCAAAGTGTATATAGGTAGTGCTGCAGGCAGGGAAGCCAAAAGATATAGGGTTTAAGAGAGCTATAATAGATTGAGTTGTTATAGGTGAAAAGTAATGATGAAATGGGATGTTTAAAGCGGGATAAGCTTTTTTTGTATAAGGCTTTGATAATAATAGAGAAGGAAGTTAAGAGAGAATTAGGAGGGAGGAATGGTCCTTAAATACTTCTCTAAGCCCAAGCAGTATGAGTAATCACTTGATAAGAATGTGTATGTTTAGGTTTTTGCATGGCCAGGTGAAACGGAAGTCATGAGTGAGCGAGTGACACTACCAGCTATATTAATCTATGTTTAAAAATGGCCAGTTTCAAGCCCGTGATAGGAGGCGGATAACTGCCTAAGGCTATTACTGGACCTAATTATAGATAGATCACTTAGTAATATGGAAAGGGGGTGCTTAACAGGAATAAAATGCCTTTCCAGAGTCTATAAATATACCCAATAACACCCAAGCGACATTCGAATCAGAGATACCTACTACCGTGGGACTTATAGCTTAGTCAAGTACCTTCATCTCCCACACCGCCTATATTATAGGCCAATGCTTATTGGATTGGTTGAGGCATTGGTTAGCCAAAGTTGTTTGTGGCTTCTAAGCAAGCTGACGCGGCACCTTCTCAACCGATACCGAGGATCAGTTGTATAAGCCTTGTTGGCCGACTGGCCTCATGACCACAAAAGATTTGCAACGAGCGGAGTCTTCTTTCACAATGCGTAGGCAGAAGGTGCTTGTACCCAGTATGTGATAGCGATAAGGAACGGGGTACGACAGGGTGCTGAAGCAGCTGCAGCCAGAGCCTACCTGGCAGTTTGACTCGTTCATAATAGTAGCTCCTGTATGAGCGGCTTGTAGCAGTATCAGACTTTATCTATTAAGGCTATCTACTTAGTGTGAGTATGACCTCAGCCCGTAAGAGACTGGCATTTATCTTCAAGCCAAGCTACCAGATCGTTGCTTTTTCCTATAGCCCTGGCAAGATCAGCGCATTTCCAATGATACTTCTATATCCCCAGAGTATCTAAAGCATCCCTATCTAGATCTATAAATACTGAGAAAACCTCTTTGATTTGCTCATCCTTGTCTAGGTAGAGTGCGTGAATAGCAGGCGGGATTGAGTCTACATCACAAGCACCTTGTAAATGAAACTTGTGATAGAGGTGGTGTACAAAATGGCTCCGGCCTGTTCTCGCAGCCATATGCGCAGTATTTAAGGTATTGCCGGATTCGTTCCTCTCAGCAAGAAGTGGAATAATAAGAGAATGTCCTTGAAGACAAGCTAGTGACAGAGGGCTGACAAGCTAGTGACAGAGGGCTGACAAGCCCGTTGTCTTCGTGGGGATCCGGAAATTGTAGAAAATACTTGACAGCCCTCACGTTTCCTAGATATGTTGCTGCGGACAGTGGTGTGACAAAGATGTTGCAGCTTCTTCCAGGTACAAAGACTGGAGCTCCAGTGAAAGAATTGGCTTTGAAGTCGTCGAACGGGAAGATGTTTTGGTCAAGGTTCATGCGGCATCGGTAACTATATCCTTCCGATTCACGAATTTGACGCTCGATCCAAGGCCCGATACTTCTACGGTCGTATGTCTCGACTTCTTTAGAAAGTATAGCGCAGTTATCGCATAAAAGCTAGATTAAGTGGGTTATGAAATGGACTATTAAGGATACATTGAATCACTAACCTTAAGGCTATCTGATAGTCGCCATTTGGGTTTGTTTTCAAGCCCTTGGAAGCAGCTTGAACAGTAGGTTGAGTCCATGTTGAGTGGCTTATCTGAGAAGTGTTGTAAGACGGGAGATGAATGAAAGAACTAAGAAAAAAGGAAGGGGACGATGGAGGACGAGGATAAGGCGGGGGAACGTATCATAAGTACTTGCTTAGACACTTCTCCTAGCACGTGCTATTGGCCAAACCGCCTTAGGCATACACAGCCCTCGTGGGTTATCTGGAGCTCGGTATCCACTGAAGATCTAGTGTGACTCGTGCCGACACGGCCAAGTTGTGGACCTTGTTACCTTAACATCCACCATACACATGGAGCCTGAAGACATCACCGTTGTGTTCAGTCATACACGTGTCATGACGGTTATAATCCAGGCGGCAGAGACCGCTCTTAAAGCAGATGGGTGTTCCGCTGGCCACCTGATCAACTATAAGGAGTCTTCCCTTATCCAACATTATTGCTATGTTGGTGCTCCACGAATCAGCCAACGCCATTCAAAGACCATTCTTTACGAATAACATTCTCTGCCATTTTCAGCTGGCCATGGAAGAAGCATAAGATATCTTTTTGTGCAAATTCATGACGTCTTACGTGTAATGGGCCATCCTGATGACTTAATTGTCGAAGACTTCACCTGTGGAATGACGCCTGATTTGATATTGAGTTACAGAATAAGTAAAGACTATATGTGGTTAATACAGAAGCCTTAACAATTCAGAGTAGAAGCTTGACCTACAAGGAGCCAAGGGCGGCTATTTTCAATATCTTGAGGACACTTATTCTTTGTAAATTCAAGCTCCAAGTGACACGGTAACTGAAATAACCAAGCGTCAAGCTCGCCTTCAATGGCTGTCATCCGCTCGGATGTGAATTCATTGACGTCATAGGATCTCTCATCGAGTGCTTTGGCGAGGACTCGGGTTGCTCTAAACAATGCTAGCGCACAGGAAATTCGAGACGGCTTCCAGGAAGGGGCGTTGAGATAGCCATTCTCGGCGATGTATTCGCCGTCAATATCGCCGGGATAATCGATTGTGATTTCTGTATCTTTCAACAGTCTGGGGGTATTAAGTCTAGAGGCAGTAAAGCAGTCAAGTGTGTAGAGGGTCCAGAAGATCCTTTTTCGAGTCTCTTTCGACAGAGTATCAGTTTTGATATCCCCTTGATATGTATGTAGGCCCAGGTCATTAGAGAGATTAACGGCAATATGCTTGTAATAGGCAATTTGCTTATTGTCCGCCCTTATGATGCAGCAGAGTATAGCAAGCACGAGGCACTGGAGGGTGAGAATGCCCTGGTCGAAAACAATTGCATTTAACGCTTCTTGCCACTTTCTCTTGCAAATTAAATGTTGCTGAAGATCCGGAGCTTGGCACGAGAGGCCTGCAATATCGACGATCAGATATATCTGAGCGATAGTGTGCTTGTTTTTAGTATTCCCGGAGCTGTTCTCAAACTCTCTGTAAGTTCTGAAAGCTGTCGGTTCATGCAAGACGGGAAAGAAAGGAGACCATTGCTCGAGAAAGATAGCAAACCGACCTTGCACGAACTGTTGGTTCTGCTGGAGGGTTTGATATTCTGATGGTTGTGGTGGCTTGTATTGGGTCGGCAGAGGGCTTGCTATTGAAGCAACTCCTGGATTTACTTGCGGTGTAATATAGGATGGTGTTGGTTGTCCTAAGGACGCGATTTCTTGGGGATGGGTTTGTTGATGTCGCTTTAGAGCATCGCTCCGAGCAAATCTTTGAGTGCAATTATTAATTAAGCAACAATACGGCTTCTCGCCAGTATGAGTAAGATAATGCCTAGTTGCCCGGGTCTTATCATTGAAACTCTATACCTAAGGTTAGCCAGGTAGAGGGGTATATGGATTATCAGACAACAGACCTTTGTACATGTCTGCCAACTGCACTTGAATTTACTGGCACTGAGCTGGGTACTGACTTGTTTTGCAGGTTCCATGGCTATTAGCATTGATATGCAACCGAGACTATACCTGTATGATGACTTATGGAGTATGATTGAAGTATTGGTTATATAAGTCTCGGGCTGAGAGCTGGAAACTCGCGGGCAAACAGTAATTAACTCGATGCGGCGAATAAGTCAGATATTGATAATAAGTGACTGAGATATCGAAACTGAAGGTAGCCGATGTAGATTTAATATCTAAAGGGGATATATATTTGTAGTTAAGAGTTCTCTGAAGTTAAGTGTGATCTTAAGTTAAATGGAAACTCAGAACATGTAGGTCCTGGGCGCTTGAGTGTTCTTATACTGCGACTTATGCTACCAGGGGCAGTACTAAGTACTGTATAATGGGCCGAAACTTCTGCTAACGCTTTAGTTTTGTTGGGTAGAACAACTCTCATCGCGGCCCTTTAAGAGCGTTACATAAAACATTAATCTTAGAAGTGAGAGAGAGGCTTAAGATGTAGAACCCTTATATAGGTTAATACTCTGTTGCCCGTAAGCGTAGATAATGTCTCTAGCTATTATTGTTTAATCTATTTAATTTAGAGGTAGAACCTAAGTATACTAAAGTCTATTTTTATTATAGTTATAAGGTCCTGCTACTATCTATATAAATTTCTAGTACCTCTAGATAGTTAGGAGATTTATAAGATGTTTATTAATAGTTTAGTAATATACTTTAATTTCTAATAAATAACTTAATATAAGGCAATTACTTAAGTATTTTAATAAAATAAAAAATATAAAATATACTATATCTTATAAAACTACTAACAGTATATAAGTAAATTATTAATATAGCTATTTTAAGGCTATAAAGATCCTGCTTACTTTATAATACTTTATATTATTTTAAGGTAACTAAGTAAATAGCGGGTTTTAATTAGTTGTTGGTGTATCTGATGACTAACAAGGAACAAAGATTTTCCGGTAGTGCATCACTGGCCCGAATTTCTTCTTACATAAAGGCACGCGACAAACGCGATTTCTCAGTCCTATTACTGGGGATCAACTAAACTCTAAGATCGCAAGAACTTGCGTTAATTCAAACTCCTCCTGATATTGCAAATATGTGTGGCATTCTAATGGTTGCTCAGCGCGCCTTTAGGCCCTTCTTTACCATACTTTTGCCCTGGACAGCTGACACTTGGTCATTCATCACGCGTCTACTCAATTATGCGGGCACGCACCTTCATAACGAGTCCAAGCAGCAACGTTATCCTGAGGTTAGCATCGGGCAATGGATGAAGTGGAGTGGATTTTTAGTACTGACCCAAAAGCTGCATATCATAGATTAATGTTTCACAGTCACCGTCGCCGTCCTCGGGAAATGGCAAGATTATACCCCATTCTGCTCGCGATGAAGGCCCTCCACGATCCCCGTTACGAATTCGATATGTGCCTGTCCCTGGTGAATGGGAACGGAAGCTTCACCCAAATTGGCCAGAATCGACCTTTAGAATCCCTGATCTGGTTCCCGACGGACATATATACTATATCAGAAAGGGGGAATATGTTCGCCGCGGCGCAACAGCGCTGGTAGAGCGACTGCCCTCTGGCCACATCGCCAAAACCCCGCTTCCGAACCCTTACGACACTGTGGGAGAGCAGAAAGCTCGACAGAACATGCAACACGAATATGATGTGTATTGTTTTATTGGCCCATGTCAGTCTATTCCCAGGTTGATTGACTGGGATAGTAAATGCAAGACATTAGTTCTCGAGGACCACATCAACGGAGACCTAGAGACTTTCTTGACGACAAATCGCGGTACCGATGTCGATACTCGTCAGAGATGGGCGTTGCAGGCAGCTCAAGCATTGGCTAGTCTCCATGATATTGGTGTAATCCACCAGGACGTCACACCTCGGAACTTTCTCCTGGATAAAAACATGAACCTTCGAATCTGCGACTTTGCCGGAAGCTCGTTTCCAGGACACCCTGTCTCGAATGGTGCCCCAGGACCAAGATACCAGTCGCGCGCATGGGATCGAGAATATGTTCCCACTCAAGCTGACGATATTTTCAGTCTTGGTTCCGTGTTATACTTCATCATGTCTGGTGAGGAGCCCTACAGCAAGTTAGATGAGGATGAGGTGAAGCGGCGTTTCGAAAACTTGGACTTTCCTATATCTGATTATTTTGGCTGTGGTGCAGTCATCCAAAATTGTTGGAGTGGGCAAATTACTACTGCAGAACAAGTTGTTCAAACTTTAGTTTATGCCAGAGGGTAGGGCCGCATGTGCGCGGTTGCATTTGCCATCAAACAGAATATGTTGGTCTTCATTTATTATTTATCTACACCAGCTTTCGTCTTCTACCACGCCGCCTTCTGCCCTTAGGCCATGGCAATTGTTCAATAATGAACTTCATCGATTGTTTACGTCTCCGTATCCCTCGTCCCTATGAGTGGGGCACTGCGCCCTACTTCGCGAGTTGCCCAAGTATTCTTTGGTGGGATTTGCGCACTGCTGACCGCTAGCGGCAAAATGACTGCAGCCCGTAGTGACGATGTCTTCCTCATCCTTATCGCACGAAGTTGGGCAGCCTGAGTACTTGGTAGTTGTGATAAGCAGTCTGCACATGGCGAATACTGTCAGGCTGCTTTGATGATAAGCAATACGTTGAATATTTCGAGACTTATGCTTACAGGTCTGGTATCTTATTCTTGTGGAGGGCGTAGTATATTGGATAATATTGTGATCTTGAAATAAGCGATAGCTTGAGCGGATTTGTGTATGGAACCAGGCCTACTTATATGTGAAATGTGAACCTGATTGAGATACTGGCGGCACAAATCGAAGGACTGCTAGACAGTCTATCAGCTTGGAGCATAGAATGGGCCAATTACCTGAGCGCTGAGATGCAAGAAGACACAAGTAGTCATGTATCTGCATCAAAGGTATGCGTCATTGTTCAGCGGACATTGGGTGACCGACATAGCGACCAAACTGAAAAATGCTGCTTCACTGTTGGGGGTTGCATAGAGCCCATAGACATCGTAAGTGTTGCAATCTTCATCAAGATAACACAATGAAACGGATTTACTAAATGAAAAACTTGGTGGTCTGCATGTCGCGAGGGAGATGCATTGGTTTTTGTTCGTGTATGCATTGCACATCACTGATATGCGTTGTAGCACTGGCTGCTACCCTACAATGGAACCATACAACCTCTGGAACTTGATGACAGTGGGGCGAGGGTCGGCTCCTCGCAGATCAGCAGTTCGGAACTCACGCCATGAGGGGTAAAAGCTTGACCATTTTAGGAGAGAAGGCAGACCCACTCCGGCTTCTGATCATTGGTTGTGGATTGCCCAGAACACAAGCATCTAACTAACGTCAGTATTTCACGTTAACTAGCCAATAAACGTCTGCCAAGTATTTTTAACTCGCATACTGCGCTGCCTACCTCGCTGCCTACCTCGCTGCCTACCTCGTTGCCTACCTCGTTGCCTATCTCGTTGCCTACCTCGCCGCTTACATTACTCCAGCATGGAATTTTCGTTGGACCATGATGCATCTCTTTTCGGGCTCGACGACGCAACGGCTCAACACCAATCGAAGCTAAGAGCCGCCAACGCATTCAGCAAAGTGCGCATAGCATTAGACCGAAACAACACTATTCTGAAGACACTCACCGTGCGGCAATTCTCAAGACGGAAAACAAACAAACATTTCATAGATAACATCACGAAGCTAGTCCAAAAAGACGAAAAGAGCCGGGCCATATGGCCTCTCCTTTATCCTGATTCATTGGATCGTAACAACTCAATCAACCAGTTGATCCTCGTGTTATTTACTTTGACAGACACTCTTTGGAACGACATTAAGGACAATAGTCTTGTCAACATCTTCGCCGAGTTATACTCTCGTGTCGTAGGCGATGTTGACATTTTCACAGAGACGAGGGCCAAGTTCATTGATATCATCAAAGACATCTGCCATAAAAATATGACAGAAGATGGGCAGATTTTACTCGGTCAGCATTATTAACTATTCAACCAACGGCAGCTTTTCTAACTTAGCCAGGTCAGTTGGATGCTCCGAGAACAAAGAGGCGGCGGATTGATCCTTACGAGCATGAACCCTGCATATTGTCTCGTGGTATTCCTGTCATCAATCTAAGACCAGAATGTTTGGTACCTCCAGAGATAGATCACCTCGATATACCACCCGACCATGTCCCAAAAAGTGAGTCCTGGAGAGCAACCTTGCGATTATTTACTAGATACTAATCTTGCTTAAGCTGTGGTAGTTCAATTTTCAGGAGCACACGGGGGACGGCTGGGAGCTGTCTTGGGGGACTCTCCAATGCTTAAGGCTATAAAAGTTGGCCGTCAGTGGTGTTGGGAGAGGCAGAGGGACGCGGTCACTCCAGGGGCTACTGAGATGCGGACAGATGCTATCATTGCCATGATTCCCGATACTACTACACAAGATATCACATTCGTTCTCCGCGTTGGGTACTGGGCGGGATGGGAAATCACAAAATATTTAGGATTTGGCTCCAGTGGTGATATGGAAACCACTACTTAAATTCCACGTTGGCATTATATACTTTAACTTTGCATCCACGGGATACAGGCTGCCCCTCTGGTCCAGTGTTTGTTCTATGGAAAGAAGCTTGGGACGCGCCTGGCTGGATGATTGTGATCATCATTCCCTTTGCTATCACCAAGGTCTGCTCTCCAACCGTGAATGTGTGTTCCCCTTCAATGTATTCTTGCTTTCCATTGAGAGCATCGTCACCAATATCGGGCATCGCAAACGCTCGATCTTATGGTCGTGATTGGGTAGTGGAAATCGATCGTCTCCCAAGTTTCGAGTGCCTGGATATCTAGACAACACTGTCAATATCAAACAATACTCTTAGCTCTACTTTGAGTATACCATGTAAACTGACCTAGGTTGATGCTCAATACAGTTGGTTTGTTGTTGTATAACCCATTGTCGACAGCCGGATGCTTATGTTCCTCTGTTCTAAATGCAAAATTCAGATGCCCAAATAACGCCTGACCTGCCTGTTCGGCAAATTATCGGAAAGAATCGGGCATAAATGGGCGGGCCTAAAGCCCCGCATTAGCTCCTGACATCATAGCGCCGTACATGCCGCCCTTGCTGCCGTACTCAGCGCCGCTTTTGTTGCCGTACTCAACGCCGCCCTTGCTGCCGTACTCAACGCTGGCCTTACCGTCGATAGTTGTTTCTGACCATTCCCGGGCTGTTTTAGACACCACACTAACCATCATAGGTATTGTGGTATTCACGTCTTTGGTGATCTTCGTTCTGTACCCTATGCACGATGACTACGTCTTCATCTTCTGCCGCACCGTTCCAGCCCATACATCTCGACCTTGATGATCACATTTAGTATACGTCGAGGCATAGTCATATGATATATAGCTAGGTAATAGTACGAATGATATTGACCTATAACTCGTGAATGGGATGCAATAGCCCATTGTGCTGGTTCCAATTATGTGTTAGAGCCAATAGTGCAGTTTATCTGAATCAAAAATCATTGAGGCGAGCCATAACTCCTAGCAGGTCTGCGACCGGTAGCCTCACTTCATAAATCTCAGCTTATAGAAAGCTGGCTGCATGGATCACTTCTGCATGGCCAGTTGCCCGGCCGCCTTCTACTGCCCCTAAAGGCATTGATTTGACCGGGCCAGTTCAGCAATTGCTGCAGCCAACCTGCATGGGACTAAGCTAAGCTCTCGTATGAGACAGCGGGACAGATATGTTGGAGAGGGTGTCTTCACCTTCGCCGGTTGAGTTTATGTGACTTGACCCCGGCAGTAAGTGCTTTTGCTGCTTGAATAGATAATTGCTGAACAGTATAAGTATGCTCTCTCCCCTCTTGAATAGAGCCAAGATAGCAGACCAAAAATTGCCTTCAGAAGCATTTCGAGATCTTTTCCAGAGACATATCTGGCCTGATTAGCTTGGTCAGTAGCAATGTTTTCTTTGTCCACTTCATTGTATCTTGAATTATGTCTCCAGAGCAAGAAGGTGTGCAACACATATAACTTCGATGCCATGCACAGCTTGAAGTTCCTTTTTTATTCTAATGGGTTTTATTTAATAGTGTCTTCATACATGGCCAAAGTTGTCATCCTTTCCAAAATGTCTAATAAGGATGGTGGCAACAGCCCGACTACTTCGAGCGGCTCAAGACAATCTGACAGCACTCCTCCTAATGATCAACCCGCACCTATCTCCATCAACGGTGACGATACCAGCCCAATTGAAAGCTCAGATGGCAACTTTAACACCGATGAATTTACCCCAATTGAAGTCAAGCCCGATGATAAGGAAGAGTCATCCTAGGCATACTTGTTCAAGTACAATAGGTTTTAGTTAACAGCAGTGAGTTTAGGGTAGGATGCACCTTGGAATTCTGGTAGAAAGTCTCTTATTACGATAGCCTGAATTAGCTATCGAGGTAGAGATTGGAATTTAGGTCTTGAAAGTATGTATTTAGTTTAAAATTTCTAAAATTTCCTAATTATCCTCAATGCGTCTTTTCGTCTAGTGATGATATTTCATTTACTTTAGTCGTTAGCCATGTCTCTGGCCTCATTATGTAATTACCGGGTCGTAAGGCGACTCGTGACCATAAATATCCACATGACCAAACAGCCAATCAAGTGGTCCCTGAGCGAAAAGAAGATCTCCTCCCCACCACTTTTGGGAACATCTTAGGCCAATAGTCAATGAACAATTCACAGCTACTTTTGGTAGTATGTGTATATAAAAGGCAACATCACGACTCTTCGAAGTTATTATACATTAGAACCATCATCCACCTCCCGATATAAATCATGGGCCAACCTATACTCCTTCCTGCCACGGAGTCAATGCAAAAGCTTTGTCAACAGCAACGGGAAAAAGACATACAGAGTGAGCGTGGTCCGCTGCGTGAATATAAGGCCACCCCAACAGATACCAAAATTCTCCTCAAATTCGAGAACGAAAATGTAGGAAATGAAGGATTTGGATTGAAATACACTGCTAAGTACTCTGTCTAGGCGCCTGAAATTCGACGCCAAGCGCTTCGTGACGGCAAAAGTGTCGGCAAAGCCCGAAATTACGGACCTCGTGAACTTGAGAAAGGCACGATTGCGTCACCTGAGCGTACCATCACCGTATTTATACCACTAGCGACACAAACCGCAAGTACGCAAAGATTTCCCAAAGTCCTGTACCAACCTGATAAGGATAAACCAGAGGTTAGGCAGCTCCTACCTTGGCACATTGAAAACCATATTCAGATCCCTGGAAACAGTCGAATTGTTGTAGAGGAAGGGCCAGTATGCTTTGACATGGTCCAATATGATTGGGAGCCTGCTGAGGGCCAAGAGAGCAAAGATGAATAGCGAAACCCAGCCGAGACGATCTGGTGGTGAAAATGAGGGTGGAATTTACCTAAGATTATTTCTCAATTACTACTGTGCATTTAGCTCGCCCTGGTAGTCGTTGAATTCCATTGGTTCAAGTGCTCCGAGTGGTTCGAACGTGGTCGTATCGAAGTCGATTGAACTCGCATCAGTATGAAACCAGTCGGGAATTGGCTGGGTGCCCAATCTTTGACTCATGGTCTCATGTATTCCGAAAGAAACGCCGGGGAGTCGTGTAATGTCGCCACGGCAGTCATCAAGATTCTCGACGAGATAACTTTGGTTTAACTGCTGATGGCTAGGGGACGAATGAAATTGGATAGGCGGGATATCAGCTTCGATATTTCTGACTGGCGCTATCTCTGCTGATGGCTGTGTTTCATGCCCACCTGCGGTGGCCTCCAAAGGAGGCGTAGCAATGAATGAGGAATTGCTACCAGGCATGACTAAAGCCCCCGATTGGGAGCCGGGATCCACAGGAATGCTCTCATCAGTAGGTGCCCCTCGGGCTTCGTGGTCACCGTCGCCTACGGCATTGGAGGTGTTTCCCGTGCCATTGTGCGTTGGGGCGTGATTAGAATGGCACTCAGTGGTGAGTGCAGTATCTGATGGGGATTTCGTAAGCGAGTCAGATAGTTGACAAATCCTTTTCGCCGGCCATTCATTTTGACAAACTTCGATGCTGTGTTTCTGTTGCGTTTCACCCCCGAATAGTCGCTCCTTGTTTAACTTCCTCAAGAATGTTGAAAGGCTAACTCCAACCTCTCTATATATCATCCTGTTTGCAGCACTGTCTTCGTGACTCTTCGGCAGCTCTAACTCTGTGTCATCGAAGCATGAAGCTACTTTGTTGGCTTCTTTGTCGTAATGAGATCGGAGAAGTGACTCAAATTCATCGTAGTTAGCGGACTTATCGGCAATATTCGAGAAATTATTCATATCGGGAGGAGCTTCCTTAGGAGAAAAAAGCTTCGCTAGCCTTTGAGTAATATCAGTATCTATGATTTAATAGAAAGATGTAATGCATACTCTCCTGGTGGCTTAAGTTTTGAGAACAAGACTTCCATACCCTTTGCTGATATGAGCATGAATAATGCTCTCCCTTCCCTGAGCCACCGGCGCAAGGTAGCGGGGGCCACATCTCCCATTTTTTCATTGAACGCACGAACTGGCAAAGGCCTCCAGACTTCGTTTGACACCCACAGCTCTAGCAGAGCAAATCGCCGTGCAATAGTGGTAAGTCTGGATGATGTCTCGAGTGCTTGGATGTAGGCAAACGCGCCGAGCGCCTTGATCGAAATTCCCGCAGAGCTCAGAAAAGACACCGGTGATGCAGCCCATAACTTTAGATCATCAATGAAGAATGGGTCTATTGAGCTTTCACAGCAATCTTGGTTGGCCGCCGTACAAGATTTCTCTTTTTGGAGGAATTTTGCTTGTCAGATTTCCTCTCAGCTGCTGATGCTTGCGTTGGTGGTCGGATAGTTACAGATGAATCGTGCTCAACTAGCCCGTCGCGTGGCTTATCAGCATGGCCAGCTTGAATAACTGGTAAGTGAGGCGCAGCAGGGAAACAGGAATCTTGAGGCAGTATCTGTTGGCATTGTGTCCTGCGGAATTGGGCTTCTGCTTGCGTTCCAAGACTGTAAAGCTGTTTTCTTACGGGCTCAGGAATATACTGCGTGATGAGCTTGGAGGCATCCAAGAACTTGTTCTATTAGCGAGTGGAGGTTCTGAGTGAGAGTTTAAACTTACAATTCGTTGCAGTGTATCATCAATAAGGATTTGATGAGGTTGGGACGTAGTAGCAGTAACGAGATAGAATCCCAAGACACGAAGTTGATCGTGGACAGACTGGTCAGTATCCATGTTGGAGAAGGAAAGGCAAAAAGAAGTTGTCTCGCTTGAATGATGCTGAGTGCAGGAATCCTCCTCGTGAAGGAAACAGACCCATAAAAGACGTACATCGATTTACGCTTTTTATGGGTCTGTTCATGGATGACTTGGATCCCGTAAGCGGGGAAGCTAGATCGGTCAGGCTGTTCCTGGTAGGAGCGGCAACGCTTTTCAGCATAGCGGCTTGGAAATGAGCTTTGGTCTCTGTAGTTGAACTAATCCTTGAGCATACTAAACTGCATAGAGAGAGGGTAGACGGCCTCAAAATACAAATATGCTCATGACCTCAAGCAGAACTGGACTTCTACATCACCATTCAGTTGCCTTCTTTGCCATTTCCACCTACTCATCACTTCGCTCTAGAACGCATACCTTGTACCGAGGCCTCTCTTTATATGCAAGCTAGCTGTGCATTCCATCTTTTGCCTTGTTTTTTCGAACCATGGAAAACCCACCTAACGCAGGGATACTCGTCACTCGAGAAGTTACAGTCACTGTATGTAGAGTGTTGTTCCATCTGTCGCTGTATACTAATCTTGCCAGACTGAGAAAACTCCCTTGATTGAATGGAAGACTTCCATCACAACTCCCGCTTCTGTGCCCGGAAAAAGCTCAATGCGCAGGGTGTTGCGCAAGGTGTCTCGCAATATTTTGGTCTCCATCCGGGCCTTGTTTGTGAAATTAAGGGGCTTCGCCAGGTCTAAACTAGTGTCCGATGAGGAGAAGCAGGGTTTACTTGAAGGCGGACATGATTGACGTGTATAATCCTATTGTAATCGTTATGTAGATACCGTGAATGTCGGTGTGATTTCATGGCCCCATGTATCCATGACAGTTCACAATTGCATCGACTTTAAGCCTCATCGGAAACATTAAAAACCTCAGATTCCTCTGTGTTTTGGTCTATTTGCTTGTTAACCACTAGCATCGGGAATATGAAGTCGAAAGTGAACCAGGCAAGCCTCCAGCAGCCCTCGTCATCAAAGAAACTGTCTCAGCGTTGTGGCCTGAGCTTCGTATTGATTCACTCCCGATCCACCCGCCACTTCTCGGATCCAAGGCGTGTTTTTGCAGCATCTTGAGAGGGGTCAGAGCTGACAAGCTGAATGACATTATGGATCTCTTTACTAAGATGATGCTGTCGAGAGGCACTCCCTTGCATAGCCCCCTCCTCGCCAACCGTTCAGCTGAGACCAGTTAGGCCATAAGAAGCATAAATGCACCGTTGAATGGCACCTTTTGCACTACCTCATTTTGAACGTCTGTCCGCTTTCTTTATCGCTTTTCTTTGTGCCTCCTCCTGGACGTTCTTCTGTCTCACCTCGCTACGATGCTCCTACCGGCTCAGCCTTCAGTTGCCCACGGCATTAGTCGCAAACGATCGAGTTCAGACGTGCCGGGACGCGAAGACACGGACACCCATTGCGACCGTGGGACACTTCATTCGAACGAACAAAGCGAAATTCTCGATATTAGAGTTAAGAAGAACAAGCCTGAGAAGATACTCGATGGTGGGATTGCAGGTGACGGCGCCATCCACGTCGATAGCGCAACAAATTCCACGACAGCCGACAGCACTGGAGACAGAATTATGACAGACAATGATCTCATTGATGGAGGCCTTATAGATGATGGTATTGGAGACGACGAGAGCATATGTTCCACGGAGTCGATACACTGTTACCAGGAGATTGAACTTTACGACCTTTTTGCCTTTCCAACAGGTGACAGCACTTGGCACACCTACGTTGTCGACCTGGATCAGTTCCCGCCTTCTCTATGGGAATTACCTTCTGTTCACATTGTGGGGTACCTTTCCGACAGAAATTGTGTCGTGGCTGTTGCCTCTTGCATTCACCAACCATTCTACGATGCCTACGTACAGCACCTCTCGCCTGTAGAACCAGCAGGAGAAGACATCTTCACCAACGTTTTAAAACCAACCGCCTTTCAGACAGCGAAATACGGCTTAGAGGCAGCGAAAGAGAAGACGAGGTCTGATGTCCTCAGAAGGGCCGTCAGAGGCGTTACCTGTCCTGGAGGTCTCGCCCTCTATCGTTATTACAAAACAATCATTAACCACGTTTGTGACCTCTTGCCAATTGAGTGGGCGCTGTTAAGCTATGACCTACGAGTAAGTATTTGGCGCTCAGAATGATTCCACTACTAATACCGAATAGTTATTAAAACCTGAGGTTTTCGCCAAGTTTGTTTTATCATCCATCTTTCTCGAACTCCATTTTGTGCAAGACCTCAACGGCGACGCTGTATCTCAACTCCTTGAAAGGAAACAACAAGATGGATGTAAAGAGTACTTGGCGATAAAGGAATCCTCGGCTATTACAAACGTAGCAGAGAACGCCAATGACCAGATGCACGAAATATTACTGCTCCGTGGACTACTGGAATTTGCTGGTCACCAGACAAGCGTTTGCTATTACCAGTACGACCAAGACAGGACTATCGATGACAACTGTCTCATACTTGGTCGGGTCCTTTTTTGTATTTTTTATCCTGAACACGGAAGCAAAGCACCTGGGAGAATGCGGATTCCTAGGCCCTTGGCCGCAGACGATGTGCAAGAGCGCCTCACTCGGTCGGGATACTCAGCCACGGACATTTCGGAGTTGCTTGCTAACATCACCATTTTCCTCCCGATTGGACTTCCGGTTCCCTACCGCGAGACTTTGCCAGCAACTTTGGTTAACAGGCTCAGGCGGCGAGTAGTGATGGGTGCGATACAAGAGATGTAAGATTGCCTCATCTGCCCTGTCAAAATTGAGACTAAATCGCAGCAGTAGCGACACTTATGTGCTTCATCTTCGTAATTTAGAGGGGGAAGAGAATGATACGATGCTTTTGCTTCTTTATCTTGCCAAGAAAGGACTAGAATCAGAAGTTACCAGAACATGGATGACTTCTGAAGAGGGTCAGAGAATGTACGGCCAGATATTAACACGCATACTGGAGCAAGCACAGTCCTTGGAACAGTTTACATTGAGTGTGCATACCTTGCTCGCTTATTCACACTTTCTAGACTCATTTGAACAGGTGTTGGAGCCTGTCTACGGATGCAGCCTTCGCGACTTCTCTTCCCTTCTACACGGCGACAAGCAAGTCAATAGGCGTAGCGTATTGGAGACAGTGGCGAGCCATGCTCAAAAGGTGTTGACTGGTCGTTCAGCTGGAGCTGCTCAGACTGTGACGTTTACTGTCAAGCCATCGTCGGTACACTGGTGCGATGGGTTGGTCGAACGGTATTGTCAACACCGGTCAACGAGAGTAATGACGCATGATGAAGCTTACAGAAAGACTGCCTTTTCAATGACCACCTTTTTACCTTGGGTTGTTTCTTCTTTAATGTTCCCTGGAGATTGTTCATAGTTATCCTTTTCCATTCACCTTCACATGTACAAATAAATCCATACATATATGCTACAATCAATTCAATTCTACGAGCAAAGCTTCCTCTAATAGCCCAGTCACACACACTAACCAAGAGTAGTCCTCGTATTGAAATGCAACCCCGACATGATAATGATCGTGATCGGCTCATGTGAATTTCATCTCGCTTCATTTCTTACATTTCGAAATCCTAAGTCACCTACCCTACTAGAGAAATGGCCAACATGTTGAAAGAGCTCCCTCACCCATACCAAGTTCCCTCAATGCAAGCCATTGGCCATGTGAAACGACCTCGCCTAGAGTACTGGCCGATGGGCGTGCATGTTAGCGTCCTATCTGAGGGCGGAAAGAAAAGTTGCCTAATATTCTTCACCGCCTCATGTCCCCTGCGGCAAGCCGTTAACCTCCCTGCTACTATCATATACTACCTCGTCTATACTACAGTGATCAGCAACCTGCAGCAGCGCTGTCACATTTAGTCGCAAGAGAAGATGAAAGTAAGGCCAGGCCCCTGAACATTGTCTGAAGATTTCGTAACCTTAATCAGCTCACTAAAAACGTGTAAAAAACACAGCCTGATGAGAGCCGCATTGATGCCGCCTGAAATACCACTGCCCTTACCCCACAAACCAATTTTATATCGAGACTTCTCAGTATGGTTTTATCATTTCTTTAGTAGTTCAGAATGGAGAAGAAGCCTCTCCCAGATGAACTTATCAAGTCTAAGATCATGTGGTACAGAGAGCACCTTTGCCACATGTTCCCTCTACCTGGCCTGGATTCAAGCTTAATTGATGCTTACAGACAGGAATTTATTGAGTCCCCACCAAAAAGTAATGGAACGAACGACAAACGACTATTCCAACTTCCGTTTATTACAGCACTTTGCATTATTATACCCTTGGGTAAACCACTAAACGAACTAAAGCATCAAAAGAACTCTGGAGACAGCATTCAGCGATTGGAAAATTGGATGTCGCGAAGCTTGCTTACAATGTCGAACTGCACGCCATCTCTTCCTTTGATTCGCGCGTTATTACTGGCTGCACTTTGTTATCAATATGAAGGCAAACTTATATCAGCACTGCAGTACTTTCATAAAGCAGTATGCATGTTCAATGATATAATCATGTGAGTTTATGTTATGAAGAAAGAAATTCATGCTAAACAATTCAGGGTCCTTGGGGGTGAAAAGGGAATTAAAGAAACACTTACGCCTGAGGAGCTGCATGACCTCACGCTGGTTAGCTGGAACTTTTCAAAGTACGTACACTAAATTATTATCGCTCCCAGCATAAACGTTAACCCTGATCTTACTAGCTTTGTATTATTTGACTACTTTACCAAAAATCAGATTCCATTACTATTGCTCGAATTTGATCTGAAGGTTGTCCGAAACGAGTTTGGCAAGGAGGCTGAAGATAGACTTCACCAGAAGCTAAGGTGCGAGATGCCAAAGGTCCGAATGGCCCGCTTACAATGCTCTTGCGTGGCCCTTGAACAACTGCCAGAGATGTTACAGTCTATCGAGACCTTGCCAACCCCCCAACCTGACACCTGGAAGCATTATATATCTTATCGACTATTTTGAGTCTGTGCAGCTCCTTGCGGATACTTTCAGTTGGGCGGTTTCTGCGTATGACCAACTTCCAGAGGACCAAAAGAAACTTCTACCAGAGCCCTCTCGGCTTACGGATAGATATACTGGGTTTATCGTTAGGACGCTGAAGCAATCTCAGGAATCACCGCCTTTAGAAAGAAGGCGCCTTCTGCTATTGTAAGTGTAGAAGAATCTTTCTAAGTTTGTCTGCCACTGATAGTTTATAGCGAGCTGAGTGCTTTGAATTATCTAACAAAAGTTTATTTCTCTGACAGAGGACAATTAGAAGTACTTACAAACAGAACATTTGTTTTCCTACAGTCTCATATATTGGATGGATCACGGCTGTGTTTATATTTAAAAGAGCCAGTTAGGATGGTCTGTACTACATATCACAGAGGCCGCTCTGAATGACTTGTAACTTCAAGGGCAAGTTAGTATAATTTCCTGGCTGAATAGCGATAAACCTTGCCTGTCTTTCGGTCAAGAACCCTTATTCAAGGGTATAGAAAACGGAAAGAAAGAGTGGATGAGATGACATAACAGAAGTAATGTATATCTATAAGACATGCATAAATTAAAACTTGAAATTTAAGTAGTTTATAAGTATGACTGCGTGCCTCCCTTGGGTCAAGTCAGGCTTCTTCCACTTAACATTATCTTTCCTACCCTAGAGGCGGAAATGAACGAAAGAACACCCCATATGCAGGTTCGCTATGGGATAAAATTCCACATATCTTACCTTTTTAATATTCTGTGCTTTGTTACCTGCATTTTGCTAAATTTCATCCCGCTAATACCCCTCCACGAGTCAAACGTTGCTGTGAAGTACATTATAATTTTCGCACCGGACCTCTTACATATGCTTTTCTGGATTCCATTCCCCAGTCTCCTGGATGACGCTTCTTTCATCGCTTTGGAAGGCACAGAACACAAGCGGCCGATACGAAAGTCAGATTCTCTTAACTCTGTGTTAGAGCATCTTATATCAGGGGTCCTCCCGATCGGCATTACAGCGGCTTTGGTACTGAGCGATACTGGTTTTTCAAGATGCATTTCGTTCTTACTTGCATCTATTATCCTGGCAGTGTTGGCTCTGGTCCCATTCAAGGTCTTTGGTCCTTTGGCTAAAGTGACACAAGAGCGCAAGTCGGCAAGAGATGATGCCTTGTATGCCTAATGCTTTGTATTCCGAAAGACGATAACTAACAAATGAAAGGGAAGACGGGAAACTCGACATAAACAGTAAACATGCCGATTACACTGCATCAGTCAAGACCTATACCACCATACGAACATGCTGGTGCATGTGTCTCTTATCCAGCGTCGTCATACTTGTTTGGCTTACCGCCGAGAGCCAGAACATGCCAGCATATGGTCGGCTTTTGCTTAAGATCAAATCCGCGGACAAGACATTCGATAAGATCATCCAAAGTATTCCTAAAGCTAGGAAAATAACTAAAGCGATGCGGGCCCGGGGTGGACTTATCTACCACCTTTCTGAGGCGAGTAAGAGAACATGGGTAGTCAAGCCGATGGCTTTGGATGAAGCCGAGTTCCAAGCCGTGGGGCAGCAGATTATCTCGTTCTTCCGTGAGATATCTACGTTTAGAAAGCGATTTAGGTCGACAACTCGGGTGGACTTGGAAGAAAATACCAGAGAAACATACCGGAATGAGCCTTTCCCCTTAAGTCTTGGAGTGTTAGAGGAACGAAGACCTCTTATTTCCGTCAAATGCGAGGTTAGACACTAACTACATATTTATTTACAGAATATCATATAGTTAGCATACTGCGGCAAGTGGATTATGTATTCAAAGCTGTAGCCTGGAGCTATAAGCCAGTCTTACAGAGATTTATTGAAAATTTAATAACCAAATATAAAAGTTCTCTTCCCATATCAATTCACTTCTTAACTTCGCCTCAGCCTGATGAAAATCATCTTTACGCCTCTTCCAGACTCTTCTCGGCGGCTAAGCTAATCCTGCAACGAACGACAATCTTTTATATTCATGAACTCTTAATATTGGCAACAGATATAAGACTACCCAATGGACCAAGGACGTCTTACAAGGCCCTGGATTGCGCGTTTTTTGACCTCATTCATCGCGATTGCCGCCAGTTGGCATCTATTACATGATGATACGAGGCCGAGCGAGGGGACAACCCCATTGCCCAATATAACGATCATAGGGACTGGAGGGACAATCGCCGGCGCAACGAGCTCTCCGGACAAGACAACCGACTATGAAGCTGGCAAAGTGCAAATCGATGTCCTTACAAAGGGGATCGATGTAGCATGGCGCAACAATGCTGTTGTCCACCACGAGCAGTTTTTGAGTGTTGATAGTATCAACATAAACTCATCAGTTGCAATCAGTCTCAGTCAGCATATCACGAAAACGGCTAATAACCCCTATACACAGGGAATAGTTGTGACGCATGGCACAGATCTCATGTCCGAGATGGCTATGTTTCTATCTTTGACGGTCACTAGCCGCATACCTATTGTCATGACTGGCGCCATGTTGCCACATACAGCCTTCAGTGCAGATGGTCCTGGGAATATTATCGCTGCCGTCAAAACTGCAGCAACTGCAGGATGGTGCTCAGAAGGCCGCGAGGTTTTGATCGTCATACAGGACAAGATAATCGCTCCCTGGGCAACCAAAAAGGATAATAATCAGTTCTTACCCGGGCTTGGATCGCTGTTGGGAGATATAAAAGATTTTGAGCCCTTCTTTCGCTGGCTTCCTGCGCCTTGTACTCCAATCAAGTTCGATATCAGCAAGCTATCCCCAGAAGACCCGTTGCCAGAAGTAGTTATATTTCAGGCTCATCAGGACTTCCCTACGTATCTTATCGAGGTAGCCATTTCGAGGGGGTCAGAGGGATAGTCCTTGTTGGTTATAGTGATGGGTATTGGCCTGAAGTATCAGCAGAAGAGATCAGGAAAATGCTGTACGAGAGCCAAGTTGTTGTGGTCTTTGCTGCCGAGGGTCAGTCAGAATATGTATCAAACGCGAGAATTGGAGTTGGGATACCCGGAGGTGATTGGAACCCACGTCAACTCAGAATCCTTTTGCAGCTTCTACTTTGGTCAGGTGCAGGAGAAGACGAAATAAGGAGCGCAATTTTAAGATTTCCGGAAAGGGTTGACTGCCGGCAGGCTTTGGGCTTATCTGCCAGATCACAAAAAGCATTTGGCAGGGTATACTCAAGGCTATCGCACAAATTTGGGAATGAGCGATACATCCTGATAGGTCTATATCCCAAGAGATGTTGTGAAACTGTATTTCTTGTCAATGTCATGCAAGAGACATAGTCACAGAAAGTAGATCTATGGGAATTAAGCAAGCCCGGTGCTAAGATAGTGCTGGCGTAGTGGCTCTCAGAATGTCGTGACTTTATAGTTATTCTGTCTTAGTTGTGGAAAAACCCGTTCTGAGAGACTGAACGGCGGGGGACAGGGAACCGGCTCAAGGAAGCTTTCGCATATATAAATTGAGAGAGAGAGACCCCTTCTATCGTGGGAAGTTGTAACTCTAATTATCCCGCGTTATTTTGTCTTGCGTCATCTTGTCAACGATATGAACAGCCACTTGATCTATGTCGCTCGTCACGCCCACGCCAATTCCAATATTGGTCTCAGCCATCATGGAACCGATATTTTCACACTGAGCGATAAAGACTTTCCCCAATTCATCCATTCTGGAAATGTCGTTAAAGATGGCGACTTTCTACCAGATAATCTCACACAACATGGAAAAGAAGAACTGCGGCGTTACGTGGATAACCACCAAGAGTTCTGTGATTCTTTGGATCTCATAGTTTGTTCCCCGTTGACCAGATCCATTTTGACCGCAAAGGGATTGGCGCAGGCAAGCAAGGCTCGGCTTGAATGCCTCTTTGACCTTCGTGAAAACACCACATGGATACAAGATATCCCTCCAATAACATATCTCAAAGGCGACAAGCGATATGCTTCAACGGTTAGCCTTGCGGGGGTTCAGCTGGAGGGACTTTGTTGGGTGCAGAGGTTGTTGACCTGACTGTGGAAACACCAGACGACCAGTGGGAGAGCTGGAATGACCCACAGAAGCGATTATCCACCATCAAAACATACAAGCCTCTTGAGGAGATCGAAGAGCAGGACAAGGAGCTTCGGATTCAAATTCGCAACTCGGTCCAAAAGATGGCCGAAGTTAAAGGACGAAGCATTAAAGCCCTCATTATTACCCATGGCGGCAAGATCAACACGCTTACTGGACATTACAGAACCCAATTAGAGTTAACTAATGTGGGTTGGGAATTCAAAAGTTCATCCTCCTTCGCCAACCTCGGAACAGCAGTATACAGGTTTAGTTCTGCCACAGATGAAGAAGCCGAGTTGGTAGAGGTAAATGAAAGCGAGGAGCATGCACAACTCCTAGGGTCAGACTACCAGCGGCCAAGGGGGTTCTCTTACATCGATAGGAGTGGAAAAGCTGCTGATGAGAGACGACTCTACGAGATGTTCCTTAAGGAGACGCATGAGGAGGTAAAATCGAAGGCGAGTATGCCAATTCATTCGGTCCTGCTAAGATGGGATGGAACTGCCTGATGATAGTTCATGGCTCAGCACTATTGGGGTGAGAGAGGATAACTCTATCAGGCTTTAAGCATACGTTCTTTATTATGAGACCACACCATTCCTTCCTTTCACTATACTAAGTCTAAGAAAGTCAGGAAAACCTCTGATTCCCGCGTGTATTTTAAGTGATCTGCTGAATAAACTGGGGTGTAAAGTCAGGCGCACCCAACACAGAAATGGGATTCTCTGCGTCCAGTGTGCCATCCAACCGCCGTTCAAGAGCCACGAGACCAAAGCCTCCCGCCTGGTTGGCGATGAGCAGGTATTGATCTCCATGGCTAAAGCTCATCATACGCGGGGAAATGCCATATGTAGAAGCAGCGCCTACAAACCGGAGTGATAGGAAGGTAGAATTTATGTGACTAATCTCGAAATGGGACACAGAGTCTGTAGAATTCCCCGTTTGTCGATTGGAAACGTACAAATGCCTGTTATTTGCCGCTAACACGATTGCCCCAGCAGCAGCACTGGATGAGTTGGCGGGCGGTAATTCACGACCAAACGTCGAAGTACTTTGGATCTGTGTGAGATCCAGGGAGTTCTCGCGGTAAGATACTGTATAGACAAGGACCTTATTGCTGATCTCGCAGACAAGAATGTAGTGGGTCGCTCTGAATGCTCCTTGGGGATAGAACACGCCATGTCGAGGGCCGCAGCCCTGTGGCGAGATGTGAATGATATTCACTATCTGGAAAGCATCATCGTTGGAGTCAAGAACCACTATAGAATCTGTACCAAGATCGTTAATAACAAAAAAAGCGGCCAGTCGGATCAAGGTTTGCCTGGTGGGGGTGAGGGCTTGCTTGTCGTTCTTTGTTAGGACCTGGCTGCCCTGGCGATGGGATGGTTTTAATAAGTTGCAGACTACCGTTTGTGGTATTCCAGATATCGATGGTACCATTGCCATATGCACAGCCAATAAGTCGGGTGTTGTCAGTATTAAACTGTAAATGGACGACACCGGAGCTTCCTTGTTTTACACTCTTTGCTGTAATCTCTTCACTTTCGAGGTTGATTTCGTAGAGTGTAAGGGCACTTGACGACTCGTCAACGGCATAAAGAAAGTTTGGATAGCTAAGCGTCATCCACGAAGGTATGCCTGTGACTTCCTTGTCAATCGAGAATGGGAAACCTTGCACCCGGTCGGCGACAGATATGTGCTTAGGAAACCCAACAAGTATATGGGCCGGCGTGGCTGGGCTAGTGGTGGTATCATCAGGCTGCTTCTTTGCAAAGGCCAGCTTTGCAAAGAAAACAGCAACATGGAAAGCAAGGAGCAGCATGGGGATGAAAGCTGTGGAGAGAGAATAGATCCTCCGTGCTGGCTCTTATCCATTGACAAAGAATTGTGAGGATTAACCCTCATTTAAGATCAGAAGTACTGCTGGTCCTAATGTTGGCATGACACCCTTGATGCATCTAGGGTACACGGTTTTGACTGTTTGGCGCTGCGAGGCTGCGAGGGGGCTGTTTCCGACACCCCGGGTACACTGGGGATCTATTTCAGCACCCCAGCGCGGTGGATCCACACCAGTAGTAAGCCAGTATAAGACAATACCAGATCCCTATGGTACAAGAGGAGTCATTAGATAAACTCAGCAAAATGGAGTTTTATAGCTGGTTCTTTGTTCTATTTTGCATTCGTATTGTTATTTCTACTACAAGCACTCCTCTACCTGATGCAGTTAATCCTGCTGGAATGAACCCAGTTGGTATGGGACCGCCGAGCATAGAAAGACGATCTGGGGACGAACCACTCATTGGCTGTGTCTACCTACCTATCGGGCAACCTCTACCCGTGCAGTCCTTCCAGGGTTTATCATCCCAGTTTTGTCTCTTTGCTGAGACGTCAGGTTCGTTAAAGGAGAACACAACCCTGGAGCGCAATTACCTCAGGGACAGAATCTGGCACAACTTTTCCATCAGGTGGCGGTCAGCATGTAAAAGGCCTCACCCAAGTATAAAGATCCAGAAATCTTCATGCATGAAGGATATGGATGCATTGTGGCAAGAATGTAAGAGCGTTTAACATTACCCTAGCCTTTTCTAATTGAGCGTAATAGGTAGCGGACAGCCTGGATTTTCTCGCTATGAATGCTTTAGCTATGATTATTGGAGGGGTGAAATGGAATAAATATTAAACTTTAGGTCTAAGGGTTAAGTAGCGGGCATAAGGAGTCAGAAAGGGTGAGTTAGTGTCTACTGCAATAGTTTTATAAAGATATATTTTATTATATAGCCTTGACTCTGTAACGACCAATAAATAGGATCCAGGTATTCCAATAACAGCCACAAAAGTATCAACCATAAAGTCTCTGGCCAGACAGAAATCTTAATAAACTTAATCAATAAGGTTACCTTTAGGCTGCAGCATCTCAAGCAACTCTAATTAAGATGAACATGTCGTCAAGATATATTTTATATAAAAAGAAGTTTTAAAAATATAAAGTTATTATTTATATAATTCTTTAAAGCCTATAATATCTATAAGATTATTATTTTACTTTAAAAGCTATTAATTAATATAATAAAGCTTATAAAGTAGAAAAGAATATTATATCTTTAATATTTATATTAAAAGCCTAAATTATATAATTAATAGCTAATAGTTATTTTAAGTAAGGTCTAAAAACCACTAATAACTTAAATGATACTTAAGATATATATATTTCTAGCTTAGATAATGGGCTGTCTGAGTATTGGCTATATAACGTTAATAACAAAGTTAGGGTGCTCAGCGTAAACTCGCAAGCTAATAGCGCAGACTGGGCTCCAATCTTCTAGACTCTTATCTTGAGAAAAGTTAGACCTTAAGTTTGCGCTCTTTAGTTTAAGGTCGCTGGGAGGAGGATGTTTGAGTTGCTGGTCTATGATTCCTTCTTTGGCATATCCAAGATCGTACTGCAACCCAACCTGGCGTAACTTCTGTGGATTCCTACTTGCAGCCAGTTTAACTATTTCCTCTACTGGGTCGAGGCCATTCTTTTCAGCGACGACTTTCGGGATAACCTCGTATGTTCCTGCCTCCAGGCTGAGTTCACAGTTGATCGATCGACTGTCGCCAAGATGACATGGAGAAACTTGACAAATTTCGATATTGGAGATAATAGGCCGTAGGAGGAAATGAAGGGTAAAATCGTACTCCCCTTGAAGCCCTGGGAAGTACCGATCATCTAGCTGCGAAGTCTTTTAGTCGTGTAAAATCAACAAGATCACTAAAACATACCTGAGATAGAACAATGATTACAGTGCTCTTGTCTTCGAGATCGATAATAAACCTCTTTTTAGAAACCCTGGCAGCCATGGCACAAAAGTACTCATCCACTTCTGTGCCATAGTCCACTTGTGATGTAGAAGTCGAGTCCTATACATATAATCGAAATTCTCCATAGCATCTTCGTAAGTCATCCAGAAGATGCCATTATCACCAAACTCGTGATGAAGCGCATTTATTGTATATGTATTCCACTCCCTAGAACCATCCGCCCATGCACCGCACCACTCCCCATAGCCAGTATCTGACCTTTGGCCCCAGGGGTTCCTTCGCATATGTTAGCATGTTGCATTTGTTCAGAGGAGGAGGAGTGGTAACAGACCTAATCTTAACTAAGCGTGTCATGCCGCCATGCTCCTTCTTCAACTCGATAGCCTCGAGGATAGAGTAGGTATGGCTCAAGACAATTCCGTTTCGGTGCTTAAAGCCAGGGCCACTCGACAATGTGAAAAGAAATTCTCCACCTATGGTACCGCAAGAGAGGAGCTCACGCCAGAGCCGTTCTTTATCGAGAATGCTATTGGTCGCAATAAGTGTAGCGACACCGCCAGTGAGATCCTCCATCGCAATGCCCGCCCATCCTCCATCTAGAGCCTGGTAATCGCCGTGGACTTTGGCAAACTATCTTCGGCATTAGCTGAGTATATACCAGTCAAGAAGGAGATTACCCACTGCCTTCTCAAGCAACGGAAGCCAGGTCTCATTTGGATCGATACACTTGGCAAAGAAGAGAGCTTCTGAGTTGGACTGTTTCTGTTTGCGGTGATGTCTCGCTTTACTGCCCGTAGCATCATAGGTCTCCTTGTCAAAATCCGCCTCTTTCAGGTAAAGATTATCATCAACTACTGTTGAGATCCAGACTCCATCTCTGTGAAATACGAAGCCATAGACCCCTACCTCTTCATTTCGCGCTACACAGATCTTGTTCATCAAATCCTCCCGATGAGCAATAGTGCCTAACGCAGCAAGCCACCAACAGTTACCGCTATTTCCCTGTTGGATATCTGAGCTTGAGAATCCACTTACTATGAATTGTGGATTTTCAAATATCCAAGGAATGCGATGAACTGAGCCGGGGAGAGATGCTTCATCGTCTTTATTGTTGTGGCTGGAGTACCGGCGTGATGACCGTGGCGATCCCTTGACACAGGGATCTTTGCCACATCTGCTACTTTGGTCAATGCATCTCGTGAGATCGAAGAGGTAATTATTCTGGCTTGTGGTAAAATCACTTTCGATATCAAAGTCTGCGTCGCGGAATTTGGTATTGCTAATGTTGCATTGGTTTACTATGCTTTCAACCTGTGATTGGCATTGCCGAGCAGCTATGTCGTAGCTTTGAGCGACAATGAATGGCCTTGGGTAGCAAGCATCGTCTGCAAGAAGAAGGGAATGAAGGTTTGTGGGAAATATCGATGTGACGAGTCTTGGTGTTCGAGAATGTAACCTGGACCAAAAGTCCATGATTTGTGTCTGAGAGTCAGATGAATTGATCTCTCTACAGTGAGGGAGAGCTAGTACAGGGGTTGGTGGCCGTGGCGATTTCATTGTGCTTTCGTGATTCATAGGGAACACAGATGAGGATACAGAATATATCAAGGTTCCCTAGACTCCGATGGGGGCTGTTTTCGGCACCCTTGAGTGCAAAGCCCCTCAACTAGCTGGGGGTCTGTTTGCAGCACCCTGCCACTCTACTCGAGGCAGTATTTTTTACATGCACTGCATTCCACTGAAGCTGCACTGTGTCACGGATTAAAAAATTAAATTAAAGTTTAAACCATTAAAGAATGTAATGCTACTGGCTAGTATGCTGTTGGCGCCTTTTTTCGTGGCACGTATCATCCTTGGCTCATCAGTCTCGGTGACATCCTTGGCGCTCAATGCATCGACCCGCATGTTCAGCTCGTCGTATGTAGCTTTGAGCTTTCTGATCTCTGCCTGGAAAAAGAACATTCATCCACAGCCTCTCCTCGCTCCTTCTCGAGTCTCGCGATCATTGTGTTTTGCCTTTGCATCTCTCCTTTGCTATACTCAAGCTCGGAAGTCAGCTTGCAGATCTGTGTTTCTCCCAAATTAACCCTTTGCCTCCAATACGAGACTTGGGAGCTGAATGCGAACATTTGGCGATGGCATAATGCAATTAGATGCTCGTTCTCCCTCAGAGACTTCTTCTGCTCTTCGATCTCGCCGCGGTACTGCTCTAAAAGCAAATCGTTCAGCTCCTTCTTAAATACCTCTCGATCAATTTCTTTATTGCGCTCTATAACCTCGTCTTTATATTGATCGAGAACTAGGTCTCCAAGCTCTCTTTGGAACCTTTCGTGTTCGAGTTGCGCATAAATTTGGGACTTTTCAGTTGACATCCTTCCCACATCTTTAGCTAGTTTATTGTAGTTCTCTTGTAACTGCTGCCGTTCTCTACGCATCTTGGCGTTCTCTCGCTGAGCTTGGTCGAGTTGACGCCGCAAAGATCTTTGGTTCTTCGTAAGGGAATCATTTTTCTGGAGTATTTGGCTGAAGCGGTTTTTGAGCGCGTGATATGCATTTGCCATGCATGATACGTAAGCATCATTAGCTGAGCTTGCAACTGGTTGCGATTTACTTGGTGACGCCTAGGTTTGTTAGATGGCATTGTCAGCAAAAGGTAGACAGGCTTACTGAGGGCATATTGTTATTGAACAAACTTAAGAATAGCAAACCTGAAAACATATACTGGTGATAAGCACTCCTTCAATTTAAGTATATTGGATAGTCTCGCAGAGGTGCTGGAATGGACATCATACAAGACTAGCCCAGAACCAGACACCCTGGCTCCGCTCGGCAGGTGATTCAGAAGCAGATACCCTGGTCAAATGCCTCAAGGGCGGATGCCTCAGAGTGAGGGCAGGGTTATATACATCATCACCCGGAAGTAGTACTGACGAACTCTACATCTCTAAACTTGGTCATTTTACATCAATAGAGATGGAATTTCTTGAGACGCCAGGGAAGGGTTATAAAAAGCCGTCAGTTGTAGATGATGCAGAGAACCAAAAGGATCGCCAAAAACCCAATTTACAGAAAACTCCTTATGGTGGCGCTTTGACACGTTTCGATCATGGTCTTCAGAGATCGTTTGTAGCAGCACGTCCAGTCATTGTGGGCTCTTGGCTTAAGGATGAGTTGAAGAACGCGACACTGGACAATTTGGAAAACTACCGCAAAATACTCAGCTCGGAAACGCAGATTAAACGAATCGCCCAGACAATCCACAACAAGCACATATCTGGAAAGAGGCATGCGCAAGACTTCATTGCTGATGAACTTCGAAAAAGCCAGGATGCTATTGACTTTTTCGTCGATTATGCGCTGGATGAACGCATTCAAGAGATGGAATATCCGAAAAGAGTGGCACGCGAAGAAGTAGAGCGTATTCTGAAGGTCCAGCGAGATGAAGGCGACGAATATGAAATATTGGGCATCAACAAGGAGGTAACACACTCTGAACTTAAGCATCGGCAACGAAAGCTCTGTTTTCTCGTACACCCAGATAGAAATGATGAGCCGGGCTCGGACGATTGCGCCAAATGTGAGTGCCGCTGGCCAGATATCTTGTCTATATACTAAGGAGTGCGATAGTGGTCAATAGTGCTGCCGACACATTACTCGCGAAGAATCAAAAGTCGTACAAGCCCCCAGCAAGTACTCCGTATGATGAAGAATATCGGGGCATGTTTGCACCCGGTGCATTCGGGTCAGAACCTGAGGATGATGATACCGAAGACGATGGTGAAGAGATACCGGATATTCCTGAAGTAATTAAGAGACAGCACGGCAAGATGGAGAATTCGATCAAGGAATACTTCTCGATGTCCGAAGCTGATCATCACGACATACCGGAAAGAATTAGGAAAGGCAACAACAAGATCATGAGGCTCAACGCGGAGGCCAAAATCAACCCGGTTGAATTATACAGGGTAGACCAAGATGTTTTGGAGTCCTTGAAAAATGAGCAATTGAGAATTATTGCAATCCAGGAAAACGAAGGTGCTACAAAAGCTAAAGAGCAGCTCGCGGTATTCGAGAAACAATGTGAGAAGACTTGTGGGCAGCCCAAATTCCAATGGCCGACACATTGGGCAGAAATCATGGCAGAAGCTGTTCGCGGAAAGCTGGTCGAAATGAACAAAATCAACCGCCAGTCCGGTGGCCAAGAAGACGTACCAATGTCCGATGCGGGTAGTGTTTCCCCCACTACCGAGGTTTCGGGGTTAGATGGTGGAACCAAACAGCTTGGTCCTGGCTACACCAGCCTCGGAGACAGAATCCTAGGCTATCGACCAATTAGAAAGTATAACCGCTATGATGATATGGTTGTCACTAGTAGTGTTACCTACTTTGTGGAGAGCCCAGGATCACCGATTTTCAGAGTTCTGTCAGGGGCAAATATTGGACACGCCGCACTGGCATACGATCGCTTACCAGTCAGTGAGAAAAACGATGTCGAGACGCACATCCGAAGTGTTTCTGATGGTTCGATCAACCTCGGGAATTACGATAAGATACTGGCTATAGGCGCCAAAGACTCGGGTTATGAGAATACCCATCGTTATCCGGACACTTGGGTGCATATCGCTGTGAAGGATGACGATGATCCTTCAAAGGCTAAAATCATCCATAGAACAGCGTTTCGGGGTTTGGTAGGTTCCCGTGATGCCGATAAGTTTATAGATTCATTTTATGTCAAGAACGGTATCGAGCCACCGTGGGCCACGACACCCTATCCGGACCCCGAAAACAGGGTTCTTTACGATCCGCATGCTTTTCCAGCCCCCAGGCAAAGAGCATGGGAATCTCCCGCTAGGCGGCCCCGTGGCATTCCGCCTTTGCGTCGCGACATCGGGTTAATCACATATGACGGGGACGACCCAAGGCCAAGTCTTGCGACGAGATCATACCATGAGAATCCCGATCTTAGGATGCAGAGCGGAGGCAAAATTAGGGGACCAAATCATCCTACAAATCTCGTGACAAGGTCCCATCCGTCCGAACTTGAACCCAGAATGCACAGCATGCAAAATGGGGTTGACGATAGACTGATTCGCGCCATTGAGGAGCTTATGTTAGTGTCGAAGAGACAAGATCAACGCTTGGAGCTGATGGAATCTGCGATTGCAAGGATCCCCTGGGACGAGTCAAATACATAGAACTGATGGATTAAGGAACAGGGCTGGACCCTGATGGGTTTGCGTTTACAGAATGCTAAAAGAAATCATGTATCATGATGAATCTTTTACTAAACCTTCTTTGAACCAGTTATGTGATAAATGTAGTAGACATAGTAATATGAAATAGATGATTTGACTATAACGATAACTATCTAAGGGGTATGGTCCTGCCACTAAACTAAAAGAAAGAAAACGCATTCCATCACAACCAAACTGACGAGAGAAGCGCAAGTTGCTTGGCGCACGGTGACTGCATTGGATAATACGGGAGCACTGGGCCTTGGAGTTGGTGTAGCTCTTGTAGAGCTATTCAAGCCTGGGTGGCCGGTAGTCGGGATGAGAGGGAAAGGAACAGGAAATGAAGTTGGCATAGGCGCCAAATCCTGGCTTAGAGGAGTGGTAGATTTGCTTGTCTGGCATGTCGCGGTTGATGTCCACGGCGTACCACTGTTTGTCGTAACTGAAATAGAGGGTGTCTCACATTCTTGGCTGGGCGACTTGAATTCGATTACACCAGTACCGACTAAGCCGCCCGCTTCGATTGTTAGATCCACAACTTCTCTCGGTGCCAGTTGAGCTCGGGTATCTTGGGAAAGTGCAAGAACAAGAAAGCTGGGAAGGAATAACATAGTGACTTATCCCACCGAGAGTCGGGTAGCCAAAGACAGAATATATATTCGACGGACAGGAAAAGCTCCTGTAGGACCTAATATGCGTCGTGCTGGATCATTGCTGGGATCTGGTTTTGGCTCTTTAATAATGAAGGGGTACGAAACCTGCACCTCAACTTGATTCGTATGTGCGATCCAGAAAAGGTGCTTAGCTCAGCATCTTAGTCTAGGTATAAAGTTACAAGGATCTGCCATCAACTGCTCCTTTCATCTTATTAACTATTCTCAGATCTCTTTTGCCTTCTAGTGTCTTTGTCATTATTAGCCCTTGGTATAATAAATATTATGCCTCGAACAACGCTAAAGGGGAGTGATAAGAGGCCCATGGAACGAACTACGAAAGACCTTCTTAACGCAGCATCAAAGAGAAAGCTCTCTACATCGCCCCAAGAGCAATCGCCATGCGCAAAAAGTCTTCGCTATAGTCAACCACCAACTAAGAGATCACCGCAGCTGGAGGGTTTAGCCAATACGCAACGTTACATCAACCATTTGAAAATTCAACCTAATAAAGGATTGGATAATAAGAACAAGAACGCCTTTAATGGAACACCTGATCTTAAGGCTGGGAATATTTATGCAATATATCATGCGCAGTCTTCACGTTGGCTTGCAGCGCTTCTGCTTCCTCTCAATGGCTTACATCGAGTTGGTATCTCTGAGACTTTTGACAGTCTGGGTCTGTCTCACAACGCTCCAAGTTGTGTGACTTATGACCTGGATTCGAGCAAGTTCGAGTGGCGAGGCGGGTTTGAGGACGACGAGCCACTTTCACATCGGCGCAAGTTCCCTATTGCATACTACCTATCAGATCCCGATTCCCCAGAAAGTTTTACCGCACAATGGGTTGGAACAGAAAGTCTTTGGGACTTGAGAAGTTATGGTTTAAGTCTCGGTACAGTCTACCTGCTGTTCACCTTCATGTATGAATGATTAACCCAGGTGCATAGGTGAACAGAGCGAACCTCAGGCGGTCGCTGCTAGACCTGCATCTAGAAGCACAACAGTGAGCCTCCCCACAACCAGCCCTAGGGTTACATCAACAGCTAGCAAGTTGCCTCCCGATGGAACTCAAATGATTCGAGTTTCGCCACATTCTATAACTGCTGGGGAGAGGATCTCGGTTCAGTGCAAACTTCCAGACAGAGCACCTGAGGTTCTGAGGTCGCTAGAACAATCAGCCCAGGGATCAGCAACTGTCGACAAGCTCAGGAAGCGAATGGTTATTCCTAACAGCTCTTCGGTAATCAGAGGCATATATGCAGGCGTAGATACACAGCAGATCCCTGATGGTACGAAGTTGCCAGGAATACTGCAGGTTGCCTCTCGATGGCCAGTTCCTCTCTCAGATCGTGTCCTACGCCAGCTTGCAACAAGGTCACTCAGTAAGGTTTCGTCGGGTCCTGAAGACTTCACGATTCCCGGGCCCGAGGAAACCTACTACTGCCCTCTATGTACTAATAAAAAGAGGTTTCAGCGAGTTTCGATTTTCTTTAATCATTTATCCAAAATTCATCAGTAGATGTTATAAGGAAATGCAGGGACACCTGACAATAGGGTAGGGAAGTGCACGCAGAAGGCGACTTAGTAGAGGCTATACGAATTTAAATACAAATTCTACTTAGCTTTATCAGTTTTTCTATCTTTCAAATCACAAATTTCTCACTCAAAGTATGGTTTTGCATCCCTGCCATGTCCGCCCTCGTCCTGGATGACAGCACCATCGCGCCTAACAAGAGAATAAGTGCCTCACTCCCAAGCAGAACAGTAACCCAGAGCGCATATCTGTCGATAGACCAGGCTATCAATCCAGACATCAATTGGGCAATACCGATATCAACTAATGCTGTTTGGATCCACAGCTGATTGCTGTCCAGACGATCATGGGCTTGGAACTCGAGTAGCACTATCTGGTTGAAGAGCAAGGCGACAATGCTTGAGATTACAGCGCTACCTAGAAACCCTGTCGCCAAATCGCTGAAAATGGTTCTTTGGTGGTCTGGAATAGTGTCGAAGGACATTACTATCGCAGCTATGAGGGAAACTAATGCAGCTAGAAAGTCAAATCCTCTATAGACATGAAGAATTATGTCATGAACCACAAAATCTACTGCTATTATTAGCTCTCCTTCGGACGTTAAGCCGGTTGATACTAACAAATGGGATCCATGTTAGTAAGGAATAAAGAAGTAAGACCGTTTACCTCAATGCCAAGGTTTTACGCATATAAGGATTTCAAAAGCTCTAGCTTCTATATATTATATATTCAGGCAATTGCACCCCAAGTGCTACACCAAAGATTCGTCTTGCTTATGGGATCAAAAACATATACCCTGGTAAGACCGAAATGCGCACCCCGGTACTGCTGAATACAGGGGTGCCACTTTCGTCCAGCAATCCTACACCGTGCGACGCCAATATATAAGTAATTCACAAGTGAAACTGGTATTACTTCCTAGGCGGATACGCATCTTATACCGTGATAATGGATCGACCTGCTAGTCCGCGCCCAATCGACAGGGAGATAGCAAACGCTCATGGCGAGTCTGTTTCCCTAGATGCTACTCGGGACAAACTTGAAGCGACCAAGAATTTTGACCGACAGTCCCCTGAAGAGACCATATTAGAAAGAACACGCGAAGTGGGACGTCTCCGGGCAGAAGTCGCTTACCTGCAAGATGTCCGACGACTGGGTGAATACCTCTGTGAAGAGGTTGAATATGTCATTGACCGGCTACAACTAGCTGTTATTGCTTTCCATAAAGGACTACAACAGATCGAAGGGGGCCAGTTGGACTTGTCAAAATAGAGATCATGTCTTCTTAAGGTATATGCATTCAGATAAATTCAATAGACAGTTAAATGATTGTATCTAGCTACCTGAGCTCGATAAATAAATTTTAAAGAATTGGAAATACTTCGCCCACTGTTGTAGATATCTAGATTTCCTCTTTCGTGGGTGACGACTTGGGGCGCCTTGAGCTTGCCCAAGGACAAAAGTCTAGCTCTACCAAGTCAAGTTCGTCTCCAAGTAATGGACGAACAGTCTTGGTCACTGCTTGAGCCATGATAGGTTCCGTGCAAACTACAAATGTCAGCTTCATCAGGGCTTTTATAAGGAGGGGCATACGAGAAACTAGCATGCGGCTTCCACTCTTGCGTCTTCGCATCTCATCCCCTAGAAGGCTCTGTGGGTCCATAATGTCATAGTTCAATGTAAGTCGCTTAAGCTTCTCTCCCTTCTTCACGGATATGCCTCTCTCAGCATCTTTGGCCAGGAATCTTCCTCGTATGTATAATTGGATGTCCTGTGATAAGGTTGATATAAGTTACATTTAACGGCCGGCTTAGGGGATACTGACGTAATCGATATTCCATGACAGGATCTCGTTGATCCATTCGTTTACCCAGTACCTATATTCTGTGGAGTGTAAGTTTTGAATCAGTCTGAGCATCGTAAGCCCTACCTTCTGCTTCAATCTCCCAATACAGGACATGTCTCCTGGTTTTTGTTCTCCATTCTCTATACAAGCGTAGTTGCTCATTCATGTAGGGCAGCTGTCCTGCAATGCCAATCCCTGTAGCAAAGAGCAACACAGTCCCATATTGGTCAAGTCTGGCAGTGTTGCCGTATGGCCCTTCTACAAGGGCTGTGTATTTTTCGAAAGGAACCGCTAGGCGAAGTCGACTGGTGAAACCATGACGAGGCTGGATGATGATCACAATTACCTGTCGTCCACCATCAATTTTGTCACTTAGGTACTCCCAAGCTACTTGGAAAGGATGATACTGGAACAAGGCAAGTCGAGGAATACTTAGGAACACGAACTGACCGGCGCGGAACTTCAGAGGCCGCGGCATAGTCACCCTGACTTCTATGCCGTTCTCTCCAACCTGCTGAATAGTAGCGGTAGAGATAAGTTCGGTCGAGACGTTGATAAAAAGGAGTCTTGAAAAGAAAATCAACTTGACTAATGCAAGGATTGATATTGCGACAATAAGGTAGAGCCTAGGGATCTGGGTTATGTTCGTGGAAGGTAGGTGAAACCAGAGACTAGTAATCACTGTGACTGAAAGAACAAGGTGCAATAGCGACAAAGGCTCGTATATCCATTTCCAGAGAATTGGAATCGACATTAATAGGATTGCCCCAACAGAGCTGGCAGCCTTTATATCGTTAGTACTACTGAAGTCTCTAAGAACCAACGGCTGGCAAAAGCCAATCACTTGGTAAAGGATATGCAATACACTCACAATTAAACCGGCTTTATCTGGCCATCTTCCGAGATCAATATCGCCATGCAACCATGAGAGAATGGAGTGCAGAGAAGCTTCAAGGATGAAAACCAGGCCGATGCATTTATGCAGAGTGAGATAATTATCTGGCCGAATGGAAAGAACATGCGCGATTTGGTTAAACCGGCCACCCGCACAAAGAGGTACGAGGTTTATCAACGCAGCTCTTCCAAGTCTTCCTCTGAAGTCAGAGCCATCTTTCACATCAACGACTAGTAGGCATACGTTGGCGTTGATATAGAAAATCATCAGCAATCCGCAGTATCTTGACACTCGAAGACATCCACCAAGCCACCTGGGCAGGAGGGAAAAATAGATTTGCCGAAGAAAAAAACGACGGATATGACTGTATGCAACTTGAGCAACAGAATAGAAGAACGAAGAGATGAGCAGAAAAAGGAGAACACTTCCCATGAAAATACCATAGATATCCGTAGAATCCATAATGACAGTTAACAGCCAGGAGTTGATCATTTAGAAGACGAGCGTCTAGTAATCATGTCATAATAGATATGTCAATTGCAAAACCGGCACGTCCACCCCTGTCGACAGGCAGAGGCTAGCAACAGGTCACTAGGGGTGCTAAAACCAGACACTCCAAGGGAGGAACATAAAAGCTCGCGTATTTGCCCTCCAATGGCGATGTCGAGAAAATACTTTTATGCGAACATCCCATCTCGATAGAAATGAAAACTACTCGAAGCAAAGCTGAAGAACTTGAAGATGTTGCCTTAAAGGCTGCTCAGGTACCCCTTCCAGCTGAATCCCTATCAGACTACGAAAGAATGGTTGTGGAGTCGCATGAAGTTCCCCTTCGTTGGAACATTCTTGCTTCAATTTCCAACTGGCTTTTACTTGCAGGTTTCATTGTATTTCCTGGAACATTTACCTCCATCAGTCGGAGCAGACTTTTAGATCACAACCAGGCCGGGCGTGTCATCCAGAGTGCTGTTCGCAACGTCCCCTTGTTATACATTGGAAGTCTGTCCTGCATCATCGGTATTCTAGGTATTCTTTGGGCATGGTGGAACCTGAAGCATAATTGGTTCTGGCTTGTCTATCGAATCTTTCTGTCAGTATGTCCCACAGCTGAATAAACATGTGCTGATATATCAGAGCCCTGGACTACTTCACGCATTAATGGCCCTTTTAACCGGGCTTACGAATGTGTATACCGCACAAGAGGGTGATTGGTCTGTGGCAGCCATAGTGACAGCTAGTATTGCGGGTTTTTGTAGCCTGTTTATGGGTTTAATGCTGCTATTGTATCAATTCTGGTTCTTGCGGCTTCTTAAACAACATTAGATTCAACATCTTACTAGAAAACATATTACTTGCAATACAGCTTTCTCCTATAGATATTTAGTATTTTATACTTCAATATATTTATTTTCTGTTATAGATACTTGTGCTGTTAATATCTTAAGATGCATCTCAGTGAACTACTATAGTTTAGCTTAACAGATATTATAAGTAGCTTATGGGGAACAAATACGCAACTTTAACAGTTATTGTAGTATCATATAGCTTATCTAACTAAATATACTCTGTAAGATGAAATTTAAAGACTGGCTTCTGTTCTGCTTGTGATGGACCATAGGTCGATTCTTGATATGCAGGCAGCTCACATGGTAATGGCGCCGGGCCATCAGCAAGCTCAGCAACCTGCATAGGTCTCTTTCCAGTACTCTCTAACGACCCTGGACGGACCCTTTTCTTCTCATTTGTTGCGCCATCATCCTCGTTACTATGGTACCAGTGATGGTGGTGAACGTGAATATCTAGACCGTTGCCACTCATCAGAGCACGACAGATCGTCTTGACTGCGATAATAACACTTCGGCGCACGGGTTTACTCTTGCGTGTCATCTGGCGGACCGGTGGCTCATGAGATTTACTTGTAACTCCACTCTGTTCTTGACGGCAACGTCGACAGATGGAATGGGTGCGAGGATAACCCTGACCAGCAGGGTAACGACGATGGAACTCATCTGACCGAGGCCGTTGACAAATGCCGCAAGTATGCGTTTTTATGCCAGTGTCTGTGCCCATCTTGCTTAAAGCCGTATTTAGAATGATCTAAGTGGATTGTTCATGCTTTTATGTATTGTGGCACGGGGCTCATGGGTGCGTGTTTCGTGTCCTCGGTTACCCAGCCCTAGAGACAGCGGTGTTCAAAACAGGACGGTCTGGGCCATCCTCTTGTGTACATATTTTCAAGACTTCTCCTGCCATATTGAGTCGCAAAACGCTCTGATATGCAAATAAGATGGCCAAGTGTAACTGTAGCCATTGGTTATGGGTTTCTACTCGGGAAATTCCATCAGTCCATCATTCGGGGAGACTGCAACGTCTTACTTCTTCATTTCCAGCTGAAGGCCCATGCCCGAGCCTCAATGTTATCTTTGGCAGCCATCAGACAAGTCTTGTTAAGAAACGTCGGCAACATGCTGGTGGACTTTGCTTGGATATTGATACAGGAGCGGAAAATCAGGAGCCTTTGCTGATTGCCAATGCTACTATGCCTTTTCGTAACTCTCAAAGAAGATTTAGGTGTTGCTCATCACAGTCAGAAATCCCATTGTCGCGAGAAATTTCTGACACCCAGTTTCATGGGCTCTTGTTCTCTCGCTTACTATACCCATTTGTGGATATCTTTTGCTTCTATTCATACGGACCTTCAGACCTGACCAAGTTTGCGCGCTGGATCGCCACTTGGCCATCCCAGAATGGTCCCCTCTGGAAGCCATCATTGATGGTTCTTCTCCGTGAGAAACACTTGCTGCAGCCAGATGCTACTGCTGTAGCAGAGCGCCTCTTTACTTCAACAATCACTGCACTAACCTCTAATCCATTGGACTTCTACTTCACTGGTTTTTGGTTTCTTCCAGCCACTGATTCAAATTTTCCCGCACCGATTGAGGCTGGCTTCCATGAGCACCTCGAAGTGGTTCGCCAGCGACGCCGAGAATCCGGCCTGCTGTTGTCCGTCGAGCATACGAACGAATTGTTTGAAAGGGCTTTTGAGTCAGCAGGTACCCTGTACCAGCAACCCATCGATCTCATTCGCAGTGCTCGACGCGATATTCCAGTTTCAACTGAGCTAGCAGACCATCTCGTCCAGTTCATGAGTCATATACCCTTACCGGAAGATCTCATCTCCTTCGCTTCTCCCATAATTGCGTCTAGTTTAGTTTGTGACCATTATCTTCCTGATATGCATTGTAAGTTCGTGGAAACTATTTAAGAACTCATGCTAAATCTTATAGTGTTCAATCCTCAAGATGTCTTTCAAAGCTTATATAGAGATATCTGTGTGGAGGCATGCAAACAGGCGACCGCCGTCAATCTAAATGAAGAATATCTGTTGCCAAGCGGTCTTTTGACCTCAATTGTGCGCGAATTCTCCCACTTGTTCAACCGCGTCAACCAAGGCGAGTCGCCAAAATACATACACAAATCTGTGCTGATTGGTCACTCGGATCACTGGACCAACATCAAAACCTACCGAACTTGTCTCTCCTGTCTTACACGGATTCCGGAGCACAAGTTATTTTGTGGCCATTGGATCTGCAAAAATTGCGTTCAGATGTTTGGCGTATCGGAACCAGCTGACCCTTATCTCTTTTCCCTAAAGAATTGTTTGCTTGATGGCGATGTTGTAGACTTGGTGGTACGTGTTCGGCCGCCTACAGCAGGCCACTCAATATTATGTATTGATGGGGGGTGTTCGTGGAGTAATACCTCCTGCCATCCTAGGTCAGGTCGAACAGCAGCTTGATCTCCCTATACCAATACAAGAGTTCTTCACACTGGCATACGGTGTAAGCGCAGGTATGTTTTCGTATCCGAGAGACACCAGCGAGCACTAACTGGCTGCCACTAGGAGGTTTAATAGTACTCGCGATGTTCGCCAATGGTTGGTCGGTGGAACGGTGTGGTGTTGAATTTCAGAAGCTGGCGAAACTTGCTTTCCGGCCTCCATCAACAGCATCTGTACCTGGCGCAAACTGGATTCGGGCCATTCTTTGCGACTCATTGTACTCCGAAAATGACATTGAGATCGCGCTCAAGAGCGTCTTTGGTGAAAAGGCCCTTACTGAAGTGGCGTATGCGCAGAGAATAGGAGCCAGAATTGGCATTCCGGCAGCAACTATCAAACAGCCTTCTTCTCTATGCCTTTTCACAAACTACAACAGCTCAATGCAAGAGACACGAGGCTACACGGTTCTGACAGCGGCGGAAAATATCAAGACGTGGGAAGTGTAAGTCGTGGTTAGCCTCGAAAGCTACAAGAAGTACTGACTAATTCTTTTGTAGAGGAAGATGTGCCTCAGCTGCACTTTTGTTAGTGCTGTGCGAACATTTGAGGGCTACGCTGAATCTAACTTAGTTTTTAGTTACTACCGGGCCAAATATCTTGCCGGTCTCGGGACATTTCAGGACGCAGGGATTTTAGCAAACAACCCCCTTTCGATCGCGTTAGCGGAGTTTGCAGCGACGAATGACAACGGGGAGCCAGACCTCGTCTTGAACGTAGGGACCGGAACATCACCAAACGCTCCCTTAAGAGACGAAGAGCCAAAGTTTTTCACTGACAGCTGGATGGTGCGGCTCAAACGCGCGTTCATGTCTCAAATGCAAGGACGAAGGAATTGGGACGATATCACAAGTATCGATATTAACGTCGGTAGGAACTGTCGCAGGTGCAGGCTGGACCTCACTATCGCAGATACTCCCGCTATTGACGACACTACATCAATGCCTGTACTCATATCCATGGTTTACCGAGACGATAGACTGCTCAGAGCTGTGCCAAAAATTGCTTGCCGCCTATTCGCAACTCTATTCTACTTTGAGTTGACCGCTTTGCCTCAGAAGAGAGGGTCTAACTTCTATGTCAAGGGTAGCATACTCTGCACTCGAAAAGGTAGGGACGCAGCAATACCAAAGGTAGCCAACAAGCTTCGCCGGTCAAAAGTATATGTCAACGGAAAACCATGTCGATTGACAATAGAAACGGACGAGCATGGCAATATTCAACAGCACCTTGAATTTATGACTGGTCAATCCCTGCTGATCGAACTGAAGGAGGAGGGTAGCTTTCGCGCCTTTCCAATCAGTGGATCACCATACGATATCACGGATCTTATTAAGAAAGGATCTACAACTGCTGTTTTCGGGATGCGAACCCACAAAAAGAGAGTGCGGGAACTCACTTGTAGTCGACCTTCTAAGCGAAGGAGACTTTGTAGGGCGTGTTTGTCTTCTTAGTGGAGGGAGGGAAAATGGTGTGAGGATAGTGTAGATATATTTACGTGGTCTTATCATGCTAAGTTCTGTTACTAATATCTTTCATCTGTGCTGTTGTTCCTGAGAATGACAAGAGGTCGAGATATCTGGCATTGTAGGGCTAAGAAACTTTCTCGGATTTTCTTTAAGGAGGGCACTCGACGTTGAGCTGCTCAAAACGCTGCTGAAGTCGCTCGACAAAGTCTTGGCCTTCTGGCCGAGTGGATATCCCAGGTCGATCTGGGGAGTTAGTCAAGCGACCTGGGGTCTACGATACCTAGATTAGCTAATGCTAGGAACCTACTCGATTGTACCTACCGTGACCCAGCCGTGATCAGGTGAAAATGTGAAAGTTTGGTTTTGTAAGGTCTTCCTATCTTGCATGATGACGGTAATATTGACACCGAAAATATCTGAGTACTGCTTCATTTTGTTTTTTAATGTCTGAGTGCGTCTTTTGCGCTGAGTGACCTTTGGATGAGACATTGCCGATTTAACACTAAGACCAAGGAGTATTAACTTGATGTTGGAGAGGGAATAAAGAGTCCATCTCAAAGAGTTTAAATGGTTTACGTAGGTCGGGTCAAATCCGATCCTGTGCGGGGAGTTACATCATCGCGAGCACGGAAGGTACTGGAAACGGCACCTCCACCATTCGTAAACGAACGAGTCAGTGCCTCGCAGGACGAAGTGGATGCCTTACAGGTATAACAGGCATTTAACCTCTAATTCCTTTGGTCCGCTTTACGGACTTGACGGAATACTGCGGGTTAAAGCAAGGCACGGAATCGACCTTGCAGGGATCCGCTTTTTGAACCCCTTGCATACAGAGTAATGGCATGTAGAATTGAACACGAGACTTAAGGACAAGGATCAACAACCAAAATTAATTCTTTTAAACTTTACGCGAACTATGAATACAGTTTAGCGCGCACTGGCCTCCTTTCACTCATCACCAACAGCTTCCTGCTCAGTAGAACCAATGTCGCTGCTTCCTGCCTGGACGGGCAAGGACATGATGCCGTCGTCACGGCGACCTCTGTTGTTGCCTCGCTTAGGCCTAGTCGCCCGGATTTGCTCCTTCAGACGTGAAACCTGACCCAGGAGAGTAGCGTTATGTTCGGACATCTTCCAGTACTCAACAAGAAGTTTTTCATACTCTTGCCGCCAGCTACCAACATCCTGTTGCAACTGAGTACTCATATGACGTAAGTTCATGTTATCAGTGCGCGAAAGGAGAAGCTCGCCTGCCAGTCGAGACACAAAGCAAGCTGGGTTTGACGGTTGCTGCTGCACAGGCGCCGGCTGTTGCTGCACAGGCGCCGGCTGTTGCCAAGTTCTCACTATGGAGGTTTCAGGGATGGTAACCAGTTGCTGATACTCCTATTGATGGTCAATTTGAGCGCTTCTTCTCTTCTTCTACTACAAGAAGTACTGTACCATTGCAACGTGAGTCGTGAAGGATATAAAAGGGTAGATAAGGGTGAGTTTCTGGTTGTAAAGCTGGCTCTAAACGACGCGCTGTTGTTCACCTATATATTGCTTTTCCAGATGCAATTTACAACCCATCTTCTCTGTTGGCTGAAGCAGTTGATGCTAATTCTCATCCCTGTGGTGAGCGACCAGGGTAGCAGAAATCGGCCCCGAGCTTGCCGGTCCTATTCTATCCGGTTGGTTGACATTTGAACAAGGGGGTCGATATTGAGCACGTCTTGGTGAAGCATTACCAAATTCGCATGTTCCCGATCATTTGGTACCACCAATTGAACAGGTTCGTCGTCATCCATTGCCTTATCAATCACAGAAAGTGAGAGCAGCATCACAATGAAAAATTTGGAGTCTATGAGGGGCACAGAGAATAGCTGCATGGGATCGTAATCTGTACCCATGCTCTGTTGTATCATGAACCTGTTAGCTCTGGATCACCAATTTGCTGAACCAACAGGCTCAAAACCAACAGACAACATCAAGGAGCGAAGTTGTTGGCCGTGGAAAGTTATGTCTCTGGGTTGGCCGCATGTCCCACCTTGCTTTTTGTCAAAAAGCCTCAAAAACAAATCCAGATTAATTTGCACGACTTTCTTGTCGTTGTATCTGGTTCTGCAGCTCTACAATTAGCTATGAGTTTTAGCGATAGTTCGTTCGCGCAGAGCTGCGAAGCTTTTATCTTAGCGTCTTCTAGCCCTACCTTTCTCGCAGATCCTGGCCCCACGGACTCGTCGTGGGCGACAACCACCAACGAACAATCTGCGTCTGATGGGCCTTTTGGTCCCCCTTGGACTTTACGAGGGAGGTCTTGATTTCCTGCAAGACATGTCCGACAACTTTGATCTGTCCTTCATAGATCAGCAGAATATGGGAGATACTGAGGGAGCTACACTTGGTATAGCCGATCACGTTTATGACAATCAGCTCGACGCCGAACTCGACTTCCCTCCGGGGCTGGGCGTCGGGACCTCCGGCACACTCCTGTCTGATCCTACAGTGGACCTCCCGATGGGGCTTTCTCTCTTTGAGGACAGTACCAATGAGCAGAATCAAATTAGCGACCATTTGACAGATGGGGGCGCCACGTATGTTGAGGACATACAAGAAATGTTAGTTGATTCTGATCAGTCCGAGGATCATGCCGGCCTAGCATCCCTCGAGGCTAGAATCACCGGAATTGAGACTAAGATGGAGGAACTGCAGAAGTTGCAGGCTTCACAAACTGCAAGAAACATTCAAATCAACGAGTTCATCAGAGAAATGCTGGACGGTTTACGAATGTATGGAATTGGCTCAACAAACAACTGATCTTTGGTAACTTAAGGGACTCTGGCGCTAAGTATCACCAGAACCAACTGAATCCATTTCAAAAACGGATTCATCGCACTCCTTTAAAATGCCCCAAAAGCTGGCCCAGACACTCTCTGAATTTATGTTTCGTCTCTTGAATAGGTCTGCTGTTTCAGTAGTGGTTCGAATGATATCCATGATTTCCCCAAGAAGAGCTTTGGATGCCAAGAGCCGGGCATTCTGTTTCTCAATATCTTCTTTCAATAACCCAATCTCAATTTTTAAGCTATTAACTGTCTTCGAAGTGTCTTGAGGCGCCATATTGTCTAGTATTCGCAGTATATCTCGTGCTAAGTAGCTTGAATTGTTGTCCATAGTGATATGTTTAAATATAATAAATGTAATAAAGTTAAGGAGTAAATTGAGGTGTTAGCGCTTATGCATAAAGAGAAATCAACAATAATAACAGCAGTAATATATATGCGACAATAGGATTTATTTAAACTACCTTAGAGCGCCCAAGGGGATGTCAAAACTGAACCCTGGTCTGTTAGGTATTAATGTCTTCTTATTACCTACTAGCACTAATTCAATTCTTAAGCAGGTTATTATAGGGCTATTAAACAAAACCATCATCTGTGAAATATGTCTTCTCAGTTAGCTTCCTCAAGGTCGGTGCAACCTTTGCTATCTCCTGAGAATAATCCAGTGCTGCATTCCGGAAGTATGTTTCTTGTCTTTCTGCCTTTTGCAGCTCCCTCATTAAGCACTGTTGTCTTTCATGTGCTACCTGGAGCTTCTCTTCCAGACCAACCCTGCGCTTTAACTCTTCCTGAAGCTGACTCTCTAGTAGTCTTACTCTCTGAAGAGCATAATCCTTCTGTACTTGCAATTCATTAATCTGTGATGTGACTCGAATAGTTGTTTGATGAGGTGTGCTCTATTTATGTTAGTATATATAGATGAAGCATATATAATAGGTCTTACAGCATTGCCTCTCTGACGCGGCTTATCTAATAGTGGTAGAGGGGGCCTTGTGGCTTTAAAATCCTTATTGATCCCCTGGTAGAGATCTTTATATATCTTGGTGGACTGGTCGCTGAGGTCTCTTTTAAACAAGTACTCTTTACCAGGGACAACAGACCAGCGATATGGATCTTCTCGTAGAGGTAGTAGTCTGACTTGAGAGGGCTCAAGACTGAGACTCAACCTTGAATCTGCGAGCCTTAGCCTAAACACTATCAGGGTCCCCTATAAACTCACTTATATGACTGCATAACGCCTCACAGCATTTATTCCTCCACTTTGCTCTTTCTGCATTGCTCTGCCTTCTTATAGTCGCCATCTCTAAAAAAGATGTAAAGTGAGTCATTGTCCTGTCCGAGCTACAAACCGGGCCTTTCAAGCTGCCGTCACGCTGGCTCTTATCTGGTCTTTACGGCTTGCCTAGAGCTAAAACCTGATTTTGCAAACTGATTCTTTATATGGGTCTGGTTGTGTTGATAGTTTTCAGCACCCCCTCCTTATGAGGTGCGGCTTCTATACCCCTGCACTACAGCAAGTATGGCTTGATTAGACAGAGAAAAGTACTACACAAACCTTTTACAGTCAGGCAGCCATTAGTGAGACCTCAATATAGCATGCTCTTTAGCCCTATTGCGTTATATTACGGCATCCTTAAGAGGCTGATACACCTAGAGCGGTCATTAAGGTAGTAGGTTCTCTCTGCCGGAATAAGCTCACAGCCACAAGTCTTAACTGCAAATAGCACTTCTAGCCCACAACTTAGACATGGCTATAGCATAAAGCTGATATAGTCATTGGAGTAATAAGTATGCTACTAAGTTACTAAACTGTCTTTACTATCTAAACTTGTCCTTAGCTTAAGTATCAATGCTATTAACATCAGGATCAAGACCTTCTAGTTCTATAGCCATAAAGTTATACCGACAGAGTCCCCTAGTTTGTGTATGAACTCGAGGCTGGTAGAAAGCAAAAATAAAGGTGTTCATATCGGACTCTTCACCCCAATCCTCACCATGCCACTCTGTATTTATTGGAAAATCTATTCCCTGACCTACGTAGGGATCGGTTAGAGTCACTCGGACCTTTCCGTCCCTTAGGTTGATGTACGGGATAGCGCTTGGCTCGCTGAAGGGTCTCGGACAGCCAAATATGGCTGTGAAGTATGGCATAGAGGATTCCGTCGCTTCGTCGAAAAGTATGTCCTGACTGCAGTAATTGGGAAGATAGACGAGATCGATATTTGAATCGCTAGCTCGCCATATCGTGTGCCAGGATCGCTTCTGCATTGTGTCATAGGCACAGTCGGGCCATGATAGGGGCAATGGCATGTTGTAGGACGTTGATAATGAAATTGGGTAGCAGAGTGCATTTGAACAACCCCTCCGATGTGACTATACTTCAGATAGCCCTCGTCGAACACAGGAATTTCGAAAATATCACCACTCTCGTCCATGGCAGGAATCGCATCTGTCTTCCTTAGGCTATCCTTATGCATTTTTGTAGTGAGAGCCACGAGCCACAAGCTTCTCACTTCACTGCGAGAGTGTTCTCTCCAGTACCAGAGAGGGTACTTGTAAGAGAGCTCAAGTGCCTCGAGATCCTTCCCTACAAGTAATATAGTGTGACCTTTTGACAACATCTGCTTGATCCAGCTGGCATACTCAGGGATGTCTCTGAAAACGTCGACATACCTTTTGTATGCATTATTCTCGCTGGTATAGAGAACTCCGATAAGGCCGAGTATAATCGAAGAGTCTGTAGCCGAGAGATAGGACAGTAAACAGTCCAGGATAGGGTAATAAGCCAAACACTGTGAGAAAGTCGCCATAGTCGTGCGATAGAAAGGAAAAGATCAGTTAATCTAGGATGTAAAGAAGACAAGAACCTAGGTCTATTTTGCTATATGTAAGAGCTTATAGTTCAACACACTACCCCACACAGTTCTGTCTCAGACTACACCCGTGCATACGGGATTCGCGCCCTTGTTCCAGGTGCAGGTTTTCGCACCCTTACTCCAGGTGCAGGTTTTCGCACCCTTACTCCAGGTGCAGGTTTTCGCACCCTTGCTCCAGGTGCAGGTTTCGGCATCCTTGCACATAGGTCAGGTATCACGTGTTTACGAATCAGCCTACGGGTTAATAAAGACCATTTGTCATTTTATTTTACCAATTCCTTCATGGTACCAAGATTGACAACAACCGAAAGACCACTTCCTTATGCGTTTTACTTTAACTGTCTGCCCGCAATGAAGGTTCTCAATATACAGTACTCTCTGCTTGAGTTTACCCTTCGAGCCTTTGCTCTTGTTATCGAAATGGTCTTCTTGACTCTTATCTCTCTGGGTATCCCAATTGGTATCTGGTACTTTACTTGGGATCTCGATAATGAGATTTCCCCTCTAGCCGGCAGCCTGGTTCAGCTCAGCCTGATCAAGGAGGCTAGAGCTTATCTGGGTTTTCTTTCCCTTAGCCTCCCATGGACCATTTGGCTCACACTTCCATACTGTTGTGTAAATGTCTTATTTTCACTCAAGGTCCGTCGTTGCGCTGACTTTACATTATTCTTGCTGGAAGTTCTTTCGACATGTTTTTGTGGAAGGGTTATCTCTATTATCCTAGTCTGGGTACCTGGCCTTCAATCAGCTAGTCTTTGGCGTGAGGTGATTTGGTGCCAAATACTTGTTGGTATCTTAAGTTTTGTGCTCTTTGTATTACTGGTCGGTAACTCTCTCCTCTTGTCTCTCTTGATATCCAGTAGGCCCAAGATTGCCAGGCAGATTATTGATGAAGGCCGTGAGCAGGCACAAAGGCTTATAAGGATAATGGCTATAGTAGAGGAGAAAAAGACAACAGTCTTTGTTTAAGAAGTATTTATACTTTTAATATAGGAGTAAATTACTTAATTAATTAGTTCTATTACTTTTAATTCTTATAGTAGTGCACTGAACTTATTTGGGTATAGATGGATGTCATGAGCCGCCAGTGTCATTCTGAACAGCGAAAGCATTCGCAGCAGAACCAACATCTCTTTCACCGGCCAAATCAAGCCAAGTCTAGACACAATGTTCCAATTGGCCAAAAGATCGGACTGTTGGTTGTAGCAGTGACAGATTTATCAGCACCGAAGAAATCACCTCTTTAGCAAGGGTGCAGCTTTTGACTATCTGTTGCGGGGAGACTGACGTGGAGAAATGAATAAAAACGGTACCCTGGTCCTCGAGCAGAAACGAAAGTAGCTGGAACAGCTTTTGGCCCCTGAGCACATGGCATTGATCGATCGGCAATTTGCAGGATCTAAGAGTTTGGGTGGATATATATTTATGCTAAGCGTATCCCTTCTGGTTGCGTTTATATATAGAAGAGGTTCATGTCGTTTTAAGGACCTCTTATCAGACTCAATGACTACATCTGTATTGGACCAGATCGCGATTTCAGCGCGAACGCTTACGCAACTGGTAATTGATTTTGATCCGACTCAGTGCAACGAAGCTGAATTAGGTGAGCTCATTAGACTGGGTGAGAAGCTGGAAGGAATCGGTGTCACACTACTGTCTAAAGCAGAGTCAAAATATGCCTGGGAGGCCAGTGCAGGACTACGATTCAAAGTAGCAGCTGCTACATCCAAAGTCATTGCCAAAGAAGAAGTCTTGGTACCTTCAAGCTTTCGTCGGAGTATTAAAGCAATATTCAACGGTCCTGGTAGTTCGCTGCAGTCTCAAAGCCTTTGGCAAAAGCGAGCTAAGAATTTTGAGCATCGATGCAAAAGACTTCGAAAGCTAAGCCCAAACGCAATAGTTACATGGGCGCTTACGTTCTCACCTAACTCATGGCTTGTGCATAATATGCGCAATGATATTTTCTCATGCTTGGTTACCTTTGTTGATAGTCGGCCGCCAAAGCTGTGGCCATCTAAAGTATATGATCTCCTTAAAGCTTTACAAAGGGATGCCGAGCTTTTACAGAACCCTTCTTATAGCCAGTTTATCTCAGGTAAGGATATAATAGATAGTTAAGTAACGATTAGCTAATAAGGTTTTATTATCGCAGATTTATGTACTAGTTAGTTTTATATAAATTAAAGTATATATAAGTTACTTAACTTAATATCTAAAAGCTCTTTTTAAGATCTACTATGATATGCTGTAATAAGAGTAAAGTATATAAGTGGCTTTAGTTCTTCTTTCCTCCCCTTTTTCCAGAACTTATGAATAGCTAACTCTTCCATACTTGGTTTTGAGCCTAACAGACTAAGCATGTGAACAGCTTCAGTAGACCATCGATTTGGATGTGATAGACCAATCTGAGCTTTTGGGTCCCTTTCCTTATCCATTAGCATCATTGATAGCCTACAGAAAGAGTTTAGAAACACTTTCTTATCACCTTCCACCTCGAAATCCTCAACGTTACCGATTTTAACCTCACCTGCGAGATTAATAAGAACTCCACTACATGTAATACTTTCAGGTACAAGACCTTGAGTTATAAGGTATTCTGAGCCGGATAGAACCTACCACTGGGTTTAATAATGGATGCTAATATAAAAGTAGAACAAACCTACCTGGAATAATATAGAACTTAGCTGTGCCTCTGATGGGTATTCTGGGGCTCGGCATATATGCATTAATGAGGTTTCCATCATCCCAGAGACGATATAGTAATTGTTATCTTCCTCAGAGTAAATCTCAATACTCTCAAGGACATTAGGATGGGAAATTTGACGGATGATCTGAAGCTTTTTATCGTTTAAAGTCGGCGAAGAACGAATTATGTAAAGCTTATCCCGGCTTTGTTTGCTGATAGCTATTGCAAATAGACACCAGTGCTTGACGAAGTATTCTCTTGTGTAATGCTTCCACGGAGAACCAGCCAAGACTGGAACCAGGATCGGCTTGGTGTTGGTAGTGTCTGACCCCCTTACTGGAATACGAGATGCATCCGTTGGATGCCTTCGACGAGCCAATTCTTCATCATAACGTTTTGCATGAGGATCCTTTTTTTCAGTAGACTGAAGAGACCTGAGTGGTCGCAAACCAGTGGCAGCTTCATCATCAATCAAAACGGTATGCCGGTCAAGCTTTGACATTATTAGCATATGTAATAAGGACCTGGAGGTAGAGAAATTCAATTTTCATCCAAGGTATAAGGACTTGTGGACTTTATTATCGTCTTTTAGGCCTTTATTATATAATACTCTTGTTTGCATTTAGGTTGGGGTTCCTGAATTTAGTACCCTGGTCACAATGTCACTGCTGTTTCAGGAAGTGCTGATTCCGGCACCCTTACTCTCGCTTTACGCTTATATATATCTACCGGTATAACTACTTCCTACTAAACTTAAAGGAACTGTCAAACAGATCTCCATACTAACTCTAAAATCGGCAAGACTATGTTCAGCTTTCAGACCAAGTCTAATCGCTTGTCCTCGCTTACTAGTGACATTATTGAGGAAAAAAACAAGAAGTTTAGTGGGATTGTCAAAGTTTCGATTGATGACCTTGTGTTCTCACCGGAGTTCATGCCATGTGATCAGAACATAACTACTGCAAAAGTTTCACGACTTAAGAGAATCTTCAAGACAGAAGGTTGTAATCGGAGGGACCCTTCAAACTTCATTCTAGGCACTATTTCAGCAAGTCTTCTTACGGAAGCTTTACTCCTGTCAAAGCTGACACTGGATGAACTCCGAAGCTCAGAAGGTTCGCGAATACTTTACCTCCCACGATTCCAATACATAAAGTGCGCCAATGGCAGGAGTCGAGCTGCAGCTCTGCTTGATACACCTCATCTCGGTACATGGTGGACGGTTGAACTCTATGTAGGTAAGAATTACTCATGTATGGATATCTATACAGATACTAAACCTATAGTAAGATCTGGACCCAAAAGCATTTGGAATTATTACTGAGGATTATATTAATGAGGGTGCCTTCTCCCATGGACATATATGTGAAAGGATTATCCACCATCGCTCTCGCGATCTAACAGAAGAGAAACGTTGGTGGGCTCGGCTTACGAAGAGTTTGGGAGTTATTTTAAGAAGTATACTCAAACATCCATCAATAGCACCTGCTCTCCTGGACCTGATCCTCAATATACCCGGGATGCGAGAGGGATTTGAGATTGGTACTTGGCACAAGATTATTGGCGGCAAGTGTGATGAAGTATGCCACTCCTCCTATATAAACAAAAATCTTCTAACAGCTGACTAGGAAGTTGTGCGTTATATGGAGTTCACTTTAGAATCATGGGTCAAGCTCATGGGCTCTAAGGAAGCCTTAATCAATGTTGACACTGAGGACGTTAAAGAGTTTCAGCTCCGGGTTCCTGGAGTCTCACAAGTTGATTATCGTTACCTTGCTGATTTGATCGAAGGTGGCATAGCGTTCAAAAGACTCACAATTGTGGAAGAGAGATCACAAATTCTCCATCGCATGAAAAGTATCAATTATCTCTTGCCGTCTATTTATACCCTGCAGAAGGATTTTAAATATCTTCGCTTATGTACTGATACCATGAAGCGGCTTCTGCATGGTAAAAGAAAGATACCTCTTACTGCACAGGCTCTGGCATATGATGCATTCTCATCTAAAGACCCTATAGGACCTGACGATGTGTTTTTCGAAAGGTTAAAGAGATTGTATCTATATATCATGCGGGACTTGGTGGAGCTAACAGGCGAGTGGCCTCTCTTAGAAGACGGGGAGGAGCCACCTGAGACACCCTTTCGTCATCCCAGAAATTGGCACCAGTTGGCACAAAATGCGCGCCGCCTGGGTTTCGAATCGGATGAGATAATGCGCCTAGCTGTAACAAATCCAGACGAACATGTTGCGTCCAAGGCCCTCCAAGATGCGAGACCAACAGCTTTCTACGAATATGATGAGTCTGAGACGCAAAACATCTTGAGCCGCATAGTCCATGCGTTTGAGAGTGCTCGGGCTCGAGATTTCACTGACACTGAATCAACCTTCACTACTATTGGATCTGGGGAGCCAATGGCTCGTCGTTGTGGGCGACAGTACTCTGGTGCTTACATGCGTGACCGATGGTCATTTGATCTCTCCGCATTCTCACGCCGTACGTCAGAATCGCGCGACATAACGTCGCTCTTCGTCCGGAAATCTGTCTTCCATGCCTTTTGGAGACTCAATGAGGACAGGGACGGAGACGAACCTATGTTGCATCCTGAAGGTTCATCACCTGGTCCGCAAACCAGGGAATCAGACCAGCCGCTAGAAGCACCTGCCACATCTGAATCTACTGAGAGCGCTGGAAGAGATAACGACAACCAAAGAGAAGTGGAGGGTAGGCATTCTCCAAAACAAAGGCATAAGACGAAACATTTTGCGCCAAATCGAAAGGTGATAAGAAGAAACTCGAGCAGGAATAAAGAAACTCGGAAGAGGGAAAAACAGCAACTTCTTTGGAATGTTATGAGGCAGGTAAGATCAAATGGCTCATTATCTCAGCAGCTTTCGTCGGCGCAGCCAAATGCAACATCCCAGCAAGAGTCAATGAATCGAGAGAACAACAGCTCTCAGTTTCAAACTGACTTGGACTATGAAATGTCAGAACCGCCAAGGCAAGAAAGTCTCTGTCTTTCTGAGTCTGGGATGAGATTAGTTCGTCCAATGAGGGAAGATGAAATAAAGGTCTTACAATGGACTGAGTCTCACTGGACAGCTACATCTTGGTGTCGCTCATCGCTATCTCATCAAATCGATGAATTGGTGGCTGAAAACGGCAGTCTTGTCTTTTATCTACCTGACGGACGGACTATCAGTCAACACGAGTTGCATGAGCATGAGATAATATGTGTTGTTCCGTATAATGTTACTCTACGCCAAGATGCTTTTCCTGCAGAAGAGGAGATATAAGGATTTTAGCAATATATAGCTCTAGTTATCTATTTTCTCAACTACCTCTAAAGTTCATATGTTGTTAGTGGTAATTCAGATATAGATGCATTTGTTTGCTGCTGAAAGACTTTATATATAGAACTTAAATATCTTAAAGTCCTTGAGAAAAGTTTATAGTTGCTTATATAGAGAAGAGATTCGTAAAGGAGGTGGCGACTTATAAAGATAGAATATAAAACCTATATCTTAATATTAGTCTTTTAATAAAAGAAGGTAAGGTATACTTACAAGTAGCTTATTTACTTGCGATTTAATTAATAGAAGAATAGACATACTTGCAATAAAGCAAATAAGATCCAAGATAGCAGAGGTGATTCCTCGTACATTTCTTGTAAAAGGAGCCAAATGAAGGTCTTCTTCCCGTGTTTGAATATGCTTGTAAAAATAGAAACCGTATTGCCCCAGCCTTGAAAGCCAGTATAGATCATTAGAGGTAAGTGAGCAAATGACAAATATATCTTCTGCCTTATAGAATATCCCAAAGCAAAGAAGGATACCATAGCTAAGCCATACTGATAGTACTGCAATCGGTGGAAGGAAATATTTTATATTAGTAGCAGCCATATATAGGTCCTGAAGGAGTGTTAATAGAAATAAATAATATAGAATTATATCATACTTGTTTTCCGGCTGATGATAGAAGATCAATTGTTAGAATAATTGAAAATATTAATTCATCTTTAACATAGTCGAAAAGTCCGATAATAGCTGTTATAAGGGTTACTGCTGACAGGATTGCAGCAACAGTCAGGCAGGTCGACTTGTGGATTTGTATTAATGACCGTGAGGCTTCGGGATTTGAACGCAATTGCCAAACATTGTGTATAAAAGGGCAGTACTCAGCACACTTATCATGAGTAATACTCTTAGAGGAGTATACTGAGATGCAGTCAGACCCATGATAGGCAAGGTGAGATGGTATTGATGGAGGGCTTTGGAAGTAACTTTTAGATGGAAGAAAATGGGATTGTGCTGTTCACAGGAGGTGCGTTGGTAAACGACTGTGCCTAGAGGTAAGTATCTTACTGGGTTTGACATCACTTTAAGTATTCAACTTGAGGATTATGATTGACAAGGGTCAGGGGCCCAAACAGCCCATTATTCAAGCAATTCCATGATACCGGCTGTGCGTATGGAACAGCTATGTGTATGGAACAGCTGTGCGTATGGAACAGCTGTGCGGATGGAACAGCTGTGCGAATGGAACAGCTGTGCGAATGGAACAGTGGAGCTTTCTTGTCCAATCAGGTCTGGAACAAACTACGATAGCGCGACGCGCGGCATTACCGAGGTAATCATAACACTGCCCCACCTTGGTTTTCAATCCGCTCCACTGTTCCATCCGCACAGCTGTTCCATCCGCACAGCTTTTCCCGTACGCACGTACTCCGACTACTGACTCAAACATGGAACCTGTCCATAACCCTTTATCAACGCTTTTCTATCGTCGTCACAACGTTCAGAGAACTGCTCGTCTCATTAGCCTGAAAAGATACTCAGAACTCAAAGACTACAGCTTTCCGGATATTGTCTTCATCGCGACTTTCGGATCTGCGGTAGATGTTTCAAAATACACTCCGTCTTTGGTTCAAGCATCCCGAATTCATTGTCGGGATTTCAGCTTCTTCGAATTCTGGCAAAAATATTGCAAGGCTCTGCAAAGCCATGAGAGAACGTTAGCGACATATGGTATAGTTAGAACCAATTTCAATTTCCTTTCGTTCAGGCACTTACAATAAAAAGAAGGTGCTATACACCTTGCCGCAGAAGACCTCCCAAAGAATGAGATTAAATGCTGGCATGAACAGCATCAAGACAACTTGTTAAGATTGCAACGAATTGCAAAACACTCCTCTTGCCAGGAAGGTACAGTACCTCAAGCAGCTGTTACCTCGCCTAAATCCCTTTGCCCAGAAGAGAGTGATACGAGAAGGCCTGCTAAACGACGCAGGACTGAGCAAATTGATGTCCAGTTTCCCAGTTCCAGCCTTCCAGGCGAAGTCTTTCCCATGAAACTGCCGGCTCGCGACAAACTCCCTACAATTCTCAGCAAGGAACTTTTGGAAGGGCTACAAACCAGTCAAGTTTGGTTGAAAGAACATAGCCATCTATTGACAGAAACCGTTTGTTTATTCTGGCCGCCTGAACGTGCTATGGACTTTTTATAGAAATAATTGTTTCAGAGCCTGCTTCGACGGCTGTATCAGAAGCAATATCACAGTCAAACAATGCAACAAGGAAAGTGTTGGGAGCCTTTTTATACAGGGGCGTGATAGAGAGCGAATGTATTAAGAATGGTGGGGAGCTATCTGATGCGGTCAGTTCCCTTGTCTTTGGTAATGGGGATCGGGTAGTGAGGATTACACTTGGTCATGAGTGTGGTTGGCAGGCATCCAAGGTTTTCCCTTCCTGGCCCTCCACTGGGTAATTTCATTTATATTCCAACTTAAATATAGTTCCCTCCACAGCAAGATAAGTTTCTTTTGGAAGTATGATATTTTCTTGACCTGTTGCTGTAGATCTGAATGTTCCACCAATATTTATACGACCACTGCCAGCTTGCCATGACATAAGACGATCCTGTTGCGATGGCTTGAAGATCTTTTTGTCGATACTGATAAACTCGCCATTCGTTGTCTCATCGCTTGAAGAGTTTCCAGTCTGCATTCTTAATATAACAATGATTAGCTTGAGGTGCAAAGTCAGCTCTTTATCACTCACCTAATGGCAGTATTGAGAAGAGGTACCCGGATGTGTGATCAGCGTAACGTGTGTAAAGATTGTTTATGTTGATGCCTAACTGCAGTGGATCCTGTGGAGGCCCTAGAGCGGAGATTCCCGGCGAAACGAAATTATTGCTATAAAGGGGCGCACGTAGCACTTTGGTAACTAGCTGCATTGCATGCATACTTGCTACAAGAGCCCCAAAACGCGGGTCTTGATTGCTTACAAACCGCGTTAACTCCTTGCGTGCAAAAGGCCCTTTAATGTTTTTAGCCTTTGTGCAAGGCAAAGACATTATGACATTGTTAAAAGGTTTTGCACATACTAATCCATCATGGTGAATCTTTATAAGTACAATACATTCCCTTTCAGAGGATCATTCATTCCTGCCATCTTGCTAGAGTCGTCATCGATAATACGGCATCGGGATGATCTGTACCAAGCACAGTCTTGCCCAGGAAAACACATTCTTTCATCAGAGTCAGGGCAGCATCGAAGCTGCCCTGTTTCCAGTATATCAACGCCAGATTGGCCATGCTCACCAGCGTATCGGGATGTTCCTCTCCTAGCACCCTCTTCCTTATCTCCATCACATCTACCTCGAGCTCTTCTGCCTCCTTCCAGCGCCCCTGGTTCCAGTATGTCGATGCCAGGTTAGCCATACTTATAAGTGTGAAGGGATGCTCCTCTCCTAAGACCCTTATTTTTGTCTTCATTACATCCACTTCGAGCTTCTCTGCCTCCTTCCATCGCCCCTGGTTGTGATATGTTGACGCCAGGTTGGCCATACTCGTCAGTGTATCAGGATGTTCCTCTCCTACCGTCCTCTTACTTATCTCTAATACTTTCACCTCAAGCTCCTCTGCCTCCTTCCACCGCGCTTGTTTCTGATATATCGATGCCAGGTTACCCATACATGTCAGCGTATTTGGATGTTCCTCTCCCAGCACCCTCTTTCCTATCTCCATCACATCTACCTGGAGCTCTTCTGCCTCCTTCCAATGTCCTTGTTTCCGAAATGTTGATGCTAAATTATTCATGATCGCCAGCGTGTCAGGATGTTCCTCTCCTACCGTCCTCTTACTTATCTCTAATACTTTCACCTCAAGCTCCTCTGCCTCCTTCCACCGCGCTTGTTTCCGATATATCGATGCCAGGTTACCCATGCTCGTCAGCGTATGGGGATGTTCCTCTCCTAGAACCCTCTTTGTTATCTCCATCACATCTACCTCGAGCTCTTCTGCCTCCTTCCAGCGCCCCTGGTTCCAGTATGTCGATGCCAGGTTAGCCATGCTTGTCAGCGTATGGGGATGTTCCTCCCCAAGCACCCTCTTTCGTATTTCCATCACATCTACCTGGAGCTCCTCTGCCTTCTTCCAACGCCCTTGATTCAAATATGTCGATGCCAGGTTACCCATACTTGCCAGCGTATCAGGATATTCCTCTCCCAGCACCCTCTTTCGTATCTCCATTACATCTACCTCAAGCTCCTCTGCCTCCTTCCAACGCCCTTGTTTCCGATATGTCGATGCCAGGTTACCCATGCTCGTCAGCGTATGGGGATGTTCCTCTCCTAGAACCCTCTTTGTTATCTCCATCACATCTACCTGGAGCGCTTCTGCCTCCTTCCAGCGCCCCTGGTTCGAGTATGTCAATGCCAGGTTACCCATGCTCGCCAGTGTATCTGGATTTTCCTCTCTAAGAACGTCTCTCCTGAGCTCCACTGCTGCAACTTGATATTCCTCAGCCTCCTTCCAACGCGCTTCATAAAGATAATAGCCTGCCATGTTATGTAAAAGACGCGCTCTCGCCTTTTACCTGCCTTTGAAGCAGTGTCCGCATCCTTAAGTACAGCAAAAGCATGTGGAAGGTACTTCAGGCACACTTCTCGAGTCTCAAACTCGCCAAATGGGTAGGTATATGATACTGCCTCGAGAGCATGCTGTGCAAACTCGGCCATTTTGCCCTTAATCACAAGCCACTTGCGTGCCACTAGTTGTACAAGCCGGTGCATATCCCAACTCTCATCTTTGGCTTCTGATACAAAGCAGAATGCTTTGAGAGTACCTAACGCCTTCGTAATCATTACTTCTTGAGAAGACTGATCCGTGTCTGGCACCCCTTCCTTCTGCCAGTAGTGTATGATAAAATCCCTTGGAATAGCCTGGCGATCAAAAAGACTGATCAAAGAGAGAACTTTGCCTGTAAATCGATCTTGTTTCTCGATCTGCTCAAATGAAAGTATCCACGTGGCTGTGACCGCATGTGGCGTCTCTGAGTCTCGCCCTACCGTCTCAAATGGCTCACTCAGGCGGTCAACTAGAGCAACGTTGCTCTCGTCCAGGAGTCGGATATACCGACTAATCGAGATTGCATTCTCTTGGATGAATGCTGCTGCCTGTGCAAGCGCAAGAGGTAGGTTTTCCAGTCGAGTCGCGAGACCAAATATCTCGTCGTCGTGAATGTTGTTGTTTTCCAGCATGGTGCGCACTAATTGGTTCGTCTCACCACTGCTCATGTTACCGACCTCAATTGGTGGCTTCCCTTGAGCAAATCTTACGCCGACCTTCTTGTTTCTAGTCGTGACTAGGATCGATCCATGGGCACAATCGGGAATATAGTGCCCTAGTTTCTCGTTTGATGGATGTATAGCGTCTTCCTGTAGCTGAAAGAATAGCTGCGCATCGTCAGCATTATCAATCACCATGAGCCATCGACTCTTGAATCTTTTCTCCAGCCAATCCTTAACGAGTACCAACACGTCTGTCTTTGGATCATCTTGTCCAGGGATATCGCACTCTTCTACGATAGAGGCATAACTCTGCCGGAATCTTTCTCTATTGCTTGCATGGACCCAGAACACTGATATATCTGGGCACTTCTGTCGGAGCCAATAGACATAGGCAAGTGCGATTTGTGTCTTCCTGCAATACGTTAGTTTATGGATCACCATCTGCACAATGGGAGAAATACCCTACACCGCCTAAACCAAATAGGGACACCCTGGACTTTGGTTTGACGGTCACCTTGCGTAGACCATACCCAAGCTGCGCCTTCAGGGTCTCAAAGACTTCGAGTCTTCCAACAAAGTTATGATTCTGTATGTACGGCACAAGGACTGAAACTTATTTAGTATTGGCTAGGACAAAGCTAGGAGTTACGTACACCTTGCATCCGAACTTTGTACGCGACGCCGAGCCGTCAGCGCCCGTCGTGCAAGACCTTTGAGCCTCGTACAGACAATATCATATTCATGGTCATAAGGCTCAAACTTGACCATAGCGGAGTGTGTGCGAGCGATAGCGCATATATACTCGGGGCCGTCCTCCCACGAGCGACAGTGCGTAGCGGAAGACTTGGTGACTAGACATGTCTTTAGACCAAGCATCGACCAATCACCGTTTTCATCCTATTTGGAGTCAGTTTGTCAATTAAAATATGCCTGATGATAAGCGTACCTTGCGCGCGGTTGGTGACTTTTCTGTCTCATAGAAGCAGACAATCTCAGAATCACTTTCTTCGCCCAACGCAGTATGAAACGCTCGCTGTTGCATGCTGAGGATTTGAGAGTTAACATGGCTTATTGACTCGATCAAGAAGCGATTTGGCCTATCCCCAACCATGGGAATAAGCGAGCTTATATCCATGCCATCATGAGGCACTCCAAAAACATAATCCCATAGACGGCGCGAATGAGTCGTTTATCGTCTTCATGCTTCGACTTGGACAGTGATATTAGGGTCTGTTGCATGAGTTAGCACTACAGCAAGAAAATATCTCGAGCACACACCTGCTTGACTATCAATCCTCCTAAACTATGAGCAACTAGAATAACTGGTCTGGTTGTAGGGCTGTCGGCCAGTATACGCAGACTACTGTGAAAAGACGTTGCGAGGTCCTCTATGTTTTGAAAACTGTTACTGTTTGCGACGCTTGATTCATAGCCGTATATCATCACTCGCGCTATTGGGCCATCGGTATCCTTATCAACGACATCATATGGGAGAGAGTCTCGTAGCCACATATAATCACCGCCCCTCTCCTTGAACGAGCCGAAGGCGTGTCCGCCGAGCCCAGATATGGCAATGACACTACTATAGTCAGTATGCTACGCCTCGTCATTCTTATCGTACTTACTCGACTTTATGATCGTCCAGAGGTGGGATGAAGAGGGTAGTGATGCCGAAGAAGTCATGGTCAAGTACCAGGTATTGGGGGCGAGCGGGTTGGCCCCCAGGTGACTTCGGTAGTAAGACAGACCGAGTTTGGCCGGCGTGGACCGCCTGGAGATGATGGGAGAGGTTCTGGAAGGTGACGGTAGCACTTTGAGAACGACCGTGAATTTCGGTGGCCAACGACCTGACGACAGGACCAACAGAGCCCTCATGGTCGGCTAAGAAAGACTCTAAACGATTGGCATCCCACTCGAGAGGCACTCCACGAGCACGGAAAGTCCTGCCATTTTTGGGGAGTGCTGAATCAACGCGTACAGCTTCTGGTGGTTGCAATGCGTGACCGCTAACCTGGCCAGGATCAGGCGGGTCCATCATCACCGAGGTGGACCGTGCAGTTCAACCTCGAGCAAGTTATAGGGTTGTCTGGGTCGTTTGTGATGTTGGGTTCTTTCAGTATCACCGGAGTCACACGTGTTCTCATCAGAGTAACGAGAGCGGGCAAGAGATGGGGTTGAAAGGGAAAAGGAGGGGGACAGCGCGGGACAGCCAAAGTTAGTGAGCTACATCCCTGAATCTGCGGCTGAGGCAAACGGAGCAACCAACAGCATGCCCCTCTACGCGTCCTGGCCAATCAGCCTACCTCAGGCTCAAAAAGAACGGAGGGGCTGGCGACGCAGAAGCAATGGCCCGATAACCTGTACTATCGGGTCAACTGGAATGCCACATTGAGCATCCAGCCTCTGTTCAATGTTTCATCAAGGCACGGCCCGCAACGTAAGCTTTGGCCAGGACTCGCTAACTCTACCGGCGCGCGGTACGCACAGTGCGTAGCATCGTGATGCTGTGCGGGGTTTACCCCACATGGGTTATTACGCTATTGTTGTAAAGCAGGTGGATGGACACGACGCGTTCGCGTCTAGCACCGCTTTCGGTTGGAAACTAGGCGTCAGCCCTGGCAGCTTCAGTAGAGTGTCAACGATCATCCGCTTCTACCTCAGCATCATGCCCCATCTGGGTTGGTGTTAGATTCTCTGACAAGCTAGCCTTTGATCATACAATGTCCGAAACCCCGCAGGGCAATTAAGGACACAACTGCCCGGCCTCCGCACTAACGCGTTAGGATATGAGGGACAAACCCCGCTTCGGGAGTACAAATGTGTATTATCCTTCAAATGCAACCTCTGCATCCACATTCTGTACACAATGGACCAGGCAGTAAGCGAGATCAAGGTATTACAGAAAATCGCCTCAGCTGATGCTTCCAGACTGGCCGACTGGTACCGCCATTCTCGAAAGAGGATGCCCTTCTGCGCGATGTTCGACGAGTTGCCCCATTCCTGGATACAGGAAAAGACACTACCGCATATCTCCGAGCTGATCTGGAAACTCCTCGACTAGACAAGATCTATTCCTTTCTATGGCTCGCTGGCCTCCCACGGCCTGCCCGACCCCTTCATCGGCAAAACCTCCTTATGCGAACCATTTACCTCACCGAGAACCCAGACGAACATCTAGTGTGGCACGATGCGTCACTATTCATCAAGCCTATACCTACCTATCTCCTCGATTACGAATTTTGGGAACAAGAGTTGTGCAACGATGTCGCGCTCTACGAAAGCGCCTACGGCTTGCTCGTATCCTACGTTTGGCTTGTGCGACACCCAAGTGATCTACGTGTCGCTAGCAGAGCAGGCCTCCTCCCAGCCGACATAGACTGGAATGACTGGGTTGTATTTGTCACGGATCTCAACGTACGCCTGGATAGTACCATGCTGTGCAATGTAGATCGTCGTTACAGATATGGAGAACTGCGCCTCTCGCGGCTTAATACTCTCTACCGCCTCGGACTGGCTGGATTCTCGCTTCGAAATGCTGTTTACGGTTTCATGTCCGGCTCCGTACGCTACACAACCTTTTTCGAGCGTAATTTTGGTTGGATACTGGCTGTCTTTGTCTATGTCACTGTCGTCCTGTCGGCCATGCAAGTGGCACTGGCTACAGACAGATTTAGTAACAGCGCCAACTTCCAACAATTCTCTTACGGGTTGGCTCTTTTGTCTATCGCGTTCGTCTTGGCAGCAGTGGTTATTATATTGTTCGTGTGGTGGTCGCTTTTTTGGTTTCATCTGTTATCTACTATGCAGTACTGTAAGCAAGCAGCTTCACAGAGAAAACAGAGAGCTGCTGAATGAATGACGCCAGAATAAGCAATGCCCGGGATGCTATGTTATGAGTTAAAAAGTTTTCAACTGCGCATTTTATAAAATTCAGCCCCTCATACACAAGGTTCTGTGTTAGGCACACAGACCAAATTGGAAGACACCACGGCGGCTACCTGCCCCATACAGTGCCGCTTTCATTCGACCAATCAGCTTGATTGGATCTTGTTTGTTTATTGTGAGCGGTTGTTGGTTGCAAAGCCTGCCTCAGCCGCAATTTTAGGCATACCTCGGACCCCCTCTTCTTAAAATCTCACCCTCTCCTTACAGTGTGACAGTGAAATCTATTCCAGAGCAGACGCTATTATGGCCTTGAATTCAGTTCTCCTTTTAAATAGCTGGTTTGCTTAGCCCTTCTACTCCTAACCCAGTCTTTACTTAACATTGTCCAAATATGGATCTTCCGCAATACGACCAGCTCGTTTTGCTGACGCTCGTACTGGTGACGACCATTTTTGCCTACTGGCTTTATTATTCGCAAACACAGTCATCATCTGACAAGACGCACTTATCCAAACCAAAAATACGCCAGAAAACATTTCGGGTTTCTAATGTACCGTTGGATTGGAACAAGGACCGTTTACAATCACTCTTGACAGAACAAGGTGATATCACTGGACCAGCTGTTGAATCTTTGGCTGTCGACATCGACGGCCGCTGCAGTACAGGCACAGTCACTTTTCAGAACATCCTCAAACAGCACCAAAATGGCCGTTCCTGGGAGATTCCTCTTCAAAGACCGCCCGGCAGCCAGGCTGCCCGCGACAGATGCCTGGTACTCGATGATGCATTCCTTGGTATTACTCCACTCTTTGATCCGCAACCAGAAGATCACAAAGTTGAGTAAGTAGTTTGATGAGCCGTCAAATAGGATAATTAAACTGACGAAGCCAGTATAATTGCCATATCTGGTCTTGGCGGTCACGCCTTTGGGTCCTTCAAAGAGAGAGATGGAGATCACATGTGGCTACGAGACTCTCTTCCCTATGACCTCACGCGTGAGGATACACTTAATCCTATGGCACGGGTGATGGTTTATGGATATGAGTCAAGTGTCGCAAATAGCAACAGTTTCCAAAACTTGGAAGACCTAGCGACGTCATTTCACCATAGTCTACTTGCACTAGCCCATACCCCAACCACTAGACCAATTATCTTTATTGCTCACAGCTTAGGAGGGCTTATTATCAAGGAAGTAAGTTTACCAAGCCAATTGTCCTTAATATTGATAGAAAGCTAACATACATGCCAGACTCTGATAACTATGTCAAAGTCGAAAAATGAGGATGATCTGAAGCTGGCCAAGGCAGTATATGGCATTGTATTCTTTGGAGTTCCACATGATGGCATGGATATCAGCTCGCTCATCCCCATGGTAGAAAATGGGCCAAATCGGTTCCTAGTCGAATCTATCAACCGCATCAATTCACAAATTCTCAGTGTCCAACGACGAGAATTTCATACGGCGTTGGGAGGGGAAGGCGACTCTGAGATCATTTGCTTCTATGAGACAGAAGAGTCGCGAACGGCACAGAAGGTATATTGTCAACGAAAAGCCTAAAGTCTTCAAACTGATTTTACATAGGATAAACATGGCAATTGGACGATGCAAGGTCCAAGAGCATGCCTAGTAACCAAGTCTTCTGCGACACGCTGTCGCTCATGGGAAGACGGCCCTGAGCATACCTGTGCCATCGCCCGCACGCACTCTGATATGGTCAAATTTAGTCGGCAGGATCACGAATACGATAAGTCTCGGGAGAGGCTTAGAGGTCTCGCTAGGCGAGCGCTCATGGCGCAACACAGAAAACGAAGTGCTGGTGCGAAGTGTATGTATTGATTCTATTAGATTACCTTGTGAGAAACTAAGAGAGTCCAGTTGTTGTCCCATATATAAAGAATCCAGATTATGTAAACCGATCCGCGACCTGGGAAAAGCTTAAAACGCAACTTGGATTTGGTCAACGCCCAGGGGCCGCTGACGCGCGGCAGAGGGTATCATTGTTCGGTCTAGGTGGTGTTGGGTATGTCGTCCCATCCTGATAATGGCATTGCGACTTATCACTCTGCAGGAAAACACAAATTGCACTCGCCTATGTCCATTGGCTCCGTGGAGAGTTCCCAGATGTGTCAGTGTTCTGGGTTCATGCAAGCACAGAAGAGCGATTCCGCCAGAGCTATGCCTCCATTGCCGAAGAATGCGATATTCCTGGACGAAAGGATACAGAGTTAGACTTGCTTATGCTCGTGAAGGCTTGGCTGGAGAAGAAACTCAAGACCCAATGGTTTATGGTCATTGACAATGCTGATGACGCACAGCTATTCTTTCCGCTACAGCAAAACACTTCACATCAGCCAAACGAGAAACTAGGCCGCTACATTCCCGAGTGTGCCCACGGATCGATCCTAGTAACAACTAGGAACAAGAAGGCCGGCTTAAGGTTTCTTCGAGGAAAGCCACCAATTGAGGTCGGGAATATGACCAGTGATGAGTCGAGCCAGTTGATGCGCAACATACTGGAAAATGACGACATTCGCGATGACGAATTATCTGGTCTCGCGACTCGCCTAGAAAACCTACCTCTTGCGCTTACACAGGCAGCAGCATTCATCCAAGAGAATACAATCTCGATTAGTCAGTATATTCGACTCTTGGACGAGAGTAACGTTGCTCTAGTCGACCGCCTGAGCGAGCCATTTGAGACAGTAGGGCGAGACTCGGATACGCCACATACAGTCACGGCAACATGGATTATTTCATTTAAGCAGATTGAGAAACAAGATCGATTTACAGGTGAAGTTCTTTCTTTAATCAGCCTGTTTGATCGCCAGGCTATTCCAAGAGAATTCATCACATACTACTGGCAGAAGAAAACGGTGTCGGAGGTGGATAAGCCTTCTCAAGAAGCGAGAGTTACAAAGGCGTTGGGTACGCTTAAAGCATTCTGCTTCGTATCAAAAGCGAAAGATGAGAGTTTGGATATGCACCGGCTAGTACAATTGGTGGCTCATAAGTGGCTTACCATTAAGGACAAAATGGCCGAGTTTGCACAGCAAGCTCTTCAGATAGTGTCAAGTGCCTTCCCATATGGCGATTTTGAGACTCGAGAAGTGTGCCTGAAGTACCTTCCACACGCTCATGCTGTATTAAAGAATGAGTGTACTAGTTTAAGAAAGGAGAGAGCGGGTCTTTTACATTGCATGGCAGGCTATTTTGATTATGAAGGACATTGGGAAGAGGCTGAGCAGTACGGAATCGGAGCGGTGAAGCTAAGGATAGAGATTCATGGAGAGGAACATCCCCATACGCTGACAAGCATGGCTAATCTGGCATTGACATACTTACAACAAGGTCGTTGGAAGGATGCAGAAGAGCTTCAGGTGATTGTAATGGAGAAGAGTAAGAGAGTTTTTGGAGAGGAACATCCCCACACGTTGACGAGCATGGCTAACCTGGCATCAACATACTGGAAGCAGGGGCGCTTGAGGGAGGCAGAAGAGCTCGGGGTAGATGTGACGAAGATAAAAAGAGGGTGCTGGGAGAGGAGCATTTCTCCACGCTGACAAGCATGGCTAACCTGGCATCGACATACTCACAACAAGGGCGTTGGAAGGAGGCAGAAGAGCTCCAGGTAGATTTGATGGTGATAACAAAGAGGGTGCTTGGAGAGGAACATCCCGATACGCTGACGAGCATGGGTAACCTGGCATCGACATACTCACAACAAGGGCGTTGGAAGGAGGCAGAAGAGCTTCAGGTGATTGTAATGGAGAAGAGTAAGAGGGTGCTGGGAGAGGAACATCCCGGTACGCTGATGAGCATGGGTAACCTGGCATCGACATACCGGAATCAGGGACGTTGGAAGGAGGCAGCAGAGCTCGATGTAGATGTGATGAAGATAACAAAGAGGGTGCTGGGAGAGGAACATCCCGATACGCTGACGAGCATGGGTAACCTGGCATCGACATACTCACAACAAGGGCGTTGGAAGGAGGCAGAGGAGCTCGAGGTGGATGTGATGGAGATAACAAAGAGGGTGCTGGGAGAGGAACATCCCGGTACGCTGATGAGCATGGGTAACCTGGCATCGACATATTGGGGCCAGGGGCGCTGGAAGGAGGCAGAAGAGCTCAAGCTGGAAGTATTAGAGGCAAGAAAGAGAGTACTGGGGGAGGAACATCCCCATACACTGATAAGCATGGGTAACCTGGCATCGACATACTCAGATCAAGGCCGATGGAAGGAAGCAGAAGAGCTCAAGCTGGAAGTATTAGAGGCAAGAAAGAGAGTACTGGGGGAGGAACATCCCCATACACTGATAAGCATGGGTAACCTGGCATCGACATACTCAGATCAAGGCCGATGGAAGGAAGCAGAAGAGCTCAAGCTGGAAGTATTAGAGGCAAGAAAGAGAGTACTGGGGGAGGAACATCCCCATACACTGATAAGCATGGGTAACCTGGCATCGACATACTCAGATCAAGGCCGATGGAAGGAAGCAGAGGAGCTCGAGGTAGATGTGATGGAGATAACAAAGAGGGTGCTGGGAGAGGAGCATCCCCATACGCTGACGAGCATGGGTAACCTGGCATCGACATACTCACAACAAGGGCGTTGGAAGGATGCAGAAGAGCTTCAGGTGATTGTGATGGAGAAGAGTAAGAGAGTTTTGGGAGAGGAACATCCCTCCACGCGCTGACGAGAATGAACAATCTAGCTTCTATCTAGGAAAGGCAATGGCCAGGAATGCAAGCTAGTACCGAGCTGGTATGGCGTTATTCGGTCAAGAACGCAGGAGTCACGATTACTTGGACGATGAAGAGTAGACAGAACTGCGCTGGAATTTAGCTTCGTATCGATAGGCGAAAAAAAAGTATGAGGAGACAGAGCAAGTCCACGGACGGGCCGCGAAAGCGGGAGAGAATATGCAACAATCATGCGGGATAAACTCAAATGAAGATCAAATCATAGCTTTGAACGTAGACGCCACAGCATTATTTATTTTCTTCCTCTCGAACGGGCAGAAACTAACAAAGGTATCGTCATGGATATTTAGATTTGTTATTGAAAGTTCAGGTAGCTTAGGCCTTATATCGATATTGTTTGCTCTCTAGAAACCCCATGATTCACGTGGCGCCAAAGTTGAAGACTAGCATCACTGTGAGTAAGCAAGAGTCATCGACATTCTCATGACAAGCCATGGTACTTACTCATGGATTATTCCAAATCGTCTAGGATAAACTCTCATTAACATTGTCTTCATTTTACTAGAAACGGGGTCTTCTAGCATAAGACCTAGATGCTTATCCTCATAACGTACCAAAAGTCGATGATGCTACGATATGACCCCTTTCCTACCTTACGATGGATCAAGGCCGTACATTGAATACCGCATTGTGGGATTAAAAGCGTATAAACCCTCAATCTCTCTACCTTGATCACGAAGAGGTCATTCTACCTCAATTTCCCAATGATAACAAGCGCCTTGTACAACAGATAAGATGTTAGACAAAGGCCAAAATATCAGCTTCAGATCCAGAAGTTCTCTACCTTTGCACAAAGATATAAAACATTCGCAGGACGAGCCTGATATCCAGCAATCAAAGGTGAGTTTGATATGCATGTTGAATATAGAAACAGCCGAGTAACGCTAGAGGTCTTAGGGTCTAGTTACACTTCCGACGCAGGATTTGAGAGAACTCATTCGTCTTCAGGCTATCGCTATCTCCGCGCTCGAGAAATCTACGAGATTACTAGCAGAATCTATTGTCCTTCTACGAAATCACACCCGGGAAGATCAAGATAATCCAACTATATCAACTCAACAGGAGGCTATGCACGACGACGACCTCAAGGCTGCAGATACTATTCAGCCCAGTACAGTAGCTAGTATAGGCTCTGCTGCACATATATCTAATCTAGAAAACATCACCGCCGGTAAAGAGAGTCAACAGACGATAATACTAGAGGGCGGAGGTTCAATGAGGGCAAGGAATATTACAACGGGGGATGGGTCAGTGCAGCTCATCGGTCAGCTCTCCGATGTCACATTGCAGAAAATTGTCCGGAGCTGGAACTGAGATCCGGAAGCTAGTGTCATAGCGATATGAAGGGAATTCTGTCCCAATTTATTGGAAGCATACAAGATGACGAGGGCACAGAGACTGAAATTGGGCTACGTAAAATTTACCAGCTTCATGTTGCTTTTCACAGCCACAACATTTTCATGAGAATCAGAACGCTGCCGAGACGAAGCTAAGCTAGTCATATTCAAGGTATGAGCTGCAAAGCCAAGTGAAAGTTTTGTCGGTAGGATCAGTTGAAACTATATGATCAGTTGCGGCAAACAGATCTCAGACTTAAGTGAAGCAGAGCTCGCTAGTAGGGTAGAAACATCACGCACCGAGTTCAGTCAATCGCTACGACTAGCCGCCGATATCAACCGCCGATCATGATGAGCTTACCTTCTTTGAGCTCTCTTACTGGCTTAGACAATATCGTACCGGCCTTGTACTGGGCGTTTCGTGAAGCCTCGAGTTTAGAGTAGGGAGAAGAGCCAGCATTTGTCGCAAGTACAGAATGGCAGCGCTATCAAGAATGTAGATATCAGCGCAAAAAAATAGACAAAGCTAAACTCTGAACAGGGCGGCAAAGGTGGTCTGAGATTTCGATATGACCCAGAGACGCCTCGTGAACACTCATCGAAACTTAAGAACGTGGCTCATATCACAAAACCGAATGCCTCTAGCATAGCACTCCATACACAAGCAGAACCCCCTATCACAAACACTACAAGAATAGCGGCAACCTCCATGGATGCTCAGCGTACAGGTGTCACACCAAGGGGCTTCGCGATCAAACGGAGTAGAGGTTCGCAACCGTGATATCAGTCTTGTTATCGAGAAGCAGCTTGGCCACCTCGACGTGTCCATTCAGTGATGCCGTAATGACTGGCGTCCATCCTTCATTATCCGCAGCCGTGATATTGGCTCTGTTCTGAACCATTAGTTTAACAACTTCTATGAACCCCTTTGTGCAAGCAATGCCAAGGGGTGACCTTCCCAGACTGCTCGTCTCATTTACGTTTTGTCCAGTGATGAGGGAAATAGCCACATCCTTCAAGCCTATCTCTACTGCATAGTACAAGGGGCCAGGTGGAACAGTCTCGGCATCTTCGTCCCGCAGTTTTGGATCCTCTGAGTCGATCAATGTCCTCCAGGATTCCCAAGTGGAGTTATCTCTACTCAAAAATCTCATACAAAGCATTAGGATTACTGGGTCGCTGCACAGCCCAGAGGTGACATGCTGATGCCAGGCCGTTGCCGCATATCTCCTAAACGACACGCCGAGAGGATGTGGAGAATCATGTAGAGCGCCATCTCAAACTTGGCGCAAACTGACATACTGAAGGCAAGCCTTGGCAAGCACGGTGTTCTGGATCTTCTCATGAGGGGTTTGCAAGCGATCATTGTGTAGAATCCAGCCTGGCATTGGGAGATGATAAAGAAGGTACTGTTTGACGGGAAAGTGCGGTAAATGTACTATCCGTTGGCCTGCAGAAGGATTGCTAGGGCCATTCCTGACCTCTACAAGAGGGCCGCGAGGGCCGCAGAGACCAACTATTTCGGTATTGACGTAGTGATCATCCACCTCATCTGGAAGATCTTCCAACAACAGGTCTTCGGATTCGATGATAAGGACGGCTTCGGTAATCTCGCAAACAGTCAGAGGTCGTGATGCGAAGGCAGTCCAGCGTAGGAGGGCGAAGGCTCGCTTCTTTTCCCATTCTTTCAACTGCATGATCCTGGACCAGTTGTGGTCGTAAAGATCGTTAAGCCCGGTCGGAGTGTCTTTGATGGCATGTTGAAGTTGCTTCTTGTTCATCCCTGCCCTAAGAGAGTCCTCTTGTATCTTTAGCCAGAGGAACTGGCCTTGGCATCGATCGGTCATTGTTTCGGAAATGGTTGACCGAACGTCATCGGTTTTATTGGGGAGCTTCCTGTTGACGATGTCCCGGGAGAAGACAGCAGTATCGGATCGGACGTCTTCGGGCATGATCTTGTACTCGTCAAAACTCTCAGGCGCGTCTTCAATAAGAGCCTGTCGGATCTCGGGCTCGTCGCGACTGACAAAAAGGACTCGGGCATGCGTGCCGACAAATAGGGGTCTTTGCGGCTTTCGAGATCGGATGTGAACAAGAAATGCGCGACAGGCGTGTCGAGGGTAGGCCAAGGTTGTTCAACCACCGGCGTGCCGGGAGTACGCGAGATATTTTGAATGATCTGAGCACAGAGAATCGTCTTCCCAAACCCCGCAGGCCCGTGGACCCACAGTAGCTTTGGCCCGGCGGGAAACTCCGCCTCGAGCCAGTGCTGAAACACGGGTCGGTCGAGGATCCAGTTGCACATACCAGGCAGTCTTTTCTGGAGGGAGTCGCGGTACCGTTCATTTGGAGAACCGTCAAGCCAGAAGTGGAGCTCGCGCCGCATCTCGGCTCCGAGGACGTTAGCTTAAGCTTCGGAAGTAGCGATGCCACCTTACCTCTATTCTCACCTTCGATCCGAGCCAGGATCTGCTGTATATTCTTAGTCCCTAGTATCGGTCAGACAACAAGTCTCTTTCAATTTGGTCAATTTCATGCCTTGTGCAAACGCGTCGATGGGCCCCTGGATCTGGCTTATCCATTAGCCGCATGCCCTCCCGGCTAGGCACCAGTTTATCTAGTTGATCCACCCGCTTTTCGAATATTTCAACCTTCTCAACGCGCATGCCTTTGCGCCGGATCGCCCAGGAAAGCTTATGTCGCCTCGATTCGGACATTCCAGTATAAGTCTGCTCGCCGTCGCGTCGCCCGGCCCCAGTCCGGTATAGAGGCATGTTACTCTCATCACAGATGGTCTTGATGATGATGTGTAGTAATTCCATCACCCTTTTAGACGTATTCTCGTTGTCGAGACCGGAATGGTGATGAGGTAGCAACCTGCCTTGCTCGATTCCCACGCGTAGACCCCATTGTTCGAAGAGGGTTTTGGCGACCTTGACTCTAGTGTTCAAAGTATGCGAGTCGGTTCGGAATGTCTGGTAGGTCTGCACTATGTTAACTGCTTCTAGGCAAGAGGTAAAAAGTCCAGCAAGCCCAGCGACTCCGAAAACAAGTCCAGCGGTCTCCATGATAAGTTACAGTGAGCATGAGAACATTTGGCCTGGATGAAGGGAGGCTCGCGTTTTATAACGCTCAGCCACTCATGCACAAGGCTCTCTGTTAGGCATACAGATTCCATGGATAACGTGATACGGGCTGTCATTTGTGAATTTATCCAGCCAAAGAAGCAGATTGTTGTCACTAGCCTCGACAGCAACACTCGCTCACATTTTCTTAGCATTGAATTATGGCTTAATAGTCAAATAAAATACGTGAGTTCGGTGTATTTATCACTTAGGTACTAGCTACCCTAAACCTGAATAACGTCAAGGGTGTCGGAATAGGCTTAGCTTACCTAAAAAGCGAGCATGTGCCCGCGCTAAGTACATTTTACAGCGGCCACGCTTTGAGAAGATGGAACCAATTTACGCAACAAAGTAGACTACATCCTGTGTGAAGGACTTGAAGGTATTTTAATTACATGCTTCCCGTGTGATTGAACGGAAGGAGATGGACGTCTTTCCCAGCCTTGAAAGGGTTCTTTAATGTACCGTCGGCTTTCTCCCACTGGTTCTGGTCCTGGGCGCTGAATGATCGCTTTTGCGGGGATCGTGAACGTTTGGTTGGAGGTCGGAAATCGAGTGATAGCTCGTCTGCAGACGTATCGGATTCGTACAGCGATGGCACTGCATGGGGATCTGAATTTGTAATCGGTTTTTGATCTATTACTTCGATCGTGACGCAGGATGCATCGCTTGCGAAACCTACACCCAATACGTCACTTTGTGGGGATTCGAGACTTTCGAGCCCAATTCTCTCGTTAGCTTGTGCAATCACCTGGTCCCTTTGTAGCTTGGCCCGGTCTCTTCCATTGCGATATGCAGTTGCTCCTTGGCGGAAGGTATCTGGGTCATTAGTCAAAGCAAACGCTTTGAGTTGTGTCATAGCAATGCCATGTTTCTTTCCAGGAATAGATGGCTCGATGGGATGGCTTGCATACATCTTGAGTTGTCCATCTTGGTAGGTACAGCCAATAGTGTAAGCCTTATTATCATACGTCGCAGCGTCTGCTTTATACGATCGAATAGCATCATAGCCTATTACTCCTAATGCCATATCGTATAATAGTTGTCTTTTGGCTACCGCAGCTGAACCGTCTGGTCCTTTTACTTCGAGGAAGAAGTTTGGTACGATAGGAAGATCATGTTGTGTCGAAGGGATGATACGACCGCCGAGTTCTTGACGCACTTTCTGGTCAAGTTGTTCAGGACGAGCACCATAGTATAGATCTGGGTTGCCTGGTACGAGTGTACTATCGGTCAAATGGTCAAGGTTTGTGAATGGGACTTGGCGAGCCGCACACTTTCTGTCCCCGACATTCCCTTCTATTATGGGGATAACATCGACAATAACCTGACTCTCTTTCGATGCATGCGCATCTGCCCGCTGAAAGGCGTCGAACTGATCATCTGAAAACACGGAGGGGGAAAGTGAACGTCGAGGCTGTCCCAAAGCTTGTCTGATCTCCTCCAGGTTTCCAGGTCGCGGGGGTATTCGGCCGTCGGGGTACTCATACCTGTCGGGGTAAATGTCGTGGTCGATGAGGTGTTGCTGAAAAGCTCGATCGTAGGGCCCGGTGCTCTTGGTCGTCGTGGTGTCCGACTTGACATTGCTCTTTGAAGGAGACTGCGAACCCCGGTTTCGACGACCGAGGCTCGAATGGTTCGAGCTCATCCCGAGCCGCGGGCTTGATGTGCGGTACTACCAGCGTCAGCTAAAGGGCGGCCATGTCACTGGTAATCACGTACTCCTCTCAAATCCCCCAAGTCCGGGCCACCTTCTCCTGCAGACCGCTTGATTCGTTGGAGGCACGTTGGGGAACACTGGTCTAGAAATTGATCGATGGGCTGGAACCTCTCGTTCCTCTCTGTGGGGCGTCGGGCGGAATGGGAACGTTTGCGCGCCGAGTTCTGGGCAACTCTGGCGTTTCTCCTATCTAATTCTCGCAGTGCGTTCCTCGTCAAGTGTTTCTCCGACAAATTATCCCAGAACCTTGGTGGTGGAAATGCTGGATGGTCGAGCTTCTGTTTCTTGGATGAATGGCTCGCGATGTCGGTCGGTGGCGGGGGCTTGGAATCGAGAGACGTCGACGCTTCTGGGGGCCAGACATAAATGTTCGGTCATATAGGGGGCCTTGTGTCACGACCATCCTTGAGCATTTGAGGCGTTCGGCGGATAGGTGCAGGAGATAGTCGCTTTATATCTGGCATTGTGAAATGTGAAGTGGAGAATGGCTGCGCGCTTAGTCTGGGGAGAACAGAAAGCACCAATTGTCGCGAAGGGCAGCTGCAGCCTGCCATAGGCCGCCGCGTACGCCCCACCTCAGACCAGACTGGTTAGCTCATAACCAATCATTCTTCCACTACAAATGAATGGAAGCGTTCTAGGGTATGGTAATCGACAGGGTAGATAAAAGCGCTAGACCCAGCTTTACTAATCAGCAGTCGCGGTTCTGGTTTCGTGCTTGTCAGACCCTCTCCGAGCAGAGACACGGAACCTCCATCAATTAATAAAGCTTCTGCATCCGCGGTCAATTATCGATCCTCTCCCGAACTTTGTTAGAACGGACCGCCTAGCTTCAAACCCAGAAGCAGTGCTAGCCGCATTACCATGCCGGGCATTGTGCCTAGCGCAGATATGGGCAGAGGCGCTCCACGCGGACAGCCTCGGTCGCGTTGCCTCACCCGGGCCCAAGCCAGCGAGGCTTGTTGGGTACCTGAGTAGGACGGCTTTTGGGTGGTTCGGACGCATTCACTCCAGTTGGTTCCCCGACCAGGCGAAAGGTACGCGGCCGGTACAAGAAAGATGCTAAGGGAGTGATGCGCTGTCGCGAGGCAATTTGTGATCGTGGAGGATTCACTTCTAACCGAAATGGCAGATTCATACCCTGCCCACACTGGGGGCCCAGCGTGGGCCATCCCGCTTCTCAGATCCTGGCACGCACAAACGGCGACGTCAGGGGTGGACAACATTTGAGACGTAACGTGCCGCTAGTCGAACTCGAACAGGTCCACAGAACACCCCTCACTCCGCCGCTGGCTTCTCCCCGACCGAGACTACCACCTGCAGTCCGCTCAGGACCACCGACACGATCCCGATCACGAACAGGATCGGCCCATAGAAGCGCGCAAAGCACGACTCGTACTGGCACTGGACTCTTCGGCAGTGCGACTTGCCGAGGAGCGGAGCGTAGAAATTGAGTCGCGTCAGGCGGATCTCGCCATACGCGTAACGCAGGGAGATGTCTCCGTCCGCGATGTCGCCCAAGCTCGATGTGAAGTCGCAGAACTGCTTCCAGGTGATGTCCGGCAGGACGAGGCACAGGTTGAGGTCTTGGGCGATGCGCAAGTCGGACTCATGCTTTACGAGATAGTAGTACGTCGGTAGGTAGCCCAGTGCCGCTCGGCGGATGTGCTGTTCGTGTCCTCCACCGCCGACCTCCTCCGCGCAGAGCTAGTCCTTCCAGAATGCATATGAGCCGATGTAGTACGGGAGTGGCTTGATGAAGATGCGGTCGTAGATCCACAACCAAGTGAAGCTTCGGGTCCTCCATGACGAGTATGGTGCGCCGTTTCACCAACTGCCGGCGGAGAGGCGACATGTTTCCGTTGTCCTGTTTTGACATCCACCAGAGCTTATTGGCGACCCGGTCCAGATCATCCGAGCAGATTTCTCTGGCCAGCAAGTCCCATACCATGCTTGGATCCTCCAAAGGCACGCGGCGGTGTCCCGGCACGTGCCAGGCCGGCCCGTTTAGCTCCCGCGTGAGCTGATGTTCTAAAGCGAAAGGCGGCGTCGGGGCCATTGATATTATCGTAAAGCAAAACTCTGGGTCGTCTGGATCACGACCTCGTCTGATGGTGAGGCTGAGACTAGGCAGCATTCTTATTCATGTCACGTGGATAACTGCATGCGAGATGCTGGTGATGACACCTCACAACATGAGCCCCACTTGCATTTCACCTTTTGCTGCCCATTCGAACCCAAGCAGCACTCGACCGCACCGTCTACTTCCCGCGTCGAAATCCGTCCCATACCTAGAAAGAGATGACCACTGTACCTGAATTGTTCGTGGCTATCTTTGCGACCGTCAGCGTTGTCCTGTTGGCGACGATCCTCCACCACAGGTCTCTTAGACAACCGCTGAAGCCGCCAGAGACCGAGACACTGACACGACGCGTCGATGACACCCCGGCCGAGACTTCAGCGCCAAAGACCAAAAAGAGCCTGACATTGCGCATCGATGAGATCCCGGTAGATCATGTCGATAACCTGGACCGCAACCTGAAGTCTATTTTCGACAAGATTCTGGACCTGCAGGGAGATGATAACCCTATGGTCTGTCGCTCTTTGGTGTCACATGGCAAGGACACCCTCTGTGCTACTATCTCGATCAAGACATCGTTCTCCGCAGACGATCTGTACGCTCAGCTGCGTCGAGCCAAGAATAGTTACCCATATAACTACACCTACAAATTCGAGGGAATCACGCCGCTCTATGAGGACAAGAACGGTGCAGATGTCGAGTAAGCCTGGCCGTCGCCGACCTTTCTTTCCCGTGCTGACTCCTCTAGCATCATAGCAGTACCCGGCCTCGGAAGCCACCCACTCGGCTCCTGGAAATCCCCAAATAGCGACGACGTCTGGCTACGCGACTTCCTGTCGAAAGACATACCCAATATCCGGGTGTTACTCTACGGCTATGATACCACGCTGCCAGGCAGCCTCTCGAAGCAGTCCATCGAGGACTTAGGTGGTGCCTTGCTAGAACAAATCATTGCCTATCGCGCGAGCGATGGGGTACGTGACTCACGATGCTATCTGGCTTAAACTAATACCCGAAGACCTCTCACCGTCCGATCATCTTCACTGGCCACAGCCTCGGCGGCCTGCTCATCAAAGAGGTGAGATATCCCGCCGTTATAGTGCAACATCACACTGATTGCTGCAGGCGCTTGTTCGTGCGCGCAGAAGATGCAGTAATGCAAACTCTGACCTATCCAAAGCCTCTTATGGACTTCTTTTCTTCGGCGTGCCGAACCTCGGCCTACGAAACGAACAACTGAGGACTCTTGTCCGAGGCCAACCCAACGAGGCATTGATTCACGATCTCCTCGTCGACAGCGACTCTGAGCCATCGGCCTTCCTGAAGAGACTCGCCGACCAATTTTCAGAGAGCTGCAAAGGCCACTACAGGGTCGTGACTTTTTTTGAGCGCAGGCTGAGCCCAACCCTAGAGGTTAGATATATTACAAGAAACGGTTCAGTTAACGCTGACTGATCCCATAGCTTAACCAAGACGGCAAGTGGCGCAAGACTGGTCGCCCCTCTTTGTTGGTCACAGAAAAATCGACTACCAGCACGGGCTTGGTAGCCGTCGCCGAGGAGGATAACATCGCGCTTAACACAGATCATTCCGGACTTGTTAAGTATGATTCCCGGACCCAGGGCGACTACACCATCGTTAGAGAACGACTAAGACGACTTGTCGATGAGGCGAGGCTGGAGGTTGCCAAACGATTCGCAGAGTATAGTATGTAGCTTTTAGGTATCCTGCGAATATCATCTGATTCTATAGCGCAGGCCTCTACCAACCCCTATCGGAGACAATGAAAGCCTGTCTGAAATCACTGGCTGTTGAGAATATGGACGGCAGGCAAGTCGATATCAACGATGCTGCCGAGGGCACATGCCAATGGCTTCTCAAACATAAAACTTTGATCGAATGGACCCATCAACATCGAGGCCTTCTGTGGATCAAGGGAAAACCTGGATCCGGCAAGTCAACGTTGATGAAATATGCCAAGGACGCACTTCCTCCAATTTATGGAACCAATACACTTGTATTTTCCTTCTTTTTCACGGTCGTGGCCATGAGCTACAGAGAACTCCGATTGGTCTCTTCCGATCCCTCCTGCACCAGCTGCTCAAGCGTGTCCCTGGCGCCTTATCCGACCTGATCAAATATTTTGAGGATAGACGAACAACAGAGGGCGAGCCTGGAGAGAAGTGGCAGTGGGATCTGAAGACATTGCAGGCTTTCCTCAAGTCGTCACTTCCAATAATCCTGAAGAGGTTTCCAGTCATCCCTCTTCATCGACGCACTCGATGAGTGCGGGGAACAATCAGCTGTCGGGTTGGTCGAATACTTCGAGAAATTACGTTCAAGTCTCCCGCCAACGGATTCTCGATTCGGCATCTTCTTCTCCTGTCGCCGCTACCCCATCCTAGAGCTTAACGGCGGATCAACTATATTGCTCGATACCGCAAACAACGCCGACATCACTACATACATCCAAGGCCGCTTGTCCACGTGTGATCCGGATGCCAACGTCGAAAAGCTGATATCTGACCGTGCCCAAGGCGTTTTCATGTGGGTACACTTTGTTGTGGACCGGGTCCTGCAGCTGAAGCGTGAGGGGGAGTCGAACGCCAAGATTAAGACCGAGATCAAGCTGACACCCCAGACTTTAAGTGAACTGTACCGCGGGCTTATACAGGGTATGAAGAATGGTACGGATACCTTGAAATTGATGCAATGGATCTGTTTCTCCACGAGGCCGTTGACAACGGACGAGCTCCAATGGGCTATGATAGTTGACACTGACTGCACTTACAAGTCACTCGACGAATACCAAAACTCGGATGAATTCATCGCCGACGACAAGATCGAGAGAAGAATCAACGCCCTCAGCTGCGGTCTCGTAGAGATCGTACAGTCCAGAAATGCCCGCGTAGTTCAATTCATCCATCAGTCAGTTAAGGACTTTTTTATCGAGGGTGGATTGAACGCTCTGGACAATACCACGAAAGCAACAAACCTAGTGATCCCCACTGTTCATTGCCGCCTCTCCCGTTCCTGTATCCGCTACTTCAAAATGGTAGTTCTATCTCAGCCAGGATCAGGATCACTGGGCGAGGAGGACAAGTCAAGATTCCCTTTGCTACACTATGCCACAACGTCATGGGTGTCTCATGTGAAGTTGGGTGATCCAGCCGAAGAGTTCCCGAAGGATCTTATGCATCTGCTTGGATGGGCGACAGAGCCCCTGGTTGAATCATGGGTGCGGATATACAAGGCATTGGAGCGTCACGCAGGTGATTGCCCTCCAAGTGGAAGCCATCTTGTACACATCGTAGCGAGACACGGCTTAACGAAGTTGCTATTATGCCTGCTCCTTGACACGGGCAGAGTCAACGTCAATGTAAGAGACACAGAGTATGGCCGGACACCGCTGTCGTGGGCCGCTGAAAATGGACATGAGGCCGTAGTCAAAATGCTCATCGACACTGGCAAGGTCGACGTCGATGCAAGAGACATAGCGTATGGCCGGATGCCGCTGTCTTGGGCCGCTGAAAATGGACATGAGGCCGTAGTCAAAATGCTCCTCGACACTGGCAAGGTCGACGTCGATGCAAGAGATATAGCGTATGGCCGGATGCCGCTATCGTGGGCTGCTAAGAATGGACATGAGGCCGTAGTCAAAATGCTCCTCGATACTGGCAAGGTCGACATCAATGCAAGAGACACAGAGTATGGCCGGACGCCACTGTCCTGGGCCGCCAGGAATGGACATGAGGCTGTAGTCAAGATGCTCCTCGACAAGGGCAAGGTCGACATCGGTGTGATAGACAAGAATGGCCGGACGCCGCTATCGTGGGCCGCCAGGAATGGACATGAGGCTTTAGTCAAAATGCTCATCGACACTGGCAAGGTCGACGTCGATGTAAGAGACATAGCGTATGGCCGGATGCCGCTGTCTTGGGCCGCTGAAAATGGACATGAGGCCGTAGTCAAAATGCTCCTCGACACTGGCAAGGTCGACGTCGATGCAAGAGATATAGCGTATGGCCGGATGCCGCTATCGTGGGCTGCTAAGAATGGACATGAGGCCGTAGTCAAAATGCTCCTCGATACTGGCAAGGTCGATATCAATGCAAGAGACACAGAGTATGGCCGGACGCCACTGTCCTGGGCCGCCAGGAATGGACATGAGGCTGTAGTCAAGATGCTTCTCGACAAGGGCAAGGTCGATATCGATGCAAGAGACACAGTGTATGGCCGGACGCCGCTGTCGTGGGCCGCCAGGAATGGACATAAGGCCGTAGTCAAAATGCTACTCGATACTGGCAAGGTCAACATCGATGCAAGAGACATAAAGTATGGCGGGACGCCACTATCATGGGCCGCTGAAAATGGACATGAGGCTGTAATCAAAATGCTCCTCGATACTGGCAAGGTTAATATTATTGCAAGAGACACAGAGTATGGCATGACGCCACTATCATGGGCCGCTGAGAATGGACATAAGGCTGTAGTCAAGATGCTCCTCGACACGGGCAGAGTCGATGTCGATGCAGAAGATTTCTAAGGTCCAACTGCATATCAGCTGTCTGTCTTCAATCATCATGAGCAATTTGAACATCAATTGACGGCTTGGGGGCCATTGGCGTCTTCCCACTCCTACGGTTAACAGTCTTTGTTCGTGGAGCCCTCAAGCTGAGGATAAAATATATTCATTAGCCTATCATTGAGCAACGCAGGACTAATTTATCGCCCATATCGCCTCAGCGTGAGTCGTTACAGGGAATCCTACCATGCCTAGGAAGACAAATAACGAAGACAGCATCAACTCGGAATTGGCAGGTCCTTAAGGATCTAGCTTAGAAGCACGAATTGAGTGATGAGGCGCGTCAGCTGATGCATGACGATCAATGACCCTAACGGGCATATCGAGACGACAACAATGACAATAAGAAGTCATTCAAGCTGGAAGAGCTTCGGATCCTTCCGTCGCTATTTCTTTCCTCTGCTCGCTCCTGCGGGCCCCCGTCCTAATGTATCGGCGAGGAGTAGACAACAATACGGACGACTGTACTAAATATCATCTTAAGGACGACTAGCCCGTTTTGTTCATGGTAACCCTCTGCTGTTCCCTTTACGCGGAATTGTCCTGATTCTGAACACGAAGTATATGGTGTTTTCCGCGCCGGGAACCCATTCAGCGGCACTTCCGTAGGTCCGGTTCGACATTCTTGTAACAGGTAGGACAAGACATTCAGTCGATTGTATAATCAGATTGCATCACATCATACACCTGGAGAGTAGAAAGAAACGGGGTCGCCGAGGAAATTTTGGAGTATACCTTATTTCACTACTACCAACTTTACAAGAATATCTGCTACTGCTTGAGGGAAAGGTGAATGCCAAATACTATCCCGATACAGTATCTGAACTATGATATAATAAACTACACAGGAGGAATAGGGATTAGGGGGCTTTTGTTTACAAATGGCAATTGTGGCCTTGTCACAAGTACTGGTATCATTCCCCTCACTTGCCCACCAGTACCACCCTTCCAAACTCCTACGGGATTGCGATACGGTGACCTCATTTCTTGGACTGAGGAGTGACACCTGGATCGTGATAGCAGGAAACGACTTGCTTTGGGGGTGTGTAGAATGCCGAGGTGGAAAGTCAGCTATTTCAGGAGGCACAGTCGTGGTGGGTTGTCAGTCATGAAGGGTTGTGTTCTTACGGTTCTCTGCGGAGGACATACCAAAGAAAACGTAATTGCGATGATGCAATGAATTTTGATCTTTCTAAGTAATTTATCGTCCAAAAGGGAATCATTGAAAACGACTGTGTCAGTTATTGTGCTTGTTGTGGACGCCTGTCATAGTTGGTAGATGAGGCATACCATCCTTTCGGCCACAAGCAGCCATATGCAACGACAGTATGACCGAAACAGACTTGACAAGAGACAAAGTTGGTTTTCACAGTTTCGACATAGGTATCTGCACTGCCATAAGCCACACTAGCCGCGACCTGGTCCGTGCTCAGAAACTCTATTGAAAAAGATGGGGAGGCCTCTGATTTCGGCCGGGACTGTATCACTCACTTAATGACAGTATTAAGAAGAGAAACCCGGATGTGTGATCAGCGTAATGTGTGTAGGCGCTGAGAAAGATTGTTTGTGTTGATGCCTAACTGCAGTGGAGTCTGAGGAGGCGGCTCTGTATGACTGGGGCGGGGATTCCTGGCGAAACGAAATTATTGCTATAAAGGGGCGCACGTATCACTTTGGTAACTAGCTGCATGATATATGCATACTTGCTACAAAAGCCCAAAACGTGGTCTCGATTGTTTTTACAAACCGCGTTAACTCCTTGCAAATCGCTTCATACAGCCTGAAGCACAGATCCAATTACTTACAATAGCCTTATGTACGTACGGCAAAGTGTGATGTCAATTGCTTGCAAGTAGCTTCGCATTGGCCAACGTGCGTGCAAAGGCCTCTTGCTGTTTTTAGCCTTGTGCAACGCAAAGGCATTATGGCATTGTCACCGCTACGCGACACGCTTCAGGTACTCAGCAAAGCTTGTGTTTAATAACATACTGAAACTATACTACTTTAAGCTTCCTTTGTCTTCTCATGCCTCCGTGCTCTCCCTATAATATCCCAATGTTGTTTTACACCGCTCTCCGTACGCTTCAAAATCGTTGCAATCTCAGAGTCTAATAGTTTGTCTTCTTTCAATTGCCGGAGGAGGTCATCATCTTCCCTTGTCCATCTACGACGCTTGACCTTTTTGCGTCGGAACGTCTGGTAGCGAGATTCCTTAACGATATCTCGATCGCTGTTGTACTCGGAATCGGAACCATTGCTCATGTTATCGTCACTGCCAGGAGCGTCGGTGCCGGGATTTGCCACATAGATAGTATCAGATGTAGACAAACTGTTATCGGCCCGGGGCCGACTTCTATTCCGCGACTTCGTGAGCAAATGTGAAGTATCAGGCAGCCTTTTGCGCTTGAGATGCGACATAGAACTATGACCATGCGGCTGGCATGAAGTAGCGTCCCATTCAAACTGTAGCTGAAATGTCGTCTTACTGCCCTCGGTAATCCGTTTAAGAACAGCGCCGCCAAGAGGCCATTCCTCAAACTGGGCAAACAGTTCCGTCACAGGTGGGATTGGCGTTTCCCGTGCTGGCGTGGGACTGCGAATGCTGTGTCCAGATGTTTGAGTCCTGGTTTGTAATTGCTGTGCTTGCGCTGTTGGTCCTCTCGGGTCAGAACTTTGAGAACTTGTACCAGCGCAGGAAGGGGACTTGGAGACCCTGGGGCGCTTGCGACCCAGGTGGACATCATTGAAGTCATCGAAGTCATCGTCTTCCGAGTCAGGATTCTCAACATCTGGAAGAGAAGAACAGTTCTGTTCACTGTGTTGAGATCCTGACCTGCATATCCAGTCCTCATTCCTAATAACTTCACTGCCTGCATCACCCCCTTATGCTGTATGGTGTTCTGCATCTGGGGGGATTTGTGGCGCAAGCGCCTCAGTGATGGCGACCTGGACAACGCTGGGGCATCTAAACCGGACCCAGCCTCTGTATACTCAGACACGACATAGGTGGACACGCTTCTTGTATTATCCAGGTCTTGTCCTAGACACGGTTCATCAGAGGACATTTCGCGAGATGGGATATGGACTTCAGGAATCGTATCCTCGCGCGAGTTACCGGCAGGTGTTTCATTTTCCTGGAACGAGGCCTGGACCACGTCGACGGGCGTCACAGTCCGCGGAGACTGTGCCCCAGTTGAAGGGCAATCTTGACGACGGTGGGAGCTATCGCAAACGTCATAGGCAGAGACAGCATCGAACATGGTCTCCTCCTGTTGAATAGCCGGTTCAGGTTGGAGCTGTTTCTTATTGACTGCAAACCGGTATGGCTGGCTTTCGGGGCTAGTAGGAGGGGTTTCAAAGTGGTTATCTTGGCTTTCAGTAGGCGTGTTGTCGAACAGTAGGTAATCCACCTCATAAGATTGCTGGCTTAGTTCAGCATCAGCGAGGCAAGGCTGAACTGGCTCATTCGGCCAAGCTGGGACTGTATCCCCTTGAGTCGGGGATACTGCTGTCGCAGTTCTCGCGCCGACGGTAACACCTGACTCAGTTACGCCGTATTCGATTGCAGTCAGATCTAGACATCTGTTGTCAGAACCTTTCACCTAACAAAGGATCTATAGCCTTGATAACTTACCCAAGAAGTCTGGGGTGCTTTTAAGTCCATAAGGTCGGGAACCATTGAGCTGTTGACTTGCATTGTCTTCATCTTCAGTATCAGAGTCGATATCTGAAAGGATACAGATTGCTGTGTCCCTAGATGTCCCAAGAGCCGAATCTGCCTCTGTATTATGCAAAGATATTATGCGTAGCTGAGAGGGAGAAGGGAGAAAGCTCGGCGATAGCTTCTGCTCCTCAGGCTCATTAATAAAAGAGGCCATACTCAAGTTGTAGTATATAGAGAGGAAAATAGTAAAAGGTTTTGATAATTACAATATAACTATATGGGAGATGGTCATGGTCGGGCATTGTTCAACTTATATACTTGAAGCTGAACTATGCGGCCAAACGAGCCACAGCCCCTTCCAGCAGCCGAGCCCGGTGCCGTCTTGGTGCCTCTCCTTGCTCTACGAGATCACGGTGGTTCGGATGGAGGAGGAAGACACGTAACGGCGTCTCCCTCTTGCCAATCACTTCACTGCCGGGCCACACTTCTCGCATATCACCAGGGATCCAGGACACTCGCTGGCAAGGCAGAGTTCTCAGAAGATACCAGATGAGGCAGGTCATGTTGGGTGTTGGACTGTTCACGCACGACGCGTCATTTCCAGCTAGTAAGACGGCACCGGATAGAGAGCTCCCGGGAGCACCAGCTCTTCCGTCTGACCGTGATAAAGCTCGACGCTGCGCCCGCACATGTTGATCGTCACAGACAGGAACCTGTTGAGCCATTCAGAGAGCTCGAGATGCCGTCACGAACGTCTCATGATCCTGCAACAGCGAGACTAGCGGAGGTCGCATGCATGTAACACCAACAGCACGCCGTAGAGCGCGAGTCCCCCTCCTCCTTCTACCCAATCATCCCTTTCGGCATGCTGACTTGCCCCGTTTCTGAAGCGTCTGAGCCACCGCGATCCGCACGGAAACGGATGAGCCGAGGGCTAACAGGAAGTAATCAAGGAACCTCTGCCCAAGCGGCGGGTAGTCTTGGCAACCCCTGACCAGGGAATTGGTGACTCGGGCCCCGTCGAGCGACCCGTGATCAAACGCTTCACCCGCGCTACCCGCTGAGGGTGCTAATCGGGGAGCAAGTTCGTGCCAGAGGCCTCTGGAGCAACCCGTACCAGGCAGGTTCAGGAGGCGAGTCTGAGATGGCACCATCCTCCGTCACGCAACAGGGGGCATTGATAAGCCACTGCGGCATTTCTGCTATTGGATGGGCGTCGACTGGAGGCCTCACAAGGGAAAACATTGCTGTTAGATTCTCTGCTACCGCCTGAGAAGCATTACACCACTGTGAGGTGGCTCAACTTAGGGAACGCTCTCTAGACTGTTGCCGTTGTTAGATTCAGATAGAAGAGGGCAGGAAAGGAAGCCGTACGAGACAAACAGTAGATTTAGTAATAATATCAGAGGGCAGAATGGAAAACGAATGCTAGAACATATCTCATTCCCTCTACATCCAGACTTTGGGATGCAAGCGTCGCGAGAGAACTGTGTTCCAAATGAGAACGATGACGTGGCAGGATGGGCCAAGGGAGATGGGCTGAAGGCAGCGATGCTTGCAGAAAATGGAGATCAGCGGATTCAAATGGGCAGAGCATGGGAAGAAGCAGAGGTCAAAGATACATGTTAGTAGGGCCGGAGGAGGTTCTTGTCTTATATACAATGAGTCACGTGATGCGAGATCGTGCGGGTGTGCGGCACGCGCGTCTTGCCTGTTTGAGCGATGCCGCTAAACCGGAGGCGGCAGCAGCGTGTCCGCGATTACAGTAAAAATATAACTTTAATACTAACATAATTATCTCGAGACACAATGAAAAAGTACTAATAATAGTGATTATAAAAGGCTCAATACAGGCCTTCGACGTAATAACAAAACTAATATATTAAGCTTTTCAGCACGGCCTTCTTTAAATTAAACAGACTAAACACGTAATAATACAGACTGTACTACTCTTACTATAGGTAACTTAAGGTCTGTGTGCTTGTTAAGCATGTCGGAGCGCAATCGCACTTATCAGTGACTTTCTCAATATTACTCAAGTGATATCACTTTGGTGTCCAGGATGTTCAACTGTATCTGCCGATTTAGGTACATACCCACGCACAGAGCAACCTCAGCGGGAACTAATCTGAGTCTTAAGGTTATAGCTGGTCCAGCAATAATGGCATCATCCCTTGGTCTTCCCAGCGCGTAGGACCCTGAACAAACGGACATAACCGCTGATGTAGTATTTCAGGCCTCGTATTTCATCCACAAACAGCTTGGCAGCGGCTTGGCGTGGGTCCGAGAGCATCGTTTAGCTTCGTTTGTGTTTAGCTTAGTGTCAGGTACCGGTAGCTCCACCAGATAGGGGAAAAGTGACAGGGCAGGGAACGAGAATTCCGTCCATACAGCCAGGGCTTTTGGGTCTAAACATAGCCACAGCTGAGATCGTGGCTCCATGGTTCATTGAGGGAACCTTTTAAGCTTGAAACATAAAAGCTTTGCTTGGTCTTCTTTATTTTGGTAGCAGACAGGGCCATTCCTCTCTGCACTCGCTATCCGAGTCTTTCTTTCGTTTTTTTCTATTTCGACATTTGTTTCATTCAGACACTCGTTAATTACTGAATCGTCATTCTTTTTCATTTCGTGGTTCCCGATAATCTAATAATTACACCAACCGACTAATAATCTTTCACTGACTTGACAAATACGACAAACATTCCCTCGATATCGACATCACCCTTCGAATCTCCTGACTGAACCAACATGGTTCAACTTACGTTCGTGGCTCTAGCAGCCCTACTAATTACTCCATTCTCTTCTGCTGCTCTCACGCAGTGCCCATCGAAAGAAACATCGTGGACATCCAAGACCGGCACTGAGTACACCATTTGCCGCAATACCGACTATCGATACGGTGGAGGCAGTCTCAAGGTCGCTCGGGACATCAAATCGACCAATGTCTGTGCCGAAATCTGCAGCAAGGACCCACGATGCGTCAAGGCTGTGTACGATAAGCGAAACCGCATCTGTCACGTCAAGGACAACGCCAACGAGGCCCAGATGAACTGGGCGTCAGACGCCAAATTTGACACAATCCGAGTCAAGAACGTCAACGAGGGAGTCTTCATCTCTCGTTGCCCCAACCCAACCAACAACTACCGCTCCAAGGGCGGCAAGACTTTCAACGTCTGCCACAACAGCGACTACGTCGGCCCGACTGCTCGAATGACCAAGAACTGTGCCTCTCTGGCTGCGTGCGCTGATATTTGCTCTGGTATCAAGACATGCAAGAAAGCTGTTTACGACAAGCAGGAGAAGGTCTGCCACATCAAAGAGACCGAGCCCAAGGCGTCGCTCTTTTGGGTACAGAGCAAGCGATACAGCGTCGTTCACTCCCCAGTCGAGTCTAAGCCTGCATCACAAGGCAAATGGTCTGATCTCATCCGTCTCCCTGTCATTCCTGTTGCCGCCTATGTTGTTCCTCAATTCCCTCAATCGCAAAAGCTTCTTTTCTTCTCATCCTGGGGCGCTGACGCTTTCGGTGGTGCCTCTGGGCGTACCCAATTTGGGGTTCTTGACCTTCCTTCAGGTGCCGTCGGACAGCGCGAGGTCGCTGATACTCACCACGATATGTTCTGTCCCGGAATGAGTCAACTCGCTGATGGACGCATCTTGATCCAGGGTGGTTCCGATGCTGAGGCTGTGACGCTCTACAACCCCAAGACCAACGCATTCACTCGAGGACCCGACATGAAGATTCCTCGTGGCTACCAGACTTCTACAATCCTTTCTGATGGCAGAGTGTTCACTATTGGAGGGGCTTACTCTGGTCCCCGCGAGGGAAAGAACGGCGAAGTCTACGACCCCAAGGCCAACAAGTGGACCATGCTGCCTGGCGCTGACGTCAAGCCCATGCTCACCAAGGACCGAGAGGGGATCTGGCGAGAGGATAACCACGCTTGGCTCTTTGGTTGGAAAGATGGCAGTGTCTTCCAGGCCGGCCCCAGCAAGGAACAGCATTGGTATGGCACGAAGCAAAAGGGATCAATCGTCAAGTCTGGTAAGAGAGATAACGCTGATGCTATGTGCGGTATCTTTGTCATGTACGACGCCGTTGCTGGTAAGATTCTATCAGCTGGTGGTGCCCAGGACTACACCGCCAGCGATGCCAACAAGCGTGCTCATATCACCACCATTGGAGCGCCTTACAAGCCTGCTTCCGTCAAGCGGGTCGCTGACATGGCTTTCCCTCGTGGCTTCGGCAACGCTGTCGTTCTTCCCGATGGAACTGTTCTTGTTACTGGAGGTCAACGTAAGGCAATGGTTTTCACCAACACTGACGGTATCCTGGTCCCTGAGCTCTACAACCCTGCCACCAACAAGTGGACCCAGCTGGCGCCTCACGCTGTTCCCCGCAACTACCACTCTGTCTCTATTCTGTTGCCTGATGCCACAGTGCTCATTGGTGGTGGTGGCCTCTGCTACGTTGCCAAGATTGGTGGTTCAACCGCTGGCTGCGACAAGACAGCTGACCACGCTGACGCAGAGATCTTCCAACCTCCCTACCTGTTCAACAAGGATGGCTCCACCGCTAAGCGCCCCATCATCCAGAACCTTGCCCAGAAGCCAGTTAAAGCGGGCAGCACCCTCAAGTTCAACGTTACCAACACTTCTGGCAAGGTCAAGATGTCTCTTGTTCGTATGGGGAGCGCTACACACTCCGTCAACAGTGACCAAAGGCGTGTCCCTCTCACCGACTTCCAAGTCAAGGGCAACCAGTACACTGTTAAGCTACCCAAGGACAATGGTATCCTTCTGCCTGGCTATTACTATCTCTTTGTGATGTCGCCGCAGGGCACTCCTAGCATGTCGAAGACAGTTCAGATTACTTTGTAATAAGCAAGCGGAATGTAGCATTCCCTTTTTAGAATAGAACCCTACATGACTCTTAATGAGCTTTATTTTGCACCCATAGTAGATTATAAGTATTATAAAGAAGCTATAGCCTTTATCTATTCTACTTTTATGTCTTAGCTGTCACACCCATTTCGTACCCCGCTCGTAAGAAAAGTAACATCCACTCTACCATTATGCTTATTTTGTAAGAAGGCATGATTGTATTCCAGGACTTGAAAACTTGCTTACATATACCGATTCTATTTGGAAGTCCACTTCTAGCTTACGCATAGACATTTAAGTAAGTATGTGCGCCATGAGCCTTATAAGGTTGTGGCAAGCAAGGTATGGTATGTTAAGAGGCCTAGCCCAATTACAGTACAACCCCTGCCAGTTCGCCAACTGCAGCCCGTTGCCTTATAGCCTCCACTCCCCCGCCCCAGGAATTATTTCATCGCCACCATCTCGTCAATCTCTCTACTCAAGCAATTCTATCATTGCCCTTCTCCGTGGGGTTTAGTCTTCTATCTTAATAACGTGAGTATCTATTTCCATCTCATCGGCTATCATCAAAATCCTAGCTCTTGACGAAATTGACTATTGCAGGCTATATCCCTTTCTTGGACTTTGTAGCATATTGACACAAAGCAAGTACAAAATGAGCGAGCCGGATATCATGCGCCCACTAGAGGAGTTGTTCCTTGATATTTCGATCCATGAAGTACTGACACAGACAATGGTGACATTTGTCGAGCCATGGAAGACAATGTACATCGATTCGATTCGAGAGCAACGATACGGGGACGCAATTTGGGCGCGCTACTGCATCGAGGGAGGGGTAGAAAACGGCGTTATCATTGGCCAAGGCCCAAATCCTGATATCACGATCCTTGATCAAATCAGGGAGGATGCAGTTGAAGCTAAGACGAATGAACCAGGGTTATGGGCAGAGGCTCTGGAGCTCTACCGAGCGGCTAGTGGTGCAGACGGGCACCCAGAGGTCATCAAGATCATCTTCGATACTGACAGGATGGAGCCTCGAGACTGATAGTGTAGAGAAGAAGATAGAGAAGAGAAGAAGAGGCGGTGTGAGTGAGCAGGGAAGGCCAGACTACCCATTGGACTTTTTGAAGAGGAATCATTGTATGTACAAGGGTCTGAACGACCCATAGTCTCATAGCATCAGATCTGAGGATGTGCCCTTGCCCAGTCGCAAAAGCCAACGTTAAAGAGGAGCACATAACTTACAAAACATACCCAGAAGAACGATAACTCGGATGTGTCGGCATTTGAGGATTGCACGTGCCTAATTCAGCCAACCGGACGAAGTAATAAAGGCCTCTGATCGCGGCTAGTGCACAGAAATCATAACCAACACATTATGAGGACCAACAGAGTCTTGAAATTTTATGGCATTAATGTAAAGATGGCACGTTAAGTCTCGTATTGACCCTGCCAATGTGACTAAATACAGTCATAGATTGAACAATCCTGGATAAGATAAGGCCAATCGAAGCAGTACAGATAGCTCTAGATATTGAATGCTTAATCTTGACAAGAACCCGATGAAACAGGTAACCCATCATTCGCATAACATATCTCACTCTCCCTAACATGTTGACGCCAAGCCGCGAATATAATAGTGCTTTTATTTGTGTGCGTTTGATTATGATGGAAAAGACTCTCTGTTACGTTCTCTGCGTGATATACTTACCCTTGTTATTTAAGAGCCAACATCTCAATCCTGGCCGAAGGATTGCGGCAAAGCTCATGAGTAACTAACAACCAACAACATATCATCACATTCAGTACCATGAGCCCTTGTCGTGTGGCACAAGTGAGCCGAGAAGGAAAGTGTCTTGCTTTTTGGTCAAGAGCTGTCCCAGGTATAAAAAGGTTGGAATGAACCAATTCATGGTTTTGTCCAAGTCGCCAAACAACCATCATCATCATCATCATTCAATTCAAACCTAAAGATGCTTTCTCGAATTCTGACTTTAACTCTTCTACTGAGTGCACAGCATGCTGTTGCACAGACAAACTCCTCCCATCTGCCAGAACAGCTCTTTTGGATATCCCCATCAACGATGTTCTTCAAAACACGTCCATATTGCCATTAATCGAGCCTTGGTCTAGCAGATACGTTGAAGCTATCCGGAGCAAGAGATATGGCGATGCGATATGGGCCAGATTCCACATGGAGGGAGGCGTCCAGGATGGTATCACCGAAGATACAAATGACACCATCTTGGATATCGTCAAGGAAGATGCAGCCGGCTATAAGGTCAATGCTCCTGTTCAATACGCTGAAGCTGTTGCCTTGTACGCCAGTGCTAGCAACGACGATACTCACTCAGAACTCACCAAGGCGATTGTGGACGCAACTCCGGACGAGAACCTTGCCAAACGTGCTACGTTCAAGATAAACTGCGACCGAGCCAACTATCTCGCGTTTCAATCGGATTGCCAGGAGCTCATAAGTAATATGCTGAAGAGCAAGATAAACATAGGAGACACAAGGCTTGCCGCTATTCATGGTGGTTGCAGACTGAGGGTTGGACCCTATCGTTCTGCTCCAGATGTCACGTATAATACAGCACACGCCGTGGCTATTCTGATTGAAGAGAAGTGCGAGAGGAGGATTGGATGTTGCAAGTTTGTGTCAGGTTCTTCGCCGAAGAATGGGGGACACCGAAAGGTCTGTTTGAGCTCGAAGCGGACCGGATGTCAATGAACAGCTGAGGTTCATGCCTAAGGAACTGAGCCATCTTGGATCAAGAACCTCCCGGACAATTTTACTTGATGTTCAGGTTGTCGGAGGGGCTCTTGTCACTCGAAAAAGGTGTAGGTCAGTTTGGGAAACCTCTGAAGTCTTTATTAAGGCTTCAGCGATAAGCACCCAGGTATATACTCTAGAGACTCTATCTTTAAAACACATCATTATGATTCCACTACTTAATGTTATTTTGGCGAAGTGTACTTAAAGAATTCTAGGTGATGTAACTTAGAGAATCAGATGCTTCTGATGTTGCGCAGTGTTACAGACTGTAACTCTCGATGCTTGCTGAGAAAGGAATATAAATTGAAGCTATTGGTGTAACTATGGTGTTGTAGATACCTGAGGCTTCTCAATCCCATATATGCGATAATACTCTTCGCTGATTGGGATCTGCTTTGCACCAGCTGGTCGAGTGACATTCCGTCCCCATTCCTTTGGCACTGAGTGTTTATCCTGCCATTCGTATATCGCATCAAAATCCCTACACTGATGGTTGACAGCAAAGTCTGGAAATGGATTCGACTGAGTCTCAACCCAGTTGAAGGTGATAATGTCCAGATTTCCATTGCACATGAGGTTCTGCATCAATATGTCGGTGCAATGGCTGACATGAATCCAGTGCAAGTCGCTGAAAGGCTTCTTTGCCGTGCCATTGCGGCTGTACTCGGCCCAAGCCAGATGCCGGAGAAGGTTGAGACAGTGGATCTGATGGAACATGTCGATTTGGGCCATGTAAGCATTGTCACCAAGACCATACTCTTGGGGGAACTTGACGAGGAGCTCTGGGTCTTTGCCCAGTCGGCGAACCTCGGTCTCAGTGATAGGGAAAACACGGATGATCTCAAGATCTTCCCATGCTTCATCAACCTCGGGATCAGGTTTGAGGGAGTTGCGCCACTTGGACGGGTTCTTTGCTTCGAATAAGCCACCCTCTGTCTCAATAGGTCTCATCTTGAAGTTGATGGAGTCCAGGACAGGTGCTGCGATAGAGTCAGTCAAGGATTGACATCGAAGGGAGGGAGGAAAAGCTCACAGTAAAAAGAAGTTTTGCGAATGTAATCCATCTCCGACTCTGAGTTGAACCTGAGGGACGCAGCGACGAAAAGACCGAGAGAAATCAGAAAGAGAAGAAGATTCAGAATCACCCAAGCACGCGTTCTCCAATTCTGCCGCTGGCTTGGTTGAGTCCACTCGATCTCATCACTCTCTCTTTCACTGCCCAGTAGACTCTCATCAGAGCCTCTGTCTTCTTTGAATGACATGATCTTGGCTATGTTCATAGATCCTGTTGGGAGCCGATTCATAGCGTAGAAATAACTCAGATGACTCAGGTTTGTAAAAGATTAAATGCTATGAAAGATGAGCTGAACCTTGAGCAATGGGATTGCTTTATCACCAACGCCATGTTCCATTTTGTTATCATCACCAAATCTGGGGGCCAAAACTAAACCACCTTCCGCAAGTAGAATATCAAAGGTACTTTTGGTGTAAGATGCCGATCAATCCGGCACAGCAACCCGAGACAGATGTCGGGTTTCCCAAGAGGATATCAGAGTGGGTACTTTTGAAGACAGATGCCGAGTTCCGGTAAGACGTCTTCCCTTGACGCGATGCCTTTGGACTCTGGCATCACCATCCTACACCAAAATGAGATATGCAGTGACGTATCGTTACGAGAACTTCTGTTGAGGTACACCACTTCATGCATTTCGTTGGATATTCGAACCTTATCTACCCCGCAACAAAAAGGCCTTCCGTTCCCAGTAGTGCCCGATTTGAACAAATATACGAGCTGCGCGAAAGAGTAGACGATAGAGTATTGTATTTAATACTGAAATCATCCCGTACAAGATCCAACTCACGAAGAAACAAGTATCACAGTACAGCAGTTTCTAGCAAATCAAGTCACAATGAAGTTTTCTCAGATCCTCAGCACCGCTGCACTTTGCAGCTTTGCAGTTGCAAGCCCTCTTCCCGGTACGTCATATTATGCCTGGAAAGCAATACAAGTTAACCTTTAGGTTAGGCAATGAAATTGCTCAGAGAGAGGCAAATCCTATTTCGCCTCCTACTTATGGTAATAAGTACATCTTGGATGATGACCTTGATAAGCGAGAGGCAAACCCTGTTACACCTCCTGGATACGGCCCTAAGTACATATTGGAAGATGATCTTGACAAGCGTGAGCCTCAGAGGAACACGTATGGCAAGGCCTACACTTTGAAGATGAAGGACGACGGTTTCGAGAAGCGTGATCCTCAGGATGCATACAGGAAGTTCTACACCCTCAAGATGAAGGATGATGGATTCAAAAAGCGAGATCCCCAGAATGCATACGGCAGGGCTTACACTTTAAAGATGGAGGATGACGGCATCGAGGAGCTTGATGCCGAAAGGGAAGCTTAACTATTTATATTATAGAATAGCTTCTTTGAATAGTGAACACCCTCGTTAGGCCAGTAGTTCAGCGTCAACCACCCAGTATAGTGCAACCCAATGAATAAAGTATGTGGTGACTGCAAAGACCAATGATATAGTAAAGCAAAGTGCTGTCACTATGTCAGCCCCCATTTTCCAGCAGTTTGTGCAGCGTCATATATGTGAATCGAAATGCCGACCAGCAAAAATACTATGCTGTTTCCTAGTAGCATAGTAGGGGCTTGCCAAGAGAACGATGTAAGACGCTTGGGCCGAGGCATTGAAGAAGTGCAACTGCCAGGATCTGATCCGAGAATTGCGCAGAGTAATGCCTTGTCACGGTGTGGGCTGATTGAGATTTGAGCCATTATCAGGAACTGCTGTGTGGCAATCGAGGTGCCTAGAAGCGCATGGACAAGTGCGCAAAGCATGGCGATCTTTGCAGTGTATGGAGGAACTGGAAACCAATTCCACGACATCAAGCTGCCGACGAGAGTAGCAACTAGAACACTCTAGATAATCAGAAAATACTTAGATTATGTGAGCTGGTAGTTGGGGCGGATTACACATACAGATATGATTACTATTTCAAGCTCACGTTGTTTGGTATGAAGGAAATGCTGGAAGACTTCGCTCCGGTGTGACTGTGGCGCTTGGAGCAGGTTCTTGGCTGTGCATTCCCAGACTCCCCAAGGTGAATAGCCCGTCTCGACGGTTCTGGTGGCCAACTTCGAAAGAGAGCGAATTGTGTCCCCAATATAGGCCATGCAAGATCGAAGAAGGTTGTTTATCTCAGTCCACGACATTTTATTCTGTATGTGAAAATTGTTATTGTAATCTGATTCTATGAGTAGATCCTGATTCAAAAGGTAAAGGCCGCACTGTCAGACATTATGCCTGAGGCATCTGTGAGATCAGGCTGTTGTATTTAACAGCTTTTGAGGTCTGGGAACGCTGCATCGGTGATTGGATGGAAGCCCAATGGCGTGCCTTGTACAACTTTGGGCCGCAATTTGGCTGACAGATGGTTAATAAACGAGGGAGAGATGCTGTCTAGAGTATCCAACTAGGAAGAAGATCACAAGTCATCGGTCAAGTCAAACGAGATGGAGCCCCAGAAAACCATATGGCGACATATTACGATATTTACAGTACCAGCTGGAACAGGTGTCCCCGTCTCCGGCCCTGTTTATCTCGGGCGTTACATCCCAGCCTCATCAGTTCAGCATTGGGGGATATACGTCGAGACTGAAGAAGACGTTCAAACGCGCCAAGGACTCTGCGTAGAGCTCGGACGGAGCTCGGACGGCGGGATCATTGTTCTTCATCGTACACGACAAAAGCGTGAAGAAACCGAGCCGCAAGGAGGCATCAAGTATGAGAAGACGGGGAAATTCACAAGCTGGGACAATGAATCAATTGTTCAATGTGGTAGGTCCTGGCCCATAGCCGAAAGAGGTTGTATAAATTTTAACATTACTAACTATTATCGCAGCCACTACTCTTTGTACACATGAGCTTTACGAAAGCTATAGCGTCTTTAACAGAAATTGTCAGACGTTTATTAACCTGTTGGTACAAAGGATCATGGCTGGAGAATCAACTTGGACTCCGCGCAGAACAACCTCACATGCATTCACGTCTGGCCCTTCGTCTACCAAGGTTGCTAATATATGGGAGTCTGACACAGTGAAGTCACAGGCTTTGAGGCCTGAAAAGACCTACCAAGCCCCAGATTGGACTCCCAGTGATACTAAGGCTCAGCCAGCCATCCAAGCGACTTCTTGGCCTGCGGTTACTGGCCCAATGGGACGTGAACTCGCCATGTCTGGCCTTTCGAACAAGGAGCCTGTGTCATTAGAGGAGCAGCGAAAATACGAGCATGAACTTTGCCGCACGTGGAAGACGGGATCCATACTCCGGGCTGAACCAACAGACACTACCGGCACCTCCCATGTTCCGACTGGGGCGAAACAGAAAGTCGAGGCACGTACCAAGTCCATGGAAGGGACTTATGACAACATGGCTGCTACAGGCCGCAGATCCTACGCTTTGGGGACTAACCTCGATGGCTACCGCAACAACAAACACATCTCCCCGGCGAGGTTCGAGGAAAAGCAGCAGCGTACTCGAGACACCACATCAGCGGCATTGCGAGAACGGCGAAATATATTGACAGCGCAGATCAGGGACTCGAAAACACCAAAGGTGACCCGCGAAGACCTGACCGATCAGGCTGCAATGTCTTCAATGGTGACCAATTTGGTAGAAACACTAAAGACTCCGCGATCCCGCTTTACTCTCAGACTTCTTCTCGATCAACTTGCTACAGATAAGGGAGGCCCTGTCTGGATGGAAGTGCGGCAGAAACTCCGACCGGCACTTGAGGAGGAGATGAGAAAATGTAAGGAAGATGAGAAGGGGCCTTTGCAAAATGCTCTTCAAGTCCTATGATGACTTTCATTCAAGTTGCTTTAAGTTTTGGTACGGTTTAGCTAAGGTACTACTAACCTGAGAACGGAACAACAGTATGTGCGTATTTTCCATTGAGAAATGGATTTTGTATCGTGAGGTCAATTATGTGTATGGCTTTGGATGTCGGATTTGCACAGAGATGCAGGTCGCAAAGAGATCATTATTTACTACCTTTTCTAAGATGCTCTAGGCCTTTGATGTATCTGCTTTAAATAGGAGGCAGGGAAACCCTATATAAATAAACCTTAATCTAATGATAGGCTATACTAATAGCACTATTATTATAGCTAAACCCTTTCAGGCCTTCCATTAAGGTCCGGTCTGAGACAAGAAGGGAGACAATTCTGAGGGAATGCATATGAGCACACATGGCAATTGAAAGCATTTGGCGGAATATCCTTTGGTAGGTGGATCGTCCTACATGAAGGAAGACCTTCCATGCACCAAAACCTATACCCGTATGACATCGCGCGCAATCCCACACTTCGAAATTATTATGTCTTATCCTTACAGCACGTTACCAGTCTCCTCAAGCGTTGTGCCAATTCCTCTCTCCTCTCCAACTAATACCTTCTTTTCCTGTCGCGAAACCGCCGTTACGAAGACAATCGTCGAGCCCTGCCAATACGATGTCGAGATAACAGGATGCCATTCCACAACTTGCTCACGCGTGCCATTGCCGATGTAAACTGGACATGAGTGGCGTGGTCATGGCATATTTTTAATGATTAGAAGAAGGTTTTAGTAATATAGGAGAATGTAATAAAACTTAGGACTTTGACCTTAAGGGATAAAAACCCGTGGGGAAACTTACTATAATTTAGTATAGATTTAAAGGATCTTAGACTAAGCATTATTAGTACTTAGATATGTTACTTACAGTTAAGACTTGTTGCTAAAAGCTTACTTCGGTACATTGAGCTTAACTGTCTTTCCCTCTGCCGTAGACTATTGGTTTTAAGCTTTGTATCATTAGTTAGAAAGTATATCTTAACTCTCTTTAGTACAAGAGTTTTTAGGTAATCAAGTTTAAACTCAACCAGGCTTTAACTTTTAGCTTCTACTTATAAAGTGTCTTTAGCCCATGCTTTCTGTGTTTTCTGTTTTTCTACATCTTTACCTTCCCACGACATTACCGCTTCATCATGGATTCTGAGCCCGATCCCAATCAATCCCGGAAACCGGACTATGTCATCCAGAGAACACGTCGACGCTTGACGGCCACAGATGCCAAGGAATATCATCGCCTCCCTGACAATAATCCTGCTCTGGAACTGCCCGGGCCATTTAGTGACAGGGACCAGATACTCCACCAGCTGCGTGCGCTCAAGGAAAAAGAGCACAGGGAGAAGACTTCTTTACTCTTCGTTCGCGAGTACTTGCGTTTCAAATTTTCAGCCAACTCAAACAGTGTAGAGTGGAGACTTGATACAAACTACGATGACCGTCGACATTTTCTTGACTGTTACAACAAGTCTATTGCGATGTATCTCTTTTATCCTGACGCAAGTCAGGCGGATAGATGCAACAACGGTGTCTTGAGCGACCTCGACGTTTGGCTTTACCGTCATTGGTTCAAGCCATACGAGTCCGATATAGAACATGGCCGCTACATTGCCAAATCTATCTCATTTAGACACCACACTGCGGATATTGAACCAACTCTCGCTGATATCTCAGAGTTCCATCAGAGGCTCGTCCAAAGTCTCTCGCCTGATGCCTTGAAGAGGGTCACATCTCAAATACTTCAGGAATTACGTATCTTACCTTTCCCGACTACAGTCGGGCAGCCGCAAGAGGAGCCCTTCACAACATTGAGCAAGAGCCACAAAGTCCCGCCTCTGTTCAAGTCTCTCTTCATTGTCGTGCACCAAACGCAAGTGTGCAGGACGGAGCGCTTTACAGTTGAAAATACAGATAATATCCCTGTCACTCTGGTACACACTAGGTCTATGGAAGGTCTCAAGTATCCTATATCGTTTCGCAGCCTGCTTCGCAACGGAGGGGTCATCTCTGAGCATGACCCATCTGTCAAATCGGTCTACAGCGTGAGAACGAACCTGAAGTCAGCAATACGATTCGTTCTGGATCTAGAGAAGCGAGAAGAGGGGTTCTGGGGAAAGAAACCGAGACCGCCTCTTGCTGACTACTCTGTTGACGTTAAGAAAGAAGCCCGAGAACTTGGTTGGGATGACGCGACACATGGAAAGCTACCGCTGGATCAACCATCTTCGACCTGGGTGAACAGGCACAAATATCCAGACTGGACAGGACCAGGAGCTCTGCACCACCTTCGTCTGGTCCGCGTTATGATGCGCTTGAGGAGGCGCTGCTCCACAGACACGCTGGAAGATGATTGGTGGTGGTGGAAAATAGATGACGAGTTACCAGAGACTGGGATCATGAGCTTGGTCTACAAAGGGGCTCATTTCTTTACTACGCCTAGGAATGTTATCCCCTACATGCTTTTGATGGGGAATCTTATAGTTCTCTACGTATTGTATGTATTTCTGGACGGCTAGGCACCTGAAGATTACGATGCCTACGTCTATAGCAGTCATCAGACAACCCTCATCAACAATCGCAAAGTTGTCCACGCGACCTCCATATGTTCGTGAAGTTGAACAAGTACATTCACAACAGCAATCTTACAACGGGGGTAGACAATTGTCGCACAAGGGGTTGATACCTTATGTGTTCCCAAGGGGTGCATGGAAGAGGCTTAGCGACGACAAGGCTGGCCAGGCAAGGTATTGCAGCAATACTGAGGACATGAAAAGCCTTAATAATGTAGGATGAATTCACAGGACATTGCACTAAGCAGATAAAGGAGAAGAAGCCTAGACTTGGAGCTAAAATGAACCAGGGCCTCGTATTGCGAACCAATCGGCAGGTGCCGAGACTCCATTCTTTCGGGGTTTCGGGGATCTTCCAACCGTAATGTGGAGCACTACATCCGTGATAGGTCGTAGTCCCTTTCTGGGCCGTGAGACTTGCGACCGGTAGGTAAGAGGCCTCGATCGCGCTGCTGTGGCATCAAGCTCCGAGACGTCCTATGCCGGTCAGTCGGGGTTCGGCCTCAACATTGATAAGATCGTGGGAGAATGGCCAATCAGAGGTTGATCGGTACGGTATGGCCGTATTCGGCATGACGGACTGTCTTCACCTTTACATACAAACGCGTCACCATGTAAGTATGTTAATTAATAAGAGGATAATAATTGCAGAGTATCGTGGCGCCGGGACTGACGGACGGGTTTGATTGCATGTGCAGAGACCGACTGGGAGTGTATGCATTAATCAGACCAGCTGATAAAAATGCAGGCTGCTGCTCTGTTGTCAGACTTGCTCACTGCAACGCCTTTTGCGATTCAACACGCATAGGATTTCAGTCAAAATAACCTTTCTTCAAATCCTTTTTAACCTAACACTACAACCGATTTCATAATGGTGAACTACTATCGATATGAGCCCTCACTAGCTGCCAACATCATTTTCGTCATCATCTTCGCCCTTTCGTCAGGAGTTCATCTCTTCCAGATCTTCAAAACGAGGACCTGGTTTTTCATACCATTCCTAGTCGGCTCGCTCTGTGAGTGTGCCTTGGACCGAGCGTTTCTATTGACTAGCTAACAGACTGAAGTTGAAACCATTGGATTTATTGGCCGTGCCATTGGCGCTGACCAGGCACCGGACTATACTTTTGGGCCATATGTTATGCAGAGCCTACTACTACTTCTAGGACCAACGTGCTATGCTGCGTCAATCTACATGATCTTAGGTCGGCTGATCCGGATATTGAAGGCAGAAAAGCATTCCTTGATAAGGCCCAGTTGGTTGACCAAGATATTTCTTCTTGGCGACATGATCTCAATTGCGCTTCAAGGTATCGGTGCGTCGAGACACTTCATATTGTGCTTCCAGTTACGAAGGTGGTTTGGCTAACTATTTCTAGGTGGTGGAAAGCTCGCCAATGCCAACACCCCAGACGAAAGGACGACAGGAGAGAATATCATCATCGCCGGATTGACAGTACAAATTTTGTTCTTTGGCTTGTTCATCATTGTGACAGGTCTATTCCATTTCCGATTTCTCAAGGATCATACACGTCGAATGTCCATTTCTGGAACTAACTGGCAGAGGTCTTTGGTGTTGATCTACGTGGCAAGCGTGCTAATTCTCATTCGCTCTCTCTTTCGTATGATCGAATATATTCAGGGACACGACGGAGAGCTCCAGTCCAAAGAAGTCTACGTTCTCGTCTTGGATGCTGTCCCGATGACTATTGCAAGCATTATGTTTAATGTTTTTCACCCCTCGAAGTTCTTAAATGCAAGATCAAAGAATCTTACCGATTCAGAGGCCGATGAACCTCTGGGATACTGGCAAGGTCACTCACTGGGAACTGTCGTGGGCAGAGAGCCAATGGCTGCTAGCAACCGTTAGGATACTGGTAAAATTAATTGATGCCTAAAGCTTATGACGCCTTCACGAAGCATATCAAGCTAATACACTAAAAATCCTATTTAACTTTAGCTTTTAAAAGGTAATATATATATAGCCTTAATAAAGATAAATCTTTTAATAAAAAATAGAATAATATACTTTTAGAATAACTTAATTAGTAACCTTATTAATAATAGCTAGGGTATAAAAAATTGCTTTAATCTTTCTTTTATTACTAAAGGTAAAAAAATTCTTATATAAAACTATAAAAAGAAAAACTATAAAAAAACTATATAATTACTAAAATACTATTACTAAGTAAAAGGATTACCTTTTACTTACTAGCTAATAGTTATTAATAGTATTATAAGAATTACTACTATTTATAGACCTATAATATAAAGAATATAGGCTACTATAAATACTTATTAAGAACTTCTTTAAAAATATATTAAGTATTTTATTTCTTTTAAAATACTAAATAATAAAAAGAAAACCTTATAAGGCTTCAATTAGTAATTTTTAGCTATTACTATCTTACCTTTAGGTTTAATAGAAAATCCTTATAATAAGTATTCCTTTTAACTAAGGATAGTAGCTAAAGTAGCTAGTAAAGATAGTTAAAGATAAAATAGAAGATCCTTTAAAAGTAATAAGCTATAGCTATAAAGCTTATTTATTAAGTATATAATAGTATAGAGAAATAAGTAAATCTAACTTTTAGGATAAATAGATAGACTTTAATATAAAAGCTTAATTTCCTAGATATGGCTACTAATAGAGTTATATATAGTATAAATAAATACAGTTAAAATTATATTAAGTTCCCTTGAAGAGGGGGATACTGGTAAAATGATCTTGGGAAGTTATAAAATTCTAGGAACCTAAGATAGCATTCTTGCAATGCCCTGGTACTCCACAGCTGCCGGGAGAATTATGCTTGTTAGTTATGACGCGTCAATAGAGTTTAAAGCTAGGGGGAGACGCTGCGCCACGCTGAGGGACTATTAAGTAAAACACAGTAAATAACCTAATAATCTTTTTCTTTTTCCACTTCTGATGCTGGCTGGGGGTTAAAATGGAAAAAGTCATCTGCTAAATAATATCCACATTTGTTATTGAACCCTTCAAACCCCTTTTACTTATTTCATTTAGAGAACTGAATTAGAAATGACTGAAGTCGACGAGACATCGAGAACATCCGCAACGTCGGTCCCTTTACGGCGTCGGACCCATCGTGTTACGACCCAACGGGTAAAAGCGCTTACGTCACGTGTACCCCACTTATTTCCATCCAATCACCAAGTGGCTCACGCTTCAACCCTGGCAAACACCGTGAGCCTCGCAATGCGGCTCACGATATGGACTCACGACTTACTGCGAGCCCGGCTCACGACACCGTAAGCCGCCAAGTATATATACACATTCATTTAGCATTAGATAGAACTTAGCTCACTAGCTATTAATAACACTTCTTTACCTCAATAAGCTTTACACGCACTATTGACTATTAAGAGACGTGACTTTAAACCAACGTGCTCAGTACGAACGCCCTACGCAATCTGCAAACATAAACCTAGTACGGACTAGTTTCCCTGTTTGAAACCCCAACCGTCACACATCGGAAGTCGAGAATGGGCTGCAAGGCATGCAAAACAAGTCGAATTAAGGTAACGTTCCTTGAAGTCACTATCTGAGCGATGATCTGACCGATCTAAAGTGTGACGAGACGCGCCCGGTCTGCAAAAATTGCCATAGACGGGACGCGTTTTGCGAATATTTTGCCACGCTTCGGACAAGAGAAAGCTCGGGGAAATCGGTCGAGATCATTCCCAAGCAAATGAAACCGTGCACTGAGTCCACACCTATCACAAGCCCTAAGCCGACAGTTCAGACACGGATCAGTCTCACATTGTACGAGATCTTCGATGCACGAACTTCATCACTTCCGGAACGCCTATTCGAACTCCAGTTATTACAGCACTTCATTAACATGACGAAAAAAACAACCAAAACTCAAGCTACCTGGTCATTTTGGATGTTGGAGCAAGCCACCCAATCAATCAGTGTCATGGATGCAATTCTTGGTACAGCTGCCTCTCACCTTCAGAATTTGGGCAAATTTGAGACAAAACTTCTATTCATCTCACACAGATACATGGCTCGCGCGATAGAGGTACATAAGAGGGATTTGGACGGAGGCGTGAATAAGTCCAATACCGCCAGACTCTTCGCAACCTGCGCACTCATCTGCATGCATGCCAACTTGAGAGCATACTCTCTTGAGAGCGAAAGAAACCAAAGGCAGCCTCACGACTGGTTCATATCATGCCGTAAGGTTTTAAACCTCTTTAATGGGGTTTCGCCAATCATCGAGAACCCCTCCATCATCCAAGAGCTCTCGAGTCTCCCCTGCATCATTCCCCATCAGATTCACACGAACCCTTTTAGCTTCTTACTCCACTGGAAGCCAGAATCAGGATCAATTCATCAACATGAAATCGAAATTTGCACCACGGCAGTGGCCCAGCTCTCCTATATCTATGCTAATCTAGTAACTGAAAAGCCCTTGCGGTTTGCGGTTGCGGTTTCGGATAGCTTTGTGGATCTTGTAGTGGCAAAGAACCCTCGGGCTTTGGCTATCTGTGGATACTTTTATATGTTAGTCAGACAGGGACGACAGATCTGGTGGATTGATGGTGCACCAGAACGTGAGTTTGATTTGGTGATGAGGTGTTTGCCAAAAGACTGGCGGCCAGTAATGGACTGGGCGGTTCGAGTCTTCCAGTGGAATGATCGCGTTGAAGAACCATAGACAGTCAGGTTAGAAATCGAATGATGGCAAAGTACAATAATTAGACAGGAGGCAAGATCGAGATATGTCTTTTTTTGTTTTTAAATTATTAACACCAACTAAGCTTGTCACTCCCTCGATGCTTGGGCATCGACTATTTTTCCATAAGTTGAGTAATGCAAAGTACGATCTCAAGGACGCTAAGGAGACATCTATCAGAAGGATATATCGCAGGGCGAGAAGTACAACTTACGTCGATGCGCAGGCTAGTCCTAGGGCCGCTTGGAACAATATCTCCCTGGCTAATGGTGCTTCATTCGAACTGAGAGCACTACCGCCTGGCCACCAATCCCGGAATAAGCCGAAGCATATCAAGCAGATGACTGATCCAATAACAATAAAGACGTCTATAAGGATACGGAAGGACACATAGGCAGGTGGAAGTATTCTGATCAAAGGATAGACGAGTTCTATAAACGACCAGCAGAAGGTTGTGACAAACTAATTCGTTAGCATATACAAGGTCGGAATATAGCCATGGTAAGTCCACTTACAGCTGGTCCCAGTATTCCAATTGCAATAAAGTTTCTCGGGGCAGGGATCGACGAGACGACGATCCCAGCGACCGTGACTGCAAGAACAAGTGCTCGTAGTGCTAATACCAGCTTGGTGGGCCGCTGTGGCTTTCGTGCTTGCGAGGGTCTGCTGTATTGTTTGGCGTCCATGTTGATCGATTCGATATTCAATGCAAATTGCAGTTTCTATGCTTAACAATGGGGCGAGAGTGGAATTTATAGAAAACAGATGCCTTTTATATTGCGGAATGGATAACAGGGTAAAGTTGTCAAGAGGTCATAGCAGCAATCTCCCTTCTACACCTAAGGAGTCCCCCAGTATTTAAAGAGCAATAGAAGTCACTAGAATCAGATCATGGCTTCTCATGATGACGTATTGGAAAGTAATGCGCAAAGTAGGCAACCCGAAAATTATTAAGAAGCTACTTATTTGGCTCGCCTTTCAGAATTAGGTCTAGTTTGCGACACGGAATCTAGCCGAGGCTCGAGCGCAACAGCAATTCTATGCGGCAGAGAGACTGTGACCTTGGGACCAGCCACTAGTGGACAAAGCTAACTTTAAAACTGAGGCGAAAACTTGCTACAGGGCGCGGCTAGAGAATAAATTGATTGCTGGATCAGCAGCCCAATCTGTTGGCATGCTAGTCAATGCACTATTGAGCCAACTGCCGAGGCAATATCAATGGACGTGAGCACACAGCAGGCGTCTCTCAAAAGCTAGGGCTTGGGTAAAGAGTGTCAGCCTGTGCCATCGCTGCATCGGCTGATCTGAGTTTACCGAGTTCATCACAACATAGGGGTGGATACTCAAGCGTCAACAGCTCAGCTCAGACTTGGGGCCTCATGGACCTGGTATGTCGCCAGGGTAGGAACAGCACTGAGACTTTGTTTTTTACTGGCAAGCAAACTATCCGCCATGGCTCGGCGTGAATGAAGTCTTATCAGCTACCTGAGCTTAATCTAGGGTATCCGCCCTGCACAATGTTATCTGGCGTTCGGCGACTTTTTCCATTGCAGACTCATCAGCTGTGGCTACCGTTAAAAGTGGCACTTGTTCTGGTACGGTCTACGTTGCACTTGCAAAGAAATGCTCGGTTTTGAATGCGTGAGCATAGATACATTGCACTCATCTGAGACCTAAACGAGGTCCTGAAAGCCTCGAACTGTCTTAGCTCCTGGGTCATATTTGAAAGCTAGAGCTGCTGGTCTAAAGCTATGCGCGAGGAGTCTGAACTACCTCACTCCAGAAAGGGCCTTCTCGTATATCCTGATACGGCATTTGTAGATAAGGTGATCTAAGAGCATTTGCCCTTGACATCTTTGCGGTCCCATTGGTAATGAATGCCTTTGTACCAATATCCATTGCTAGCGTAATCCTTGCAGTGGGTCTCCCAGGTGTCTCCATCGATGTCGCTGTGGCCTGAAGTGGTATAACACTGGTACGGTTAGCAAATAAATCCGATAAAATAGTACCGAAGTCTTACCTTATGGTCACCCTGGTCAAATCCAACCGACTATGTAGACGTTAGCATTTCAGCCAGACTAGGAAAGGTCCAGACGAGATTGAACATACAGTGACGAGATTGCTGCAGACAGTGCTGGTCAGGCCGATGTCGAGGTTCTGGACACCAGATCCCTTTCGGTAGCAGTAGCACCAGCCGTGACTGTCTCGAGTCTCACTGGAGAATATTAGATACTGACTTCAACATCCTCAAGTGGTATACATACATGGCTGCGAGTACAGCAGGGCTGAAGGCAAGGAGTTTGAAGAAAGTGTTGATGAGCATTGCGGCGGTTGAAGCTGAAGCTGAAGATAGAGAGTGTAAATGATACTGGATATTGAAGCGGATTATAGTGGTGATTTCTTGAGGTAAGTGAGGGGATTCTTGGGCCTTTTATATCTGTAGTCAGGCCGTTCTGAATCTTCTCTTCGAGGGGCAGTAGACATGATCGAGACTTTCACAACTATGCTTTTCAGTACACCGCCTTAACTTCATTTCTTTCTAGAACTTATTTTTAAGTTCAACTTCTGTCAAGGGTTGACAATCCTTTATATTACATTCGTTGACTCTGCTCATGTAATTTAGAATTTTTCCTTCTCCACTATTAGAAACAGAAAAGTTAAACTTCGATCTAGTTAACTATTTGCAGTACTGCGTTATATAATCGGCTTTATTTTTCAGTTACTTAACCGCCGAGGCCTTTTTGCCGATGGAAAATAAAGCTTATTAGAATCCTTCTTAAACTTTACATCTCGATTTCTGGTATCTAGACATAATTGTTGCTGCAATGTGACGTGGACTGGGCGCCTCACATTGGTCCTTTGGCTAGGCGGCGTAGTCTACTGCTGACAGATTATGTAGTAGTTATATGGTATGGAAAGGTATAATTGTGCTTAGAGTTCCTTAACAGTTATTGGGATCGGCTGTTGTTGGCGGAGCAGCAATGGGAGCTTCGGATCGCGGTATTTTATCCTTGTGAAGTGGATCATTCAGTGTATCCGCTTAATATGTCTCATTGAGATATGATCCGCTTTGCCTCAATAAGTCACTCCTCTCGCAGTAAATCAGTCTTTTATCATTGGTACTGCATGTGTAGTCGATCTTAAACTACATAAGAACGGAGTCTTGTCTGTCTCTTGAGTTTTCATAGCTACTCGATGCGTCTATCTACATTTCATACAATAACCAAGAGAGGTACAATAGTATTGAGACGCCCCGAAGGACAGAGTCATGAGTAAGCGGCTGAATCAACTAGAGCCACTTGCTTGCCGCCGCTCTCTTGTAGAATTGGCAAGACTGAAAGTTCTAGAAGACGTAAAAGTCTTGGCCTAACGGTATTGAGTAGGTAGATGTGTTTGAGAGTTATAATGTGGAGTATATAGTTTCAAGAGAAAGTATAACATATTAAAAGCTTAAATTATGTGCCGGATTGTCTTGAACGTTACTTTGTCGGGAAAGACTGAATTCCGCCCACATACCGAAGTTAAGATAGACGGTAACTGAGGAAGGTTTCTATAATTCTAGTATATAACGTCAGCTGCATCTCACCTTTCGAGTGCAGATACATCAACAACCCAGACCTTCAATCATCGAAACTGCATCGATCATGGTGAGTACTCTCGTTCACGTCTTGGGACAATAGCTAACTTATAGAAGCTCGTCTGTCCTTCAACTGCCATCTTTCTCTGCCTGGCATGGCTCCATTCAACGGTCATGGCGGCGCATAACCCAGCTATACCACTGACTCTTCCCTGGAGGACTGTTTTCGGTCGTCCGTCAAACTTCGACTATCACTGGTCCTTTGACACTAGCGCCGTTCCCGAGGGCCCATTCTCCACCACCAGACGTGTCCAGAACGGAGTTGACATCCAAGTTTTCACCGCCAACCTAGACGCTAACCAGAATCAACGGGTGATTCACATTCACATGGAAGCTACCGCAGGATCTCACCAGGAGGTTGTCTGGCAGGTGTATCAAGGTGGACAGATTGTCACCCGCTACAATTCAGCTGGCCAACAGTCCAACAACGATATCTCTACCTCGACATCTACTGGAGACTTTGCCATGATCCCATATCAAGCTGGTCTGAGTATCACGATTCATTGGCGCCTGGAACAAGAACTCTAGTGAGCCTCTAATACGCTCATAAGAGCCTTTCTAGGATCCAGAGCTTGGCGATGTGGCAGGAGAAGAACGACTTCGTATGAACGATAGTTGGGGGGATGTTATGGCGAGTTACTGCACCTAACTGATTGCTTGAGTCTCTGGGAAAGGGGAAGGATAGTGAAGCTTGGATCTCATCTGGGTAGTGTAGCTCGGTAGCCGAGTAGCTTTCATTTCTTTAAGCTTTAGTTATTATCATTTATTTATGACCCATACGCCTTGTATAACAAGCGTTAGGTATTTGTTACCGAAAAAGTTGAGGAGAGTCCAATCAGTAACTGTTATCTTCCAGAGGTGCTTCAGTAGTCTGTTTACTGAATTGAGTTCTGCTTTATACTCTGGCCTGAAGCACTAATTAGCTAATCGCGCCAATCGTTCTCTGCCTTAGGTACTTTGGCAGTCTATCCACTTCGTGCCTCCATACTTAAATTTGCCGAATCAACTACCTATGCTCTTTTTGGAATCTCGGCCCGAGAACTATTCACCCCGCAACTTCCTTGCCTTGATTCCATTTTCACTCATCTCCAACAATCCATCTGTTGGCGGGGCAGTCTTATCATGCAGCAACCTGAAATCCGTTCACGACAAGGTGCGTTTAAAACAAGTACATAATTCACCTTTCTGTCTTACGTCTCTGCCTCGTGGTTTGGCCTAACTGCAACCCAAGCAACCATTAGAACGATGCACTAATACAAGAATAGGACAAAGGTCAGTCACAATAATGCATTGATTCAGCCGCCAGGGTGAGAAGGTCAATGGTTCAGGGGTCTAAAGCTTGTTTCAGAGGCTAGTTCCGCACTCTCCGTAAGTGCCGGACCTGTAAAGGTAAATAGCTAATTAATAAAAACAGTGCACAGTGCCGGGAATAACGGAGGATAAGCCGAATTGATTGCCACAGTGTCTTTATCGTGAGATTGTTCTATGTGAAACCGTTGCCGAAATTAGCCCCTTCACCTGGAACTAAATGAATGCGCGATTTATTTTATAGTTCTAGAAAAAGGGTTATGTATTCGCGAGCACTACGGGAGCTTAAACTGCCGCTTTTCGCAGGGGGAATGCTTTGTGCTGACTGCAGCATCAACATCTCAACTGTCTGCCCGGCCACCACTACTTTAGATACCACCTTCCTTTCAATCTTGACTGACCTTGCTAGTTACAGGACTGTTCATATACCTGCGGCAAATTGACTGCAAAAGACACCAAGGTCTTGTCTTCCGGGCACGATCCACATCCCGAAAAGCAGGTATAGCCAGCACGGAGGTTTGTTGAGCTTGCATTGATGTCGAATTGTCAAAATGCATTGCCCTTGGCCCAGATGACCTCCAGGACCCATTCATGATTGCTCTGCAGAAACTACCAGTGAACCAACAAATGACCAAAGAAAATTGCACACATTGCCGATGGCGCTAGTCGCCAGGTAAGTATCAGCGATCACAGAATTTGCCCACACGCTTCAATAATCAGTTCTTAATACCAAGGAGGCCAAGATGTTGTGGTCAATACATGAGGTGTCTAGACACCCGGCGATGCCATTATATTCAATCCGCGACACAGGCTGTCGTGTAAGATTCAATCCTATTTTGCCGCTATCATACAATATAAACTGGGATGCGGCTCGCGTATGCATCGCTTTTGCTGATGTGAATGTCCATTTTGTGGAAATCATGCAATTGTAACCAGCACAGCATGCGAAACATAAGTACGCACCAAGCCTCGTTGAGCTCTTTGTCCCCGAACCTTCCTCTGTGCTTGGGGCGAGTTGCGCTCATGTCGTCTTCCGAGACAAAAGAATCTTGTCTTGCTTTCATGCGCTTGCTCAAGAGGCCCTGTTTGCTGAGATTCCGGACGACGTTTTGTCGAACGCGGTCAAAATACATTTGAATCAGGAGAGTTTCTTTGTCTTCACCTGGTGCCGAGTCAATGTCGTGAATGGTGATCGGTGCATCGTCCAAGGCTTTCTCATCGCTGTCGTTCTTCGTGTTATCGTCCACTTCGTTCTTCTCGTGCAGAAGGCCCATGACCTCTTGGACATGCATACGCACAACTCTCTTGATCATGGATAATCCTTGTTTCTTCATCCTGCCAAAGTACTCATCACATAACTCGACTCCAGATCGGAGATTGTTGAGGTGATTGACCAGGTTTGCACCATTGATTTCTTCGCCAAAGATATCGAGCGTTGATCCTTCTGTTCGTAGGAGCGGAAACTTTTCATCTGCTTCTGCCCACTTTATGATCTTGCTTACTTGTTCGCTGTCCTTCAAGGCTGTCTCATGTAGAGGCCGCAAGCAGTTGATGTATTCCGTCATCAGTGCTGAAAGAGAAAAGGAGCTGGGATCCCAGTAGAAGACGGTCGGGTTTGGAAGCATACGGAAGACCGTGCCCTTGATATGAAGCATTTCTCCGACCATGCCAAGAATTTCGAATGGAACTGCTCAAGGTCAATATTCCGTTCGATCAACTTAATGGAGGGCAACTTACCCGCAAACAGGTGAGTGTGGCGTGCTTGGTCAGGCTTTCGGAAGTAATTGACTGTGTTGATATCACATCCAAGCACCACGAGCGTCTTTGCAATCTCAGCCAAACTTCCTAGTTGAAGACTCTCAGCTCCCTTGGCCTCATCGGCATAGACCTTCCTCTCCTGGTTGAAGATCGTTGGGGCCATGCCGAAGCATAGCTGCTTGACGTTGTAGTTGGGGATTACCCGGTTCTTCTCAAACCAGGTTGGTCCTTGCTTCTGAAAGTTGAAGGTGATACCAAGGCCGTCTGTGTATGAGCCATATAAAACAAACCCGTTGCCTTGACCGCGATACTGGTCGGTATTGAGATCAAACTTCCTCCAATGGATGCCCAGCATTCCTGCAATTTCTACGAGATGCGATATTGTAGTTGTGGCATAAGGCTTGGCAAAGTCCTTGGGCATGCTGTCCCACGTACGTCTCTTTCTCTGCATGCAGACAACTAGCGAGTGATAAGCATGAGGCTCTTCTGTGTCAATTGGTGGGCGCGGACCAGCCGCCTTGACCCATTCAGCTGACTTTTGCCCTGCCACTCGCGAGATTCCTTCTCCATTCTCACGATAGCCATGAGCAAGCCGTACCAGGTAGCTTTCTCATTATCTGCCGTGTGAATGATTCGCTGCGTGCTCTGCTTGTACTCGTTGTCGAATTCCTTGACAGTATCTGTATACTTGAAATTGTCATTTCCGCCATCGAGGCGAATGATCTTTTGCTTTCGTCCTTGGCCAGAGCATCATCGCCCAGTGGTCCCCTGGTGTTGCTGGGCTTGGCGACGAAAATGACCGGAGCTTCGAACTGGACCTCGAAACGGAACTCGGACCAGATCATCCGGCGCCGCGCAAATTGTGCCCATTTCCCTATAACAGCTTCACTGCACGATGAGAATTTGGTCGCTGTGGCGAGATACTGCTGTAGCGCCTGGAGAATCGCAATGACAAAGGCCAGGACAGAGATGACCAGCGCAACCACAGCAATAATGAGCTCTGTATTGTCGTCACTGCTTCCGCCAGAGCTCGGGTCTGGTACAGCTGTTGAGGACATTTCAAGAGCTGCAGTATTTTTTTTGTGTCTTATTGAGATGGTCCGATTTGGGTACTTTTGAGGTCTCAAAGACTTGGTTTTTCTTGATGCCCAGCGTCGGTCCTCATAAAGTGATGGCTGGGGAATCTGACAGACGCGCTAAAAGGGGCAACTTTGTCCAATTACAATGGGTTTTGTTGATGCACAGGGGTTGTGGTGGAGAGGTGCTAAATATAGACTGGCCTTGGGCGCTTAGCTTACCTAGGGTAGGAAACTCGAGGACCTCTTACGGTGAGACGCAAGCGATAAAAAGTCTTGGACAGGTTTCTATCAAGTTGGAAGATTCTTTTCATGATTTTATCTTGCTGTCTATGTCAAGGTTTAAAGCTATCTTGCTTCTGTCGGTGCTAAACTAAAGGATGTTGCGTTGTCTTGATTTAGATTCTCGCTTTCCGAACAATGCAGATACCTGTATTTCGGGATTCCAGCCAAAATCTCACCTCCGTTGATCCTCACATTGACAACTTCGCCGGGCATAATATCTATGCAGTTGTCTTCAAGGGAAATACCGGAAAGCTCTGCAAAGACTAAACCCTTCGTAGGTTTGTTAGCTGTGAGCTGACACCCATCAGGCCTAACCTGAACCTCAACACCTCTGTCAGAGAAGTCAAGATACTTGAGAGGTTGAGGCCAATCAACGTCTTGGGAAACACAAGTGTCACCCTGTAGAACACTGACAGATATGACGTGTGGCTCATCCTTTGAATGGTCAATCTGTCCAGCAAGGATGTCAGTCGTACCATTCGGGATCAGAACCGTGTTGGCCTTCACGACTTTATCCCTGATATCCTTGCCAGTGCTGATCGAAATGAAGCGGATTTCAACAGTGACTGTTACCTCCTCCTGCTTACTGTTCGCAACCCAAACCTCAAATAAAGAAGTCTTTGCTGGCCTCGCATGAACGACACTCCAGTCGTGATGTTGTCGTTGAACACCCGCGGCGATAGGCTTGAGGGCTCGACGAATGGAATAGTAAGCTGGCTTCTTGGTGAGGAAGTAGTCGACGATAGACCATGAGATAGCGGGCCAGCAATCGTTCATCTGCCAGACGAGAACACCACCACATCGACGCTCATCGCCCCATTGGCGACGCCAGCTGCGATACGCAAAAGTCATGGCTTCGCTCTGACAGAGCTGCGTCAAGTATATATGAGACTGACGAGGGGTCAGTAAGAAATAACTCTGCTTCTGAAGCCGGAGGAAACATACCTCTAGATCTGGGAGAGGACGAAAGTTCTCCACCACATAAGTAGCGATTCGTCGTTCGTGGCCATCTGCCTTGTTATGGAAATCCATCATCTGGGACTGCGGAAAACGGTTGCACTCTTCGGTGATGCAGTGCTGGATCGTCGACAAGGCTGGGAAAGCCTCCATACCGAACTCGCTGTTGAACCTGCCACCCAGCCTGTCAAAGACCTGGTATTTTTCCTGTGTACCATGCCAAACTGTACAGGTGTCAGTGAGTAACCAAAAGTAAGATGAAACTAGTCATTTACCGTTCCATTGGTGGAGATCTCCAGTAGTCTTGTCTGCAGTGTCTTTGCCTCCGGAGAACGGTGATCCAGGCCAGTATATCATCCCTGGAAACACCTCACTGACTACCTCTGGTAAGAGATACTCGTAGTAGTATCGAGCAGGAAAAGAAGACTTGAGCCAAGAAGAAGGATCCTTGTCGTCTGGATTGTACTCGAGACCTGCTTGCTCTTGAACCTGGTAATCCTCGTTGTTGCCGGCGTATATGACGACAGAAGGGTGGTGATGCAGTCTACTGACGTTCTGCACTGCCTCCTCGCGGATCGATTCTATGAGTTCTGTCCCTACTGGATAGTTCCCGCAGCCAAACATGAAATCCTGCCACACAAGAATGCCCATCTCATCGCAGCAGTCATAGAAAGCATCGTCTTCGTATATGCCACCGCCCCAAACTCTGAAAGCAATTGTGTGAGAAGTCTGTACCAAGAGTAAAGACACATCGATCACCACTCACCTCGTCATGATCTGGTTGCCTTCTATCATAAGCTTCAACCAGTCCCGGTACTTAGTAGCGGTGATTCGAGGTAGAAAATTGTCGGCAGGAATCCAGCACGAGCCACCGCAGAAGATGTCGATATTGTTAATTCTGAAAAAGAATGATTTTCCATGAGAGTCTTCTTCTTGAACAAGTTCACTTCTTCGGAAGCCAGTCTTCTTGGTCTTTCCATCAAGCTTCTGACCGTCTTTGACAATACTGACACTGACGGTGTACTGAGACTGATGACCGTATCCAGCGGGATACCACAGCTTTGGCTGATCTGATCGATGGCTGTTAGCTTTTGGACCTTCGAAAGGGGCTTATGACTAGTACCTATGGCGAAAGGGATAACCAAACGACCACCGGAAGACCTTGCTGCTTCCGTATTGTAAACAATATTATCTTGAAAGTGAACACAGACATTTGCCACGTCATACGGCCCCTCAATATCAACTTCCACTGTACCCTGGACCTTTTTGAGATCTGGAGACACACTGTACTTGAGGATGAAATCATCGATGTGGGCTGATGAAACCTCAAGCCAGACTGGTTTCCATGGACCGGCTGTGTTAAGCACTGGGCCCCAGTCCCATCCCTGTGTGTTTCTTTAGCAAAAGGTCTTTCGCCTTCTATTCGCTGTACATACCCAGTGATATTGAGCTTTTCTCACAACCAAGCGCCCAGCCTCTCCATTGAAGAGCTCCCATCGATGATCAGGATATTGCTTTGTGATCTCTCTGGCCTTGAGTAGTGCACTGTCAAAGTCGATGCTCAGCACGTTGGCCCCGTCGTTGGAAAGCTTATTAGTAATATCCACACGGTGGCTGAGAAACATATTGTCGCTCTTGAGTATGACGATATCGTTGAGCTTGACTTGAGCAAAGGTATCAAGACCCTCAAATATAAGATACACTGATCTACTATTGGCAGACGGCGAGTCAAAAGTAGTACGGTAAGTCCAAGCCGTCTCTCCTACCCACTCAACTTTCAGTTCATTCATATCGAGAAATGGATCAGGAATGCTAGACAGCTCATCGATTAGCACTTGGGAAACTGTAGAACTCGGTATACTAACATTCCGTTATCAATCAAGTCAATGTGGGCAACCGTTGGCACTCGGGCTACAGGCTTCCATGCATCGTGGCCATCTGTTGCTTTCTTGAATGACCATCCCTTCTCAAGTAGCGTTCTTTGCGCAATTGGAGGCATCATGGTCAGGGAAGTAAAAATTACTGGCCAGCTTCGTTTGTCGATAAAGACCAGTGTCAAAGATGTATAAAAGATCTTTATTATTCGAATTGCGACAATGAAGTTGGACGCCGGGAACGCTGATACTTTTTAATACACTTGCTTGTGAGCTGCTTATAATACATGGCATGTTTGACTTTAGTTATGGATATGGTCGCAGCTGACCGTTACTACTAATCTCCGTGCTAGTTTCCGAATTTCGACACGGGATTTGGGCATTCATGAGCCGCGGAACGAGCTCTTCCGTCTCCGATTCTAGCCTTGAGGAACAACACCAAGAGAGACTCCACTCTCGGAGTTCCAAAACAGGCCAAGATTATCCTAACTTTTGCCCCACAAACCATTCCTCCCCGCTTTCGATTTCTGGCTAATTAAATCCTTATTGCTCTGCCTCTATACAAATCACTATGAATATCACATATCCCCCTCTCTCACGGAATCATATCCGGATCTTGGACGTCAGCTTTGATGGAGAACGTTCTGAGCCCATCTGCAACTTTAGGGTTGTCCCTCTAGAGAACCCTCCAGAATACACCGCTATTTCCTACTGCTGGGACAATTTAACAGACATAGCGAGGATTAAGTTTCACAATGGCGACTCCCTCCCTCTTAGCCAGACATTGGTCGATCTTTTTAACTCCCTGAAGAAAAATTCCTCAAAGTTCACTGTATGGATCGATGCCATCTGCATCAACCAGGAAAACACAACTGAGAAGGAATTTCAAGTCCCCCTCATGGGAAAGATTTATTCTCGCTCTACGGAAGTCTTAGTTTGGCTGGGCAACAGTGATAATATTACTAAAAATGCATTCCGTTTCATGTCTCTCGAAGAAAAGGACGTTGAGACTAGGCCAGAACCTTTGGTCAGATCAAGCTCTTTTTATGATAGATTTCGGAGTTTATACCGCAAGGTCTCAGGACCCTATGGGCACGAAATTGACGAGTCTGGCCTAGAGAGCATGCTCCTTCTCCTTCAACGCCCGTGGTTTCAAAGAGTATGGGTTATTCAGGAGGTTGCTGCAGGGAGGAATGTCCAAGTGGTTTGTGGTGAGGACTATGTAGATCTGAACCTCTTTTCAGATGGTATTTCTGCCATTTGGAACTCATTTATCGGCTTAGGCCGCTATCAAGACGATCACCCCGCCATCCTTGGATTCTGGTGTGTAACCAGAATGCTTGACATACGGAAAGAATACCAAAAGAGGGTCAATGAAGGAGAAAGTGGAGTATGCTATGAGACTCTTCTCCAGGCGGCATATCATTGCCAGGCCACAAGGACCTGCGACAAAGTCTTTGCTTTTCACGGTATTGCAGATAACCGGCCAGTACCGAAAGCGAATTACAGAATTACTGAAGAGCAAGTCTTCGTGGAAACAGCCGAAGCACTCCTTTGCAATGGAGACTCCCTTGATCTTCTAGCTCTTTCCTGGATGGGATATATGCGGCAAGATTCCAGTGTACCGACTTGGGCTCCTGATCTTCGATACCATGCCTACGACGAACCACTTGTTCTGTGTGATAGCGCAGGCTGGGATGCAGGCGGACGCTTGAGAACATCACCGAAGATCGATACTGAACCATCACGTCGGCTTCGACTCCACGTCAAGCCAGTCGACACAATAGACGTGATCTGCCCTCCGTTCGCTTCTTGGGTTGTAGGGCAGCAGCGAGCAGCAGTCAAATCTGTCTTGGCCCTAAGATCACGGCTAGCAGGCAACCTTTCCAGGGAAGCGTGGATGGACAGATTAGCTGAGTCTCTGATCATGGGGCTCGATATCGACGACAACCCACTGAGAGTCGACATGCCAGGATGGGACGAACACCGTCGGTACTTTAACGAGTGGCTCCAATGGGTACAATCGAGCTCGCGACAAAAGGACCTTCACAGAATTGAGTCCAATAAGTACCACCGCATAATCAGGCCCCGTATAGACACAATGAAAGCATTCGCTACCAGCCGAGGTTTATTCGGTATTGGTCCAGAACCTACCATGGAAGGAGATGTTGTGTGCACCGTTCCGGGCTGTCGAGTACCGCTCGTACTGCGACCTGACTCATTGACAGGTGTTGAAGCAATGAGGTCACCTTCGATGCAGACATGGACTCTTGTTAGCTGGTGTTATGTCGACGGGTTGATGTTTGGCGAGGCTATTGATCTAGATAATCCCATTGAAGAAATCATACTGCGATAAATATAGATATTACAATATGAAAATTCAAAGATGGGTGTAAGTAAAGAAAAGACTTCTCTTCATACGTCATGTACCTCGCTCTCTTTTACCATAGATGTGCTCTCTTCTGTTTTTATGCAACTTGAATATTTAAATACACGGTAGTGAGCAGGTAATAATGTCCTTTCCTTCTTTCTTGGTGCATTCCTCGACACGGATAATTACACTGGAGCGATCGAGGCAGACCAGTAACACGCTGCTCAACTATTGCCAACAATTTTCTCTGGGCATTTCTCGGCGATTGCCTCGTTGACAAGATCTGACGTCTCTCTCTTTTTTGCTCCCCGTCCTGCTTACACCATTGTTGTGAGCTTTTGTTCAATCCTTCGTACTATCTCAGTCAGTATTAGATCCTGAAATATAATATCGATTAGTATTTAATATTTCGACAAAGGCTTTATAAAACATGCCTATTGTTACCCAACCCGTCGGCCTTCAACAGCAGCCTGCCAGATTATACAACTTCCGACAACTCCATTAAACTATCTATCATGAAGGTCACTTTCATCTTCGGCACCTTCATCCTCGCCCTCCAATCTCAAGCCTGTGTAACCTTTACAACGAAAAAAAGATATCAAAGCGCAAAAGTACACCTGGGCCGTTTGGAAAGATGGCCAGAAGCAATGCCAGTTCAATGGCCAAGGAAGCAGGCCAAATAGCCTTTTTGGAGACATATACGACGAGGATTATTACGTCATCCTCAGCAACGACTTCCCAACACTGCACGGCCAAGTGTTCAAGTATGAGTATGGCGAGTTCAAGTGGAATCGTAAGTTCTATCTACACTCAAAATCTAGAAATGCAGGATGCTGACTATAATGTGTGCAAAGCTCAGGTTACGATGCAGCAGTTCGAAGACTTTGGGGATACACGACGAGCTTGTTTACATGGAGGGGTCAACTGTGCTGGAAAGCCGTGTAATCTTCCATGAATATTTATCGGCTGAGTTAAAGAAGAGAGCACAGGGTGTCTCAAATTTGCGGGGTTAATTATTAGCCTAGAACATATCTTGAATACAATAACCAAGATTAGAAAGTATAAGCACAGGACAAGGACTCTCTGTTTTAATCTTGACTCCTCTGACTGCCTAACCTTTGCGTTCCTCAGCATTGACGACCCACTATCCAGCTGGCATTTGACTATGCGGTCGAATTTGACAAGCTTTATATCGGTACTGATAGGGATGGGAATGCAGTTCATTTCAACACTGCAGCATCCTATTATTATCTTTGAGATTCTCTGCTGGAAGTTCAGTACCCGCTCCGCTTCTTACTTTTTTGCGCTAAACATTTCCATCCATTTAAGAAAAGCGCCAGGGGAATAGTTGTTTCTTATTTTCTTGTCATGGCTGCTACATGCTAAGCCCGTTTTGATGGGACTGTTACTATAAAGGGAGCTTAATACATAATCTGACTGAGAAAACACACTGTCGAACAGAATGGAATTTACATTAAATACAGAACCCACTGCTCTCGGGTAAGTGGAGAGCCGATCATGCAGATCCATTGTGTAACCGAGGCTATAAGTGACGGACTAGTCCCAATTCAGCCGCGGATGCTATCATTCCGCTCCTGTTCTGGCTAGCAACTGTCCCCATCAAACTCCGTCGACGTTGGAGTGCAGTTGTTTCCCCAGATTTTCAGAATCACCCCAGGTACGGAGCACAATACGCCGCACGCCGCATTTGTACCACGTGTGTGTGATGAGATTGGACCATACTCGTAAGACAAGCAATCTTGCCACTCCGCGACTCATACTTGCCATCTCCTCACGTCCAGGTTGGTAGAATTACCTTCACCTCTGCTCCCTCCAACTTGCGCAAGTCAAAAGGCCAGTGCTGCCCCGCATCTGAGCTCAACATGTTCTCCACCTGTAGGTTTGGTTGTCTTTGACCATGATATTCTGACTGACTATTGTGTTTCACAAGTCCAGGGCTTTTCTGAACCCTCGAGCTTGGGGACACTCAAAGAGTCAAAGCCTACGCGAGGTCTGCATGCATGCGGTAACTGCAAGCGGCGAAAGATACGCTGCGACGGCCGAAAGCCTTGTAACCAATGCGAGTCGAGGGATTTACAGGCAAGATGCGTTTACACCCAGCAGATTCAGCGTGTTGTGCCTTCAAAGAGGTCCGTTCTCAAATGAATTGAAAAGAGTCAGGCTCTCTATGAGAAAACTCTAACGATTGTGGCAGAACAGTAGAGACTTTGTCCAAAAGTCTTAAAGAACGCGATGCTATCTTGCTCCGGCTTTTCCCCAATCATAGTATTCCGGACTTGGCCTTGTTATCAGACCAGGAACTTCGTGAAGCCGTCTTGCATGGAAGGTCGACTGATAAAGTCTTACCTTCCCCTTCCGACAGCACCCCTCAAAGGTCTGTTACTCAAGACTCACAATGGGACGAAGAGCGACGTGAGCGAGATCCCCTGCCTGCTGAGGCTGATGATGTCAACGCATTGTCCCTGCCGTTTGACCGACAGGCATCGTATCTCGGCATTTCATCCATCAGAGCGGCGCTTGCAGCTATGCTCCAGGTTCGGCCTCAGTTACGTGGCTTGCTAGCCTCTCGCCAGGCAGGCATGAACAACAACATCGCCAGGAATGATGAGGTTCGACCTTGCTATCATCCCTCCAGGTCCTTGTTGGAACACCCTTGCATAAAATGGAACAGCAAGGGACAAGCACTAGTTGACGCATACTTCCAACGGATTCATATCTTTACCCCAATGCTCGATGAAACCTCATTTAGAATGAATTACCTTGGAAGCCAGCGTCAAGATTCGCCTTGGCTTGCTCTCTTAAATATGGTCTTGGCCATGGGGAGCATTGTATCTAGCAAGTCCAGTGATCGGGATCACTGCAAATACTACACCGAGGCCATGAGACACCTCGACCTTAACGCTTTTGGCAGCAGTAGCATCGAAACGCTACAGGCTCTTGCTCTTGCTGGAGGCTATTATCTTCACTACATCAACCGGCCCAATAGAGGCAATGCTATTCTCGGTGCTGCCTTTCGGATGGCGAGTGCACTTGGCTTCCATCGAGAGCCTTCACAAAAGGACGGAGACGACAATCAGTTTGAAGTAGTAGAAGTGAGGCGACGCACTTGGTGGTCTTTGGTCTGCCTGGACACTTGGACAACGACAACCCTCGGCCGTCCCTCTTTCGGTCGTTTCTCTCCTTCAATTGACATTCAACTCCCCAAGCTCGGGATCGACGGTGGCGAAGAAAACTTTCAGCAAGATATGGGAATGACAACACTTGTTGAGAACATTCGCTTTTGCAGAATTGCAACTGAGATACAGGATAGCCTAGCTGTAACTCCTGTTCTCAATGCCACGGACCGCGATCGTTTCGATGAGGCACTGATCAATTGGCATAGTCAACTACCCTCTATCCTTTCAAAAGACCGAGACTGTGATGAACCGGTTCATCTTGCTCGGTGCATTATGAGATGGCGATACTGGAACTTGCGCATGCTTCTGTATCGTCCAGCACTTTTGGATGCGACAACTAACCATCAAACGGACCAAGAGGTTGATCAAGACGCTATCGAGAATTGCCAACATCTTTCAAAGATAGCCATTGAAGATATAGCCAAGACGTGGCTGAGCCATCAGATGTCAGGATGGAACGCCGTATGGTTTCTTTACCAGGCCGCCATGATACCCCTACTGAGCATGCTGTGGAAGCCCCAGAGTGCTAGTGTTCCTGAGTGGCGTAACCAGGTCCACAAGGCTTTGGGGCTCTTTGAGGAGATGCAGAATTGGTCATTGACTGCACGTTGTAGTAAGGGAGTTGTGAGCCAAATCTTCGAAACAAGTTGCGATTTAATGCGCCAAGGAGAACAGTCTTGCCTTGAACAAGACATGAACGACAGTAAGTGTTTTGATCAGGGCGCAGATTTATGGGCAGGTGGATTGGAGGTCGACGATGTATTGAATATGTTATGTCAAGATTGGTCATGGGATACAAATTGTACCTGGACTGAAGATGGGTTTGTCGATACATAATATCAGTAGTTAATAGTAAAAATACAGAAGTATATCTTTAATTGCAAAAACTAGAACTAAATACATATCCATATTATTATTCATAATATTAGTCTATTAACTAAAAATTAGTTACCCTAGATTTAGATTATTAGTTACTCTACGTTATAATAGCGTCCTTTCATCCCCCCAAGACTAGTTTATCAGTTGCCAAATAACGGGGATAGCATTAAGGACAGAGTGTCTAGGCTATAGAGAAGGGTGAATATAGACTTCTTATTAGTAACCTTAGCACCCATAGTTCATTTTATTGGTATAACTTTCTCTTCAGATAAATCAAGTTAGTAGTGGGAGCTGCAGAAGTGTTTTCTGCAAATATAGCGGGCTTAGTAGGAAACAAGATTTACAATTGTACTAGTCTAAGTCACTGTAACCACTCAGTCAAAAGCTTGCATAGCTTTCCATGTAGTATAAGGCCGTTCCACAATCATTTCCTTGACTGTGGGCAAGGCTGAGTGACCGTTCCCAAATAGAATACTTGATGCCATAATCTCGCGCCATCTCTTGCCAGGGGCAATCTTTCCCGAGATAGTGTTATGCACTAGGCTGTCACTATTGACAGGAACTAGAGCTGACCGCCCCAAGATGGCCTCCATGGCTTGCTGGGCAAAAGAAACTGCCTCCTTGGCATCCGATGGGACTCCAGTCTCATCCAGCGCCCGAATCTCTGTATCTGGAAGCTGGTCCTTGAGATATTTGATGATGGTCGGGTTTCGGGCACCACCGCCGCACATATAAATTTCTGCAATTTGATCCACGCTGATGCCAAAGCGAGGGAAGAATGTGCGGTATTGCTTGATGATATTCTGGGCCGTTATCCGAGTAATGGTTGCCACAGTGTCATACTTATCGCATCCAGCAGCAAGACACTCATTAATTAGTTCTTGGCCTTCATTATCCCCAAATGTCTCCCGACCTGTGGTCTTGGGAGGAGCATGGTTGCAATACTTGTTTGTATCGAGGAACTTATCCACAATGTCCTGGCGCACAGTGCCTCTGGCGCTCCATTCGCCGTCTCTGTCGTATTCCATCTCGCTTTTGGTGAAATATCTCATAGCGTTGTCGATGAACATGTTGCCAGGGCCGCAGTCCCTAAAGATGTTAGTCACATTCATTAGGGTGATATATAGGTAGAGGATTACTCACCAGTCTACCATTGCGTCCACTCCACCCTCGGAATCAGGGGGATGACACAAAGATTGGCAATTCCGCCAATATTCTGACAGACACGCCACCTGGTCGGGTGACGGAGCAGAAGGCCATCAATGAGAGCGACCAATGGGGCACCCTGTCTCCCCACGGCTTGCTCTGCCATTCGGAAGTCTGTCACAGTTGTGACACCGGTCATGGCACTAATAACTGTACCCTCCCCAAGGCAAAATGCAGAACGCGTCTCCCCTTCTTCCGGCATAGAGAGAAGCCAAATGGTCTGTCCATGTGATCCAATGAGGTCGATACTGTCCATGGATATCTCATGCTTCTCGCAAAACTCTTTGACAGCATCACCAAACATCTGTCCAAGTTGCACATTCAGTTGCGACATTTTTGAGGGAGTCGTCTTGGTTTCCCGTAGCATCGTGAGAACGGGTTTCTTGATCCACTGAGGTACGGGCATCTCATCATACTAAGTATGTAGTCAGCACCGGACGAGAAAATGAATAGTGCGAAGTGCAACATACTTTAATGAGCTCCATGTGAAGCGGGGCATTCGGAGACTCTTGGTGATATCGAACAAGTGCACAATCTATACCGTCCATGGCAGTGCCACTGTTCATCCCCAGGACGGTTAAGTCAAGCGCACCAGTGGTAGATGACTTAACAAGGCCATTTCTATTGGAGGAGTTACCGTTGGATCCATATGAGTGACCGTTGGTAGCGGGGCGGCTCAAATTCTGATGGGCTTGCGGTCGAGTCATGGTGAGATGATATGTTGTGAAACTTTTTCGAGACCTTAGCAATATCTGTGCCAGATAGAACACATAGAAAGATATTTTTGGTTCAGTATGTCAAAATTTATTGAATAGCTTCAGAATACATTTACGGACATGACTGCACATTTAATATAATGTGTATTCGATGGTGCCTCGATACGAATCGCATTTGAAATCCCCTGTTGGGAAGTTCGTGACGATGAGTGATGAGCGAAGAGCAATAGTAACTAGTAAACTTCCCGAGGAGATGATCTTCTGTTGGTGACTAGCTTACCTCACAGAGAAATGACGACCTCTCCGCGAGTTCTTAGTATTAGCACTAATTTAGCCTCTCTCGCGTCGAAGTGCCGTTTTGGGCAATTCGTCTCGATGCTAAGCACGAGTCACAAACCCTGGGTATTTCCATGTTGTCTCCGCCAGTAAGCCTAACCAGAATCAAATTGTTGGAGAGTTGTCTAATCAATTGATAAAGCAAGTCCAGTAGAAAGGGCATATAAACCTATTTATTCTCGTAACAACACGGCCTTGAACTTCTTTTTCTGTCACTTGACAATAACAATAACAGACATTCAGCAAAAGAGCATGCATAAAGAAATGGCAATCCCTCGGTCCGTATGGACGTCCGACGATGGCAGCATGGCGCAAGAGACTGCCAGGTCTCGCTGGCCGAAGCTTGTACAGGGCATGGTCGATGATGTCCGTGCAACCGGTGCCGAGCTTGCTACATCCCGTGCACTTGACGAAATTGACTCGATAGCGAGAAGTCTTGTGAGACTCAAAGAGGAAATTACTGGTGATGGTCAGCTTTGGTGAGTGCTCCTTATGATCTTCTCTGGTCGGTTCAGCACTAAACAAAGCTCAGCCCACTCGAAGACGATGGCTCGGCAGATATTGCGTCATATAACCAGCTTCTCCTCAATATGGGCAGGTTGACCTGGCTCAACTGTCCATGGTTGTATGGTGAATGTTACCTGTATCGGTTAGTTTTGGAGTTGTTGTGTGCCGCCAAACGATGCTAACTTCTGTAGGCGCGTGCAGCTGTTATTTTCCATGTCATCTTCCTGGAAAGGGTATGATGTGTTCAAACGCCAAAAGGATTCTACCCTTGTCAGGTCGCAGATGGCCGTCCAGGAGCTGGCGAGCAGGGTCACTCAAGTGATTGCAAATACGACAGAGCCACTCCGAAGCTTGGATGACGGTGCAGCAAGACTTGTATTTTCTGAAATGACAGAGATGGCTTTATGGGGAAACGCAACAGATTTGTCTCTTCTGACCAACCTCAGTCTGGAGGAAATTCAGAAGTTACAAGGAAGCGCAGCGATCGAGGAGAGTCAGCGGAATATTGTTGATAATGACACATTAGATGTGTGGCTTTATCTGCAAGAGAGTCGGTTGACTCAAGAGAATCGACATATGGACATCGTTCTCGACAATGCTGGCTTTGAACTATTTGCAGACGTCCTCTACGCGGCATACCTCATTGCATCTGGACTCGGGACAAGCATCACTCTGCATGCAAAATGTTTTCCCTGGTTTGTCAGCGATGTAACACCAAGCGACATTGACTTCCTCTTCGACCATCTGCGGTCCATAGGCTTGAATTCTTTGGCCACTCAGATCGACAAGTATTTCGAACTCGGCTTATTGAGTATCGAGGTTCACTCGTTTTGGACGACACCTTGGTCATTTAACGACATGGTCGCTGTAGCACCCGATCTATTTCAGCGTTTCCAGGACAGCTATTTGACTATATGGAAAGGAGACTTGAATTATCGAAAGCTGACTAGAGACGGTCTCTGGCCACATACAACGACATTCAAGTCTGCACTTGGTCTACTCGGGCATCGGAGTGGTATCAAAGTTCTCGCGTTGAGAACAAACAAGTCCGACACTTGCGTTGGAATTGGAAGTGAGGAGGCTGTCAAGCGACTTAACCGGGAGGCACCCGAGATGGGGTGGGTCCGGGATGGGAAACATGCCGTTATATCATTCAGCGACGGGGTCTGAGACAAGTAATGTGCTACTGGCAGTTTGACCACTCTTCTCGCAAAATATTGATTATCCAGGCAGTTGGCCAGGCATGCGATGACTCGAGATCCTCAAGCATGCGTACCAGGCTTGTTTGCTCTCGCTTATCTGTCATCAAGGGACCCCCTTTCATAGATTAGACAGCTCTGAATTTTGACAAGATGGTCCGACTTACAAATAAACGTGGAGTGGCATAATGTGATGAGTGAGGGCACAGTTCCCGGCGAACCTTTGCATGCTCCACAGAGGGCTCGGGCATGCTCCATGACAGATTCCTTAGATGATGTCAATTGAGGTACGTTACTCTTATGACCATGAACTCACATCAGAGTCTGGCAGATTCCGGCGGACATTTCGAATGGCAAATCGTGGAGATGGACGGTAGACCTTTAAAAGCATCCTGGCGAGATGGTAAAACCCAAATGCCATAACTGATCACCATCAGGTTCCGTGGGCCAACGGGAAATTGTTGAGGAATTTGTGCCTACCATGCCAATCTGCCGTAAACCAAATTTCTGGAAAGGGATCTGCTCCCAGCCCTGTTTCTCCAGACCATATTGGATCAAAGGTGCCTGGCTTTGTCTTGTTCCAGTTCTCAACGGCCTCTGATAGCTCGTACCATCTTTGCATCCTTGTCGATGATTCTGGATACAAGACACTTCCACCAAAACAGAATTGCATCACCGTAGCGCAAATCCATGCCATGGTATTTGCCCAGGCGGTCTCTGCCTTGGCGTCGACAGCTTGTTGATGGATGACGGATGGCGGTGGTATCAATACCAAATCGAAATTCAAGTTGGGCGGCTGCTGATTGATGCAAGCATTGTAAAAGGATTGTCTCACATAAACCCAAAACGCAGCTTGAGAGAGGGTAGGTGCCGAAGGATCAACCTGTTGTCCTTGAGATGCCTTGAGCAGAGCACTCAACCCAGCAAGATGTCTCTCCTCATCACCGCCAGTCACAGTTACTGCGGTATGGTTAGACAAGGAGAGCGACTGTTCAACGATACTTACCACTCAGTTGTTCGCAAACGCGTAATATGACTATGGCGCATAGGATAGTCTCATCGTGGGCAATGGTCTCGGTACTTAGCAAGGGAATGAGAAGCACTATGCACTTTTCTTGGAATTCATCTGCTGTATTGTTGTCACCTAGATGGCGTGCGGCATAAGAAATGATTGCATATAGAAGAATGGGTGAGCTCCTGGCCATGACGGTCACATTGAGCATAAACTGTCGTGATGCATCTGTGCAGTCTAGCCACTGAGCCACGTGCGTGGAAAAGTGATGCAGATAGAAAGCCTCCTGGCGTTGAAGCGCAGGAGGGACAGGGGTCATCCTAGATACTCTTGTGGTTAAGTCACCACTGTACTGGTTTGGTGATTCATGTTGACTAAGGTCGAGGATTGAAGCCGCTGAAGTCGGCGACGTGAGAGTCTCGGGGCACCAAACGGAATCCTGCTGCTGTAGAGGATGGAGTGGTGGCGAGTTCCTTTCCGCCAAGGCAATATCTCGTTCCGGAGGATAGAAGGAATATTCACCAGGGGCTGAATCTTCCACATGCTTTGGCCGGTATTGCTTAATTTTGAGTCGAGGACTTGGATCGTCCCAGCGACACAGTTGATCCCTCTTGAGGCACTAGTTTCATTTAGCTCCAGTATCTTGTCGTTTCAACAATTGAACATACTACCCCGCAAGTCGGTCTCGTCTCATCACCTGTGAAGTCAGTACTACCAATTTCGTCCTGTCCCTGGAGGCGTACATTTCACGCGACGTTCTCGGCACGTCAGGCTATTCCATGTCAATGATCAATCTGTCGCATTGGCTCACCCGACTTACCAGCCGTTACGAGATCGCAGCCGACCCATTTTCCCCAGGCTGTTGTTTGATTGTAGAAGCAAGGGATGAATCCGATACGAGAAGCAAGTAAAGGAATTCGAGACGAAAAAAACAGAGATTCGAGACGAGGGATGTCGGGGGAGTGGAACTGCCCGTTGATGCTGAGTTTACTAGTGCACCATCCCCGCATCTATGCTCAATTTTTCTAGTTTAGTGTCATCATGGGAACATTACTGGCTAATGATTTATCATTATGTTGACAAAAAAATCGGAGCCGCAAATTTAAAACTAACCTTTCTTGGTAGTTCGAGACGAGGAAACTGCTCACTAAGTTTCCTTGGCAAATTCTCCGCATCGCGCTGTGGCTAAATCCCCACGGGGTTGGAGTAGTCCAGACTCGCATCGCAATGTCTGGGGAGCAGAAATAGATAGATATAATGGGGACATCTTGATCATCACAAGAACCTTTCCAATCAGCCATATCGAAACCTAACCAATACTGCCTTCACACAACTACACATATCATTGCATTGATCTTACGACATTCATTCTTCAGCATCATGTGGAATCGCCAGAGTTGGAAGTCTATGTCCGGGCAGCAGTTGCTCAGGCTTGTTACAGCTGCCTCCGCCGTTGCAATCTCCTACGAAGGCATCAGTCAGGGCGTCATGGGCGCTGTGACTGTTTCACCCGAGTTTGGACGACGTATGGGATACACAAACGATGAAGACGAAGTCGTCAAACCCATGCTCCAGGGCGGTATTGCGGCCGTATATTACTTGTATTTGGCCCCTCAGTTTGAAAAGAAACGGTAACTAATGCTACAAAGTGGCTCTCTCTTCGCGGCCTTTTGGGCTGGCAGCTTTTCCGACAACCACGGTCGTATCAAGGGTATGTGGATGGCATGCTTCTGGTGTATGGCCGGGGTTATCCTGCAAGCCTCTGCTGTCAACCTTGCACACATGCTTTGCGCACGATTCGTGGCTGGCATGGGTGTGGCTTTCATCCTCGTCATTGCGCCTATGTGGACGGCCGAGCTTTCTGCGGCCTCACACAGAGGCAAGCAAATCGCTCTCACATTCTTGGCCAACTTCTCTGGCATCGCCCTCGCAGCGTGGATCGGCTTCGGTACGTCCTTTACTGAGGCGGGTGGTGGACAGTTTCGCTGGCGGTTCGAGTTTTCGATTCAAATCATTCCCGTAATCGCCCTGGCGATACTGAGCCTATTGGTCCCGGAGTCCCCGCGATGGCTGGTCAAAGCCGGCAGGCGTGATGAAGCATTGGAAATCATTGCCAAGCTGCGGGGCGATGGTGACTCTCAACATCCTGATGCGCAAATGGAATATCGAGAGATTGTGACGGTAGTGGAAGAGGAATCTCAGTTCGCCAAAACCAACTACTTCAAAATGTTTTTCGGCATCGGATCCGGAGACATTCATCTTGGTCGCCGCATCCAGCTTGCCTTCTGGCTTCAGGTGCTCATGCAGTATGGCACTGGGATTGCAGCCGTGGTCATTTAGTGAGTTCTTCTTCTTGGAAATAAGAAAAACAGGGTGCTAACGCCATCGTAGTTCTGGAACCATCTATCATACGGCCGGCTTTGATAATGTCAAGTCCGGTTGGCTGTCAGGTTTACTGATGCTGGTTGGTATCTTGGGTACAGCCATTGCAGCCTTTACCATCGATAGGGTAGGTCGCCGAAGAACCCTTTACTGGGGTGCTGTAGCACTCGGTATTACCTTGTTCATCATCGGTGGCCTCTTTCGGGGATCCGTTAACAACCCAGACAAGGCTGTTCAGTATGGCACAGCAGCTTCAGCTATGGTTTTTATCTACCTCTTGATCTTTAGTTCTTCTTGGCTATTGATCCCCTTTATATATCCTACCGAGATCTTTCCTACCTGGCTTCGAGCCAAGGGAAACGCATTTGGCGTGGCCGGTTGGGCTGTAGGCTATGGTGGAGGTTCACTATTGGTGCCTGTTATGTTTTCAGGTATTGACGAAAAGGTACGGACTCGCCTTAACTACCTATAGATTTCTCATTTCTGACTTGACTTATAGACTTTCTACGTGTTTGGAGCGTAAGTATCCCTTAACATGCTCGAATCTAAAAGTGGCTGCTAACCTTTTTCTAGTGCCATGTTTGCATACATTCCCTTGGTGTACTGCTTCCTCCCGGAAACTGCTGGCCGTACATTGGAAGAAGTTGACTATCTCTTTGCTAGTAAGAGTCCGTTCACTTGGGATGAGGAGAAAGAATTCGCCAAGCGTACAGCTCTCTTACGTGAAAGATTAAGTGAAAGGAAGAGCGGGAGCGACTTAATGGCACAGGATAAGTCGATTAAATCACACATCGAGGTTGTATGAACTATATTCTTTTTCTCGGAGTAAATCTAGTAATTGGACGATTATATCTTGACTTTGAGACTTTCTTGCAGCAAGAACCTTTTCTCTCGCAATTTCAAGCTGTTCTTGCCGACGTGCGAAAATGGTAACTTAACAACCTGATCGGTAGTTAAAATTAAAGCAAGTGAACAGACGGGGATCTTTACAAACCTCGACTCGCCAACGTGACCGCCAGTTCCTTACCGAGACCCATCGGACCACCGGCAAGGAAAACTGTCTACGATGGAAGTTATCAGTCTGGATTATAGAATTGCAAGTAATTATAGGTCCTACTTTGCCAGTAAGATCACTTATGGCTCGTCAATTAAAACTCCAGGTATTTCATTGCCGTTACTAATAACATGTACAGAGGTTAGGTTAAAAAGTTCTTGCCCAGAAGAACTTACACTATAACCAAGGACCCTTAGTAGGTACTGTAAGGTATAAGAGCTTTAAATTATTATAAAAAGAACCTTTTATAATAAGCCTATAGTTAAAGGGGTTTTAGTAGCTAGTTATAAATTTATTACTAATTATATCCCTTATAATAAAATTATAATTAATAGCTAGCTTTTTGCTTAATATATTTAAAATATCTTAAGATAAGCAGGCCTACTAGCCACAGTTCCTTTAAGCAAGGACTTTGCGGCCCATCCTCCGTAGACGCACTGACATATGATATCTGCTCTAGTTACTGAGAATCTGTTAGTTTGCCTCTGCTGTTTTACCCGGTGTCCCAGTCGATTCGTGCTGACGGCGTCCAAGCTATGACTTAATTAGCTAATCAGTTTATTTGCGCCCTTTTTTCTCTCCCGGCGGCTCGCGGGTCCACAAATCACTGCCATCATCTCGGCGACCGGAACCCTGAAGCATGCAAGGAGGACATCATAGACAAACTCCGGCGATGCAAACAGCAAGATGTGCAAGAAAGGGGGATGATTTGACTGTGGGAATACAATTCGGTAGAGCACTTCCGACACGTCTGGCACTGACTTTAGATGCTAAACTTTCTGTGGTGGAACGGCAATTACAGAGTCGGTCAAATTCAGATGCCCGGGGGCTCAGACGGCGTTGGCTGCATAGCTAGCTAACACACTGTTGGTGGCGTCGTAGTTTGACTTTTTTGTCATCTGTCTCACTACTCTGTACTGGTTACCAATATACCACTGTAAACAGGAAGCCTCAGTAAAACTTGGACCTTTTACTATGTTCTCTTCCATACACTCCTTTATTCCTGCATTCTCTGGATCTATCCAAAGTGACAACCACGGCCAGAAGCCATGTCTGCCTCTGTGAATCCCTCCCTCTTCGTAAACTGCACCGTCTTAACGTGCTCTTTATTGACATCCTACTACAATTATTGCATTAATCTGACTGCAAATACAGTGTTTGTTGGTCTCTTTAGGCTAACCTTTATCTGGTTCTTCGCTGTCTAGATCTACACGCAACGCGGCTTCCGGTTCATGTTTGCCATGGAACTGGGCATCATAACCGAGATGATCGGATATACTGCATGCGTAATATCGTGGAAGAACCAGTAGAACCAGAATGCTTTCCTTGCCCAGATCGTCTGCATTAGTATCGGTCCAGCCTTTCTGTCGGCGGGTATATATCTTTGCCTCAGCCGTATCGTGGTCATCTTACGTAATTACAACTGTTGTGGAATATTTGCGGCACTGGACGAAGACGGTATACTGGGAGTAGTTTAAAAGGAATATCTTGGATAGGTCAGAGATTCCTTGACTGTAGACAAGACACATCGAGAGAAGGGATTGACCGCGGCTTATTGGCGCCAGCCTAGTAAATGCTACCACTCCGCTTCTATTCGGACAAACCAATACGTTATTGATATGTCAAAAAGGACTCTACAGTACTTGGTTTGCTGCACAGAGCCTACGTGAGCAATCTAAGGCATGACAATGGGTGACGCTGAGTCGGGCTGGCCGGGTTTCGTTTCAGTGCCAAGCTTTGCAACTAGCTTTTGTAACTATCCATCTGCCATAGGACGATCCAGTTAAGACGCGTCCAGTGATACAAGTTCCTCAAGGGCGAGGAATTATTGGGCATTGCTGTGACGGCTGCAGCCAACCCTACTACTACTACATCCAACTTCAGAAATTCATCGACGACCTTGGTGAGTGACCTCAACGAGCGCTGCTAGAGGCCTTCGTGAGATAAGAGTCAGATGCCTGCTTGGGGCAGGTCGCCTTTCCAATGTTCAAGTAGAAACCTGCCGTGATATCGTGATATACCTGTCGTCAATCACATTGACCCAGTAACTCAGGAAGCGTGCCATCATTTACGCCCAGGTAATGTCCTTTGTTAGGACCTTCAAGTTCTTGGCTTGGAAATAATAGTGACGTTTTGGAAGTGCTGAAATCCTGGTTATTTAACCATATCCAGAATGGAGGCCTAGATAGCTTCTAAAGACTCAGGAGGGAGGTAATGCATAACTGTTTCTCCCGAGAAACTGGATGCATAAGCTGGGCAAGTGTCTTAACGCCGCGGGCGGTAGCATTACATTCCTGGGGTCACAGCTCAAGGGCTAGTGTGTTAAAATGAGTATATTATATTGATTAAAGAAGAAAAAAGACTAGCGCTAACCAGCAAAAGCTATAGACAAGAAGATATCCACATCCTAGCCACTAATGGATTAGAATAGCCATTAATTAGTTAAAGCAACAGAGCTTAACAGCTCTTCCCGATATCACAAGGCTATTTCTCTTTATTATACCCTAATGGCATCCCTTGCGTTATTTAGTAACTAATAAACTAATCTTAGTAGGAAATAAAAAGGCACTAGTATAACATAATATAGCTAATAAACTAAATCTAAGGTAACTAATAAACTCCAGTTTACTTATAAGATATAATATAATCTCTATAAAAACTAGTAAGCCTATAATATTCTAACCTAAGATTATAATTAAATACTTTTTACCTTTAAAAACTATTATAAGTATAAATAATTATTAGATTTAACTATTAACTCTAGATTTAATATTTTTAGTTAATAAGGGTAGCCTGTAAATAGTATCTAATTAGGAACTTCTTTTAAGTACTATATAAAGATATAGTAATTATATTTATACTAGCTATTATTAATAAGAAAAAGTAAGTTTACCTAATATATAAGTAAAAGGGGTTTAAGTTACTATATAATTTAAAAAAAATAGTATTATTTATTTTATTTTTACTTATATTATAATTACTATTACTATTAAACTATAAGTTAATATAATAAAGTATTTTATTTATATAAATAACCTATACTTATTATACTATAGGTTATATAAGTATATAGTTATATATTAAAGAATTTAAGCTTATTTTTATAGTAAACTATATAGGCTAGTAAAGAAAGATATTAATAAAGTTTAGTTATAGGCTAAAGTACTTAACCTTATTAATAGTAATAAAGAAATCCTAGCCTTACTGCCTATTCTAGATAATAGTTTAATAATTAAGGCACTTAGTAAGCCTAAAAGTAAAAAATACTAATATACCTTTATAAAAGACTGCTATACTATAAGCGTAAACCTAAGATAAAGAAATAAATATCTCTAGAAAGTTTATAGCATTAAGCTAGATCTAAAGCCTAGTCTATAGAAGGCCAGTACTATTAAAGTAAATATAAACTTAATATACTAAAGAAATAGTATATTCTATTAATAGCTTTTTATTAAGGGCCTATATAGTAAATACTTTAAAGTAGTAAAAGGCTATAATTTAGTAACTCTAGATACTAAGTAAGTAAGGGAAGATATAGCTACTTAATAGGCTATTAAAGTCTTTTAAGTAAGATTTAAAAAGGCCTAAAAAAAGGAAATAAAGGCTATTAAAGAGATAGGTAACTTAGCTATATTAAACTTATAGCTTTATTAACTAGGATTAACTACCTACTTAAAAGACTTTAATAATAAGAAATAGTATCTAAGGGGCCTTATATTATTAAAGTATACTATAAAGCTAGATAATTTTATAGCTAAGAATAATACTAAGCTTTAGTATATATATATAGCTATTAGATATTTTATTTAAAAAGCTACTAGTATAACCAGGCTAAGTATAGTCTTATAAAATATACTATTTAAAGTTAACTAAAAAGAATTATATAAAGAGTATAGTATACCCTTTTACTTTTAGTTTAAGTAATAAACTTAGAAAAAGTATATTAGAGTTAGAAAACACGCCGAAGGGGTCCTGGTTAGGGTTACAAGTAATAAATATTTAGAGCCTTTTACTTATATACCTCCAGATTTTTATAAGATTGCTAGTAAACTTGCTATTTTTATACAGCAGACCTGCTTAAACCTAGGTTTAGGTATCTGTATATAATACCTTTTTAAAAACTTTAGTAATTTATTCTTTAAACCTGGGTTTAGATATCCGTGTGCCCTTAAACCTCCAGAACTTTTGCTAATTTATATCTTAATCCTAGGTTTAAGTATCTATGCCTGCTATCCTCTATCCCTCCCTTTAAACTTTTAACCTTTTACTTCCTCTCTGCACTTTTTATTTATCCTCTCTTTTATTTCTTCCTACTATTCTTTGATTAGTTACCTTTCTAATCCCTGCATTGTCTCCTATCTAATATAATACTCCTTATATTTTTATCTATCCTTATTCTCTTTCCTTAACTATTCCTTCCTATATCTTACCTAGTATAGAATAAAGTAATAAAATATATATATATTAACCTACTGCTATTAACATCCTAAGTAGCACTATAATTAAAACTAGTTACTATTTGCTTCCTAAATTTAATAAGAATCCCTGGCCCCTTAAGCACTGGAAAACTATATATTATTTATTTACTTCTCCTTCCCTTACCCTTATTATTAATAATACTCTATTGTTATTACTACTGCCGTTACTACTAAAGTCTGCAAATTTGCTAAAGCCTTCTTTACCTTCCTTTACTGAGGTTAATTCCCTGAGGAAATAGGCAGAGCCCTACTGCCTTGCTATTGCTAAGCTACCTATTTATCTCCTTAACTCCTTCTGGTCTTATAGTAGTAACAGGCCTCTTAACTGTAACTATATTGCCTATCTTTATCGCTCTTTCTAGAATAGTAAGCTTATACGTTAAGCTAAGTAATACTTTATCTAGGTTTCCTGCAGTGCCACTGCCGTTTAAAAGATAATTACTAATACCCTCCTAGATACCGATTAGAGCTATATCTAGGATTAATGTCAGTATATATTATCGTTTAGAAACTAGGGCAATTTTATTAATAAGAGGCCTAAGCTTATAGCTGGCTAGCATTGTATTAAGGCCTTAAAAGATTATGTAAAACAGATATATTCTAACTTAAACGATTTATAGTAGATTTATAAGTTTTATAATAAAGGTATAACTCTTCTTAATTATTATTTCTAATACTGTTAGTAGATCTTAATTCTATATATTTTATATATAAGTAATAAACTATACTTACTGTTCTATATAGACACTCTACTAGTTAAACTTAACATTAAGCTTTATATTAATTGCTGTAATCTTACCTTACTTAATACCTATAGTTAAATCTGGCTATAGCTTATCTTGGCCTTTGATTAGGATCCTACTTTATTTTCTATTAAGAGAAATATTAATAAAAGGGTATTAAGAAAAGCATGCTTAATATCCTGTGCTTGATAAGTAAAGCTTGCTTTCTTATTAGCCGTCTTGTTATGCTGTAGCGAAGCAAGCAATAGAGACCCTGGGTAACTTGCTAGTATTAAACCTCCTTAGGGAGAACTACGTTTAATATTTCAAAATGGTATTAGATTGCAGGGTATAGACTGGATAATGTAAGTAGCTTGCCCTTAGTATCTATAAATTATAGTTTATTATTATTATTATTATTATTTATTATCTTATCTATCTCTTTTACTTTAGGGTAAAAGAAAATAGTCTTAGATACTATAATCAAGCCTTGCCTAGAATATATTACTAATATAGGAATAGTATTAGTTTAATACATTTTACTAGGTTCTTAAGACCTTAAGGGCACTTCCTGCCTTTACCTCTAAGTCTATTTAAATTTCTAATTAGAATATACTAGCTAGCAGCCTAAAAGCAATACCTATAATACTGCAGATATTTACTAGGTCTTTTATCCTAAGGGTAATAGCAATAATAATAATAACAGTAACTTTAGCCTATTGCCCCCTTTTACCATTAAACCGGCCTAAAAGACAGCTTAGTAAAGTAGATTTCTAAGCTTACTTAATAAGGAAGCCTATAATAGTCTTTACTACTATCTTTAACAGAACCTTACTTTTTAGTTTCTGGATATATAGCCCTTATTAAAGATTAAGAAGAAGGAAGGTAAGATTATAGTATAGGTTATTGACTATATAGTATACTAGGTAAATACTTAACCTATAGATATTATTAATACTTATAAGAATAATAAGCCCTTATAATAACAGGACTTAGTACCTGTAATTAAAGGTCTTATAGTAATTACTTATAGAGATAATTAGTAGGCTTAGCAGAGGGAAGATAGTAATATTAATAGTACTGATAATATAGTATCCTGGCTTGATCTGTGCTTATAAATACTAGAAAGGAAGGTCCTTGACTATATCTGTAGCTATATAACTAAATTCAGGGATCCCTTAATAAAACACTATCTTGACTTAATGCTAGAAAAATATAATAAGCACTATACAGAACGCTTTAGTACTAGCAACCTATAAACTAATTTATTTTATATAGTCTAAGATGCCCTAGGCCCTGCATTTTGTCCTGTGTAGGAGAATTTGATTTCTAAATGCATTAATACAGATAATGCGGTTTATTAACTGCAGTCCGAGATACGCTACAGACTACTGGCCTTAGCTATTACACAAGCTATTATTAGTTAGCTAGGAAATATTCCTAAGGTAAAGGGAATCCTACACTAAGAGGCATATATGCCTTAAATAAGCTTAGTATTTACATTAACTATACTATTTTCTTATAGGCTTTCGATTAATGTTATAAAGCAGTGGAAAATAATAAGTCTAATAGAGGACATCCTTAGTTAAGTAAAGTACTCTGCGCGATCTAGGTAACGTATTAGGGGTACAAGGGGATCCTAGCAGGAATAAAATTAGCCATTATAATTTCTAAATAAGATAATTAGTAGCAATAGCAGCGGCAGTTACTATCTTTGCTTCCACCAGAAGAGCGTATTAATAAAGTTCCCTGTTAATAATAGGGCATTGTATTATTAAATTAAAACATTATTAAGCAACCCCTATCGTTGCAGGGGTCTATTCTGGTTAACACGGCAGACAGGATATATTATAACAGTAGGCGCATAAGGGCTATAGCTATAGAAGAAGGCTTATTACCCTAAATGCAGTAATAGATTTAATAGCGCTAGTAATTACAGTATCCTTAATAGCAGCTACTATTATTACCGTAACTATTTACTGATAATAATATAACTACTATAATAAAATCCTTGCTATCTCTAGCCCAGCGGACAGTAATAATGAAAAGCCCCTACTACAGAGATAGCAGACAGGGGAGGGGTTCTGCAGATTATAGTTACTAGCTACCTCCTTAGAAGTCTTATATTATAGCTAAAATTGGCCGTCTGCTGTAAAAACTACTAAAGGGGGATATTAGGAGCAGTAGGATCTGCTAATTACTAGTAATAAAGATATTACTACTAAACGTATAGCCAAGCCCTAGCTAATCCTAAGTAATTAAAGAAAAGTAATAGTATTAGTATTACTAAGATTAAGTCCTTAGCTTATAGCTATAAAAGAGATTGTCCTGGATAGATAGTCCTATAGTAATATCTAAAAGTAAATATTAATCCTTAGAGTAAGTTATACCCTATACTAAAAGATAGATAATATAATCTAGTAAACTATTAGTAGTAATATAGTAATAAATAATATATTAAGTAGTAGTAATTATTATAATAAATAATAGTAATAAATAATAATAATTAACTATATTATCTATAACCTGTAAGATATTACTAATATAGCGAACTAAATCTAACCTAACCCCCGTTTATTATAATTACGTGCAAGTTCCTGGTTTTTAGAGTTCCTGGAATTAATAGCTAGTTTAATGCTAGGAAGGTAAAAATATAGGGAAAAGAATATAGATAGGCTAGAAAGAGCTAGACTAGGGGGAAGAGCACCCCTATTGCTATATAATGTAATAAGTCTTTAGAGTTTTATAGTGTTTATAATAAGCAAGCTACCTTATTTCCTAGATATTTACCCTTAACCTTTTATATAAAGGCATTGCAAGGGATTTAATGTTATTCTATGTAATAAAGAATGTTATAATTAGAAAAGGACAAATAAGATATTACTATTAATAATAATATATATCCAGGTTTAAGCCTTAGTTATATACACGCTCGGATACCTAACCCTAGGTATGCCGGCACGGGTTATTTACAGGCACGTTCAGGGTAAAGCTAATAAACTGATAGTAGGTGTGGTAGCTGCTTAAGGCTTGAACTTAAGTAAAGACACAGTCCCCTTATATAAAGGACTTTACCTATAACTATAATAGCATAATAACGTAGAATAACGCGCTTTACGTCTAACTGCACTAGCTTATACCGTAGTTAAACCCTATAAATTAGTAAACAGTTCCGTAGGTAATAATAATAAGATACTCCTAGCAGAAGCAAATAGTCTATAATTTTTAGCCTTATATTACTTTCCCCTATCTTTTATACTAACTTATATCCTTTTTATTACTAGTTAGTATCCTATAAGGATTAGTATTACCTTTTGTTAGCTAATATAAAGTCTCTGATAGACACTAAGAAGCCAATTATGCCATGCTTGGGGCTACTAGAAGAGGTTAAGTTTAATGTCCACTCTAACAGTCCTGACATTAATAATAGCAAAGACTAAAAAGAGGCATAAGAGCTTATATCTCTGTTCTTAGCTAATAAATATTATCTTAAGGAGCCTGTAAGTATCCAAGGGAGCGTAGTTAGTACTAAAGACACTGTAGATTAGTTTTAAAGAAGCTAGAGAGTAGACCGTTATGCTGGCAATTCCTGGATATATAGTATAGTACTGTATTATTTAAAAAGTATTATAAAAGCATTAATTAATCTATTTTATTCCTTTCCTTCCTAACCCTTTTCTTTACCTAGAACTTAAATAAGAACATGCTGCTAGTTTCCTAAATTTATTTAACTTATTCTAACTAATATATTGCGTTAGCTAATAAGTTTATTAATAAGATAAATGATGACAAAGCCTTTGATAGGACACATACTTTAGATCTCCTTTAGCGCTAAGTTGTCTTAGACTATAGGAGTAAGAAGACTGAATTAAAGCTAGTAAGTAAGGATAATAACTATTACCCTGTATTTTGACTTAACTTTATTAGTATTGTTGGTTTGCTGCGCTGGCTAATCTACTAGCCTAGTTACTTCTTTAATAATATTATAATATTATTCTACTATTAAAGTACCCTGTATAGCACAAAGCACGTGCCAGGGCATAGGTTTTAACCTAAGCGGCCGTACCTTCTACATTGCTACCGGTGCTACTCAAGAAGCTTAGTTTATCGTTATGTACCCAAGTCAGAGGGCTACTAGCACTAATAACCCCTGTCGCTAATACGATATAATTATAGTAAGGACTGCCAGGGTCCTTAGGGTATAAGTTTTAAAGCCTTTCACTATACACTTGCATTATAGTTATTAAATTGCTATTTTCCTCCTAAACCTAGGTTTAGGGCAATACCTAATGGCATCCCCTGCGTCGTTTGGCAACCGACGAACTAATCTTGGTGGGAAATGAAAAGGCGCTAGCATGACATGGGGCAGCCGACGAACTAAATCTGGGGTAACCGACGAACTCCAGTTTGCTTATAAGACGTGATATAATCTCTATAAAAACTGGTAAGCCTACGACACTCCGACCCAAGATTGCAATTGAATACTTTTTACCTTCAGAAACTATCGTAAGTGTGACTAATTATTAGATTCGACTGTCAACTCTGGATTTAACGTTTTCAGTTGACAAGGGTAGCCTGTAAACAGGACCCAATCAGGAACTTCCCTCAACTGCCGCGCAGAGACATGGCAGTCGCACTTGCACCAGCCGTCATCAACGAGAGAAAGTAAGTTTACCCAATACGCAAGTAAAAGGGGTTTGAGCCACTATAAAATTAGAAAAGAAGAGGATTACTTTGTTTTATTCTTGTTTATGTTATTATTGCTATCACTGTTGAACCGTAAGTCGATACAATGGAGTATTTTATCTATGTAGATAACATGCGCCTATTATGCTGCAGGTCATGCAAGTACATGGTTACGCGTCGAAGAATCCAAGCTCATCTCCGCGGCAATCCACATAGGCTAGTGAAGAAGGATATTGACAAAGTCCGGTCGTGGGCCAAAGCACTTGACCTCGTTGACAGCGACGAAGAGATCCTGGCCTTACCGCCTATTCCAGACGACAGTCTACCAATCGAGGCACTTGGCAAGCCTAAAAGCGGAGGATATCGATGTACCTTTACAAGAGACTGCCGCACCGTAAGCGCAAACCCGAGACGAAGAAATGAACACCTCTGGAAAGTGCACGGCGTTGAGCTAGACCCGAAGCCCGGTCCACGGAAGGTCAGTACTGTTGAAGCAGATACAAGCTCGACATACTGGAGAGATGGCGTGTTCTATCAACAGCTCTTTATCAAGGGCCTACGCAGCGAATACTTTGAGGTAGCAAGAGGCCATAATCTGGCAACTCTAGATGCTGAGCAGGCAAGGGAAGATATGGCTACTCAACAGGCCACCGAAGTCTTTCAGGCAAGGTCCAAAGAGGCCCGAAAGAAGGAGAAGGAGGCCATTGAAGAGATGGGTGACTTGGCTGCACCAAACTCGTGGCTTCGTCGACTAGGATCGACTACCCACTTGAAAGACTTTAGCGACAGGAAACAGTATCTAAGGGGCCTCACGTCGCTGAAGTACACCATGAAGCCAGACGACCCTGCAGCTGAGAATGACGCTGAGCTCCGGCACATACACGCGGCTGTCAGACGTCTTATTCGAAAAGCTGCCGGTGCAACCAGACCGAGCGTAGTCTCGTGGAATGTGCTGTTCGAAGTCAACCGGAAAGAATTGCACAAAGAGCGCAGCACGCCCTTTCACTTCCGGTTCAAGCGACAGACTCGGAAAAAGTACATTGCCGTCTGTCTTCAATTCTTTGCCTACGCCGTTCGGGCCATTTCTTGCGAGGATGCCTCGGACCGACCACCATTTAAACTGACTGAGAGTCAAGACACTGCTTTCGATATAATGATGGATCATGCAGCAGAACTTGTCGACATCGATAACAAAGTCGAGCCTGTGCCGACGTTATCGCGGATTAACGAGTTGCACCAACTGCTCGAGGACGCCGCACTTGCGTTCTATATCTCTGTTCTCGATCACTTTACCAAAGTCACCGAGTACGATAGCGTCCTCGTCAGTTTCTTGACTGTTCTAAGCATCCGAGATGATAAGACTTGGGAGACTTTTGCGAATTTTACCCCCAAACTGTCGGCTATTATGGCGATCTCCCGAGTATTTCTCATCAAGTACACAGTCGATAAGAGGGCTTTATATGTTCAGCAGAGAGTAGATCAAGGGCAGGCCAGACAAGAGGCTGAAGATAAGAGCCCGGGTCACTTCGAAATCATGTCTGAGATGACACGCCGATTTCTAGTCGGCGGCGCTGAGGGTTGGGATACCACGCCAACGCAATTCATCATTCGGCTTCGCAATTACGGCATGGCAGCTAGCGGTCAGCAGGCTATGCCAGGTTCAGTTAGTTGGGATAATGAGAATGCGAGATATAAGGGCATTCGTGTCAGTGTTCTTGGCATTCAGTCCATGCTCCAGACTGCTCTGCGACGAGCCGAGGCGTTGCTGTATAAGTATCTGCTCTTCTGCGACGAGTATAAAGACCAGTCGCCTATTGAACTTGGATTGCCGCAGGTTCCGTGGGACGAGCTTGTCGATAATGCAGCAGACGCAGGTATAGGCCATTCATTTGTGAATGACCTTTTTCGGCTGGTGCCAAAAAGCGATGGCTGGGCGTTCCGCAAAGTGTGGACTGACACGGTTTTGCAAAGAGCGTGGTTCAATGATGAGTCTGAGGCTGAGCCTAAGCTTCTTGAAAAGAAAGCTTGGCACTATGGCAAGTACTTGGAGGAGTTTCTTGAATGTCTGCTGTTCATAATACATCTGAGTGGTGGGCAAGCCGCCCGGTCATTGGAACTGCTTACCCTACGGCACAGAAATACCGCTAATGGCGGGATTCGAAATATCCTCTATGACCGTGGGCTTATCATGCTTGTGGCTGGATACCACAAAGGATTCTCAAAGACCGAGCGACTTAAAATCATACACCGTTTCCTGCCGCGCGAAGTTAGTGCCTTAGTAATTTATTATCTTTGGCTCGTGCTGCCGTTCTGGGAAGATATACAGGCAAACGCTTGGGACAAGGCCGAATTCTCTTCCAACTTCTGGGCTCCGGAAGAAACCCTTGATGACCTGAATGACGATGATGGGAAAGATGGATATGGGACTGGCAGTGATGGAAGCGATGATGAGGAGGACATACGTGGGCGCCCTCAAAGAGAGACGAAAGCCAAGCCGCTACGTCTAGGCCCCGGCCCACATTGGACATCTGCACGGATGACCCGCATCCTACGCCGAATGAGCCTCGAAAGTTGTCAAGGTGGACTCACTATTAGTAGCTGGAGACATCTTTCCATCGCAATCACGCGACGCTATTTCCGCAACGGCACTACTGCTCATGCATCTCTTATCGGAGAAGCTGATGAGGGTTACGGCAGCGATAGTGATAGCGACGTGGAACAGGACAGTATCTGGGATGCACAGGCTTGTCATGGCTCTCTGACTGCAGGGTTGGTATATGGAAGGCTTATTACGGAAGGTTGTTTTGAGACGAACGAACGACGTGTCAACTTCCGGTTCATCAGCGAAGAGTGGCATCGCTTATTCGGTTTCCCTTCTGCCATCAACGGGTTCGGAGAGCTTCTTACACCAGGGCGTAAACGGAAGACGCCATCGTTACATTACGAAGCAATGAGAGACCTACAGCTAAGGCGATGGAAGACCCTTAGGCGAGTCAACCTCGACCAGGAGCTTGGTCGCCTATACGGAGATCATGTCCGGTTTCGCGGTAAGCAGCGGGAAGCAGTGGATGCGATCATGATGAACAAGAGTCCTGTAGTTGTGATTATGGGGACAGGTACTGGGAAGAGTCTCTGCTTTCATGCTACCCGCGGCCAGCTGTCCCGGTGGGCTCACCGTGGTGATCGTCCCGCTTGTATCTCTTCAAGGTGATCTGATGGATCGGTGCCAGAAGCTCAGGATATCCTGTGCCGAATGGAGAAGTGACAGGGTACCTGGAGACGTGTCGATTGTGTTTGTAACACCAGAGTCGGCTATGACGAAGCGCTTCCTAGACTTTCTAGAGTTACGGCGGGTCATGGCCAAAGTAGACCGGATTGTTGTTGACGAATGCCATACGATTATGGAAGGAAGCCTATCCTTTCGGCCCAAGCTACGTGAGCTGGGTACCCTCGCGTTGGTCGGGGTTCAGATGATCTATCTCACCGCGACACTGCCGCCTGCCGATGAACCAGCTTTCTTCAGCCTAATCAACGCACGGCACGAAGACATTATCATAATCCGGGCAAGGACAACACGTGGCAATGTGGCTTACAGCGTTAGGTCGGTCCCTGCCTCGACAGTTGAGGAAGCAGTTACCGCCGTTGTCGAGCAGGCAAAGGTGACGATCGATCAAAAGCTGGAAGAGTACCCATGGCCAGCCAAGATTATTGTTTACTGCCAGCGAGTAGAGGCTACAGAGCATCTGGCCGCAAAGCTAGGTTGCGATGCTTACCATCGAGATATTGATACGCGAGATGGGAAGGCAGAGAGGCTCAAGTTTTGGATGAGTGGCACAAAGCGTGAGCAATACGGAGACGGTCGAGTGATCGTGGCGACAAACGCGCTTGGTCTTGGCATTGATGTACCTGATATTCGAGCGGTGGTACACGTAGAGATGCCGTATAGGATGGCCGACTATGCACAGCAGAGCGGGCGCGCAGGCCGAGATGGGCAACGCAGTGAGGCTATTGTTATCCGGCTGGATGTGCAAGGTAGTTCTAGGAGGCCACGGCCACTGGTGTCTGAGCATGCTGCTATGAATAACTACGTCAGCGGCGATGTATGCCGGCGCGTGGTACTTGATCTGGTCATGGATGGGCGAAATGACCGAGAGGGCTGTAGAGAGGGCGAAGAGCTATGTGATATCTGCCAATGCCGCGTGGACGAAGAAAAACAGAGAACGAAGGCGGTATGATAGAAGATAGAGAGGAAGGTGATATGCGGCAACGGGAGCTACAGGTGGAACATGCTCGGTATCGTGCTGTGACGCTGGTAGGCCAAGAGCATCAAGACTTTTGGACTACAAAAAGAAGCTCGCAGATCGAGTCCTTGAGGGTTGCCCATTCTGTAAGTGGCAGGGTTCAGGTAATGACAGGATGCACTCGGGGTTACGTTGCGATGAAGCAATAGAAATAGGTGGGCAGGTACAGGAGGCATACGAGCTTGCTGTCAGTATGGAAAAGTATATGAAGAGAAGCAAGGTAGTAGAGAATTTTGGTTGTTGCCTAGGGTGTTTTGTGCCGCAGGAATTATGTAACGGCTGGGAAGAGAACCGCGAGGAGGGTGGCTGGAGAAGAGTTACAAATGGCAAGTGCCAGTATGAGGGGGTTATGATATCCATTGTTGCCTGGGTATGGATACATTTGCCAAGTGAAAGTAAAGAGCTATATAGCCGGCTTGGATTTTCCTATAGGGATGAGTGGACGGATAAGCAAAGGAAGGAACAGGTTTGGAGATGGATGGGTAGAAGGGTAATCTGGGGGGTACAGAAGCGTTACAAATATGTCAAGTTTTTAATGAGATGATAGAGTAGGATGGCAAGGAAATTATAGCCTAGCAGGTTCTGAGTGGACGCTAGCATGACATAGGGCAACTGACAAACCCTAGTCTACCTACAGGGCAGTCTAGAGATACGTCTGGTGTTTAATGGAATAATGGAGTATCTAGCTATATATCTACAGCCTGTTGTATTGATATTATCTTAGTAACTATATAGTAAAGACACCTTATTATCGAGGAGGCGGAGGTGGTGGTGGAGGAGGAGGCTGTAGTCCTCGAGGCGGCGGCAGCGGCATGGGAAAGCTCGTGAGTTTCTCGCCACCAGGCAGCCCTTCACTTCTCCTTCTAGCAACTCGTTTCACTACAACTACATAAAATGTCATGGAGAATGCAAAAGCAAGCCACTCAAGCACCTGCAGTGTACCTCCGACCTTGACATGTAGCGAAACGGCGCCCTGTTTCTTCGTGGCGAACTGCAGTGCATTTCCCGTCTGAGTGGTGGATGCTGCACTGATAACAGAAATGGCTACCGATGCCACAAGAGCCTTCTCTGGCCAGCCCTGCTCAATTAAGCGCCAATTCTGTGCTTTCCTCTTGCTGATCTGTATACAGACGCGAGTAACAAAAAGAATGATACTGATAGTGAAGAGCACGCCAGCAAAGGCCTGCAAACAGAAAAAGATGCTTCGTTGCAGCTGAAGGGCGGTTTCGAGAGTACGCAGACTAGGTACTGGAGATCCCTTGCCCCCTCGACCTAACTGGGCGGTCAAGGCGGCACTGAGTGACTGCGGAGTTGTCAAGTAAGGTGTAGCCACGCAATTGTGACTACCATTTCCAGATATACATACTCCTACATATATCAGCCTCGGACTTTATAAGAGGCCAATCCACGGGAGCATTAGGCAATAAATAGAGAAAGCCTACCAAAATAACCAATTCGAAGTTCTGCCGTGCTTGAGCTGTTGATTGCCACCAGGAATATACTGGGTAGCCCAGGGCTATCGGATACACATCCTGTTAAGGATAATGCTGGGTGAAGTTAGTATATATAATAATAAATACTGGATAAGTGAAATTCTTACTGTAAAATACTAGGCCTGCAACAGGAAAAATAGAGATGACTAGCAATTCCACAATCCGGAGCTCTTTAACTACAGGGTTAGTTAATTCTCTATATTGCGTATACTTTTAGACTTACGCATTGTAGAAAGGACAGACTGTTTAGATATTAAGAATATAGAAAGATATTAGGGTTAAGGTGTGTAGGGCAGCAAGTTGACTAATACCAAGAAAGGAATAAGGGCGTTTTTCTTTTAGTCGCTATACAAGAGTAGTAAATAAACCTTAGACTTAATAGATATGTAAGTAATGTCTTTCTTGTTATTAGGACTCTTTAAATAACTTTCACGTTCTGTACTTCAATCTGCCGTCTATACTGCTAAAAGTAACAGACTGTCTTCTTATTGAAAGCGCTTAGCACCATCACGACCATGTATAACCGCGCGAGTATATTTCAGATCCTCTGTGTTAGTCCAACTAGAAGTATATGCTTTCGTCCACGCGTACTGACTTCATCCAATCGCGGCATGAGGATCATCAAAGCGTTTTAGCCTTGCAGCCACCCTCCTGTTGCTTCCAGTTCAGACTCTATATTTACCTGAGCTCCATTTATCTGAGACGTTCAGCCCTCGCGAAGTGTTGTCGGCGGCAGGGGACTGCCCTCGCCGCGTCATAGATCCTACCTCAGACACACTCTAGGACCGCGACCTAAGGCTCCCCCAAACGCCAGTCAGGTGGGCGGTTACGCGACATTGTTGGCCTGCTCAACGCATTAGGCCAGGATACAAGATAGTAGTCCAATATGATGCCACCCACCTGACAGTGCAGTCATGCGGCCCAGTAGGCCAGGGTCAGTTGCTAAAAAGAAACAGGCCATGTGTAAGTGAGCTGCTAAATATGCCTTGCCAGGCCAGTAGAAAGGCCTTGAGTGAACCCAGCCCTAAAGACAAGGCATTTAATTGGGTATTAGTGCTCTGTTGGCTCTCACTTTTCGAGTTGAAACAAAGCCATCGGTCCTTCTGCTCATCCTTCGCTCTTAACTGCCTAAGCAAGTAACCTCCGACTTGAGCTGTTGGTGCTATACTTGCTTTTAGTATCCAGGCTAGGCTAACAGAGGCATGTAGGCGGTTACAAAAAGGTTGTTGGTTCAGAGGTGTGGTGGATCTAAGCTTTAAGGAGCGCTTTTATTGGCTGGACCGTTGGTGAAAGCTTGGGAATGTCAACCTACGGAAGGTTCGTAACAGGGATTACAAAGTTGACAACCAACACCTGAAAGATAACCAAGTGTAGGTAGGCAAGGCAGAATTATCCAAGTGAAACCAGTTTGCACACTCTTACCAGGCAGAGTTCAGTCAACTTCTAGCATCTTCTGTACCAATGGGTTTTAAATGCCATTTACTTTACATGGAATTCTACATAATTTAACCTACAAGATGATTTCTGAAATGTTCATAGGACCACCGGTTCTCAGCAGCTAACTATCTCACCGCTAGAGAGCACCCGAGCTCCGTTGTCTAGAAGCCTCTGGGGCGGCCGTTGCCAGTTTAGGACCTTGTCACCCCTAGCCCACGCATCCCGCCGCCTCTCATAAAAGTTATCCACGGTCGAATATACTGGCTGCCCATGTACATCTTTTAGGCAAATGGTTTTTGTGGTGGCTTGGGCATGGCGGGCAAGTCAATGGCCCTTGGAACATCACCTAAACAGACTCCTGCCCTTTGATCCTGCCACTCTTGCAACATAAGCTGATATGATGCAACTGGATGGTCTAGCTTTACCTCCGGATGCTTCACCCACTTTGACGTAAGGCTGTCAAGGTTCTGGTCTTCGTGGGGTATATCCCGGAGACTATTGTCTTGGGTGATAATCTCGTAGGTGGTGAATATAACGCCTTTGATATCGTTCCGGTCCTCGACGTACTCCTCGCCCTCTGCGGGTGAAGGGCAACCCATGCGAGCCGCAAAGTTGAAGTCAAAGAGCATGATAGAGTCTGTTGACTCATCAATCAAGAGGTTTCTTGGGGCAATGTCTTGGTGCGCGATGCCATATTCAAGGTTCAAGTCATCCACGACCTTGATAAGCTGTCGGAGCCACTCCAGCTTGAAAACGCGCGACCTGTTCTCCTCCAGATTACCGCCAGGCATATAGACATTAGTAAATCCGACTACCCGACCCTCGAGTTCGTCAACGACCACCCGGTCAAAGGGAACGATATTTGGGTGGCGTGGAAGGCGCATCCACAAATTCATCTCCTTCCAGGACATTTGTGCATACTGCCACAAGAAGTAGTATTTAAAGATGACCTGCTCACGAGTCAGCTTCATTAGAGTACGAAACAATCTAAGGGTAGAAACCCAGGTTTTACCTTTTAGCAGATCCATCTAGGCATGGAGGATATGCAACAAGGTCGACGTCAGGACCAAGCCTCTCAAGTTCCTCAAGTTGGTCCCGCCGTACCGTCTGAACTCCTTCCGGGAGACAAGTGTCTTGAAGGGATGGATAGTGTATGCAGCAGGTCTCATCGTCTTTTGGATCATTGTATATCGAGATGATCTCACCGGTATGCGACATATAGATTCTGTAAGTATCGGGAGATAGTTGATCACTATAGCGGCTGAGATGTTGAATAGCAAGACTTTCGTCGTCCTGCTCCCCGTCCATGGTTACGGAAACGACGCGTCTCTGGTCCCAATCCGTAATATGCCAAGTGCTGGGACCACCAACAGGAATACTGCCGCTCAGAGAAAAATACTTGGAATCGTCGTCAATCATATTGCTGTATTCTTTAGTAAGTAGGGCAGAAAGATTAAAGAAGGATAGAGCAAGGCAGAGTGAGAAGGAGGATGATAATGACTTGGAGGAAGTTGATAGATAAAAGAGTGCGGGGTTGCTCATTGTAATCCACTAGTACGCCTATTTGGCACTATAGCACTGTGTGGAAAGTGACCAGAGAGTGCTCTAGTTGTAACTGGGATTCGTTATAGGGTTAGCAGGCGCGCGGCTACAATTTTTACCGTGATACCTAAGTAGT